>CM054060.1:320411291-321011291 GCA_028641055.1 Alopecurus myosuroides
CTCCCTCCGATCCATATTAATAGGTGCTGAAGTGGATGTATTTAGACATGTTTTATTGCTAGATACATTCACTTCAGCACCTATTAATATGGATCGGAGGGAGTAATAATAATTGCAGCAAATGGACCAATCATTTCTTCAGCATAGGACAAGCCGGTGGGTTTATTTATGATTAACAAACATTCTCGAGGACACACGGGAGGTTTCTGTCAAGTGCTTTTGTTCCATGCCGCTGAATAAGCTTAGGTGTTTTGATAAATGTTGTGTGGGTGAACCTATGCTAATGTACCATCACATCCAAGACTAATACATACTTGTGATTATACCCCTTTCAAGCATCCGCAACTACAAGAAAGTAATTAATAAATAAATCTAACCACAACTTTAAACTCCGGGATCTTACGCTCCCTAGTGTAATGGTTTCCTAACGGGGGTTTAGGTTTCTGTCACTCCGGCAACCCCACAATTAGTACTCAAATACACGATGCATTTCCCTAGGCCCATAAATGCTGAAGTATCATGTAGTCGACGTTCACATGTGATGCATGTAAAATGCATAGATGAATTTTGCATATTTTCACATGGTTTTCTATTACATATTGCATCATATAAGGGTATAATTCAATGTTTTATAGTATTTTGGGGTTAAATTACAAAGTCCCCCAACTTTTATGGAATTAACCCTGCCTGTCAGAAACCCCGTTTTCTATATTTTTGACGTTTCAGGGGGCAAACTTCCGCGAAATCACCTGAAAATCTGCGGGGGTCATTTTTTTGGAAGGAGAAGACTTGCGGGCGAAGGATCCACGAGAATTGGGCAAGGAGGCCCAAAACAGGACCCTCCACGCGGCCAGATTCCTTGGTCGCGTGAGAGGCCCCCTTTTGGCCCCTGTGGCCCCAATTCCTTCCATCTTCGACTTACCGACTCCGTCTTGACCTAAAACCGACTATAAAAAGGGTCCCCCGTACCCTTGCGGAGAGAGCGCCGCTGAAACAACGAAACACCGAAACAGAGACCAGAAGTTCCAGATTGGAGGGGAAAACTCCGGCGGGGCGCCGCCGGTGTGATCTCCTACCCCTCCAACGTCATCTCCATCGACATCTCCATGAAGAGGGAGTAGTCCACCCCAGGGCTATGGGTTTGTGGAAGTAGCACTTGTATCTCTCTCTCTCTATGTGCTTTACTAATTAGATCAGTATGAGCTGCCTCGCATAATTACGGGCACCGTTGTAATTCCTATGTGGTGGATCTTTTCTATGAGTTATTGAATCTGAGATTGCAATTGTTTCTCTTGAGTTATTTGAGTAGATGTATCTTATGTACCCCGTTCTTATTTGCTATCTTTGATCAATCTAGTTCTTGAGAGCGTGTGTGGGGTGATGGGTGCATTAGTTGGAGTAACGGGGGGTGGCTAGTGCTGTGAAAGTGACAGAAGTTCAGCGATCCACTTAGGTTTTGTTAAACCTTTCTTAGTTACCTCACTAGGGATAAAAAGGAGTACCTTGTTACCGGGGATTTGAAGTGACACTAATCAATCTCCATGACTAGATCTAGCAAGTTCTTACTTCAACTTCATGTCACATTGCTTGAAGCTAAACTCTGGTTTTTCCTTAATTATCGAGGTGTTATGATTTATTTCGCATCTTGGTGGAGTATAAGAGGGATCAATATGACCGTAGAGATCTCTATGCTAGGACGTGATGCCTATATGAAAGTACTCAATGTTAAACATGTTATTGTAATCTCACATGTAATTCTTTATGTCCACCGTTTACCACTTTATTTGAGAGAATGCAAGTGTGAAACCATGAACCCCGGTCCTATTTTAATTATAAGAAAACACTCTAGTTACTTTGCTCCAATTTACTTTTCTTGCACTTTACTTTACTTGCATCTCCAATTCGAATTTACATTATCTCCATCACCACTTGCATCACAAAAATACAAAAACAACCCATTGCATATTTATTTTCTCATTTGCATTTAGTAGTAGATTTAATTATTGCACATTTACTTTCAGTTTTGAATTGCAATTTAGAAGTCTCACACCTTGTGCTTGACAACCACTTGGTGAGGTTGAGGGCACAAAATTCTCTACTTGTTTGCAGGATCCTGGAGGAAGCTTGGAAGACAACTGCTGAAATACTGGCTCCCCAAGAGTTTGATATAAACCCTCGAGTCACCCTCGTGGGGAAAAAGGCTTGCCACTAGCTACACACTCTGCACTTGGAGTCTCAACCTAGCCATCAAGCGTTTTTCTGGCGCCGTTGCCGGGGAGCCATAGGTGAAGGAGTTGTCCAAGGGAGCTCACAAGAAGTCTTCATCACCAACAAGGTGTGCAAACACCTAAGCTTGGGGAGGTTGCACCTACGTGAGTACCGTCATTTCTATCTCCACCTTCTTTCAAGTAGATTGTTTTGTTTCTTGTCTTGTTTTTGTTTTTGTTTTGTTTTTGTTCTTGTTTTTGTTTTGTATTGCATATTTTATTTTAGTTTTGCATTTAGTTATCTAGTTTTGCCTAGTTACTTTACTTTTCAGTTTTTCGTAAAAAATTAAAAACTACATAAAAATTTGGAAAATGGAGCAGAGAACTTATTGGCCATTCAGTGTTAGGAATTTCCCTCAAGAGCTAAATATTCCCGTTGAAAAATTAGAGGTAGATCCTAGTGTTATTAAAATGATTTATGAATCTCGTTTCTATGGAAAGCCTAAAGAAGACCCTTTGTTTCATCTTAAGAAATTTGATGAAAGATGTAAAAGTTTGAACTTGAATCATGCAAACATCAACACTACTAAAGTTAAACTCTTTCCCTACTCACTAGGAGGCAAAGCATTAGATTGGATATTAAGATGGCCTCCTAGCAATTTTACTACTTGGTTCAACTTAAGGGCTGCATTTATTGAAAGATTTTGTCATGCTGAAAAGTATTACAATGTTAAACAATTGCTCATTACCTTTAAACAAGAAAAAGATGAATCAATGATACAAGCATGGGAGAGATTTAGAAGTAGAGCATATGGAATAGGGCATGGCTTTAGAGATTGGATACTTATGCATATGTTTTATGAGGGACTTTCTGAAACTTCTAGAGCCTTTTTAGATAATGAATGTGGGGGATCTTTTACTAGTACTAATGCTGCAAATACCCATGTTTTGCTTGAAAGTTTGCTCTTAGAGGTTAAAATTAAAGAGATCTTAAAAAAGGCTAAAGTACCCGAGGATATTTTTGATGATCGCTATGAGATTTTTAATATGCATAATAGAAAAGGTAAAGTAGAGGAAATTATGATGCTTAATGAAATTAAAGATCCATTGCTTGATTTAGAAAAAAGTAGCTTGCAAGAAATTATTGCTACTCTACAAAAATTAGCTAGTGATCCCACTATAAATGTTAATCAACCTGGCTTTGGATCTTATATTGCTAATCATGTCTTGCAAGAAAAAATTGCTAGGTACAAGAATGAGGCCATGATACCTCCTAAGCTTGGGGATGCATGGATCCCCAAGGTGCTAGTTTCAATTGGAAAAGAAATTCACCATGCTATGTTAGATCTAGGTTCTAGTGTATCGGTACTCTCTAAAGAATTATATGAATGGCTAGAACTAGAAAATTTAGAAAACTGCTCAAGTGAATTTGTCTTTGCTGATAACTCTAGTAAACATGTTGTAGGACAAGTAAAAGATATTATGATTGAATTGCACATGACTTTCGTACCCGTTGATTTCATTATTATGGATATGGGGGATAAATCCCCTAGTCCTATTATTTTGGGTAGACCTTTTCTTCGTACTACAGGTGCAATCATAGACTCCAAGGAAGTGAATGTCAAGTTTCAGTTCCCTCACAAGAAAAGCATGGAGCACTTCCCAAGGAAGAGGGGCACGCTGAATAACAAGCTCCCTCATGAGCTTTATCCCTCTTGATTATCAAGTAAGTAAAGCCTAGCTATATGGCTATAAAGAAAGCGCTTTACGGGAGGCAACCCGGTTGTTTTTATTTGTATTTTCCTAGTGTCCTCTTGCTGTCTCAAGAGATTAGTTTTTTTTTTTTAATACTGGAGTTTTCAATAAAGAGTCAAGTCAAACCCATTTGGACTTATAAATTGCTATCCTAGTGCATGAAATTTCTGTTTCAGCACGAGTCTGCTCACCGTATGATTTTACGTTTTTTAATGGTATGTCGGATTGAGCTAATTTTTAAGTATGTTCTGCACCTTTTCGTCCTCTGTAAGCACAAAAATTTTCTTAATTTTTTGACGAGTCTAGCTTAGGGAAAAACGTTCGTTTTGGTGCTGTTGCTTTTCTGGACAGATTCTGCCTTCTTTTGTTTTATGCACTCTTTGGGCTTGGGAATCGAATTTCCATGATTCTTTCAAGGAAGAGAGTGAACATACAACATAATGAACCTTATTGTATATCTACTGGAACATTTGATTTGGAATTTTGCATAGCAAGCATGTGATTTGTTTGTCCTTGCTAATCTCACCCCACAAAAAAAGAATCGGAGAAACATGTTTTGTGAAGTTTTTTCACAGGGAATAGAGGAGCTGCGCCTCAAGACATCCAAGAATGGTGAAAGCCATAAGCTTGGGGATGCGATGAACAACCCACTGGAGTTACACTCTTTTGGTTAGCACACGTCTACTTTCTGTTTTTCTAAGCAAAGCATTTATCGTAGAGACTTGAAGCGTCTAGTTTTTGTTTTTATTTTTGTTTTGATAAGACCACCACCATCATTTTATATGAGATTGATCTACTGGAGTTTGGGGTTGGAATGTATTGGATGCTAGTATTATGACTTGGAATAGGGATGCCATGGTTGATTTGAAGAGCTACATATGTTTGCATGATTTATAGGCTTTTTATGTGTAGAAATTTGCAATAATGTTGTCTTGAGCTATCTCTTATTCATGTCCTTGATGTTAATTGCCGGTTTATTTAGTTTGTCATGAAATGAGTAGTTCTATGGACATATGCATGCATAGTAGCTGGTCAACTATCTCCCTCTTTCTAGCCCAAAAATTTAAAAATTCCAACAAGTAAAAACTTGTTTCCAACACTCCTTAGCCAAGTATTTCCCGTGAGTCCACCATATCTTCCCATTAGCTTCATTGCTATTTCGAGTATGTTCACCATGTTATTGTGCTATTTATGTTCTAAATTAAGATATTCACTTTATTAATTGTCATGGGTTGAACTTGGGATAGGACTCTCACGAACTTATGAAGGCACGCTTTACTTTTTATGCATCTAATAAACATGACCCAATAATGGGAGCCACAAGTTTTGCGTTTGACAAGTGTGTGGTTGGGAGCTAGCTATAAACGTGTATCACCGGAAAGCTTTCAACATTGTACAAAAAATTTACATTTGGTTGATATCATGTACTTTTGTTTTTGGACTCCTGCCATGCCGAAATGAAATAGAGGAATAGTAAGTTTTGATGAGTAAGTATCTACATGACTAGAGAAACGCATTGGGCCGCTAACCGAAGCCATGCTTTATCATGGTGAAATTTACTTACAGCTTGAGTGACTCTACAACACATCCTATAATAAAATAAGAAGCTATGCATAATAGTGAATGAAAATAAAAAGGATGATGAGTCTACTCCGTTTGTTCATCTTGTCATTGTAACATGGGATTGTTTCCATGTCATGGGGCAAGAGGTACCTCTTTGCGGTTCTCTATGATGTCATTAATACTTATTATGATTGTACAAAGCTTATTACGAATCTTAAGTTGAGTAATCATGGAGTAGGTTTTCACACTCACGGGGCATGAGGCTTTCAACCACCTTGTCATTCTCATTACTTCAGTACTCACAATTTTAAGATGCTAGTGATAAAGGGGCAATGAGAGTCCTAGATCAATGGATACCACATTTCAATTAGTAATTTTAGTTGAATAATTTAGAGGCTAAATAAGACTTGATCATGTTTTACCTCTACTCAATTTTCTCCAAAGTGTCCACCATATTTTCTATTCTCCATTATGCTATTCTTTGACCAATATAGGATTTTATTTTTCATTTTGTGTATGCATTTGGTCCATAGTGCTTTTATTTCATTATACACTTTGTGAAATTTCATGAAGCATCTTTGCTTACATATTTGATATTTCTTACAACATGAATTGTATATTGCTACTCATTTCTAGTATTAATCATTTGATTATATGTAGCATGAATAATCCTCCTTGATATCCCATGATAGTTTCAATATGCAAAACCCATCTTAGTTTTATCACCTTCATACTCGAGGACGAGCATGGGTTAAGCTTGGGGATGTTGATGCATGTAAAATGCATAGATGAATTTTGCATATTTTCACATGGTTTTCTATTATATATTGCATCATATAAGGGTATAATTCAATGTTTTATAGTATTTTGGGGTTAAATTAAAAAGTCCCCCAACTTTTATGGAATTAACCCTGCCTGTCAGAAACCCCGTTTTCTATTTTTTTGACGTTTCAGGGGGCAAACTTCCGCGAAATCACCTGAAAATCTGCGGGGGTCATTTTTTTTTGGAAGGAGAAGACTTGCGGGCGAAGGATCCATGAGAATTGGGCAAGGAGGCCCAAAAGAGGACCCTCCACTCGACCATATTCCTTGGTCGCGTGAGAGGCCCCCTTTTGGCCCCTGTGGCCCCAATTCCTTCCATCTTCGACTTACCGACTCCGTCTTGACCTAAAACCGACTATAAAAAGGGTCCCTCGTACCCTTACGGAGAGAGCGCCGCCGAAACACCGAAACAGAGACCAGAAGTTCCAGATTGGAGGGGGGAAACTCCTGCGGGGCGCCGCCGGTGTGATCTCCTACCCCTCCAACGTCATCTCCATCGGCATCTCCATGAAGAGGGAGTAGTCCACCCCAGGGCAATGGGTTTGTGGAAGTAGCACTTGTATCTCTCTCTCTATGTGCTTCACTAATTAGATCCGTATGAGCTGCCTCACATGATTACGGGCACCGTTGTAATTCCTATGTGGTGGATCTTTTCTATGAGTTATTGAATATGAGATTCCAATTGTTTCTCTTGAGTTATTTGAGTAGATGTATCTTATGTACCTCGTTCTTATTTGCTAGCTTTGATCAATCTAGTTCTTGAGAGCGTGTGTGGGGTGATAGGTGCATTAGTTGGAGTAACAAGGGGTGGCTAGTGCTGTGAAAGTGACAGAAGTTCAGCGATCCACTTAGGTTTTGTTAAACCTTTCTTAGTTACCTCACTAGGGATAAAAAGGAGTACCTTGTTACCGGGGATTTGAAGTGACACTAATCAATCTCCATGACTAGATCTAGCAAGTTCTTACTTCAACTTCATGTCACATTGCTTAAAGCTATACTCTGATTTTTCCTTAATTATCGAGGTGTTATGATTTATTTCGCATCTTGGTGGAGTATAAGAGGGATCAATATGACCGTAGAGATCTCTATTCTAGGACGTGATGCCCATATGAAAGTATTCAATGTTAAACATGTTATTGTAATCTCACATGTAATTCTTTATGTCCACCGTCTACCACTTTATTTGAGAGAATGCAAGTATGAAACCATGAACCCCGGTCCTATTTTAATTATAAGAAAACACTCTAGTTACTTTGCTGCAATTTACTTTACTTGCACTTTACTTTACTTGCATCTCCAATTCGAATTTACATTATCTGCATCACCACTTGCATCACAAAAATACAAAAACAACCCATTGCATATTTATTTTCTCATTTGCATTTAGTAGTAGATTTAATTATTGCACATTTACTTTCAGTTTTGCATTGAAATTTAGAAGTCTCACACCTTGTGCTTGACAACCACTTGGTGAGGTTGAGGGCACAAAATTCTCTACTTGTTTGCAGGATCCTGGAGGAAGCTTGGAAGACAACTGCTGAAATAATGGCTCCCCAAGAGTTCGATATAAACCCTCGAGTCACCCTCGTGGGGAAGAAGGCTTGCCACTAGCTACACACTCTGCACTTGGAGTCTCAACCTAGCCATCAACATGACACAACTGGAATAATAACACCACAACTTAAATATCAAATATTAAATATTACTCAACCTTACTTCACTACTAAGAACTTGACTTCTCCCATGTCCTCAAGAACAACAGGAACTACTCACAAGAAATCATATGGATCATGATCAGAGGTGATATAAATGATGATAACAACTGGTCATAAAGTGCAAACACCGATAAATCTCACAAGCATCAACTACTAAAAGGCAATCCACACTGGGAGAGAGATCTAATGTAAAACAACGATAGAGGCCCCTAATTGTTACAGCGGGATGACGGTGGATGATGAGGGTGATGGTGTTGGTGATGATGATGATGATGATGACGATCTTGATGATGCCCGGAGTGATGACGGTGACGATGGCGGTGATTTCCCCTCTCCGAAGAGGAATTTCCCCGGCAGATTTCTCTCTGCCAGAGAGCTTTTCCCTCTCGGGTGTTTTCCGCCCCGAGGCAGCGGCGGAATAATTCTTCGACGATGGTATGAGGCTTAGAGTTTCCTGGGGGCCAAGTACGCGAAAGATATCCCCCAGAGGTGGGCCAGGGTGGCCACACCACCTGGTGGCGCGACTAGGGTGCGCGCCACCTCATGGTGTGGGCCCCTGGTGGCCCCCCTCTGGCTGGACTCCTCCTCTGAACTTCTAAGACTCCCCCCGTGTCCCACTTCTTCTTCTGATCTCCTGAAACATGGTATCTCGGTGGTGCTTTTTTCCATCAGATTTCTGGTCCCGGTGTTTATTCTTCAAAAATTATGAAACATGCAAAATAAGATAAAATAACATAAGAGATGCATCATAACATGAAATATATCAATAGTGATGCAAAATGGACGTATCAACTCCCCCCAAGCTTAGACCTCGCTTGTCCCCAAGCGAAGCTGAACTCGGTAAACATGACCACAGGATTATGGAGTGAAGAGTCGATAAATAAAATACGGACAAGAAGCATCACATTTACCTATCCACCAATCATTATAGACAGAAACTTCCTCTCATATGACATAACCTGAAACGAGTAATGGGAGTCACAAACAAAGATGCAAAAGAGAAAATCAAAATTGGTGATGGCAAACTTCATTCTTGGTCACAGAACATTTAATGATATCATACTTATCTTAGGTGAAGTCTTTATAACAAGGCTTATATTGTAGAGCTTAACATGTTTAATTATAACAATCCTTTTACAGTGATTCATAGCTTTCAAAGTAATATTCATTCAGATAATAAAGCATGTGCTAAACAAAGAAGGATAGAAAACATGATTGAAAAAATCAACATATAGATGGTGAGATCACAACAACTCAAATGCTTGCCGGGGACTGAAAGGAATGGGTTTACTGACTCAACATAAATGTAAAAGATAGGTCCTTCGCAGAGGGAAGCATCGATCACTCATGTGATAGAGCTTTTATTTTAATAAACAGAGTTATAAAATGCATGACACTCCTCCCATCCATCTTACACAAACCATGGCTAACCGAATCCTCGGGTGCCTACCAACAATCACAAACCATGGAGGAGTGTCTAATTTTGAGAGATGTATGCAAGTGTCAACGAAGGGTAAACAGAAAATGCAGTACATCACAAGCAAACTAGACTTCATAAGAGTGGCTCCCATATGAAGGACGCAACTGGTGTAGAAGGTCATCCCTCGAAATCTTTCGTTTACACGATTATGCTTTGACTGATAAATCAGGGGCAAAAATAATGAAGAGAATTTGTGTATTAGTTTGGGGTTGGGCATCCGGCTTCCATCTCTTCGAGCATTTGGATAAGCGGATGAAGCCACTAGTCTAGGTGTTTGAAGTCCAATCAACAAGTGAGATAAAGATTCTCTATTGACGTCCTCATGAGCAAAAACGGAAACACAAACCACGAGTAATTTTGAAAGTTTTAAAGGTAGCACATGAGCAATTTACTTGGAGTGACGGTGAAATACCACATGTAGGAAGGTATGGTGGACACAAATGGCAAGGCTTTGGTTCAGGGTTTGGATGCACGAGTAGATCTCATACTCAGTACAGGATTTTGGCTAGCAAGGCTGGGTAGCAAGCATAAGAGTTGAGGGAAAACGAACAAATATACATATGATGAAACCACTCATGAAATCTTCATTGAAATCCCAAGCGATCTTAACTTGTGAATACTAAGTTTATGAGCTAATAGGCAAACTCCTCTTTATTATGCTAGAATCTCAAATATTATTTCTACTGACCCAAGCTAAGTTTGCCAAAACCAACTAGATTGACTTGATGATCTCTAGAGTGATAACTAAATACTAACAACAAGCTTAACCATATGACAGAAATTGAAAACTAACATAATGTGTGCAAAAAGTAAATGATGAAACTTCTCATTAATATTTCAAACTGGCAACTCACACCAATGGATACAACGATGACAAACTAAGGAGAGATACTTCCATACCGCAAACCATCCTATATGATAATTTCTCTACTCATGATATGACTCTACTAAAAAAGTAAAAATATGAAAGATAGTGATGTGATACCGTGGCACTCCCCCAAGCTTGGAAGAAGCCGAGGGGATGCCAAAACCAATGACGAATTATTTCTTCGGTGGCACTCCCCCCACTCTTCCTTAGGTTGAGAGCTTCCTTCATCTGCACGGTTAGAACGATTGATATCCCACATAGAGGGAATATCCCTATGGGGCACCTTTTTGTACTGATAATCATGAATTAATGTGTGGAAGTAGTTCTTGACGCCCGCAGTAGGTGTCCTCGAAGCTAAGGAGTGACGTGGAACCTTCCCTCCGGTGCTCATCTCCGCGCCTCTCTTGAGCTTCAAGGGATTAGCCACCACTTTAATGCTTGTGATGGTGGCGTGTGGATGCACTCGTGGGTTTTCTTCTACATCTCCTTCAGCTCCACTCTCGATCTCCTCCTTCGGCTCCAGGTCTTGGATATCATCTTCCTTTGGTTCCTTCCCCTTGTTGTCGTTGGCGGAGACCATGATGCTTCTAAAACAAAAAACAGATCGTGGCAGAAACAACTCGAAACAGAAACACGACGAGAAAACGATATACGAACCTCGGGGGTCCGGGGGATTATATAGCAAAAAGTTTTATAACGAAAGTAAAGTCCAGGTCGAAAATGAGTCGGAGAGGGGCTCTGGGGCGCCCACACCATACGCTAGCACGACCAAGGGTGGGCATGTGCCACCCCATGGTGTGGAGCCTCCGGGCTCCGTCTCCGCCTCGTTTCCGGCTCATAATTTTTCATATTTTCCAAAAACAGTAAAAATAAAAGTTGGAATATGTTTCGCGAACGTTTTGTTACCAAAACTGATATCTATTCAAAAACTGACTCTGTAGTTTCTGAAATATGATTCTTAATAAATTCCTTCGGGATAATGGCTCGAATACAATCAACATTTTCATTGTAAGGATCTCCAGAAATATAATGCTTGAGTCATTTTCCATTCACCACTTGTGAAGTGTTGTCTTCAAGGGAAACAATTTTAATTCCCCCCGAACGATATACCTCTTCGATAACAAAAAGTTCTTCCCATCTCGAGAGTAATTTTCCTACAAAAAATCTGAGACGAAACCTATACAATAGCACTTTCTCACCAACATGAAATTCTCTTTTAATAATTCTCTTATCGTGCCACCTTTTAACTTTCTCTTTAAAGAGCTTAGAATTTTCATATGCTTCACTCCTCCATTCATCTAAAAAACTTAAGTCAAGCAACCTTTTCTCACCAGCAAGTTTAAAATCTCTATTTAGGTCTTTCACTGCCCAATAAGCATTGTGTTCTAATTCTAGAGGCAAGTGACAAGCTTTTCCATAAACCATATTATAAGGATACATGCCCATGGGATTTTTATAAGCAGTTCTATAGGCCCACAGCGCATCATTTAATTTCTTAGCCCATTTTTTTTCTAGATTTGTTAACTGTCTTTTGCAAAATAGATTTGATTTCTCTATTTGATAACTCTACTTACCCACTAGTTTGAGGATGATAGGGTGAGGCAATTCTATGATTAACATCATATTTATCAAGAGTCTTTCTAAAACCACCATGAATAAAATGAGAACCCCCATCAGTCATAAGATATCTAGGCACACCAAACCTAGGGAAAATAATGTATTTAAGCATTTTTAATAAGGTTTCCATGAGCACTTTTAGTAGGTATAGCTTCTACCCATTTAGTAACATAATCAACAGCAACAAGAATATGAGTGTAGCCTTATGAAGAAGGGAAAGGACCCATAAAGTCAAAACCCCAACAATCAAACAGTTCAATAACAAGAGAATAATTCATAGGCATTTCATTACATCTAGAAATATTTCCAACCCTTTGACATTGATCACAAGATAAAATAATCTTTCTAGCATCTTTAAAGAGAGTAGGACAATAAAAACCTGATTGTAGAACCTTATGTGCAGTTCTATCTCCAGCGTGATGTCCTCCATAAGCACTACTATGACATTTTCTCAATATCTCTCATTGTTCATTTTCAGTAACACATCTTCGCATAATACCATCAATACCTTCTTTATATAAGTGTGGGTCATCCCAAAAATAATTCCTCAAATCATAGAAGAATTTTCTTTTTTGCTGAGCTATAAAGGTAGGAGGCAAATACTTGGAAACAATAAAGTTAACATAATCAGCATACCATGGACTCTCTTGAGAGCTCACTTTTATTGCAGCTAACTATTCAATAGGAAAACTATCATTAACAGGAATAGGGTCATCAGGGATATTTTTTAATCTAGACAAATTATCAGCAACATGATTTTTAGCATCCTTCCTATCCACAATATATAAATCAAACTCTTGTAAAAGAAGCACCCATCTAATAAGCCTAGGCTTAGCATCTTTTTTTCCATAAGGTACTTACTAGCAGCATAATTAGTATGAATAGTAACTTTAGAATGAACAATATACTGCCTAAATTTATCCCAAGCAAAAACTACAGCTAGGAACTCTTTCTTAGTGGTAGCATAATTCTTTTGAGCAGCACCAAGAGTTTTACTAGCATAATTAATAACATTTAACTTCTTATCTATCCGCTGTCCAAGAACAGCACTTACAGCACTAGCATCACACATAATTTCAAATGGTAAATTCCAATCAGGTGGTTGAACAATAGGGGAAGATATTAAAGCCTTCTTTAAAATTTCAAAAGCGTCTTTAAAATCTTCATAAAAACAAAAGGTACATCCTTTTGAATAAGATTAGTAAGAGGCTTTGATATTTTAGATAAATCTTTAGTAAACCTTCTATAGAAACCAGCATGACCAAGAATACTACGAATACCTTTGACATCCCTCGGATAGGGCATTTTCTCAATGGCTTCAACTTTAGCTCTATCAAATTCAATACCTCTTTCAGAAATTTTATGTCCAAGAACAATTCCTTCATTAACCATAAAGTGACATTTCTCCCAATTAAGAACAAGATTAGTCTCCTCATATCTCTGCAAAACTTTATCAAGATTCTGCAAACAATTATCCAAATAAGTTCCATAGACGGAGAAATCATCCATGAAGACTTCCACAATTTCTTCACCAAAACCATGAAAGATAGCAGACATGCATCTTTGAAAAGTAGTAGGAGCATTACATAAACCAAAAGGCATACGTCTACAAGCATAGGTTCGATAAGGACAAGTAAAAGTTGTTTTCTCTTGATCAAGCTTTCTAACCGCAATTTGAGAGAACCCAGAATAACCATCAAGAAAGCAGAAATGAGTATTCTTAGACAGCCTCTCTAACATTTGATCGATAAAAGGCAAAGGATAATGATCTTTCTTAGTAACTTTGTTAACCTTCCTAAAATCAATGCACATCCTATAACCAACCACTACACTTTGAGGAATAAGTTCATTATTTTCATTTGGCACAACAGACATCCTCCTTTCTTAGGGACACAATGCACAGGACTAACCCATCTACTATCAGCAATAGGATAAATAATACCAGCATCAAGGAGTTTCAATACCTCGTTTCTTACCACATCCTTCATCATAGGATTTAAACGACGTTGATGTTCAACAACTGGCTTTGCATCAGGTTCAATATTAATAGCGTGCTGACATATAGCATGAGAAATCCCCTTCAAATCATCAAAGAGTATAACCAATAGCACCTCTATGTTTCCTCGATATTCCCAATAGTCTCTCCTCTTCTTCACCAGAAAGTTCAGAACTAATAATAGCTGTATATCATTTCTTGTCATCAATATGAGCATATTTAAGATTGTTAGGCAAAGGATTTAAATCAAAAACAGGATCCACCTTCGGTGGTAATGTGGTACCCAAGTCTTCCACCGATAAATTATGTTTCAGCAACGCTGGCTGATGTAGGAAAATCTCGTCAATTTCATTCCTTTCTTCCATAAAGACACCACTTTCGTGGTATTCCATGTATTGCTGCAAAAGATTGTTAGGAGCAAGAGCAATAGCAGCCAATTGTTCAACTCTATAATTCTCATTAGGTAATTCAGCTTCATAAGGTGCTTTAGCAAATTTGGAGAAATTAAATTCATAAGACTCTCCATCAAACTTTGTAAGGATTTTCTCCTTTTTACAATCTATAACAGCACCACAAGTGTTTAAGAAAGGTCTACCAAATATAATAGGACAAGTATCACTAGCAGAAGTGCCTAGTACTAGAAAATCAGCAGGATGTTTAGTTTTACCACATAAGACCTACACATCTCTAACAATACCAATCGTAGAAATAGTTTCCCTATTATCTAGTTGAATAATCACATTATTGTCTTCAAGTTTACAAGAACCAATTTCATGCATGATTTCTTTATAAAGATCATACGGAATAGCACTAGAACTAGCACCAATATCACACATACCATAATAGTAATGATCACATATCCTAACAGATAGCACAGAAACACTAGGTTTCCTAGATTTACTAGGATGAGAGACAATATTAGAAGCATGTTCACAAAATATAATGTGTCCCTCTTCTACATTTTCACAAACAAGGTCCTTTACTATTGCTACTTTAGGTTCTATAGTTATTTGTTCCACAGGTTCTACAAATTTCCATGCACTTTTATTAACCACACTAGCGAACATAGAATGTTCTTTTACCTTAGCAGGGAAAGGCATTTTCTCAATATAAGGTTCAGGCACAATAGAATCAACGGTATGAACTTCTATATCTCTAGCAGGAACACAATTAACAGTATCTTTATAAGGTGCATGGTACTTGTCCCATTCATTTTTAGGAATATCAATATAAGAAGCAAAAGCCTTATATAAGTTTGAAGAAACTTGAGAATCAAGACCATAAACAATATTAACGTTATGAAAATAGCATAATTTATACCTGACTTTCTACCTTTGTCATTCTTCCATCCTTTAGTGTTTTCTTGAATACGGTCAAGAAGATCCCATTTAGCTTCATCCTTCATACGTGTAAATGATCGAGAACAAGAAGCATCCAATAAATCCTTATCATGAAGAGGAAGCCTTGCATAGAAATTATTAATAACAATATTACTGGGTAGCTCATGAATGGGGCATTTGAGCATTAGTAATTTCAGTCCCCCCCCCCATGCTTGGGCAATACTCTCTTTGTCATGAGGCGAAAAAGTATATATATAAGTCCTATCTCTATGAATTTCAGTGGGAGGATAGAATTTAGAATAAAAGAGAGGCACGATTTCCTCTCATACAATAGTCTGGCTATTTTTCAGCAGTTTGAACCATTCAGCGGCTCGGCATGTCAATGATACAAAGAATAATTTCCTCTTCACTTGGCCCATTGTAATAAATGCACACTTGAACAACTCGCATAATTCATGTAAATATAGCAAATGATCACCAGGATGGACAGTTCCATCACCTGAATATAAGTTATTCCTAAACTGTTTAACAATCTTTATAGGTATTTTATAAGGATCCAAATCATCAGGCGGTGGGTCACTTATTACCCTAGCAGTGGCAGCAGTGACCGCAAATAAGGACTCAAAAGGAGATCCAAACATAGTGTAATAAAGCAGTACATAGTAATAAAAACAACACTTACAACATAAGCTTCCTTTATAAATTCCACTTCTCAATAGCGCTTCACTCCCCGGCAACGGCGCCAGAAAATAGTCTTGATGACCCACAAGTATTGGGGGTGTATTGTAGTACTTTCGATAAATAAGAGTGTCGAACCCAACGAGGAGCAGAAGGTATTGACAAGCACTTTCGATGAAAGAATAATTGTAAATACTGAAAGATAAATTTGTAGGGTTTTTTTGATATTGCAGATAAATAAAGTGCGAGTAAATAAAATGCAGTAATAATAATTGCAGCAAGTGGCCCAATCCTTTCTTCAGCAAAGGACAAGCCGATGGGTTTACTTATGATTAACAAACGTTCTCGAGGACACACGGGAGGTTTCTGTCAAGTGCTTTTGTTCCATGCCGCTGAATAATCTTAGGTGTTTTGATAAGTGTTGTGTGGCTGAACCTATGATAATGTACCGACCCATCCAATACTAATACATACTTGTGATTATACCCCTTGCAAGCATCCGCAACTACAAGAAAGTAATTAAGAAATAAATCTAACCACAGCTTTAAACTTCGGGATCCTACGCTCCCTCGTGTAATGGTTTTCTAACGGTGGTTTAGGTTTCTGTCACTCCTGCAACCCCATAATTAGTAGCCAAATACACGATGCATTCCCCTAGACCTATAAATGGTGAAGTATCATGTAGCCGACGTTCACATGACACCACTAGAATAATAATAACACCACAACTTAAATATCGAACATTAAATAATACTCAACATTACTTCACTACTAACAACTTGACTTCTCCCATGTCCTCAAGAACAACACGAACTAATCTCAAGACATCATATGTATCATGATAATAGGTGATATAAATGATGATAACAATCTGGTCATAAAGTGCAAACACCGATAAATCTCACAAGCATCAACTACTAACAAGTAATCCACACCGGGAGAGAGATCTAATGTAAAACAACGCTAGAGGCCCCTAATTTTTACAGCGGGATGACGGTGGATGATGAGGGTGATGGTTATGGTGGTGATGATGATGATGATGACGATGATCTTGATGATGTACGGAGTGATGACGGTGACGATGGCGGTGATTTTCCCACTCCGGAGAGGAATTTCCCCGGCAGATTTCTCCCTGCTAGAGAGCTTTTCTCTCTAGGGTGTTTTCCACCCCGAGGCGGCGGAGGAATAATTCTTCGGCGATGGTATGAGGCTTAGGGTTTCGTGGGGCCCAAGTACGCGAAAGATATCCCCCAAAGGTGGGCCAGGGTGGCCACACCACTTGGTGGCGCCCCTCTGGCTCCTCTTCTGGCTGGACTCCTCCTCTGAACTTCTAAGACACCCCCGGTGTCCCACTTCTTCTTCCGATCTTCTGAAATATGGTATCTTGGGGGGTGCTTTTTTCCATCAGATTTCTGTTCCCAGTGTTTATTCTCCAAAAATTATGAAACACGCAAAATAAGATAAATATAACATAAGGGATGCATCATAACATCAAATTATCGATGAATAACATAAAATTATGATATAAAATAGTGATGGAAAATGGAATATCAGGGGGGAGGGACAGCACTAGATATTATCACATTATAGCCAATGGTAAACACATGAAAAAGAAAAAAATTCAGCTTGAGCAAGATGAAGGAACCATTGTGGGCCAAGAAAATATCAAAGTTTTTACTTCAGAATACTAAAAAAAGTTGTTCGGAGCATCAGCTCCTTCTTGTTTTTCTCTTGTAGAATCTAGGATTGAGGATGTGCCTCAGGTCTCGGATGTTGAGGATGACCTTTGACATCTCCTTTTACGGAAGAGAAGGTGTGTAATGCTAATTTTCTAATGGAGCATAACAAAGCGTCCGAACCTGACGGGTTTCTAGCGGAGTTCTATCAGGTGTTTTGGGATGTTATCAACGTTGACTTGATGGACATGTTTGCACAACTGCATTCAGGGGATCTACCATTGTTTAAATTAAATTTTGTTGTCATCACCCTTTTACCCAAGAAACTTGATGCTTGCAGAATTGAGTAGACCCACTTTTATTCATAATGTGAGTTTTAAGATCTTCACAAAGGTGGGAACAAATAGGGTCACAAATATTGCACAAAAAGTGATTAGACCTTCTCAATCTGCTTTTTTACCTGGTAGAATTGTCTTGGAAGGAGTTGTGGTTTTACATGATACTATCCACAAACTTAATAGAAAGAAAATGGATAGAGTTCTTTTCAAAATAGATTATGAAAAGGCATATGATAAAGTCAATTGGTCTTTCCTACAACATGCTCTTCGCATGAAAGGTTTCTCACATGAGTTGTGCGATTAGGCGTCCAGGTTTGTTCAGGGGGAGTGTTGGAATTCGAGTTAGTGATGATATTGGTCACTTTTTCTAGACTTTGAAAGGTTCAAGGCAAGGGGATCCGTTATCTCCTATCCTTTTTAACATAGTTTTTGATATGTTGTTCATTCTTATTGCTCGGGCAATGGAGGATGGACAAGTTGGACGTCTTATTCCTCATTTAGTTGAAGGTGGACGCCCTGTTCTCCAATATGATGATGAAACTATTTTGTTCCTTGAGCATGATTTGGAGAAGGAAATGAACATAAAATTAGTTTTATCTATTTTCAAGCAGTTGTCTAGTTTAAAAATTAATTTTCACAAGAGTGAGATCTTCTCCTTTGGAAAGTCCAAAGATTTATGGCTAAGTACCAATAGATCTTTGGATGTGAAATTGGTATTCTCCCATTTAGATATATATAGGAATTCTAATTCACCATCATAAGCTTCTTAACAGACAATGGAAGCATATTGAGGATCATTTTGAACAAAATCTCAGCACCTGGATTGAAAAATTGCTCTCAAATGGGGATAGACTGGTTCTAATAAACTCAGTCTTATCTAGTCTTCTGAAGTTTCTTTTATCTTTCTTCGAAGTACAAGTTGGGGTTATGAAAAGACTAGGTTTTTATAGATCTCGTTTCTTCTGGAAAAGTGACAAAAAAAGAAATATATACTTTCTAAGTGGAATATCATTTTTCGGCCTGAAGATCAAGGTGTGCTTGGTATTGAGGTTCTTGGTATTAAGAACAAATGTCTTCTCAGTAAGTGGTTGTTTAAACTATTAACTGGGTATGGGGTGTGACTTGAGTTGTTGCACAATAAGTATATTAAGGATAAGACTCTTTTTCAGATTGAAGCAAAACCCACAGACTCATCTTTTTGGAAAGGGATTATGTGTGTTAGAAGAATCTTATTTGAAAAAAATTCTTTCTCTCCTTGGGATGGGAAAGGAATAAGATTTTGGGAAGATCCATGGTTAGGGAACACTCCTCTTTCATTGCACTATCCAATTTTGTTCAACATCATTTGACAGAAAAATGTTTTAGTCTCTCATGTTCTTGGAGATGCACATCCGAACCTACAATTTACACATCCTTTATTGGGAGACAAATGGGATGCATGGTTAAATTTGGTAGAGAGACTTATGGTGGTCTCTTTATCTAATTCTCCTGATTCTTTTTCATGGAAACTAACACCATCGGGTGTGTTTTTAGTTAAATCGATATATGGCATTTGATGGATGAAATTGTGAGGTTCCTTCGCAAATATGTTTGGAAGTTGAAGGTAGTGATGAAAATTAAGTTTTTCATGTGGTTTCTTCATAGAAAAGAACCTTTCACAAAAGATAACTTGGCCAATCGTCAATGAACTCGTAGTAAATATGTGTCTTTTGTGATACATATGCAACCGTTCAACATCACTTTAACAGTTCTGATTTTGCAAACAAGATCAGGCGATTGTTCACTTTACTTTTAGTTTTAGCCCTCCCACCAGTAGTATTTCTAATATGTTTTGTCATTGGCTAGATGGAATTGACAAGATTACGAAATCTTCTATTCGTATTGGCGTATGTGCTTTTCTATGGACATTTTGGAATTGTAGAAATTCTGATATATTAAACAATGGGAGAGCTAGGAATTTTGCAGTTTGTTCATCAAACCACATACTGGATAAATATGTGGTCTCATCTTCTCAGGACGTTTGGAGTCTGGTTGCACTCGGTTGATGGAGTTCGTTCGGGTTATCTTTAATAAGGGTGGCTGGTTGCACACTAGACGTTTTGACGAATGTATAGTGTTGTCTTTTCATCTTTATTTTTGTCACGGATTCATGTAGTCACTATTAGTGATCCGTAAACTGTATTAATCCAGCATGCTACTAGTTTGGATACTTTTGTTGGTTTAATATAAAATCCATGTGCATCTACTAGATGCAGAGGCTGGGTTTTCCCCTTTTTCATAAAAAAATAATCATCGGATTGTTTCCTTTCATTCCAGCTCTCATTTTTCCATCGTTGTTTCCCTTGTGCCAACTTCAGCTACTCCATCACATATGGATGAAATGTTTATCATATATATTATCACTTTATCCCGTTTATCACTTTCCTTCTAATTTATCTATTTCGGTAAAGGCTTTTGTATTCGCCGCTGCAGTTCAGAACTTTCTATCTTGGTCGTTTGGGGTACAAGCCATAGTAAGTATTCAGTGTTTGGCCACACAAATTTGAATGAAACCGACTAGGAACAGAAGAAGGTTCAAACGTAGGGTCTGAGTGTGTCAGCTGGCTTATGTTGGGTGCTCTAGGCAGGTCCAGTTCGGGACCATTTTAAATATGAGTCCTGTTTGGGAACGAGTGGGCCGAATGAAGAGGCACGGCGGGCGCTTGAGCCTAATTTACATGCCACAATCAGTACTCCCTCTGATTCATAAAAGTGTCACTCATTTTATATTAAGTTACTGATTGCCACTTTTTATAAATAGGAGGGAGTGCTGTTTTATTTAGCATTTTCTTTTCGTAGGTAACCCAGGCCCTCAAGGAAAAAAAAGGCACACTCCCCTCAAACCTACTCCACTCGTTTCAAAATACTTTGACTTATATTTGTTCAAATATGGATACACCTACACTGGTAGAAAATAGGCATATAGTCCCGGTTCGCCAGGGCCAAAAGTCCCGACCGAGCAACCGGGACTAGCTATGCGCGACTAAAGACCCCCCCCTATAGTCGCGCTGCTTACGAACCGGGACTAAAGGCCCGGCCACGTGGGCGGGTGGCGGAGCCGGGGGGCGGAGGACCTTTAGTCCCGGTTGGCCACCTGAACCGGGACTAGACTTTATTTCGTTATTTCCATAATTCATTTGGGTTTCTAATTATTTTTCACACCAATTTTTCTCTCCTTTTTTTTCACTCCCTTTTTTCACTCCCATTTTTTTTTCCAGAATTTGTATTATTTGCTTACCGTCTAACTACAATTATCTCTAGTCGAATTACTTACTCATGGTCAAACTTCCCGCTCGGTCACCCATCCTCCCACTGCTCTAGCACTAGCACGCTTAACTTCCGAGTTCCATACCGTCCCGCATCCAAGTGTTTTGCACGAATGTATGTGATAGTAGTATCATATCAATCTTATTAACATGTTGGTCGATGCCACATTTCTTTATTGTTTGAATTTCAAATAAATCTTTTAATAAACAAAAGTAATGATGTAATTAATAATTTTGAATAAATAAATAAACATTAACTTTTTAATTTGTATTATTTCTAAAAATACTATTAATATATCAAAATATTCAGAAAATAAAACTAATTCATTTTTAAATCTTAAAAAATACAAATAATATATCAAAATATTCAGAAAATAAAACGAATTCATTTTTAAATCTTAGAAAATACAAATAATATATCAAAAAATTAAGAACAATAATACTAATTCATTTTAAAATCTTAAAAATACAAATAATATATGAAAAAATTAAGAAAAATAATACTAATTCGTTTTAAAATCTTAAAAATACAAATAATATATCAAAAAATTAAGAACAATAATACTAATTCATTTTAAAATCTTAAAAATACAAATAATATATCAAAAAATTAAGAACAATAATACTAATTCATTTTAAAATCTTAAAAATACAAATAATATATGAAAAAATTAAGAAAAATAATACTAATTCATTTTAAAATCTTAAAAATACAAATAATATATCAAAAAATTAAGAACAATATTACTAATTCATTTTAAAATCTTAAAAATACAAATAATATATCAAAAAATTAAGAAACAATAATACTAATTCATTTTAAAATCTTAAAAATACAAATAATATATCAAAAAATTAAGAACAATAATACTAATTCATTTTAAAATCTTATAAATACAAATAATATATCAAAAAATTAAGAAAAATAATACTAATTCATCTTAATACTGGATGAACAGATATATAGAAACTGTAGTTTTTCTGTTTTGTTTTCTTGATGTGTTTTTGTTTGTTTTCTTGATGTGTTTTTGTTTTTGCTTGTTTGTTTTCTTGATGTGTTTTTGTTTGTTTTCTTGATGTGTTTTTGTTTTTGCTTGTTTGTTTTCTTGATGTGTTTTTGTTTGTTTTCTTGATGTGTTTTTGCTAGGAATTAATATAGAATACAACACAATCACACATTCATAACATAGTTTTACGATCACACATAACACACAAACATAAGTCAATACTAATAAGATATCCATTACATATATATACTAAGATACCTATTACATGCATATATATCGAACGCCTACATCTATGGCTCCGTCGAGTAGATGCGGAACAACTCGTAGGAGACATATGCATCTATGGCTGCATACTTGACGTTCGTCATGTCCAGTGGGGTCTTCTCCCAATAGAAGTGATTGCTTCGGGGGAAACCAGACTTCATGGATTCGTAGCCCTCGTGGATGAGGGCAATTGCCATGCGAGCCATCCCGGTCTTTGGCCCGTTCAATTGGATAAGATCCTGAAGATCAATGTAGTGATCTTCAGGTATCACAATACCCAAGCGCCTCAACTTCGGACGGTCTTGCGTAATGTCAACGCTGCAAAAGTCATATCCCTTGTTGACAAGAAAATCAACAAGGGCCGGAGAATGCTTCGAACTACTGCAACAACGAAAATTTCAATGTGTTAGATATGTTGCAACACATGTATTCTTCACATGCAACAAACAAATCGAAGATGCATGCAAGATTGGACGTGTAGTGCGTTACCTTGACCATTGGAATATCAAAACCGACTCCTTGTACGCAATCTGGATGACGGCAACATCCCGTTGATCCGCCGTATATTCCAGATCAAGCCCGAAGAACCGGTGTTCATCGGGAGAGGAGGAGTAGAGATTGGTCAAATAACCAAGAGCACCGGCCAGCCGATCGCAACTGGTTGTGTAGCACACGTTCAGAAGCTTGCCGCATGGTGTCGGACCACTGTATGTCTCCCAAACTTCAGCCATGGTGGTGTGCTTGGAGAAGATCGAAGAGATGGAAGACACATAGAAGAGAGGAGGAAGAAATAGAGAGACTCCGACGCGCACTGTGGAATGGCGCCCTTCTGCCTCGCTCGCGAAATAAAAACCGCCGCGCGGGAGGCGAGCAGTTTGATCTTTAGTCCCGGTTGGCCACGCCAACCGGGACTAAAGGACCAATAGTCCCGGGCGGCCAGGTCAACCGGAATTAATGCCCTCCACGCGCCTCAACGCGCTTCCCAACCCGCGACGTATGACCTTCTGTCGCGGGTCTCCTCCCGACCCGGGACTAAAGACTCATTAGTCACGGTGCGCAACGTTTGGGCACTGATGGGGGCGTATGGAAGGCTTTTTTTCTACCAGTGCTAGAAATTAAAACTTGAAATACGAAGTAGTGTGCATTATAAAGTGGACGAAGGGAGTAAGTATTTGGGAACAGATAGATTAAAAGGTAATCTAGGGACACGAATACATGATTTGGTACTCCCCACGCGATTCCAAAAATAAATAAATAATCTGATACTTCTAGACACACGGCCTGCTACCCACCGTGCACTTTATTTGACCGATGCTATGTGTAATCTGGTCCAGTACACGGGTAACACTAGATTGTTCGGAATACTGATAACTTTGTATGGTTACAATCGGGAGTAACATACATTAGTAACATACAAGTGGTGTCATGCAAAAGTGAATTTATTAACTTGTAGACTCATATTGCATTGAATGTGTGATGTTATGATAGCTTGCCATGTTACCACAACCCTCTCTCACCTCATTAAATGCTTGCCACATCATATTTTTTGCCTATATGTCATCTATGTAACTACTCAAATTAGTCCCATTATGACCGGTGTTAGAGCACACATAGTGGGGCGCTTAAATAGAGGCATTAGTGATTAATCCCGATCATTTTGCATAATTTCTAACTGTTTGCCTAGCATCGGCAGAATAATAATAGCTCATGATCTAAAACAATCGGTACATAATTTGGCTATGAGGTTGTCGATGCTTATATATAGGGCACAACTGCTTATTAAGCGTTCATATTAGTGTCTCACGATGTTGATGCTCCTAGACGGGTAACAATGGTGCCGTAGGCAAATGACACGCTCCATAGAGATCTTCAAGAACTGGCCATTGGAAACAGCTCATGTCACTACGGGAAAGATCGAAGACGCTGATGGCCAAATGTTGGGGCCGTCGGCGTAGGTAGCGAAATACGGCAGCCCACCAATGTGGCCATCGGCATATGGTTGTCGTTAGTGTAGGGGAACTTGCCCCGATTGAGGCCATCAGTGTATCTGTCGCCATCGGCATATGTGTCGCCACGTGGCATGGGGAACGGAAAAAATGGCCCTTTATGAAGGGGGATACATGGACGGCAATGCCGTCGGCTTATACAATTTTTTTCCGTTTTATTCCACGAATTAAACTATCTTATATGTAGATTTATCTATTTTCATATATATTTTTAATGTAGGTATAATTTATAAATATATTGGAGTGGTTCGTTCCTATGAATTTAGATATCCCGCCATCCCCAAATAAATAAAAAAACATACATATATAACACCTACAACATAAATATAGAATATATAGCTCAATTTTGATGGACTCAGGGGGCACAAAATTCCCTATTTTGGGAAACCCCTAAAACGTGTGCCCGTGTCGTGCACTACAAGAAATATGTTGATACATGACCCTTTTTTATTGACCATGGATGAATTTGTCATAGATCCATGACCATGTTTAATCTGTTGGTCATGACATGTTTGGGAGGGACTAAACACATGACTTTTTTGCCAAAAAAGTCATGATTTTCTTTAACAAGATGGTCATAGGACATGATACCTGGTGTATGACCCTTTTTTGCTTATCTAAGACCAAATTAATTGGTCATGTGTTTGTTGGCTGTGATGATTTGTATTACTTGGCAGCCACCTCAGCAGGTGAGACGCACTGACTTGTGGGGCCCACTAACACGTGGCTCTACCGATTTTGTGATTGGTCTGACAAGTGGGCCATGGTCTCATGTTTTTTTTCTCACTTGGCACACCAGCGCCCAGCCCATTACAATTGTGGCACACCAGCGCCCAGCCCACGCGCACACCACGCCCAGCCAAGCCCAGCCCAGCCCGCGCAGTGCTATTACGATTCTAAGTTAGCAAAAATAAGCGCTCGCGGGGACTCGAACCCCGACCGTGCTGCTTGGTTCGCACGTTCGTTGCCATTGAGGTGTAGTCGCTATTCTGTTGTGTATCCAGAGACGCATCGTTTTATTCGTTTTATTCGTATCTTATCTGAATTCATTAAGTTGTCTGAATCTTAGATCGAGACAACTTGTCTGAATCTTAGATCGAGACACCATCTGTTCGGAGGCGTGCGAGGCCACCGGCGGCGGGGGAGGCGACGCCGGAGCGCCTCGGTGCTTACAGGCGGGGGCGGAGGCGGGGGAGGCTACCGTCGGCGACGCCGGAGCGCCTCGGTGCTTACAGGCGGGGGCGGTGGCGAGGGAGGCTACCGTCGGCGACGCCGGAGCGCCTCGGTGCTTACAGGCGGGAGCGGAGGCGGCCGGCAAAGGCGGAGGTGGGGAAGGAGCTGCCCTGGTTGACCTCGCCAGGACAGGAGTGCCTCGCCCTGCTGGTGGCCTCTCTCTGTGCCCTGCTGGTGGTCTCCTCTCTCTGGTTCTGCTCATGCTCGAAGAACAGCAGGGTATGCACCCCTCTCCTCTCTCTGGTCTTGATCCTCTGCTATTTCTCTCTTGATCTCTCTGGTCTAGCTAGAGCCCCCACCTGCACCTGCTACACTGCTTGAATAGATGAAAGTAATTTAGTGTAATTAAGTAATTAGAGATTTATGGCATAGCTAGGTTTTTTTTTCTTGAGTAATTGATTTAAGTTACATAACTGAATAATGAATCAAAAAAAATGTTATTGATGTGTTAACTGAAGAATTAAGCAACAGATTTGCATGCTTCTGTTACTGCTATATTTTGTAGTGATGCATTATAATTTGGTAGAATAAAGTAACTTATTAGTTTTGTGGTCTTTAGCAGATGGACAGAAGTTGGATTATAAAAGGGGTTAGAAAGCTTTCCACTGAACATATCAAGGGAGTGGAAGATTTCATGCAATTTGTCCGCGCAAGATTTGCCAACGATGCTGCCATTCTTTGTCCATGTTGCCGATGCTTGAACCGTAAAAAACAGACCCAAGGTATAGTGGAAGATCATCTGCTTCTTAATGGGATGGCCAGCACATATGATAGGTGGGTCCACCATGGAGAAACTTTTCTTCAAGAACCTCAACATGGTGAAGATGTTGAAGAGCCACACCATGGTGGTGATGATGACTTTGAGTTTATGGAAAATGTTTTGGAAGATGATGATGGTTTGGACAAAGAGGATGGATATGAAGATGATAGGATTCTTGACTTATTGAGAGATCTGTACAATTCTGAAGACCATGTTGATGGACAGAAGTCACTATTTGCCGAGGTATTAGAGGAGGCTAAGCGTGTAGCTGTTGCAGGGGGGAAATTTTCAAGATTTACCTTCACCGTGAAGTTACTCCACGTCAAGTCTTACTACCGGATTAGCAATGCTGCATTCAACGCAATACTGAATCTTTTGACCTTGCAATTCCCTAATAGTGGTGTTCCCAAGAATTATGATGAAGCCTTGAGCATAATCCGCAAGTTGGGTCTAGGTTATGTTTCAATACATGTCTGCCCAAATAATTGTGTCTTGTTTCGGAAGGATTATGCCCTGTGTGACAGCTGCCCCAAATGCAATGCCCCAAGGTGGAAAGATGCCGATGGGAAAAGATCGATACCGCAGAAGGTTTTGAGGCACTTTCCTTTGAAAGCAAGGCTGAAGCGGATGTTTCTCTCGGAGAAATCATCAGATGATGTACAATGGCACAAGCTCAAGCGGCAGCCTGTGGAAGATGAGTTGAGCCATCCAGCGGATGGAGAAGCATGGAAAGATTTTGACGAGAAATATCCAAAGTTTGCAGAAGACCCAAGGAACATAAGACTCGGCCTTGCCACAGATGGCTTTAATCCGTTCGGAAACCAGAGCACGTCATATAGCATGTGGCCAGTTTTTGTGGTGCCCTACAACATGCCCCCATGGGCATGCATGGATCAGTCCAACTTTATGATGGCGTTGCTTATACCGGGTCCAGAGTCTCCAGGAAAGGATTTCGATGTCTTTATGGAGCCTCTCCTAGAAGAATTGCTCGATCTTTGGAATGGTGTACCTAATACTTACGATGCCTTGACACCTGACAAGAAGTTCACTCTGCGTGCTGCAGTCATATGGTGCATCCATGATTTTCCAGCACTGCACACTTTGTCGGGAAGGATCACGGCGGGTTATCAGGCATGTGTGCGTTGTGACAAAAACCCTTGCTCAATGAAGATAAGGAACAAGATTTGCTTCATTGGGCATCGCCGTTTTCTTCCTCGAAACCATGCTTGGCGAAAAAGTACAGAGTTTAATGGTGAGACTGAAACCCGTGACCAGCCGGCAGAATTCAGTAAAGAAGAGCTGAAGCAGCAACTTGAAAAGGTCAAAGATGTCAGACCGGGAAAGCTTGTGAAGAAAAGAAAGCGTGAGGAAGGTCAATGTTGGGACCGAAGGTCCTGTTTGTGGGACTTGGAATACTGGCCTGATCTCAAATTGAGGAATAATCTCGATGTAATGCACATCGAGAAAAATATATGTGATAATCTGCTTGGCACATTCCTCAACATTGAAGGAAAGACAAAGGACACTTTGAACTCCAGGCTTGATCTTGAAGACATGGGCATAAGGGAAGAGTTGCATCTAAGGCCTAAAGGCAAAGATTCATTTGAAATGCCACCAGCATGGTATACAATGAGTAAAGAAGAAAAACGTGCATTCTGTGAGTTCATCAGAGCCGTGAGATTTCCCGATGGTTATGCTGCTAACCTAGCAAAGTGTGTTTCCCCCGATGGATGCAAGCTCCATGGGCTGAAAACTCATGATTGTCACATCCTTCTCCAAAGGATTTTGCCAGCCGCCCTCCGAGGAATCATGCATCATGATATATATGAAGCAGTTGCTGAGCTGGGAAATTTCTTCAGAGAATTGTGCTGCAAAACAGTAAAGCTATCTGTGCTGAAAAGACTTGAAAAGGAAATCCCAATAATTCTTTGCAAGCTTGAGAAGATCTTCCCTCCAGCCTTCTTCACCGTGATGGTCCATTTGACCGTGCATTTACCAAAAGAATCAATGCTTAGAGGCCCCGTGCAATATGGTTGGATGTTCCCAGTCGAAAGAAGGCTGCTTACTTGTAAGCGTTCTGTGCGAAACACGGCGAGGCCTGAAGGTTCGATTGCTGAAGCCTATGTCGTCGATGAGTGCTTGACATTTTGTTCAAGGTACTTTGATGATGTGGAAACGAGATGGAATCGCCCAAGCAGAAATAGTGAGAGGGATGATTCGCACATTGGTGATGTGTCAGTTTTCAATCATGGTGTGAAATTTATTGGAGGGTCAAAGTACTTGGAGGTTGATGATGAATATGACAAGATGGTGTGGTTTGTGCTCAGCAGTTGCGCTGAGGTGCAACCATATATAGAGTAAGTTATATTTTGTGCACTCGTTATATTTTCTCCGTGGGTTGGAAGGAACCCAACTTTTATCACCCACCAGATGTTTTAACTCACTACTCTTTCCTTGGGTTTGCAGGATTTTCAAGGAAGAGTTGAATAAGCAAGAAAGCCGCATCCCTGTTGATAAAAGGCTTGCCAAGGGATTTGCTAAATGGTTTAAGAATAATGTGAGATATTTAGCCATGGAATCCATTATGACACGATCTTTTTTTTTGTGTGTTATTCACCCTGATTTATTTTGTGCAGATTGGCAAGATGCATGATGAGAAGAAGGTCAGTGATGATCTATTTGCTTTGGCATGCGAGCCGGATAAGCGAGTAAGAGTGTATTCAGCATGTATCGTTGACGGTGTCCGGTACCACACTCTTGACCGCGAGAAAAACAGAAAGACACAGAATAGTGGAATAGTCACCGAGGGAGATCGCGATGGTGAGCCTTTTGACTTCTATGGTCAGCTCAGAAGCATCATTCATTTGAAGTACAACTCCAGCGGAGGCATGGACCGTTCAGTTGTCTTATTTCGGTGTGACTGGTTCGATCTTGGTGTCAAGAGGAACGCCGGATTGAGAGATGATGGACACTTCAGAAGCATCAACACTGCAAAGTTTTGGTTTAAGAATGATCCTTTTATTCTGACAACTCAAGCAACAAAGGTTTTCTATGTGCCAGCCACGTATTTGCAGGGAAGTTGGCAAGTTGTGCAAAAGTTCCAGCATAGACACTTGTGGAGTATTAAGGAAACTGAAATGGAAAAGGGTCCAGGTGGTGGTGGCCTAACATATCAGGATGATAATTGTACAGAAGTTCCGGTGCAGACACGTGAAGCCAATGTCCAAACCAGAGTGCAAATGGACCGGCAAGAACCTGTTCTTGTAGATGCTTCAGTTGTAGAAGGAATTAAGAAAAAAAGAAAGGTTGTTGTCAATGAACATGAAAGCGAGGATGAAGGAGATGATACTATGTTGCAGTATGCTAGTGATGATGGGGAAAATAGGACTGGGCATAGAATTCCTGGTTTTGGCATCGATGACGATGAGTAGCATATGGTAATGAAGGTAAAAATTATAACTATGCTTCTGTAATTTAGATAGTACTAACCTACTGGAATTTCATTGATGTTAGATAGTACTAACCTTTTTTGAATTGTATTGCAGCCTGATGCATCTTGGTGTTGCTTGATGTCTCCAAGATGCCTGTTGCTTGATCAAGATGGATGCCTGTTGCACAAGATGGATGCCTGTTGCTGTCTGTTGCTTCCTGTAGCTGAAACTTGTAGTTGATGCTTGTTGCTGTCTGTTGGATCTTGTAGTTGATGCTTGTTGCTGAAACTTGTAGCTGTCTGTTGGATCTTGTAGTTGAATTTGTGGCGTGTTGCTGAAACTGAATTTGTATTGAATTTGTAGCGTGTTGTTAAGAAATGACCAAGATGGATCTTGTAGTTGATGCATGTTGTTGTCTGTTGCACAAGGTTGCTTGATGGACAAGGTTGAAACTGAACTTATGCTTGCTTGATGAATTGCTGTTGAAACTGAACTTATGCTTGCTGTTGAGAAATGACCAAAAAAAGGTCGAGACCTGGGACTCGAACCCAGGACCTCTAGTTCGAATAGATACTTCATTGCCACTGGGAGAGATATGTGATCTTGTAATAGTAGGATGATTACAACATTTTATATATAACATTTATGTGTGCCAATTCACTTAAACGTAACTGATATTTAACTGGAGGTTAATAAAATGTAAATACTGGAACTTGCTGGAGACTGACATAGCATCTTCAAACACAGAATTTCACACACATTGCTGGAATTCATTCCATAAACTGACATAACATGTTCAAACAACCAAAAGCAAACATAGGTTCAAAAGCTTAATACTCTAGCTTGACAAACTGACATAGGTTCCATAAAACTGACAGACACATCACATAAGTTCAAAAGCATTACTAACATGACTCTAGCTAGCTTGACAACCTGACATAAACATTTTGTCAGTTCAAAAGCATCAGACGCTTCAGCTTAAGCTTATTCACACAGCCCTCCACATGGCTTCAGCTTCTTCACAACCAACTTGAGACCTGAAGTGTTCTTGAGGGTGCGGCGAAACCAGAAGAGAAGGATATCTCCCACTTTGAACTTCTCGCCCAATTTGTTCACCACAGACATCCACTGCATCGTCATCATGGCCCTGTTGTCACCTTTGGTTTTCCCAAGCAGGATCTTGACATCACTTTTTTCATTTCTGCGATGATAGACCTTAATGGTAGCTTCCTTGCTTGGCAGGTGCCTTAGGTGCTTGCTGAGGTGATCCTTGGTATATTTCTTGGTGAAATACTGCAAGGATAATGTAAGCAATTAGTCTCTGTGCAAAAATATACCAACAGAGATGAAGAAAGTGTGGTGCAGGTCAATCTACCATTTTTCCTTTGATGTTGATGGTGTGTGACTTCTGCAAAGTGCAGATGTACAATGGCTTGTGTGGTTTGTTGTTGGCACAGAACTCCTTGAGCAATGCCACCTGTCGGTGGTCCATTGCAACTTTGTTGCCAAACTCACAATGTGGTGCATAGGTGTCATGGCCCTTATTACCTGGGCCTACATACAAGGATTAAGAAATGTAAATACAAAACTGAATCAGCACTACAACAAATCAGAAGCACGAGTACAAGCCATACCTCTGATGGTCTTGGCCCTAGTGCACACTTCATCGTCACTAATGGCAATTGCGTCAACGGCAATTGCGTCAACTTCCTCCTGTTTCACATCCATTGTGGCCTAATAAAAAAAGACAACAATAATTTAGATACTACTTTACATGTATTTCAACTAATAGCTTATTATATCTAACAACTACTAATGGAAATGACCAGTTCATTGAAACAACTGATGCATCAGTCATTATTACTACAGTGAACAATGACAACTGATAAATGCAGTACCTGAACTTAATTCAATAACCAACACACAGAGACATCTTAATCCAGATTGGGAACTTGTAGACCAGTACCAGATTTAAAATGCAGTTGATTTACCATTATGAGGAAGCTAAGGTGATATCATTTCCAGTTACTGAAAAATGTTAATTAACAAATGGCAAATGATTATCCAAGAACCTAATCATGAACTTAAAATTCCAACCAGATCTATTCTTGACATGGTTGAACACATGAAACGTCATATTTCATCATAAGATCCACACTAGCTAGGACACAGAGTCTTCTTCACGCTCAATAACAAAACAGGAGAATATCTTAGCGCAGGTGACTGATACGAAGAAGAGGCAAAACCCGCTCGATAACAAAACCCGCAAGTACTCGCAGAGGCTGTTCTGCCCTGCTTGGTCTAGAAGCGGAGCTTGGTGAAGAACGACCTGTTCTTGCCGGTCTTGAACCTCTCCTCGAACTTGGCCTTGGCTGCCTTGGCGGCGGTCAACATTCTACTTTGCAGTTGGGGGATTACTCGAAAAAAAAGAGAAACGACGGTGGATAGGGAAACGAGCAAATCCACAAGCGAATGTGGGACTCCAGGAAACGGCGGCGATGGTCTCACGAGGAAAGGGAGGCGATATTGCCCTAGCTAAATCTAGCAGAAACGGCGGTGGAGGAGGGACACGAGGAGGGACATCAGATCTCACCTGGAGTGGGGGGTTTCCTCCGGCGCGGGCGACGGAATCGGTGGCCATCGCGGGCGGTGGCCGGCGCGGACGACGAATCGGCGCGTCTTCTCGGAACTGACGAGGGGGAGTGGGGAGGCGAAGTGGCGAGGCGAAGTGGCGAAGGTGGGTGGGGGAACTGAATAGGAGGTGGACTTGAGGAGGTGGACTCCTCTCTGCCGTACGTGGCCTCACTGACGCGTGGGTCCCACGGACAGGGGCCCACATGTAAGCACCACAACTTTCCTGGTGGTGGATTTGAGTGGTGTTGGAATGGTGCTGTGGAGGAATTTTGCTTAATCACATTTGAATAAATTAAATTTTCAAAAAACAACCATTATCTAAGCGCTCAAAACGGCTGTTTTCTGTGGATACTAGGGCATATATAACAACACCACGCGAAGATCTTGCATCGTTTCGATTTTTTTTGAATTTTCTGGAATTTTCAAAGCCGGTTTCGGTGAACGGTCAAAACTGGGGACATGACCGTTCGTACCTAGGGGTTGAATCTTGATGAACTCTTGGTGTTTCTATGTTGAAATAGGTACTTGGCTACCTAGAAATGATTTTTTCAAAAAATAAAGAGAAAACTACGAGGCACCTGTAGTTCAAATTTGGCCCGGTTTCAGCTGAATCGGCAGAAATTTGTCTTTTTCAAATGAGGTGTATTTTGAGCTATTCAGAGGTAGTAAGTTTGTTATTTGTAGATCAAACATGACATAATATATTTAGAATTTTACTTTGTACATTTTTGCAACATATTTTGTGTATGTGCTTCACAAAACAAGCCGGTTTTGACACTCCGGGAAGGGAAAACGGTATTTTTATTCAACGAAAAATAAAACTTTCTTCATGAACATTGTTAGTTGTTCCAATATGCACCTTTGTGTGGAATATGGGCACATTTAAACAAACTATTCCATGGATGTGGTCAAAACATCCGTCATTTCAACCGAAAGCCATGAATCTTCGTACGAGATAGCTCATTTCTGTGAACACATTTTCCACCAAATTCTCGTATTCCAAGTTTATTATTTTTGGTGGATACTAGGGCATATATAACAACACCACGCGAAGATCTTGCATCGTTTCGATTTTTTTTGAATTTTCTGGAATTTTCAAAGCCGGTTTCGGTGAACGGTCAAAACGGGGGACATGACCGTTCGTACCTAGGGGTTGAATCTTGATGAAATCTTGGTGTTTCTATGTTGAAATAGGTACTTGGCTACCTAGAAATGATTTTTTCAAAAAATAAAGAGAAAACTACGAGGCACCTGTAGTTCAAATTTGGCCCGGTTTCAACTGAATCGGCAGAAATTTGTCTTTTTCAAATGAGGTGTATTTTGAGCTATTCAGAGGTAGTAAGTTTGTTATTTGTACATCAAACATGACATAATATATTTAGAATTTTACTGTGTACATTTTTGCAACATATTTTGTGTATGTGCTTCACAAAACAAGCCGGTTTTGACACTCCGGGAAGGGAAAACGGTATTTTTATTCAACGAAAAATAAAACTTTCTTCATGAACATTGTTAGTTGTTCCAATATGCACCTTTGTGTGGAATATGGGCACATTTAAACAAACTATGCCATGGATGTGGCCAAAACATCCGTCATTTCAACCGAAAGCCATGAATCTTCGTACGAGATAGCTCATTTCTGTGAACACATTTTCCACCAAATTTTCGTATTCCAAGTTTATTATTTTTGGTGGATACTAGGGCATATATAACAACACCACGCGAAGATCTTGCATCGTTTCGATTTTTTTTGAATTTTCTGGAATTTTCAAAGCCGGTTTCGATGAACTGTCAAAACGGGGGACATGACCGTTCGTACCTAGGGGTTGAATCTTGATGAACTCTTGGTGTTTCTATGTTGAAATAGGTACTTGGCTACCTAGAAATGATTTTTTCAAAAAATAAAGAGAAAACTACGAGGCACCTGTAGTTCAAATTTGGCCCGGTTTCAGCTGAATCGGCAGAAATTTGTCTTTTTCAAATGAGGTGTATTTTGAGCTATTCAGAGGTAGTAAGTTTGTTATTTGTACATCAAACATGACATAATATATTTAGAATTTTACTTTGTACATTTTTGCAACATATTTTGTGTACGTGCTTCACAAAACAAGCCGATTTTGACACTCCGGGAAGGGAAAACGGTATTTTTATTCAACGAAAAATAAAACTTTCTTCATGAACATTGTTAGTTGTTCCAATATGCACCTTTGTGTGGAATATGGGCACATTTAAACAAACTATGCCATGGATGTGGCCAAAACATCCGTCATTTCAACCGAAAGCCATGAATCTTCGTACGAGATAGCTCATTTCTGTGAACACATTTTCCACCAAATTGTCGTATTCCAAGTTTATTATTTTTGGTGGATACTAGGGCATATATAACAACACCACGCGAAGATCTTGCATCGTTTCGATTTTTTTTGAATTTTCTGGAATTTTCAAAGCCGGTTTCGGTGAACGGTCAAAACGGGGGACATGACCGTTCGTACCTAGGGGTTGAATGTTGATGAACTCTTGGTGTTTCTATGTTGAAATAGGTACTTGGCTACCTAGAAATGATTTTTTCAAAAAATAAAGAGAAAACTACGAGGCACCTGTAGTTCAAATTTGGCCCGGTTTCAGCTGAATCGGCAGAAATTTGTCTTTTTCAAATGAGGTGTATTTTGAGCTATTCAGAGGTAGTAAGTTTGTTATTTGTACATAAAACATGACATAATATATTTAGAATTTTACTTTGTACATTTTTGCAACATATTTTGTGTATGTGCTTCACAAAACAAGCCGGTTTTGACACTCCGGGAAGGGAAAACGGTATTTTTATTCAACGAAAAATAAAACTTTCTTCATGAACATTGTTAGTTGTTCCAATATGCACCTTTGTGTGAAATATGGGCACATTTAAACAAACTATGCCATGGATGTGGCCAAAACATCCGTCATTTCAACCGAAAGCCATGAATCTTCGTACGAGATAGCTCATTTCTGTGAACACATTTTCCACCAAATTCTCGTATTCCAAGTTTATTATTTTTGGTGGATACTAGGGCATATATAACAACACCACGCGAAGATCTTGCATCGTTTCGATTTTTTTTGAATTTTCTGGAATTTTCAAAGCCGGTTTCGGTGAACGGTCAAAACGGGGGACATGACCGTTCGTACCTAGGGGTTGAATCTTGACGAACTCTTGGTGTTTCTATGTTTAAATAGGTACTTGGCTACCTAGAAATGATTTTTTCAAAAAATAAAGAGAAAACTACGAGGCACCTGTAGTTCAAATTTGGCCCGGTTTCAGCTGAATCGGCAGAAATTTGTCTTTTTCAAATGAGGTGTATTTTGAGCTATTCAGAGGTAGTAAGTTTGTTATTTGTACATCAAACATGACATAATATATTTAGAATTTTACTTTGTACATATTTGCAACATATTTTGTGTATGTGCTTCACAAAACAAGCCGGTTTTGACACTCCGGGAAGGGAAAACGGTATTTTTATTCAACGAAAAATAAAACTTTCTTCATGAACATTGTTAGTTGTTCCAATATGCACCTTTGTGTGGAATATGGGCACATTTAAACAAACTATGCCATGGATGTGGCCAAAACATCCGTCATTTCAACCGAAAGCCATGAATCTTCGTACGAGATAGCTCATTTCTGTGAACACATTTTCCACCAAATTCTCGTATTCCAAGTTTATTATTTTTGGTGGATACTAGGGCATATATAACAACACCACGCGAAGATCTTGCATCGTTTCGATTTTTTTTGAATTTTCTGGAATTTTCAAAGCCGGTTTCGGTGAACGGTCAAAACGGGGGACATGACCGTTCGTACCTAGGGGTTGAATCTTGATGAACTCTTGGTGTTTCTATGTTTAAATAGGTACTTGGATACCTAGAAATGATTTTTTCAAAAAATAAAGAGAAAACTACGAGGCACCTGTAGTTCAAATTTGGCCCGGTTTCAGCTGAATCGGCAGAAATTTGTCTTTTTCAAATGAGGTGTATTTTGAGCTATTCAGAGGTAGTAAGTTTGTTATTTGTACATCAAACATGACATAATATATTTAGAATTTTACTTTGTACATTTTTGCAACATATTTTGTGTATGTGCTTCACAAAACAAGCCGGATTTGACACTCCGGGAAGGGAAAACGGTATTTTTATTCAACGAAAAATAAAACTTTCTTCATGAACATTGTTAGTTGTTCCAATATGCACCTTTGTGTGAAATATGGGCACATTTAAACAAACTATGCCATGGATGTGGCCAAAACATCCGTCATTTCAACCGAAAGCCATGAATCTTCGTACGAGATAGCTCATTTCTGTGAACACATTTTCCACCAAATTGTTGTATTCCAAGTTTATTATTTTTGGCGGATACTAGGGCATATATAACAACACCACGCGAAGATCTTGCATCGTTTCGATTTTTTTTGAATTTTCTGGAATTTTCAAAGCCGGTTTCGGTGAACGGTCAAAACGGGGGACATGACCGTTCGTACCTAGGGGTTGAATCTTGATGAACTCTTGGTGTTTCTATGTTGAAATAGGTACTTGGCTACCTAGAAATGATTTTTTCAAAAAATAAAGAGAAAAATACGAGGCACCTGTAGTTCAAATTTGGCCCGGTTTCAACTGAATCGGCAGAAATTTGTCTTTTTCAAATGAGGTGTATTTTGAGCTATTCAGAGGTAGTAAGTTTGTTATTTGTACATCAAACATGACATAATATATTTAGAATTTTACTTTGTACATTTTTGCAACATATTTTGTGTATGTGCTTCACAAAACAAGCCGGTTTTGACACTCCGGGAAGGGAAAACGGTATTTTTATTCAACGAAAAATAAAACTTTCTTCATGAACATTGTTAGTTGTTCCAATATGCACCTTTGTGTGGAATATGGGCACATTTAAACAAACTATGCCATGGATGTGGCCAAAACATCCGTCATTTCAACCGAAAGCCATGAATCTTCGTACGTTTTAGGTTCCGTCGTCATCTTTGTGCAAACAATTTGGTTATTTGTACATCAAATATAACACATTTTAGGTTCTTTGTGTAAACAGAGTGTAAGAAGCATGATTCAACCCCGAGACACGGACGGTGACCGCGGCGATTTCGAACCGGTCTAGAAACAAGTGATAGAAATTCGTAAAAATCCAAAACAAATGGAAAAGTTATTCATGTTATGTGACATAGCAACCGAAATAGTTGGTTTGAATTAATCAATACCCAATTATTATTCCAAAGTTTCACATGTGAGGCCAAAAATAGAAAAAAAAACTCAAAAATTAGGTTCCAAATCGTAATTCCCGCTGTCCCGCCTCCTGTCCCGCCTCCGACCAAAATATTTGGGGATCCCCGCCCCCGACCAATTAATTCCCGCCCCGACCTCTCCCCCGACCAATTCATTCCCCTCTCCACCGCTCAGATCCAATCCGCTCTCCGCACGCCGCACCACCGCACCACCGCTCTCCCGACGGCGACGGAGGAGGCACCACCGCACCACCGCACCACCTCTCCCCATCGCACCTCACCGCGCCACCTCTCCCCCCTCTCCCCACCGCACTGCACCACACCGCCGCACACCCTACCTCTCCCCCGACGGCGACGGAGGAGGCACACCTCACCCCACCTCTCCCCACCTCACCGCGCCACCGCACTGCACCACTATCCCCTCTACCCTCTCCCCACCGCACCGCACCACCGCACATCACCACTATCCCGACGACGGCGGCAGGAGGCGGGACAGGAGCCGCGACAGGAACGACGACGACGACCGCCACACCATCGATCTAAACCTCGTCGACGGTGAGTTGTCCCGTCCATTTCCCTTAGCTAGCTCCTTGTTCTAGGTTTAGGGTTCTTCTCCATAGCATGTTTTGATCCCCACCTGCATGATTTGATCCCCACCTGCATGATTTGATCCATCTTATTGATGCTACTGTTGTTTAGTTTAGGGCTTATTGATGCTACTGTTGTTTAGTTTAGGGCTCATTGATGCTACTGTTGTTTATTTTAGGGCTCATTGATGCTACTGTTGTTTAGTTTAGGGCTCATTGATGCTACTGTTGTTTAGTTTTACAATAACTCTGATATGAAATCATATTTGCTAAGAAAGAATGCTATATTTCCTAAGAAGGAAGTTAATTTCCTGTTACATCAAATTTTCGTGTGAACAAATTCTTTTCATTATAATTTTTTACTAACCAGATCAAAACCCCAGGTTGAGATCATCAATGGCAAAGATGTCAAAGAAGAACCTGCTTGCCGGTAAGTAACCTTGTTCCTTATGCTTTTCCTGCTACCTTGTCTATGTTTGCTTCCATGTATCTCTAGCTTATTACATGCTGTTCTTGTAATATATGGTTATATTTTTTCATGGTATTGCATGCTATTATGTCCTGTTCTAGCTATGGTCATATTTTTTCTTGTGCTTGTTAAGGTACCAGGAATAAGGATAAATAAAACATGATAGGATAGATAAATTGCCTAGAATGGGGTTGTTTATTAGTTCCTAATGAATTAATTGTACTCAATACCATGTTTCAAAGATTCAACTTACTTGTTTTCGTTGTCTTGCTTCTCAATGCAATTCAACCAAATCAAACTCATGGTTGCTTAATTTTATCTTTCAAAAAGAAGCACCTGCCACGGAATACGAGAAGATTAGGGTTCAGCAAATGTTGAGGAACAATCGTATATTCCAGTCCCTTGGCATCGGTGCACTAGTATCCATGATTAGGAATTCAAACAATGCTGTTACTGAAGCTAGTGCAATTACAACCAATGATTCAACATCTGCCATAACTCAAGACTCAAGCTCAGAGTACAGTCCTGAGGACGATGGAGTGATTGGTCAAGATGAAAGTGATGATACCGTAGTGAAGAAGCAAGTTAAGGTGGGTGTGGTGGTGGGAAGGGGGGGCTTAATTTGTGTGCTCTTTGTTTAATCTGTGCAAAGACTTTTCTTACTCATTATCTAATGCCATTGTCTTTGTTGTTTCTACGAGGGACCCAAGGTTTCTAGAAGGAAGAAGTGTGCTGTTAAGAAGATAAGCAGCAGAAGGACAAGCACACGGATACGCACACTTGATTCAACTCAATCTTCTGCAATGGCTCCTGGAAGGGTGGTGGCTCCAGATCTAGAAGGAACTAAAAGAATGCTAGCTGATATCCGACCAGATCAAGATGACAACTGTCTGTTCAAAAGGCAGAAGAAGGTGTTGGCTCCAACCAGCATGGAAGAAACCACACCACACCTGCATGTGGATGAAGGAAACACAGGGAACATGGATGGAGAAAGGACAATGCACAATGATGGTGGAAGCTTGCTATGCGACAATGTACAAGGCCCGCTGCATGTGGATGAAGGAAGCTCAGGGAACATGGATGGAGAAAGGACTATGCAAGTCACTGAACAGAATCAACATACTTCTGATGGAAGCAAGTCACTCCTATGCCATTCCTACATTTGGTTTGATGTATCCATCTGTAGAACATGCCACCTTATTAGTGTATTCTGTTAACCGATGGCATGCATGTATATATGACATTCTGCTATATTTACATTTTCAGATGAAACTGCTTTGGTTAAACACAAGAGAAGGGGAACAGGCCTAGAGCGGTTAACCAAGGGATTGGGTGAGAAGGTCACCATCCAAATTTCTCAAGGGATGAACCGTCCAGAGAAGCCGATGCAGGCTGCATTGCTTGCATCAGAGTGTGGCTATATTGCAAGATCTATTCTGCCGGTGCTGCCTCACTTTAAGGAGTACAAGAAGGACCCCAACATTGTCAAGAACTTCATTGGGAAAGTTTCTGTAAGATAACTGCTTTGAACCTGAATCTCATGTTCTTGCTATGGATACCCCTGGCAATATGATTATCTGACTGTCCCATTGCCTTGTTTCCTATTTTGGTAGGCCAATTTTCACATTGACGCTACTGAAGAGACTATTGAGAAGACTTGCAAAGACATCTTGAAGAAAGTATCAAAGAATAGACGCCACTTGATCAAGAAGGATTTCTTCAACGACGTGGCAGCTAATGAAGTTAGCGCCAAGTCCCCGGTGGAAGGCTTGTCAGACAATGAATGGCAAAAGCTGGTAGAACTGTGGTCTACCCCGAAACACAAGGTATGTATGTTCACGCGCTATGAGTTTTGTTAATGCTTGCTGTGATGTATCTGCTGCTGTTCTTGATTGTACTTTGCTCATTTATTCTATTGTAGCAAACCTGTGAAAGTGCCAAGAAAAACAGAAGTAAAGTCAAGTTTCAGCAAAGGACAGGTTCTCGATGCTACGCTGCCCACATATATCAAACTGTAAGAAAACTCATGTTTTTCAATTGGCCTAAGAATATTTTGCCTTGAAAGCTTATAGTATGCCTGCTGTCTTGATGGAAAATGTTTCAGAAGGAGGATCGCAAGGGCGAAACCTTGACTGCGGTAGACCTGTTTAAGGCTACACATAACAGCAAGAAAGAGGGTTTTTCCCAGGAAGTGCAGGCAGCTATAGTAAGTTACTTGTCTCTCCCAGGAATTGTTCAAGGCATACTTGATGTTAGATGATCTATTACATGTGTTCAAAATAGATAGGTTTAGATGGATTTTTTAGCAAGTATAGTTAATACAGTTCTGCACTATGCTTCTACATGACCTGCTTGTGATCTTGGTTGGTGCCCAGCAATTCTCTCTATTTTGTTACATGGTAATATATATGTTGCCTGTTATATGATATTTTCAGATGTGTTGCCTGTTATATGATATTTTCAGATGTGTTGCCTGCTAAGGTAGCTCCAATTTGCTATAACAGAATTTTAATATGTGTATGTATGTTGTGCATCTGTAATTGCAGAAGGACATGGAGAATATGTTGGATGATTCAGCACAAGAAGGCCAACAAAAGTCTGATGTCGCTGTTGTTGCTGATGTGCTTACCAAGAAATGCCCTTCAAGCACATTCCTCAAGAATGTTGGTCTTCAATCAAGCTCATCCAGGAAGTTCAGTAAATCAGATCCTGCTGTGGCTGCGCATGTCATTGAGCTAGAGGAGAAGCTGGAGAGGGAGCAAATCCAAAATGAAGCAATGCGGGCAGAGCTAGCTGAAATGAAGAAGAGGACCGAAGAAGCAGAAGTTGCACAAGCTGTACGTGACAAGGAGCATCTTCTGCTACAACAAAAGACGGACAAAACTCATGCGCAACTAGCTCACCTGATGGCGTTGTTTGGAAGCAAGGCTCTCTGATGGTATGTTCTGATTTTAAACTGTGAAGCTCTATGTTTGGCTGTGAAGCTATAGCTGAAATGATTCCAGTTTCAGTTCTTTTCTGTATTGCTCAATGCACTTTCTGTTCTGAAGCTCTATGTTTTCTGAAGTTTCTATTCTGTTCCTTTTTTCAGGTCAGATAACAGGAAGTGGAAGATAGAAGTGGAGTTTTTTGGAAGTAGAAGTGGAGTTCAAGATAGAAGATAGAAGTGGAGTTTTTTGGAAGTAGAAGTGGAGTTTCTATTCTGTTTTCTGTTTTACTTTTTTTCGTTGGTACCTGGTGGTATCAGTTTTGTCTTCAATGATTTGAATGAACCTTGAATGTATGAATTCTGTGAGAATGTATGAATTCTGTGAGAATGATGTGCCTTGAATATGAGTTCTGTGAGGATTTGCATTCTGAAATGAGTTGTAGTTCAAATTTACTAGAATTCAAATTTGTATGTATGGATTTGAATTTGACCTATCTATATGCAATTGGGCTTAACAGTAAAAAGCCCATGGCATCAGCCCAACTACTAGTGGGCTGTATTCAATTATAAAAAAAAAATTCAATTTTAATGGACCAAAAATAGTCAACAGCCAGGAAATACATTGGACCATAAATAGGCCAAGGCCCAGATTCGAAATGGATGGAAAAGGCCTAGTCCCAGACGAAATTTCACATGAGCCTTTTAACCTGACAACAAATTAAAGGGAAAAAAATTATTGGGCTAAAACATTGGGCTTGGCCCATTTGGTGGAGCAGTATGGACTGGGCTGAATCTCTTCAATGACCTAGTCATTTGGTCATAATATTTGCCACGTAGGATTGGCCACGTAGGATGTGACGTGGCTATGGCAGGATATCACATGACCAAATCAGTTGGTCATAGGGTTATGACCCCTCTGATTGGGTCATAGAGTCTATGACAATTCCATCCAATTAGTCATTGACGATGAAATAAGACGCTCGGTATGTGACTTTTCATTTTTGGTCAAAAAGGGGTCATGAATCAACCTACGTGACCTTCTAGTGACAAAAATTGAGGGTCACGTATCAACATATTTCTTGTAGTGGTGTACCGTCCCCTAGAACAGTAGAACCTTCTCTTCTTTTATGCATGGTTAGGTCATACAAACAATTCAAAACAACTTTGGACCTAGGATTCAAGAAGATTCAGTGGGGTATACTGGCGGCAGGAGTATCGCGGTTTTTGGTCCTTAAAACATGCGTGAAAGTCCCAGATCGGACGAACCGGAGGGAATCTCGTGAAGAGTTGGGGGGTATAACTCTGTTTTGTGCGTTCCTAGGGGCTAACCTAACACAACTAAGTACCGAGTTCCACTTTTCTACCCCCTTTGGACATCGTTACCACATGTAGACGTATAAGTCTGGTTTTTCTCCAGCGGGGCTAGAGTTTTGCCGGAGAGGGGCTCTGGAGTGTTGGAATCCCACCACAAGATAGGGATTGCCATACCAAGTGTTTACAAGTGTGTTATGGGTTTTGGATGGCAAATATCTCACTTCGGAGTGTGAGCGTCTGGGTTCATCTCCATCCACTTCTCTCTAGCGAGTTTCTCAACTTATAGCCTGAATGTTCCGGATCGGGCGAACCAGAGGGAATCCTTTGAAGAGTTGGGGTATAGATTTTGTGTGTGTGTTCCTAGGGGCTACCCTAACACAAATAAGCAATTAATTCCACTTTGCTATCCCATTTCAACGCCGTTACCGGGTGTAGACATATAAGTCCAACTTTTCTCCAGCAGGGCTAGGATTTCGAAAGGGAGGGGCTCCGAAGCGTCGGAATCCCACCACAAGATAGAGGGTGCCATATGGAAAACATTCCAATCCGGGGTGTGACCTTCTTCACAGGCATCCACTTCTCTCTATGGAGTTTTTGGACTTATCGCCAGAAAACTCCCACTTCGGACGAACAGGAGGGAATCTTGTGAATATTCCGGGTATAATTTGTTTGGGATGTTACTAGGGCTACCTTAACACAACCATTTAAAAACATTCACTTTGCTACCCCATTTAAATGTCGTTACCGGGTGTAGTCGTATAAGTATGGCTTTTCTCCAGCGGGGCTAGAGTTTCACCGGAGAGGGGATCTGGAGCATCGGAATCCCACCACAAACTAAGATGTGACATACCAAGTGTGTAAAGTGTTATATGTGTTTTGGATGGCAAATATTCCACTTCGGGGTGTGACCTGCTTCACAGACATCCACTTCTCTCTATCGAGTTTCTCGACTTATATCCTTAAAATTCCGGATCGGATAAACCGGAGGGAATCTTGTGAAGAGTTGGGATATAACTTTGTTTTGTGTTTTCCTACGGGCTACCCTACCACAACGAAGCATTTAGTTCCACTTTTATACCCCGTTTCGACGTTGTTACCTGGTATAGACGTATAAATATCGCTTTTCTCCACCGTGCTAGCGTTTCACCGGGGAGGGGCCCCGGAGCGTCAGAATCCCACCACAATATAGGGGTGCCATATCATGTGTGTAAAAGTGTGTTATGGGTTTTGGAGGGAAAATATTCCAGTCCGTGATGTGAGCGGGTTCACAGGCATCCACTTGTCTCTAGCGAGTTTCTGGACTTAGAGCCAGAAAGTCCGACTTCAGACAAACTGGAGGGAATCTTGTGAAGATTTGGGATATAAGTTTGTTCTGGGTGTTCCTAGGCGCTACCCTAACACAACCAATTTAAAAGTTTCACTTTGCTACTCCCTTTCGACGTCATTACATAGTTGAAGTAATAAACAATATGTCATAATATTATACTCCCTCTGTCTCGAAAAGTAAGACGCGGAACCACTCCAGGAAGGAAATATGTCACGTTCATTACATTTTGTGATTTCCCAAAATGCCCTCATTGCTAGCGTGTCAGTCGCGTGTAGCTCCCCTCCCGAGCTCCTCACTTTCCTCGCTCTCAACTCCCTCGAGCTCTCGCAAGGCGCGACCATCCCCAAGCTCCTGAGTCTCCTGCACCCTCTCCCTTCCCCGCGCCACCGGCTCCCTTGCCCTATTTCGAATAGACTTGCTTGTAGTTTCCAAATTCATTTGTATAGGAGTAGCTCTGTAAATAGAAATAAACTTTCTTGCAGTTTACTGATTGAGTAGGAGTAGCTATTCCAAATAGTGTGTGACTTATTTATTGCCGCTCATCCTCGGGCGGCTCCGGAGGCCCCCCAAACTCTAACAACTCCTCCCCCCGCGAGATTCCCTGGCCGCTGCTGTCGCCAGCTCTCGCGGCAGTGGCGGTGCCCTTGCCGTCCCGGACGAAAGCGGTGGTGGGCGCATGAATGGCGAATTTGCGAGCGGGGCAGCGCCGCTGGATCGCGGGCATAGGGCGGGTGGCGGCGGCGGATCCGTGTGCTGGTTCCCGAGGCGACTCCTTCGATTGGGGGGCCGGCGGCGATAGGTACCGGCGGCGCGGTGGGTGGAGGAGATCGAGGGCGATCCGATCTTGGCCTCGCTCGATGGGCTGCACCTGGTGGCATGGATCTTCGTTGATCTGGGCATGTGTGCTTTAGCCAGCCAGGGGTTGCGGATGGGCTGGCTATGCTTCCACATGCCGGCGATTTCTACAACTATTTACTCGTTTACCTCCTCCGGTACTGTCTGTGCTGCTGGGAGTGGTTTCGCGGCGTCGGGATCTGCGAGACTTTTAATAATGGCGGTGGTCCTAGGGTTTCTCCTGTGCCATGACTACGATCTCCCTGACGTGTTGTTCTTGATCTAGCCACGGTGTCGAGTTCCGGAAGGCTCCGCCGGTAAACTCACATAGGCGCATTATGCCTGGAGATTGCTGGATCGGGTGGGATTCGGTCATGCGCACCCGTTTCTGAACGACATGTTTCAGAGGGAGCGCTTTGAAGCTCTGCTGGATACCATGGAGCTAGCGGAGAATGACATAGAGGCGAGATCTAAGGACTGGAGATGGTGGTTCGAATCTGGCAAGGAGGAATTGGCTTGGTGTTTCATGATTTGTTACAGCGGCATGTATGAGGGGGAGACAACATACGTGAAGTTCAAAGTCCTACCTTTCAGGGTGAAAATCCAAGGTCTGGCCTTAATTGGTTGTGCCTGACATTGGTCTTGTTGGAGTCATTGTTTTGAGAGCGAGGGTTATCTTCAGGGTGAAAACCCAAGATCTAGCCTTAATTGATTGTGTCTGGCACCGGTCTTCTTGAAGACGTTGCTTTTGAAGAATTGGACATCAGGTGTTGTTTTGGTGGTGGTTGTGCGGCTGCTCCAAGGACTGCAACCCTGTAGCGGGACCTTTCTTTTTTATTTCATCTTTTTATTGTCTTTCGGATGTGTGCATCCGCAATGACTCTGGTTATTACGTTGTTGAAGAGGTTGGGTGTAATTTGTATCTTCTCGATATTAATATACATTCTTTATCTAAAAAAATTATTGCCTTATTGGTTCCAAATAGTTTCCTGACTGAATTTCCAAATACTCCAACTCCCTGCTTCTTGCATATGTACCGATTGGAGTAGTATGGAGCATTCCCAATACTCCTAAATGGAATGAATGTGTATTTTGTTGAATGCGTTTGGAGTAGTGTGCATTTCTCTGAATATTGCTTCTCTGATTCGAGTCTGAGCCTATACTAGTGGCATCTCGGCCGTGGCATGTCATGCAATATTGTGAAGTTTACGCAGTTTCTTCGACCTTGCTTTTCTGTTTCTTTTCTCTGTGAAAATCATGCATGGTGTCATTATGATCTGGATAAAACCCAGCTGTATTTATAGTCAATGAAGAAATACTCAATTATCATTAGCACACAATTATTTTTTGCGCAAGTATGTTTTCCTAGCTATACTTTGAGTGTATTTTTCTCACTAAATTATTGAGATTACGAGGATTACTACTTTCGGCTACTGGACTTTAGCTATCTAGAGTGCGGCACTCAACTGCTTCACCTAGCAGCAAAGGAAGATCCACTCTTACGTTAGTGATGTTATTGGCTTCTTCTCTGAGATCACATAGATTTGTCCTTAGTATGCTCATATGGCGCCGTTTCCAGAATTCAGTTGGCCATACACACTCAATAGAGTTCGTTTGAGTACCTTTCTGTTTCTTACCCAGATTGTTCATTTTATAAACAAGATTCAGATCGTTCTCTGTACGAATAAAAACCAAATAAGAGTAGAATTATTTTAATTCAAGACAATTTAAAGAATTATTTTATGTAAAAGCAGACCCTCTGTCTTTTCAATAACAAGATTCAGATTGTGCTCACCAACTGCATCTTGACCAGGATCGATGCCCTCTTCTTGGAGGTTGGTATCTCAGTATCTCTGTGCTCTTCAGACTCCGCCGTCTTGTGCCGCAGCCGTGCCATCCTGGAGCCGTGTCGTGTCGTGCCGAAGTCGAAGCAACCTTGTCGATGTCGAAGCGGAGCCGATGTGCTACTCCTACTGTGTGGGAGCCGGCGCGCTCTGCTTGCCTGGCCGGTATTCTGCTCGTCTAGTCGGTGTTCTGCTCCTGCTGGGTAGGAGCCAGCATGTTATGCTCCAGCTGGGTGGGAGCCGACGTCCTGCTGCTGGCTGTGGCTGCGAGGAAGCAGGTGGGCGAGGTCCTGCTCAACCTGGCGAGGATCTGAGAGAGGAAGGGCGAGGTGGGAAGATATGGGCGAGGCGACCAAGTGGAGCAGGAAGGAACCTGGAGGTGAGTTCCTGGCGGGGAGAAGAGAGGCGAGGCTATCTGCCCCGACGAGCAGGGAGGCGAGGCTATCTGCCCCGACGAGCAGGGAGGCGCACCAGGATGTGAGGCAGTCTGAACCGCCGTCGGCGATGATGGATTCTATCGATCTGATATGTACAGCTTCGCTCTTTTTCTCCGATCGCCGATCGGACAGGGGTAAATATGTCTAGTTTATCGTTATGTCACTTTGTCAGAATTGTCTTCAACGTCTTATTTTTCGGAACAGCGGGAGTACATAGCAACATTCTATATAAGTTTTATTAGTAATATGGAAAATAGTGTGATTGAACACGTCGTACATAAGTTTATTAATAAGCAAGTAACTTCCGGCTAGCTACACGTGTCAGCTCAAAGGTGGGCTGGGTATCATTGACCTTCAAACTCAGAATGGTTGTCTCCTGCTAAAACTTCTACTTCCTCCGATCCTAATTAATGGACGTAACTGCTTCACAAATTTGTGCATGCATAGGTCAGGATCTGCGCTCCTTATTTCGGATCGGAGGGAGTAGATAAATCCTACTGTTCAAAAAGAGCGAGCAAAAATAGATCAACCAAAGAATAAAACACAGATTTTTACGTGAAAAACCCTTACGGGAAAAAAACACGGAATGCATGTATAACACCCGGGGGTTTCCCCAAAATTTAGTCTTGCTTGTTTTTCTTTTTTGCATCGTTGTCGCATCTTGCATTGCACCTACATTCCTTCATAAAATAAAATAAAATTTAATCACAAAATTTGCTAAATTTTCTATTTCCTGTTCGAACTCTTCTATTATTCCCTAAATTAATTCTTTTGTTTTCTGAAAATAATAAAAGACAAGAACACACAAAAGAAAACAAAACGTTTGGCAAGGGAGCATCACTCTAGTGGGCCGAGGCAGCCCACCACAAGATGGCCCATGACTGACTCGGTCGCTTTCTTCCTCGTCGTCCGTATGGAGCACACGCAGGAGGCGTGAACCCGTAGATTTCCAACTCGACGCCACCACCACCACCAACTCCCCTACTTTATCTACCAACAGGAGCGCCACCTCCGAACCCTAGATTTTCCCTTCCCCTTCCTCTCACGCCGCCACCCTCCTTCTTCCTCCTCCTTCTTCCTCCTCTGCTCCCTCAATTCTCTGAATTTTCGGTACCGAGAGTGAGAGCACCGGAACCGCGCGGGAGTGCGCCGCCGCTCTGCCATGGACAACCTCGGGCTGAGCTAGCTGCGGAAATGAAGCAGCCGTGGCGAGAAAGTAGTCCTCGACGAATACCGGAGGCCGCCGCTGCCTAGAACGCCGGAGAGCTTCGAGTCTTCCCCGTCTACGTCCGTCCGTGAGGAGCGCAACGCACGTCTACCTCATCGTCGGCATGTCCTCATCGCTCCCAAGCCTCCCTCGGTGAGCTTCCCGCCCTCCGGGACTTGTTTCCCTTCCCCCTTGCTCTGTGTGCGTGCCTTCGAGCAGCACAGGTCGCGCGCCGCCCGTTTCAGGTCGTCACCGTCGTTCCTGTCCGCCGTGGTCAACCTGCAGAGAACGCACACGAAGCCTTCTTCAGTTTCGTCAGTTAACCATCACAGGGGCACATTTGATCTTCCGCTTGCACCCAATCTTATGACTAGTCGAGCAGCAGCTCAGCGGTTCCGTCCCTTGATATGACCGAGAGATAACAGGTTCGATTCCCTTTAGAGGCAAACCCTCCACTATTTCTCCTTTTACCGCGCCCTGCGCCGGGTCCTACCTGTCATCATTTTTTCTCCTTTTACCGCGCGCTGCACGGGTCCCACCTGTCATCACTTTTTCTCCTATTACCGCGCGCTGCGCCGGGTCCCACCTGTCATCACTAGTGTAGTCGGTGCTTTGAACCAGCATTTATTCGTATGTTCACTTGATGCTCCGTAGTAATGAACGGGCATTCAACTAGTCACTAGTAACACGTTTAGCTCTTGGTCCCACATGCGAGACCGAGAATAAACCTCCAGAAATAAAACTCCTCAGCCGCCGATGCTGTCACGGCACAGATCGTCTAGTGCGGCAGTGCCCCATCTCCTTGACCCCTGCCTTGTCCTCGCTGCCGCCACCGCCACCGTTATCCTTATGACTAGTCGAGCAGCAGCTCAGCGGTTCCGTCCCTTGATATGACCGAGAGATAACAGGTTCGATTCCCTTTAGAGGCAAACCCTCCACTATTTCTCCTTTTACCGCACGCTGCGCCGGGTCCTACCTGTCATCATTTTTTCAATTGCTCAGCGCACAGACATTCTCAATTGCTCAGCGCAAAAAATCTCCTTGACCCCTGCCTTGTCGGAGCACGGTTATTCATGGGCGGACTGGCGGAGGCGTGTCCAAGTCCTATCCGGAGGCCGTGTTTGGCTCCATCGGCCACGTTGCTGGTGTCGAGTTCGTGCGCACCAGAAGCCGCTGCTTCGCTCACGTAGACTTCCACTGCCCCTTCGAGAAGGCCCTCACCAAGCACTTCGCCACGGTAAGCCGCCTCCCCATCCAAATATCAAACAATCTCCTTGTTCTCCACTTCGGTAGTAATTATTTCCTCCGGCCCATATTAGTTGACGATAAAACAGATGTATCCTAGATATATCCGTTTTATCGACAACTAATATGGGACAAAGGGAGTAGTAGATTGGGGACTTGCTGATCATATCTGCTGGTTCTAATTAGTAGCGATATCGCATTTTGGATTGCGCTGAGCAATTGAGAATGTCTGAGTCTATGTTAATGTTCATGTACATTATTACAATGGGTCTAAATGGAAAGGAGGGAAGCTTGTTCGACTGAAGTGGGAATAGGCGCAGAAAGCGGCGGCAGCAGCTATTAAAGAAAGGACTGCAAAGAAAACGTGGAGAAGCAGGAGGAGAAGGAGAATCGAACGCTTGAGAAGGAGCTATGGACAGTTCAAAGGTTAAATATCTACTTCCCAAAGAGGAAGGCGAGTTGTATCTGGTGTTGTTGAATAACTCTTTGGTTTCGATTGTTTGAGAGAATTCTCAAATGAGCATTCTATAGTTAATTTAGTCGGTGAAAATAGGTATTGGCTATACAAGTAATTTTTTTTAAAAAGAGGAGCTATGCCCCAGCCTTTGCATCGAAGCGATGCACACAGCCGGTTTATTAAAGAAGAGTACAAAAATACAAAATCCAGCAGTCGAACACATTGACCCGGAAAAAAACCCGAGGCCGCATGCCTCGCGATAGTAACTTCACAAGATAGCCACTAGCCCTATGATACAAGAGTAAAGAAAACAAATACACAACTCCTAGGTCACGTCTTCAAAAAGGAAACAACGCACGTGTGCCGATGGTGATAAGTCAACACAAGGTTAAACTCCAGATTCTCATCCCTCAAGTTTGAGTCCACCACCTTTAGCAAGGATACGACACGCGCATCAACATAGCCTGATCAGAGATCTTGTGTTTCCACCGCAGTGCATAAAGTTGTCCTCTAACCCATCTATACCATCCTTCTTTTATCCGGATACCTCTGGAGAAGACAACGAAAGACATACGTCCCATACCGTGTGCTTCCCGCCACTGTCGCACCACCTTCAATTCAGCATCAACATACCAAACATGACACCTCCGCTACATCCATCGTGCAACACCTGCCGGTGGCGGGCATGACTTGACGCCTCCGCATGAGGCATCGTGCGTAACATCCGCCGGCGGCGCATTCGCCGGAGGGTTCACCAGCTGGCGACAAATATTGCTTGACATCTCCGAAAGAGACGCATGCGTCATCGGCGAAGCCGCATCGAACCTAGTCTGTTGATGGTGAAGACGTCCCATACCGCCGCCAGCCTCGAAACGCCGTCACCATCTCGAGATCCAGCCTCCGAGTCGCCCACACGACCTCGGAAGCCGCCACCGTCGAAGAAGAGGGGCCACCGTCCCGATTCCGGGCGATATAGTGAGCACCCCCCCGCCGTGGCGGCCACTGTCGACGCCCATACAACTACAGCCGCTGCCGCGACCGTCAGAACCGGACACAAGGATCGGAATCCCTCGTGCGCCGCCACCTGGTTAGCCGCGTTCGGCCGCTCGTCTTCGCTGACGAGCCAACCACCACCAGACCCTCCGCACGCCGCAGCCCAGCTGCTCCACAAACCCGCTGGTCTAAGGAGTCAACTGCCACGCCGTCGGCACCGCCGCCCGGCCAGCGCCGGCTGCTCACGCAGACGCAGCCACTAGCCACCGCCAGAAGAACCAGGGTCGCCGACCCGGCGTCCGTGCTCCGCCGTCCAGGGCCGACCAACGCATCTGGTCGGATGCCTCCCGCCGCGTATGTGCTGAGGAGGCGAGAACCCGCCGGCCGCCGTCTACCACGCGGAGGGTTGTGCCCCCGGTGGCTTCCTTCGGCGGCGGCAGGTGGAAGGGAAGGAGGAGGTGTGGGGGCGGCGGCAACTAGGGTTTCGCCCGTGCCGCCCCCCGGGAGCGACGCGTGCGTCTTCCGCTATACAAGTAATAGGATCCCATTTCTGGCACCATCCCTGAATTGGTACATTATACTTGTTTTCTTCATAAGGCATGAACTGATGCCCAAATCATGCTCATTTTACAATGGAATATTTGACAAACTAAGCTGGTGTAATTTGTAAAATCAGTTTTGAATAAGAATTTGCAATTCAGTATGAAATCGTGTCTAGATAAACATCTTGTTGAAACTGTGATTGTAACAAAAATGACATGGTTAAAAGAGTGATGTATCATGCAGTATATTGATCAAAATAACAGGTGTGCATTTCCTAGTGAATCGATTATTTTATATGTCAACTATTTCACGGGCATGCATTCTGATATCCAAGGATCTTTTTTTACAGCCGAAACCTTTGCCTTTCAAAGTCAGTGGAAAGAACAAATACAGTTTCAGAAATTTTTTTTTTCTCATATACAGTTTCAGAAATATTGAAGCCCCTCCATACCTGATTCATTTCTGTGACTGTGAGGAGCACTGTGGACCTCCTAAGAAAGCTAATGATGAATATGTGGCTGCTATGAATCGTGTTGTATATGAGAAAGAGCGCAGCATTATCAATTCTGTGATGATTAAGCTCTTTGAGATGGACAATGAGCAAATCGATACAGAAGAAGTGCAGAACTGTGATGATGATGCTATCATAACGGAACCCTCTGATGCCGAGACAGAACCCTCTGATACCGATACAGAACTCTCTGATACTGAGAATGATTTGTGAATGGAAGAAACAGAAGAGACTCCTGAAGAAGACTTGGATGACCTCCAAATGGAAGAAACAGATGATCCTTCTGAAGAAGAATTGGATGATGACCTTGTGATCGACATTGTTGATTTGTTCCTTGCAAGACCAATAAATCAGCTGTCCAGTCGAATAGAGAAAACCAAGCAGTGAATAAGGTATTATTGCAATTACTTTTGTGAACCTGTAATGCACAAATTTGTCATGCAACTATGTGCAAAACGCTCTCTGAATTAATTTCTAAATTTCAGGACGGGCAGTTCAGAAAACGCCAGCAATTTGAAGAGACTTCTCCCCACAAGAGACAGAAATGAGAGTATTTATCTGAACCTAGAAATATGAAACAGTCTACCTCGGTGATTTCAGATGAGAGGACTGCAGGGAAATCTTTGCCCACTATGTCAGGAGTCATCCAAAATAAACAAATATCATCTGGTTTGCAATTGAAAGGAACACATGGTTTCTCCTCCGTACTTGGTAGAGCTGAAAATTCTGCTCGTCTTCAAGGTGCTGATGCTCTAATAGGTCCATCTACCAAAAAGGAAGGTTCAGAAAGTGCGATTGCTACTGAACCTGAAAAGGGTTCCTTATTGACTCAGAAATCTGCCTGGAGAGACCTTGTAGGAGGCATGCCGGTGCATCTTTCAGTATATCGCGAGTACTGCCAAACACCAATCCAGAACCACCAAAGCCTCCAGTTACACTCTCGCTGGGTCAGGAGAGTCCGAGCATCTTTCATAGTCTGCCCATTCATGAGAAACAGAGAGTACGAGCAGCGATGGACGGAGGCAAAGAAGGTTCTAACTGGTCTCATGAAGAAGGGCAATGAGAGAGCGGGATCCAGCAATGCCCGGAAAGGAAAGCCACCGCCAAGGAGAAGATAACCACATGCTCTTGGGTTCACACCTCGAGTCTACCAGACTGCCAAACTCGCTTGCAAATTTTGTTTCAGATTTAGTAGTGTCCGAGAAACTCTCCGAAATATTTACCGAACAAGGCCTTTAGGAAGGCGCGCTCGGATCTTCCATATCATCCTGTAAGGCAAGGGTGCGTGTGACATGCTGCAGTTAAACTATCCATACATGATCGGGAGTGGTGTTTTGGCTCTCGGGTGACATTTTATTTGAAATGCATTTTAAACGTATTCAAATATTGAAAAAAATTGTAAAAAGTGTTCACGTATAGATTTTAACATCCTATGTGGTCACAAATCGGTTCACAAAAACCGATATATTTTATGACTTTTGTAAAAGACAAAATTTGGAACTAAAGTAAGTATTTTGATGAGATATTCTTTATCCTTTTAACACTGGCCACAAACAAATTCTGTTTTCCGTGAACACATAGAATATGAATATGTATCCGTGAAATTTTATTTCATATATTTTTGACATTTTGAAATATTCTTTTCGAATGCTGGATGCATATACATCGGGTGCCAAAATGAATTTCGCTACATGATCTTGAGTACCATCCATAAGTCAAGGGTGCACCTATTCGAATCATCAACACTATTTTTTATAGAGGCATTTGACGATTTGCCACGTTTACTTTGCAATTTGATTATGTGCCACATCATGTCTCACTGACATGTGGTGGTCATAGAGCAAATAATCAAATTTCACACGTAAAGCGTGGCAAATCATCAAAAATCCTATTTTTTATACCGGCCCTCGTAACTTTTTAAAACCGCTTGCGCCAATTAGCTCGCATGAGACAAGTATTTGTATTGTACGAGTTCAGTGTAACCACTTCTTCATGTTATGGGTGTAATAGATGGACAAACTAACACTAGCTAGTAGGAAAAGGCTTACGTGTGACCAAGCAATTTTCACTACCGTTAGCGAAGGGTTGTTCGTCGGCGGTAACGCGTTAGTGGTAAAGGTATCTTAGCTACCGCTGGCGAGCACCTATTTTGTTCGCCAGCGGTAAGTTCAAAATATTACAAATTTAAAATATTTTTTCCCTTTTTTTGAAATATCAAAATATTTGAATTGTTGAACTTTTTGTTTGCTTTATTTTAATTTAAATTGTTCACCTCCCCGTCGGTCATCCATCCTCGGGCTACTCTAACTCCCAACATGCCTAACTTCTTAGTTCCTTCCCTACGAGGGATCTCAGAACAATTCATAATTTGTTGATGATATTAGTACTATAAATCTATTAACTATTGGACAATGGTGTCGCACACCTTCACTTTTTCAATCCAAAAAATTATTTAAGTAACAAATATGAATAAGTAATAATAATCTTGAAATGAAATAGCAATAAAATAAATTTAAATATTTTTTAATTTTTCATTTAATATTGAATATTCATATCTACAAATCCGTAAATCGGAATTCGACAAGTGATATGTATAAATTGATTAAAAATGAGAGGAATTGAAATATGATATCAATATCATATTTTTAAAATAATTTTTCATTTTTAAAATAACTTTGTTGGACCATAGTTTGAATTTTTTAATTTTTTTAATTTTGTAGGAAAATTTCTTCTTTTTAAAATATTTTTTTTCCTTTTTGAATTTGGCGAATCTGAGAAAAAACCTCATCGGGTAAACCTCACTTTGGGCTGGAAATTTTCTCACCGTTTATTTGTATATTAAACGCTTTTTTTTCGACGTCGTATGCAAAAGATATAGACGTTTTACTTTTTATTTTCGAATTTTGCAAAAAAAAGTTCAAAATTCATATTTCAAATTTTTTATACCAACTGAACCCTACCTACATATCAAAGGACATTATTTTTTTTGAACCTTTTATCATTTTCGTTTATGTTTTACAAAACTAAAAAGGAATTCCACGAGGGGGGTGTGTGGAGTGAAAATTAAAACTTACCGCCGACGCACAAAAAAAAGATGTTCGTCAATAGTAAATATACCGCTGGCGAAGCTACATGCTGGCCTACGGTAAATATAGCGTTGGCGAAGCTACCGCCTGTTCGCCAGCGGTAAGTTAGGTAGCGCTGGCGAAGGAAATTTTGCCCGCCAGCGGTACTTGGCGCCTCGCGCACCCCTGGGCCCACTGTTACCGCTGGCGAACAAACTGATAGCGCACGCTAACACAAAAATCTCTTCGACAACGGTAATATCGTTGGCTAACACTAAAGGCACTTCGTCAGCGATAAGCTGGTGGCTATAATCATTTTCCTACTAGTGTAAATGAAAGAACTATTAATTGATTACATTACCATGTCTTGGATCTAACTCTTCATATGTTTTCCTGCATACTAGTATACCTCGAAACTTTTCTTAACTGCACCACTAAACACTAGCCAGATAAAAATATAAAATCGGCCAAACAAACCACCACCTTAATTCGGGCTTAGGCTGATCACATCGGAGAGTAACTAACCGTAGAAACATGATAATGTTACTAGTCAATGTTACTATCTCCATGATGGAGAGTAACATATATGTGGTGTCATGCAAAGATTTATTTATTATATTGTAGACACGGTAACTTAGCTATGTTACTATAACCATCTCTCTATATTAATTACTTGACACATCAGATTTTTACCTAAGTGGTATTGATGATACTACTCATGTTACTCTCGCCGTGACTAACCTTAGGCAGCCTAAAATGAATTCACCGTCGGACACTAGCTTGTGTTAACTCGTACCCATATTTGTGAACGCTATTACACTACATACTTAATTTAGGAAGGTGCTCGGATCTTCCATATCTTCTAACATGGGTGCGTGTGACACGCTGCATTTAAATTATGAATACATGATCTTGCATATCATCATGAAAGTCAAGGATGCGTGTGACACGTACGCTGCACTTAAAAACTATGCATACACACTGTGTATACACATGCAAGTGTTTGTTGGCTGTGGCTATAAAATGCCTCGCCTAGTGGTATGCATAACAGGTAGAGGACACGCACCACTTAGCATATCTTCTTCTTCCTCCTTTGTCTTGGCTCCCTCAACATTCCAGCTTCCTCTTGGGCCACTCGAGCTTTACTCTCCAAGCTAGCTAGTATATTCATGGCTTCCGGCGGTGCTAGTATATTGCATATCTTCTTGAACATGCGTGCGCGTGTGACACGCTGCATTTAAATTATGCATATGATCTTGCATATCATTATGAAAGTCAAGGGTGCGTGTGACACACTGCACTTAAAAACTATGCATACACACTGTGTATACACATGCAAGTGTTTGTTGGCTGTGGCTATAAAATGCCTCGCCTAGTGGTATACATCACAGGGCACGCACCACTTACCATATCTTCTTCCTCCTTTGTCCGACACACCAACTTCTTCTTGCACGCTCTAGCTTTACTCTCCAAGTAGCTAGCATATACATGGCTTCCGGCGGTGCTAAGGTGGTGGTGGCTGTCGCCGCCGTTTGCTTCGTGCTGCTTGCCATGAACATGGAGCTGGCGGTGGCGGCAAAAGGCTGCAACGCCTGCAAACAGACCTGCAAGGAGGCTTGCGATACCACCACCTGCTCCTGTGACGACGTTTGCCCACTCCCCGACGATGGGCAAAACCCTAAATGCAATTCATGCGGTGCCAAACAGTCACAGTGCCGGGCGGACTGCAAATCAGCCTGTGACAAGTCCTGCAACATACAGAAATGCCAGCTGGACTGCGGCTCCTGTGCCGACGTTTGCCCCATCCCCGACCGGGGGCAAAGCGCTAGATGCAATACATGTGGTTCCAAACAGAACCAGTGCTACTCGGTTTGCAACTCAACCTGTGACAAAGGTATCAAGGGCCCTGGAAGTTTTGATTCTTGAGCTGTAGAAGGGAAGGATCCAAGCAGTAGCCCGGCTCTGCTCGGGGGGCATTGCATGGATATTTACTCTTTTCAACGTTCTGTTTATCTCCTTGGATTGTTTCTCTTCATTTCAGCCATCATTTTCCCATGTTGTTTCCCTTCTACCAACGTCGGCGATGCTTTGGGCGATCCTGCTAAGCATTTGGTGATTTTTTTTTAAATGGAAACTTGTGCCTCTGCATCAATTTGATGCACACAACTATTTTCTATTAAAGAGTTTAACAAAGTATCAAATAAACATTCATCCCACAAATCATGGATCCCTCAAGGTGGCCACTTTGGTGATTAATGAGGATGTATGCGAGCATAATTTAGACTTTATATTAATCTTGGAGACGGGAGATCTAATTTCGATACAGATTTTTTTAACAACTTGGCGTGGGGCTTTGGTTAACGCCTCCCTATGGTCGTTCAGCTGGTATTCTTGTCGGCTTTAATAATATGGTGCTCATTTTGTAGACAATTGTCGCTGGAGACTTTTGTGTAAAGTTTCACCTAAGGTCAAAGGAGGATGACTTCTTTTAGGATTTAGTTATTGTCTATGGTGCGTCTCAGGATGAGGAAAAACCATATTTCTTGTCTGAGCTTGTGCGTATTTGTGATCGAGAGTCACTACATATTATGGTGGGTGTGCTGGGTTGCGCAAAGAGAATTTAAAATTTACGGCATGTATACTACGCAACCACCAAGATCTTGTTATGGAAATACAAGTGAACAATAGTTCCAAGATTTAGATCTCGAGATCGTGTACCAATCACTGAAGGTACGGAAGAGGTGTTGGTGATGATGCCGATGAAGTCCGTTCAAGATCCTCGCGCACAAGCATGTGAGTGAGAATGTTCTCGATTTCCCGTATCCAACACCTTGATCCAGTAGAGTTATGGCCTCACGTGTTACCCTCTAAGAGTATGCACACATACGACGGGCTAATTCTGCAGCGCTTCGCCGTCTAGGACTAGACAAAGCAGGTGTATATGAAGGTGGAGTTCTCAACACATTAGAGAGAGAGAAAGTAATTAGAAGTTAGATCTAATTGGGAGAGGACACCTCAAAAAACTAATTAGAAGAAGGTCTAATTCAATTAGAATGGATCTAGTTAGGCTCTCTAATTCTATTAGAGAGAGAGAGAGATAGAGAGAGAGCCTTGAGAGCCAATTGTGTGTTTTGTCTTGAGCCTTGGGGTTCATTATATAGTGGGAGGTAGGGGTAGACTTCCCAAGAGGGAGGGAGGAGTCCTAGTTGATCTAGGAGGAGGTGGTTGTACCCCTCCCCGAGCCCAACTCGGATTGGGGTGAGGTAGAGTCCAACTCCACCATCCTCCTTCCCTTTTTCCTTTTCTCCTTTTAAATTCTACTTTTTTATATCCAATAAAATCAATAAAAATACCGGGACGATGAATACCACTATGTGAAGACACTGGGCCCACCGAGGAGTCCCCCTAAAATAGGGTACAACCATGAGGAGGAAAACTGGCCCCTCCGGTACTCACCCCCTTTATTGAAAGGGTCATTTATCGAATTGCCCACAACGGACCACTTGTACTCAGTTTTACCCCTAGAGCTGAATCGACCTCAGTTTTGCCCCTAGTCTGTGCGCAACTACTATGGAGAGGCTGGAACGGTAAGTTTGGAGTCGACTCCGTTTCGCGAAGTGGGACCAAGGAGTCAGACTCCGTTTCGCGAAGTGGGTCCGGGTGGGACTGCCAAGTTCGTTGAAACCATCCGGAGCTTACAGGTGGGACCGCGCAGTTAGTTGACTATGCTGAATAGTCCACACCCGAGTTTCCCGCCACCACGGTCGTGCGCTGCCGCCCAATTTAGTTGACCCGCCGTCGTGCGCTGCCGCTCTCGCCGCCGCCACCGCCGCACCATCCCCTGCTGCGCCACGAGCACCTGCGGCACCACCACCACCACCACCACCACCGCCGCTGGGTTCGGCTTGGAGGGCGAAAAGGCGTGGCAGCCCACGCTGGCCAGAGCTGTCAGCGACGCGTGGAAAAACCGTGGGCCCCCGGGTCGTTCAAAGTCTGCCGGAGTAACGGCACGCGCGTCGCAGTAAATGACCCGCCAGGGCTACAAAAGGCCCCTCACCGCTCGCCGCTCTCCCCATTCTCGCCGTTCATCTCCTCGCCCTCACCGCACAAACTCTCATCGCCCTCGCCGCACTTCACCAGACACCCCGAGACGATGCCTCGCCGACTCCGTGCATGGCGCAACTCGCCGTTGTACTGCCGACCCACGGCCGCGACGCGGGGCCACAATGACGGCGAGGAGAACGAGCAGCCGGCGCCGGAGGAGGCAGCGCCCGAGCAGCAGCAGCCGCAGGAGGAGGCGGCGCCCAAGCAGGAGCCGCCGCAGGAGGAGGCGGCGCCCGAGCAGGAGCCGCCGCAGGAGGAGGCGGCGCCCGAGCAGGAGCCGCCGCAGGAGGCGCAGCGCTGGAGGAGGCTCAGGAGGATGCAGCCTATCTGGCCCGAGCAGCACGCCACCGTCTACTCGTTCGAAACATGGCGGAACGAGGAGGCGTTCCACACGGTCCGCTCCTGGCTCAAGGAGGCGGCGGCGGCGGCCGAGGCTGCCGCTGTTCGTGCATCCCTGGAGACCCACCAGAGGGAGCAGGCGGAGCGCCAGGTCTATCGGCAGCTCGCCGCAACCGCGGCGTCGGATGAGCAGCAGGCGGTCGTCGCGCTGTACGAGAGCGACCGGCGCAAGGCTGCCCTGCAGAGCGAGAGGTGGGACCGCCGCCATCCCTCCGAGCAGGCGCAGCTGCACCGGCTGCGGATCCGAGGCAGAGCGGAGCGGCATGCGATCGCTACGCTGGCGAACCCATCGCCCTTAGCCAAGAACGACCACGAGGCGGCGCCCTCCAGCATGCTGGCCTACGACGACAGCGATGAGGACGACGAGGAAGAGGAGTAGAGGACGACGTCTAGGAGGAGGGCGACGACCAGGCCGGGTGATCGCGGCGAGCCTTGGCCAACCGTAGTTTTTTTTAAGTTTTTTCAATGTTTTTAGTTAAATTATGCCGTCTAGCTTTCTGTAAAACTATCGTTGAATCTATGAATTTGAGCCTATTTCAACGAGTTCGCGTTTTTTAATTAATTTTGAGTATTTCTGAACGCAATCACGATCCAGAATGTAGATTAAAAGCGAAAAGAATGTTTGAATAATGTTGTATGATGCATGTTGAACTAAGTCATTCCAAAATTTTGGGAAAATGCGCTTCAAATGAGGTCTGAAGCTAGAGTAGACACATATAACAACATTGTGTGTTGGATTCATGTCATTTTGATTTTTTTTGAATAATTTATGCTCATTTGAAACCATCGCTCTATTCTCATGAGAAATGTGCTTCAAATGAGGTCTGAAGCTTGGGTAAATACCCCCGTTTGGAATTTCATGAAAAATTCGACCTTGTGAAAATTATCCGATCCAAATCAATTTGAGGAGCAACTATATCACATATAACAGCATTGTGCGTTGGATTCATGTCATTTTGATATTTTTTGAATTATTTAAGCTCATTTGAAACCATCGCTCTATTTTCATGAGAAATGTGCTCCAAATGAGGTCTGAAGCTAGGGTAGACACCCCCGTTTGAAATTTCATGAAAAAATCGACCTTGCCAAAATTAACCAAATAAATTTGAGGAGCCACTATATCACATATAACAACATTGTGCGTTGGATTCATGTTAGTTTTATTTTTTTATGAATTATTTATGCTCATTTAAAACCATCGCTCTATTCTCGTGAGAAATGTGCTTCAAATGAGGTCCGAAGCAAGGGTAAATACCCCCGTTTATAATTTCATGAAAAATTCGACCTTGCCAAAATTAACCAAATAAATTTGAGGATCAACTATATCACATATAACAACATTGTGCGTTGGATTCATGTCATTTTGAATTTTTTTGAACTATTTATGCTCATTTGCAACCATCGCTTTATTCTCGTGAGAAATGTGCTTCAAATGAGGTCCGAAGCTAGGGTAAGTACCCCCGTTTATAATTTCATGAAAAATTCGACCTTGCCAAAATTATCCATAGAAATTTGAGGAGCAACTATATCACATATAACAACGTTGTGCGTTGGATTCATGTCATTTTGATTTGTTTTGAATTTTTTATGCTCATTTGCAACCATCGCTCAATTCTCGTGAGAAATGTGCTTCAAATAAGGTCTGAAGCTAGGGTAAACACCCCCGTTTATAATTTCATGAAAAATTCGACCTTGCCAAAATTATCCATAGAAATTTGAGGAGCAACTATATCACACATAACAACGTTGTGCGTTGGATTCATGTCATTTTGATTTGTTTTGAATTTTTTATGCTCATTTGCAACCATCGCTCAATTCTCGTGAGAAATGTGCTTCAAATGAGGTCCGAAGCTAGGGTAAATACCCCCATTTGTGCTTCAACATTTTTTGGCATATTTTCTAAATAAACCAAATGAATTTTCTAGACATCTATTCTACATGTATAGTGTAAATCTGAAGTTTCATTATGTTTTGAATAATTCTTCTATTTTTTATTTAAATAACATGGTTTAATAGAAAAATCATATGTAAAACTGATAAAAATCATCGCTGTAGTAAATCTGAAGTTTCATTATATTTTTTTATTTAAATAACATGGTTTATAATATTTAACAGCAAAGAAATCATATGTAGAACCATCGATCCCTGTGGCCAACGTACCAACCAATCAGAGCGCAGAACGAACGTCTCGCGGATCGCTGTGGCTGCGAGCGCATCCGTCCGATGCACGATTCCTTCTAGAAGGCGTCGATCCAACAGCCCAGGTCGAATCTCTGTGTTTTCTTCTAGAAGCTTTTCGGGTGGTCAAACAGAGGGTTTACCAAGCTTGAAATGAGCATACATAATTCAAAAAAAATCGAAAAAATATATTGCCGACGCACATAGTAGTGTTATGTCATATAGTAACGAGAAAAAAATATAAACCTGTCTTATAAAGAATTGAACGAAAAAGCCTTGTGTAACATGTGATATCTTGAACAGTCTAGTAGAGAGTTCAAGATAATGAGATGAGTTTCAAACCTTTGGAACTCAAATATGGTCAAAATCTCACCAAAGCTTCATTTTGGTGTGACTAAGAAAGATCCAAAGTTATTTTTTCATTTTGATGTTTTAAACTTGTTTTATTTACAATTTTCGATTAAAACCATTATTATTCAAAAGAAAATAAATAATACGAATATTCATCTAATAAATTTTCAGGCTTCGGAATTGCATTATATAGGTCTAATACAAGTCTAGGAAAAATATAAATAGGATTTATAAACATTAGAACGAAAGACATCACTAAAATGAGATTCCTCGAATACAGGAGTAGAGATTTCAAAGAATATGAGGTGGAAACATTGTGAATCTTCCGAAGAGGTGGGTTCTACCTTTTTGTTTTGTGTTCCTATGGGCTATCCTAGCACCACCAAGCAAATAGTTCCACATTGCTACCCCCTTTCGACGCCGTTACCGCGTGTTTCCGTATAAGTCCGGTATTTCCCCAGCGGATAGGGTTTCACCGGGAGGGGAGATATGGAGCGTCTGGATCCCAACACAAGCTAGGGGGTTCCATACCATGATAGTATAGGTGTGTTGTGTGCTTTGGATGTCAAAGATTGCTCTCCGGGGTGTGACCCGCTTCACCGGCATCCATTTCTCTCTCGTGAGCGCTTACAGGGTGAAACTCCTATATCGGACCAAACATCCTGAATCTTCCGAGAGGTGGGTTCTACCTTTTTGTTTTTTGTTCCTATGGGCTATCCTAGCACCACCAAGCAAATAGTTCCACATTGCTACCCCCTTTCGACGTCGTTACCGCGTGTTTCCGTATAAGTCAGGTATTTCTCCAGCGGGGCTAGGGTTTCACCGGGAGGGGGGCTACGGAGTGTCTGGATCCCAACATAAGCTAGGGGGTGCCATACCATGTTATTATAGGTGTGTTGTGTGCTTTGGATGTCAAAGATTGCTCTCCGGGGTGTGACCCGCTTCACCGGCATCCACTCCTCTCTCGTGAGCGCTTAGAGGGTGAAACTCCTGTATCGGACCAACATCGTGAATCTTCCGAAGAGGTGGGTTCTACCTTTTTGTTTTTTTGTTCCTATGGGCTATCCTAGCACAACCAAGCAAATAGTTCCACATTGCTACCCCCTTTCGACGCAGTTACCGCGTGTTTCCGTATAAGTCTGGTATTTCTCCAGCGGGGCTAGGGTTTCACCGGGAGGGGGGCTACGGAGTGTCTGGATCCCAACATAAGCTAGGGGGTGCCATACCATGTTATTATATGTGTGTTGTGTGCTTTGGATGTCAAAGATTGCTCTCCGGGGTGTGACCCGCTTCACCGGCATCCACTCCTCTCTCGTGAGCGCTTGGAGGGTGAAACTCCTGTATCGGACCAACATCGTGAATCTTCCGAAGAGGTGGGTTCTACCTTTTTGTTTTGTGTGCCTATGGGCTATCCTAGCACAACCAAGCAAATAGTCCACATTGCTACCCCCTTTCGACGCAGTTACCGCGTGTTTCCGTATAAGTCAGGTATTTCTCCAGCGGGGCTAGGGTTTCACCGGGAGGGGGGCTACGGAGTGTCTGGATCCCAACATAATCTAGGGGGTGCCTTACCATGTTAGTATATGTGTGTTTGTGTGCTTTGGATGTCAAAGATTGCTCTCCGGGGTGTGACCCGCTTCACCGGCATCCACTTCTCTCTCGTGAGCGCTTAGAGGGTGAAACTCCTGTATCGGACCAACATCGTGAATCTTCCGAAGAGGTGGGTTCTACCTTTTTGTTTTGTGTGCCTATGGGCTATCCTAGCACAACCAAGCAAATAGTCCACATTGCTACCCGCTTTCGACGCAGTTACCGCGTGTTTCCGTATAAGTCAGGTATTTCTCCAGCGGGGCTAGGGTTTCACCGGGAGGGGGGCTACGGAATGTCTGGATCCCAACATAAGCTAGGGGGTGCCATAACATGTTAGTATAGGTGTGTTTGTGTGCTTTGGATGTCAAAGATTTCTCTCCGGGGTGTGACCCTCTTCACCGGCATCCACTTCTCTCTCGTGAGCGCTTAGGGTGAAACTCCTGTGTCGGACCAAACATCGTGAATCTTCGGAAGAGGTGGGTTCTACCTTTTTGTTCTGTGTTCCTATGGGCTATCCTAGCACAACCAAGCAAATATCTCTAAAAATGTCTAGAAATGACATGGCCGAGTAGTGCAGACAGCACCCGTCTACACTATTGTACATGCCTTAAAAACAGAGGGAACCTGATCCTCTTACTTTGCCCACCTTACGTTCTCTGACTTTCTCCCATGACACGTGGGTCTGGTGTGTGATGGGCTCCATTTGTAAACAACGTGGCAGAAGAAGAAAATAGTTAACGTCGCGTCGCATTTGCAGCAGCCCTGCACGCCTTGTTTCAGAAGCACGAGTGGCATCGCATTTGCAGCGACGCAGCCCTCCACGCCTAGTTTTCAGAAGATACGCATCAATGCATATGCAGCGAGGCAGGATTTGGCATGAGACTTTGGACTTTCTTCTCTTCACCTCTTTAATACACGCATGCAACGTCGAATCACTTGACTGCCTAATGCACACGCGCTCGTACTCCGTATCACTAGCTGTCCTAGGCCTACGCCTACGCCTGTTCTACACCGCTTTGACCATGCATCGACTCTTCTACACTGCACCCAATGTTTTCACATTGTTTGCTTCATCTACCCCAATTAATTCACGTCTAATCGTGCCTTTAAATAGACCGTTTCACTCGTCCTCCATCTTCTCATCCCTCTCCATCCCTTTGCCCTTCTCTCCCTAGCTTCAAGCCCTAACATGTCTTCCTACTCTCTACCATCTAGCCCCGAGTCGGTCTCCGACGAGGACAACCGCCCAAAAGATCGGCCTTGGTACGAGGCCGATTATACGTCGGAGGAAGTCGTATCTCCCAAATGGTAGAGATCGCCATCGCCGCCCTTCGTCCACAACCCCAAGCCCTCCCTCACCGCCCACAACGACCTCTCCCCCAAGACGATCCGCCGCCTCAAGGAACTGGAGCGGCTGGAGAAGAAGGAGTTGAAGGCCGAGGAGAAGAAGCAGGCGAAGGAGGACGTGAAGGCAATGCGGGCCAGCATCAAGCGGGTCCGTGAGCGAGAGGAGGAGAGGATGCGGGCGGAGAACCGCCGCGTCCGCGTCAACAAGGAGATGGAGTACAGGGCGGCGGAATGGAAGTAGGGCGCCGGAGGGCGGCAAGGCCTCCCGGGCGCCGGAGGGCGGCAAGGGCTCCCGCATGCAGCGCGGGAGCAGTTAGGGCTCCCGCATGCAGAGCGGGAGCAGTTAGTTTTTTTTTTAATTAGATGTAATGTCCCTAGGGCCCCACTGATTATATGTAAAGTGGGGCCAGTTATCGAATTATAAGTATGTTTAATTATATATAAAGTTATGTCCTTATATTTGTCCAAATATGTACCCACTGTTTAGAAGTTTTATCCTTTCTAATTATCGCTTTTTTTAAAAAATATTTCTAATTATCGCTTTAAAATATGCACATTGTAAACAAAATTTATATATAAGAGATGTGATGCATTATGTTTTCTAAGATAATCTACAAATTTCAGTTGATCACAGTATATATTTTATATTATTAATACGAATAATTTGATGGTTTAATAAATGGATAATGTGTAGTCTGCATGTAGGGATTAATAAATATAAATGGATAATGTGTAGTCTGCATGTTGACATTGGGCCTCGTCAACAGCTGGGGCCCACATGCAGCGCCAGCCGTCAACAGTTGGGGCACACAAGCCGCGCCAACGCTCAACAACTGGGGCCCACAGGCCGCGCCAACGGTTCTATGATGGGTCCCACAGGTCAGCATCCTAACGGGGGCAGAAAATAACGGTGGGAACAGCGAAAGGAGTCCTTGCGCACTGACTAGGGGCAAAACTGAGGTCGATTCGGCGCTAGGGGTAAAACTGAGGTCGTGGTGACAACTGAGGGCACCTTGTTAATTATCCCTTATTGAAAATCCTCCAAAACTCATGTACAACCCTCTGACCCCTATAGATAAAATCATCGACCTTATCTAACAATGTTAGAAATATATTTCCGACATCCCGGGACATCTCACGTCCCCATGGACTTGGTTCGTAAAGCGTGCAGCCTCAGTTTCTCTCTCATAACAACTCCAGAATAAATTCAGATAGTAATAGAAATTGTTTCTATTACTCTGGGGCATCCAATACGGTCAATATAAATTATGTCTGATATATATAATATATCTATCACGCAGAATTTTTTTTATGATACTCGTTGTTGATTCGGACCTATCGATATACACATAAATTAGCCCTAAATTAAGTGTGTGGACATGAAACTATAAACTCTTTCTTTTATAATAATCAATAGCGGGGACATGGACGCCCATATTGACTCTCACAAACTACACGAATAAACTGCTGAACATGTTGTTCATTATACATTCTCCCATTACTCACGATACCGAACTTACCCGAGACTATGGATTCTGGTATTGCCGCGGAACAATCTATGTTTCCACTATGCATGTGTCTCGTCTCATTAACCGGTAAGTTTCTTCTTTATCATTATCGTATTATGATATCCCACATTATACATAATCATCATGCAATGTCTACAAAACTTATGGGTATCAAGAATACCGAGTGGACCCAGGTATGTATCTCTCCTTTTATAGAGGAGTAATTCACATCTTAGAACATCGAGGTAACTTACTCTTTTAGAATTACCCAGTGACTACCTTTATGTTCGCCCAGTTGACGGTGTGAATCTTGATTGTACAAAATAAAACCTCAACAATATATTATCTCGATAATCTCATCGTAAAAGGATGCATTTTAATATAACTGTGTTGTGATATGATCTAAGAGCAAGTATGTCTTGGTGGAATCTCTCAGCATATCAACTAATAGGGTATACCTGTGGTGACCCAGCACACCACTGCATGTGTAGTGCGCAAGTCGTTGACATAATACTCACAGAAGGACTTATCCATGAGTATTACATCCCTCAGAGTGGTACAACAGAAACATAGCAGGTCCAAGCAAAACTATAACATACAAACTTCATTACAAAATCTTGAGAATCTCCTTGAAGAATCAAAGAAGATCTCAAGCAAATGAAACATCGAAAGAAGCAATTCGAAGCTCCAAGCTGGAGAATAACTCTAGCTCGGACTCTAATCCACTATGACTGATGTCAGCCATAATCTATGGCTTGTGAACAACTAAGTCCAAGAATAGAATCTACCTACACCTTGATAGCTTCTCCTACACCGGCGTTGTTGACGACGACACTTCACTGGCTAAGTAGTATAAGACTCCTCCCAGCTTCATGAGATAGCGATGACTTCACAATGACGACTTCCATAAGGCTTCAACTCTAAGCAGTGAGTCAAACGGGAACAAATGAGCAACGAGCGTTACTCAGCAAGTTCATGATATATAATGGGTAGTTTGATGCACTAACTACAGCCTTAGACTCGAAAGAGTCATAAGCTAATGCAAGTTTTTTGTAAATCTTTCTTCAAGAGGTTGATTTTAATTGTGAAAACTATGCCCGCCAGACCATCACAGGAGCTAGAACTTAATGGAGTTTCCTTTCCTGTAGCGTTCGCAGTTCCTTCCCGGAATACGGGGTAACATGCCACATCCTTTTACACTCTGCAGAGGTGCGTTACGTTACCCATGGGCGATCAAGACCAGGTTGCACAACCAGGCTTAGGTTCCTGTCCACGCCCACTTAGCCGTGGGGCCCGGTTGTTGATCCAAGCCAAACCATGTTTCTCCCCACAACGCATGTCCACCCATTTCTGCCAGCAGGTTGAACCCCTGATTCCACCCCTCACGATGGAGATCTAGGCGCCCCTGGAAGACACTCATAGACCCAGAGTCCGTAGGGCGTAAGGGCTCCCACCCATGCGCATGTAGTCCCGCAAGACCTACAGTGTATGTCTCTGGCAGTCCGTGGAAATGCGAACGCGAGAAGATCACATCTGACTTACTCGCCCCATATAAGACCCATGGTTAACGCGGTATTCACGGCGCACCGAGTTCTGACGTCATTTGTGATTAATTCCTAGGTAATACTTTCTCATGCCGATGGAAGCTTCCTTTGACCTATTCATCTTACCATGGTCCCATCCGCCCACCAAACAGAACACTACCACTCGAGTAGTCATTCAATTAGTCATATTATTATAAAAATAGGATCATGCACTCTTTTTGGGAATATGTGGTAATACGATAGGGTTTTTTGCAAATAGTTCATTAGGAAATACTGCAAAGGATATGAGAAAGTGATGAACTTGCCTGATATTGAAATAATGACATCAATAATCCATGTCTTCGGGGTTCGAGGGTCGCGTTGAAAATCCCGACATCTGAAAGATAGCAAAGTAGTCCCGGTAAGGACTACAGAAAACACTGGCAAGATGATACATGCATATTAATGAGATGCATCGCAAAATACCCTGGAAAATACCCCAGCTTACAAGTGTAAGCTACGTTTGATACAATAACTTAATCACACGGGTTTTAGGTGACTTAGAGTTGTTTCATTACTTGTGGCGATGTTGTTATTCACTTCTTTTAGACTTATATGTGTTTCACTTTTATTTAACAAACAATGGTTATCGGGTTTAGGTAGAAGTGTTATCACATGTTTAGGCAATAAGGTAATAACACATAGTAAATAACTATTGAAAAAATAACAGACTCGTTTTAATTTTACGTTTAAAGGTGTAGAGCTAATGACAAAGAGTTTAATTGAAAATGATGAATTAATACAACTAACTCTATCATCACATAACTTGCTATTCACTTGGTATGATAGGTTTAGTAGGTGTGAAAACATGAGGGTTTTATTAATAAGGAAAATATTGTTGTGGCAGTTATTTCTGGTTATAATGGAATATTATAGAATTCCATTATACCTTTAGAAACAAGTTTATAAGTTATTTTTTTTTATGTTTTACATATTTGAATGGGACATGCTTTTCTCTTTAATTTGATATAACATTTTATGCTTTCTGAAAATATTTGAGTAAGTTATTAATTTATTAATTTTAAATGAATTAAATGACTAGGCAAAATATTGCACACATGAAAACTTGGTCAAATGACTATGAATACATCATAGATGAGTTGTATTTGTCATTTGGAACATTTTTTATATAACTTATATTTTTCTGATTTTATGAATAATTTATTATTTTTCTCAATTTTAAATGATTTAATTTAATTAAAGAAAATGTTTAATTTTAAAATTTATCAAACATTTTTGAAAAGTTGATAAACATTTAGATTATATTTTTCTGAACAATTTTATATTTTATTTGTATTTTTCTGATAATTATTTTTATAGATATGGAATTTCTAAGTTTAATGATTTTTCTGCCAATTATAAATTGACAGGTGGGGTCCACCTGTCATATCCGATTTAAAATAAAAATTAAAAGAAAGGAAAACATGTTATGATGTCATGCTGAATTTGGGCTTGTGTCATCACCGGTGGGGATTTCTAATGTGGATATCAAACCGGGTGATTCCTTTCGAATTGATATGATTCGATTAGTCCTACTTCTAGAGAGGAATATGGGCAACCAGATGGTGGTGGTGCCTCTGGTTTTGGGTTGACGGAGGCTCGCCGGCTACGAGTTTGCGGCGGCGGAATACGGTTGATGGCGCTACGGCGATACAGAGCAAACGGGGGAGGGTAAATAGGTCATGGAGGACCCTGAGCTCACCACGAGGTCGATGTAGGTGTCAGGGAGGCTGGGCGTTGCCGGAATCGCTGGAATTTCATCACGGCGGACGGCGGCCGGAGATGGGGTTGATGGATTAATTCGGCATCTCCACGGCATTCCAGCAAACGTGAGTCGCCACGGAGATAGATACGAGGACGACGGAGCTAGTGATGGTCTCGGTTTGTTCCGGCGTGGCCGGAGACGACGACACGGACCGACGGCCGGAACTAGGGTTAGGGTTTCGTTTTGGGTGAGAGAGATAAAGAGAGAGACTGCGAGAGAGAGTGGGGAGGAAGAGAGGTCGATGCAGACGTCTCTCCTCGCTCTTATCAGCTCGCGGAAGCCCTAAGCAGGAGGTGGCCTCAACAGGGACAGCGCACGCTCTCCTCCGCCTTCTTGCAGAGGATGAAGACAGGGGAAAAGAAACATAATTTCTTGATAACCCCCCGAGGAGTTTTATTTTTGCGAACTAGTCCTTCTGGTTAAAAAAACTGAGATGAAATCTTTGTTTTCTGGACCTTTCTATAAACAGAAAAATCAATGAAAATCATTTTTGAAATCCTTATTTAATTCTCTACCTCACCATGTTTGTTTTTTTTTCAATTTTTAGCAAGATTTAAATTTTTACTTAGGGTGCTCAATTTTAGGTTTTTTTTTGTTATTTCACCAGTTTACATATTAAATGGGTTTAAAATGCCCTCAATACATATTATAACATGAATACACACCACCATCATGTTGTTACCAAAGTGGTATGTTTGAAATAGGATAATTTTGATTCAATGCTTATAGAAAACAACGTGTAAAACTACTTAGTAATGTTTTTATGTATTATAGAAAAATCACCAACAATTAAATATTATTCAATATCATGCCAAATGATTTTTATTAATGAAAAGACTTGTTTTCTTTTATGTAACTTTGTTATTCTCATAGTTCCAACTCTTAGAATTTTTTTGACATTTTAATTGGGTGTGTATAAGCCATGTTTGCTATTTTAAGTACATGGTCAAGTGGAAATTATGAGTGGCCTTTGAAATATATTTGTTTGTTTTCCATCAGGTTCCAAGTATAGATATTATCAAATGTTTGTTTTAAAAACATGTAATCATTTACATGGTTGTGTATGGGTCACTTTTTGTGGTTTCTATTTGTCATATGTATGAGAAGGATATGGAAAACAAGTTGGTGGCTTGTTACCATCTACCACAACATAATACAAGTCCTAGGGATGCAATGGCTGGTTATTATTTCTTACTTGTTAACTGTTTCCATTAAAAATATTATCATGTGTTCCTTATCTCTGATGAGCTAGACAAGGAATAGGGATTATAGGTCTCTAATATTATCTAGTGATTCACTGGATATTTTCTTATGCGCCATTACTGAGGCAATGTTGCTTGTTGTGGTCTTCTATTGCCTTCAATATCCTTGTCTCTAGTTTCTACTAGTCTTCACGTACTACCTTTGTCACTTGCCAGTAAGATCATCTCTTGGATTCCATCTTCAACTGTCTCACCCTTGTGGTGAAGAAATCCAATTACTCCAAGAAAAGATTTTACTTAGATGATTATAAAAGAATGTAGGTTTACTTTATGACATCAAGTTTCCATATGCATATAAGAAGAATTCATAAACAAGTGGATCAGACTTGCCTCCAAATTACTAATCTTATACAATGGGCTAAGATGTACTAGGTTATTCAACCTTCTATTTGTTTGTGTATGACACTCAATTGCTTGAGTATACAAAAGTGATCTATTAACAAGGTCTAGAAACTTGTAACCAAACTACTTCTATATAACACTAACATTGGAGTATCACACTATTTCAAGAGGAGTTAATAAGATCAAATCAGGATACAAGAGTTTCCAACTACTCTTATAGTAGACTGAAGTAGCAGTTCTAGAATACTCTAAATAATCTTCTTGAAGATCTTCCTGTGGTAGTTCCTCTTGTCTTGTGGGTTGCTTATCTTGCAGAATGACTTAGAGAAGATTGGGAAACAAGATATAATGGTCTAGCCAAAATAACAAGATCTAGATTAAGAGTTAGTCCATGCTTTTATTACCGTTCCATGTACTTCTTATTTTATTTCCCATAAGGTATATACTTATTTCATACATGATTGGTTTTACTTAGCTATCAATTCAATTTCTCTAATAGAGGTTTTACTTGTTGCTATTCATTAGTTGTATCCAGAGATACTTTAATTGTTGAATGTTGATGTGAATATAAGTGTGGAATGATGAATTAACGTAATAAGTTGATCAAATGGTTCATTGATGTGTTGAGGTTTCATATCCTCACTTGTATAAGATGAATGAGACAATGATAATATGAAGGTTAGTGGAGTTTAATAATTTAAATCATTGTTATTAGTTGATTTTTAGGGTTTCATGTTGTTATCTTATATTATTTTCTTTATTATCTTTGTCATGCATCATGCAAGCTTAGAGGTTTGGGTAAGATCATATGTAATGATCAAGGTTTAACAGTAGTTTAAGGATACTGATATCTTCTTTTAAATGCTTCCCTTCTTGTTGATGAGATATGTACATATTCCATAAATATGTTATTAATGATAAATATTTCATTTCCCACTTGTGGGTTTGAGTTAACACGTGTGTCTATCATTTGTGTTCCATTGAACCTTTGTGATTTACTTGTGAAGGTTCACCTAATAGTTATTAGATAATTTAGAAAGATGTTGTGTGAATGGTTGATAACTTTAAAGAGTTCATGATTAGAGGACATGAGATCTCTACTGATGAGATGGTTCAATTGGAATTGCTATATTGTGGAAGTGTGATCATGATTTATGTGATTTGAATACTCACCCCTCTTTGAGTTCTAGATACCTAGTGAATTATCCCAAGTCACTTATAGACTTGAGGTTAGGCTTGTTGAGAATTTGTGCTTGGTCATAACCAATTATGGTTTGTCTTATCAAATGATTTGGTTTGTAAGATACATTTTATAAAGATCACTCCAAATTTACTCTTGATCAGATGATCTAAACCTATTTCATCATGTCAAGTGAAACATTGGTCCCTTTGCTTCGTTTGAATTTTCGCGCGACAATTTTCCTGTATTTTTAGATGCATCGTTTGCAAATGCACATATTATATTTACACCTTATAACCTCCCAAACACTGGGATGTTACAATACCCAACCATATTGTTCCCTTCCAACAATATGCTATTCATTGATGTTGACATAAACAATGTCCACGACTAGGAAAATATAGTCATCAATCATCCAATTTTACTACACATGAGCATGAGTTTTCCTTTGAATCTCATATTCAGGAACCACGTCAGTTATAGCATATTAATATGAATAATAATTATGAAATACATGTATAACTATTATTGCCTTTTGCGCATACATACATCAGTCTCCCACTTGCACAACTGGCAATAATCTGTTTGTATAAGTCCATCACACATCTAGAGGGTGTAAGCGAACACTCATGCAAACACTTTGTTAGAGACATTTTTCATCAGCCCGTTTTAAGATTGTATGAACCATATGTATTATGAAGAAAATCTTTCTTCTATAATACCCCTTGATCATTTGATAACTGTAGTCTAGGCTATTTTAGGTGAAACCTTGGTATTTCAACTAAGAATACAGTTTCACTGTTTACGGATCATCCTGCTTCTTTTGTAAAATACCACACTTAGTCCTAATAATGAACCGATTGCCAAATACGAGAAGTATTTAAACTTCTACCCTTACTGCTAATTGTTTTATTTGTCGCAAATATATATATGCTCATAATTAATTGAGCATTTATAATCTTTGATACTATTATAATCATAAGACTATATATTAATCCTTGGTTTAAACTTATCACATAATTACTATCTTGTTTCATGTAGTTATCTCATAAGTCATCTCTTATAGTGTAATTATTACATTACCAGCCTATTCTCCATCTTTTGAAGAAACGTCTTCAAAATTTCTCCATGGAGAACACTTATAATAGTTTGGAGTGTAATTGAACTTTTGACAAATTCAAATTTTTCCAACAATTATTATGTACATGTGTTGATATGATGCATGGTTTGATAAATTTCTCTATGATCACAATGATAAATATTTTGATCATGTTTTCCATTGTTTGAAACTTTGGATCTTGCACTTGAAAGCCCAATATTTTTGAGAACCCAGTTCTCTCAAGTTTCAAATTTTCATTCAAAACTTCATGCATATTTCTTTGATAGCATTATATCAACTAATTCCTAGGATTTAATACTTTATGAAATAATAACTTTGTTATATGTACCTTTACAATGATACATACTTTTTTCAAACAAGTCCCTAAATGATTTATAATTACTTATACTTCATTGATAAGCTCCCACTTACTTTGAAGAAAACAAGACTTCCATAATTTTTCCATGAAGTCAAAGAAATCCTTGTTTTTACTCCATAAATTACATTGCCACTCCAAAATTTTATACCAACTGGCTTCTATTTGTATAAAAAAATTGGCCCTTGTGTAATTAGCACTATATTTCAACAAAAAACTCGAGTTGTACATAGTATAGAAAATCGATAAAATTTCCTTTAAAGGAATTGTTTTTGTTAGTTTCTCATACAGATTATTATACAGATCGGTGAAGCTTTTCTATAAATCTCTAGATCTTTAGTAGCCAACTCTTGATTTTTTTTCATAAAACATTTTAAGGCAAAACAAGCTTTATGATCTCTTTATTCCAACAGGAATTCCTTCAAGTTTTCAACTTGAACTCAATGGGATAAAATACTTTTTGACTCCAAGTAGTTTGGATATTCTAGCCCTTTTACTATCTTTACTTATTTACATGCACATCCTTTTTTCAAGTTGCCGTGAAACATTCATGTGCATTTCTTGGTTGAGTATTTCCTTGATAAGCAGCCATGCCTTACTTTGCAATAGCTCTCGGTATTAGTTTAAAATAATTGTCAATTGTAATTGCTTCCGCTCCACAACTTTGATAACTATTTTTGGAGATTCAATAATCCCTTCAAGAAACGCCATCCTCCCACTGAATTCAACGAGGAATGAATTCCTTAAGAGTCACATATCTCAAGCAACAGAACTTTGTTACTTATGTGGTGGTTTGACACAAGGATTTCCAATGTGAAATTGGAACAACCAACAAAGTATAACGTTGTTCTTTCATCTTAGGATCAAGTTTCAATATTTCAAAATCTTTTAGATTCTGAGACAAATGTGTTTATTTATAGTTTATCTTTCAAAACTATGACACAAAGTAAAGACGCTAATATGTGCTAAAATTTTAAATTAGGTTACTATACTATTCCATGGGTAATATTAAGTAATTTTCTACAAAAGAATCTTTCTTAGTTCTGACTTTGTCTCACTTAGTCAGGTAATGTCTTAAAACCTTTTAAGACATCACTAAGACATAATTTCTCAAATTTATTATGAAGTTTTGGATATTGATGAGAGAGTATCATCAATAGTCCAACAACTCTTTTTATTGTTGACTTTCACTATGTGCTTGAAAATTTTAACGATATCACCCTTCAAAGAAGTCTTTCACTCGATATTTCAAACTTCCCCACCAAGAATATGATGTGTTTGAAACCATAGTGCCACTTTAAGGTGGTGTCACCCCAATCACAAAATATTTTAGAACAAATGATATATCATTAATTTAAAAGATTTACAACCTTACCATCCATGAAGGGGGTGATCCATAATATTCTCATAAGATAACCAGGACTTCGTTCTATGAATCCAAAAGAGTATTATGTCACCAAACATGCGACCTTATTACAATAACTTGATCTGAAGCTCATAAATTTTTTGAATTATAAGAAATAAAAGTGGAGATGTCTTCATCCTAGGATGATCCTTTCTGCGCCAATCTTGATGCTCATCAACACCTTTTACTCTTTTGTCTCCTTACTATCCGTAGCTCCTATATCAAATGCATAAAATAAATTAGCAATCGATACACCAGAGATACTAGTAAGAATGATAAATATCATTTGGGTAAACTTTTATACCTTTATCACCTTTGGTGAATTTATCCTTTTGCTTGCGGTAGCTTTTACATTTCCTCTTCCAATGCCCTTTCTTCTTACAGAAAAAGCATTCACACTTGTTATAAGCATTAAACTTGGGAGTATTTTTTGCCTTAGCACCTTTTCACTTTCTGTTCCTGTTCTTCTTGAATGGTGTGGTTTGGGAAACCATCAATACTTGATTATTTTCTATCCTCACACCAGGCTCAACAGTTTTCAACATAGCAATGTGCTCATTTGGTGTCTTCTACATCCCTTTCATGTTCTAATTCATGATGAAACTGTTGTAATACGGGGGGAGTGAATCCAACACCAAACTTGTACTTAGCTTAGCTGGGATTGGAAATCCCAAAATCTGAAGCCTAGTTCTATAACCAAACATCTTAATACATGATTGCTCACTGAGCTTTCTTCTGCCACGTGACATGACCATAAAGCCTTTGTTATCTCATAACATTTAGTCATGGCTTGTATCTGGTACCTGGTCATGAGTGTAACGATCATGTCATATGCGGACGTACGATCAAATCATTTCTGCAACCTAGGATCCATACATGTCAACATGACATATTAAATCGCTATTGAATCATCTCTCTTCAAGGTGTGAGCATCCTTTTTAGCATCAAAACCATTTTCATCGAGATCCTTCAAAGGAGGATCATCAAGGACATACTCTTTCTTGATACCCCTTAGAACAATTATCAGGGATCGGACCCAATCCGCATAGTTACTTCCATTGGCAGCAAGTGGTTTCTCCTCAAGTAGTGGACCAAGTTAAATAGTGGGTCTGTTACGAGCCATTTATCTACAATTATTTAGAAGTTCACTTAGACATGTTCCTAATTATTTTCCAACCACTTGTTAAAATACTTAACTATGTGCTCCCACTAAATCGGATATTCCTCATGATCAAAATCTTGTGTACTACGAATCCACGGTAAACTTATAACCAAGGATGGATACATCTCAACATTATAAGCTCAACGGGTAGGCCAAATCGTCAATCACTACCATCGTGACTTCCATTTCACCTTTCGGTGTGTGTGTTCTCCGAGCTCATGAATATCATGGTTGAACATCAATTCAACCAACTGATCCCACTGCATCAAGTGATGTCATGCTGACCCTTGATACAAGTCATCAAAATGGATCAGCTTGATGTCCGCCTCCCAACAAAATAACATGTTGACCCATGGATACAAGTTATGAACGCGAATCACAATTGGTTTGACGGTGCTGCAATTGGAAGAGGACGATATACCTTGATATTTTAATGAGGAATCACCCTAATAATCACGTCTACTATGCAATCAAAGGACAGAAAGAAAACATATACAACATGCACGAGTAAACCACAAGGGATTTAATATAGTATTCCTTTATCTCCAACGGATTCTGCATTGGTGGTGCCATGTGGAGGTTCACGTCAAATGAAATCCTTTCCCTTCCCATCATCACCATGATCGGGTTTAGGATGGTTTGCTAGCTACAAAATAGTGTTAGGTAAAGCATATCAAAATCTAAACTTCGAGACTATATTACATCATGTTTCCTGCAAAACAAAGTTAGACGTCCCCAACATTTTTTTGCATCTTTTAGCGTGGTTGTAGGATCTACGAAACGAACCGTTAAGTATATTGCGCTTCCATAAGGCATGATTATCCACGTCGCTAGATTGACATTGCGGGGTGATTGAAACATAGACATAACGAAAATGTCTTGAGCCTCAATCTAAACGTATTCATAAACATGACCCCCGTGTGGATCTAATCCACATGCCCCTTCCACAATGTTTTTTTAACACAATAATGAAGAGACCCAAAGATACTGAAGCACTTCTTCGGACTAGAAGAGATAAGCCATGGGCAACTCGAACGTCCTACGATTGTCAGAGCTTTGTAAAAATCTCGATATGACGTCGGAAACAAAACAACAAAGCTTATTAGGAAGCAAGCATAAATAATATGAACGTTCGACAACTTCCAACATACTTGCACTAACTTATGCAATGCCCACACCCACCAACGCTCTAGATCAAATCGTGTACCTACGCATAGACCGCTATGATACCACTGTTGGGTTGCGTAACAGGAATTTAATTTTTTTTCCATGCATACTACGCTACCGCCAAGATCTTGATATGCAGATACAAGTGAATAATCATTCCAAGATCTAGATCTCGAGATCATGTAGCAATCACTGAATATGCGGAAGAGGTGTTGGTGACGATGTCGATGAAGCCTGTTGAATATCCTCACGCACGAGTTGTGGGTGAGAATGTTGCTGACTCCCCTTATCCAGCACCATGATCCAACAGAGTGAGGGTCTCACGAGTTACTAGCTCAAATACGTTGCGGCTAATTCTGTAGCACTTCACGGTCTAGCACTAGACACCACAGGTGTATATGAAGGTGGAGTTCTCAACCCATGAGAGAGATATAGAGAGAGGGAGAGAGAGTAATTAGAAGCTAGATCTAATTGGGTGTACACCTCAAAAACCAATTATAAGAAGCTCTAATTCAATTAGAGGCTCTCTAATTACACCCTCTAATTCTACTAGAGAGATAGAGACTTGAGAGCCAATTTTGATTTTTCCTTGAGTCGTGGGATTATTTTATATAGTGGGAGGGAGGGGAGACATTCCAAGAGGGGGGAGGAGTGCTAGTTGAGCTAGGAGGAGGTTGTTGCACCATGAGGAGTTGGCCGCACCCCTCCCCTATCCCAACTCACATTGGGATGAGGTGGAGTCCAACTCCACCTCCCTCCTTCCCTTTGTTGTTTTCTCCTTTTATTCTCTCCCTTTTCTCTCCAATAAACCCAGAAAAAATATCGAGACGATGAATACCACTATTTGCGACCATGAGGAGGAAAACTGCCCCTAGGTACTCACCCTGTTTGTGGAAAGTCTTCCGAAAATTCTCCGGAACCCTGTGATTCCTATAGATAAAATCATCGACCTTATCAAACGATGTCAAAAATACATTTCCGACATCCCAGGACATCTCACGCCCCCTTCACTTTCTTCGTAAAGCATGCATGATGAGGGCATCCCTTGATCTTTACCATTTACTTCACATGATGAGGTTGTTATTCAAGGGAAGGATGATCAAGTGAGGCTTGGACCAATGACAAGATCAAGAACCAAATTATTAGAACAATAGGTGATCAAACTCACTCTTAATAGAATTTGAAGTTTCTGATTATGAGAATTTTATACTACCTAAATCTATGCATTTATGTATGATCAGGTTTATTGATAACACAAACATGGATGGATGAGAACCTAAAGATATGCTGGAAAACAAGATGGATATGCTGGAAAACAATCATTACAAGATGGAAAACAAACATTGCATGCTAGAAAACAAGGTGAAACACTTGGAAAACAACAAGTCTAAGCTGGAAAACAAGGTGGAACACATGGAGAGAAGCATGGGGAATTATTCCAGCGCATAGGAGGATGAATTGGGAGCACTTAGGACATTTCTTTGCTTTTCCCACTTATTTTTAATAAGGACCTCCGAGTCCAATTGGCCGAACCATAGTTGGGTCAGTTTGTATCCCTAGTTGAGTGCAAAGTGAGTCCAAACCGGGTAAGATTAGTGGGAGGTGCGCCATACCCCTTTGGTACGCACCCTCCCTCATATATATACCTCCAACTTGCGATTTGAGAGGTTTAAAATACGTTAAAAATAAACCCTACCTTTCTGGATTGAACTTTCTTGTAAGCATTCATCTTTAAGTATTAATACTTTGCGAATTCGGGGTGTTATCTGCTGTTCCATTGGGAAAGAAGATATTTGTTGTTCCATTGGGAATAAGAAGATACAGTACCACTTCGTAGTAAGTGGCTACTTTGTGCAAGAGTGGGTAGTTTATAATGTCCAAAGGGGTTGAAAGTTGTTACATTAGCAACAGGGAGAATCTAGGAGAGTTTTCAGTGTAGCACTAGTTCTCATCCACCATGATTCAAGTTGCTCAGTGAGAAGATCAGGCCACCCATATCATCTTGGTATCTGGTTTATAGGTTTACTCGATGAAAAAACTTGTATCCCTAGTTTTTAGTCATTTTCTTTCTATCCAGAAAAAAACATCAAAAATATTTAGGTTAGAATTGTCATAGCCTAGATCAACACCGAGTTGCATCTTCTAGTTGTTGTTTTCTGTTGATTTGTGTTCTTGTCTTTTCCTTTTGTGTCATGTATCTAGGTTAGGTTTAGGGTTTCTTGTGTTCTTCTTGTTGAGTTGTGTTTAATCTCTATTCGGGTCCATACACAAAAATAGCAAAAACATATATAGGTTCTCCGGGTTGTTCTTTGTTCCAATCGGAGTTGGGATCGAATTCTGCCGTGGGGCGGATTTTTTAATTTCTTTGCCATGAGTTTCCTAGCTACAATCAGATTCCTAGTATTTGCCTCCCTCGGCAGAGAAACTGGTTGTTTTACTGTTGTGGCCAAGCCCTAATCGGAGTGCAATCCGATAGCTGTCGGGGCATTGTTTTTAACCCGTTTTCTACCGCGGAATTACCCTATTCTATTCGGACCCGGAGTATACCGCGACACCGTTTCTTTAAGTTTCACTGTCGCGCTACCACATGCCACAATTCCACCACGAGCTGCGTTTCTGCCCGGCACAGTTTGGATCGTTTTCTGTCGCGCCTGTGTGGTGCCGAGGGTACACCAAAATCCCTCGTTTTCCTGCCGCGACGGCAGCGTTTTTGCTCTTTCTCTGCCGTGGGAATATTGAGCAGTTTTATTTAGATTTTTTTATCCATGGTTTTTTCTAGGATTTCTTGTTTTATCTTTGTGAGACTTAGCTACAACCATTCTACAACAAAATACTAGGCACCTACCTATAATACTAGCATTTTTCTTGCTCAACAGGCTGCTCATTTTGATCATATATTTGTGTCATATTTTTGTTTTCATTATTATTGCTCCTAGTTGATACATTGGCCAATTAAAAACTATAAAAAGAGAAAAGTGAAAAGGTACAAAAGAAGAGAAAGAAAGTAAAATAGAAAAAAATATCAAAGAGGCCGAATTACCACTGTTTTCACTAGTGGACCTTGAGACATATACTTGGTGATTTTTGGACACTACATTGAGCAATATTGTGCCTTTTTTACATTGAGATTTTGCTAGTGTCTTTCTTGTCCTTGCAACAATCTCCACCATATAGTTGATAGCCACATTTGTCTCCAAGAGTGTGTGTGTTTCCTAGTGAAATTTTATATCACATTGGACATCAAATAGGAGTTGTTATTTTGGTGTTGTTAGGTATCCCAACCAAGCCTCACCATATACCATGTTTTTGTCTTGTGATAGCTGAAATCCCTAGTTATTCTCTTCTCACATTGGTACATCTAGTTGCTACTACTTGATTGGTAAGTGTTTCTATTCACTTTGGAACGGTATGATACACCTTTATTTGATGTTTTTGAGTGAGTTGTGAGAGAACACCACCCATGTTAAAAAAAAATTCACTAACCTATTAATCATGAATACTTCTACAAATGTTGTTATGCAGCCCAAGAAGAGGAATGATGATGAGATGGTGAAGTTGAAGGAGTTAGAAGAGTTGAGGGGGAAATTGGTAAAAAGGACCAACACCAAAAATGCAAAATTGCATACATTGATTGATAGCACAAGTAGGGGGCTTGATACTAATATTCAGAATTTTGGGTTACAAATAGAGGAAACTTTCAGTACAACTACTACTACTCAAGAACAAGTTACTACTATGCAAAATTCTATTGCCAATTTGACACAACAAATTGCAGCTTTGTCAACATTGGTGAATCAGAGGCTCCCTATTCATGAGGATAATGCTAGTGTTCATGGGGCACATGATAATGAGGAGATGCATAATTTCCACAAGGCCGAGGTGGAGGAGGAGGTAGACGTATTGCTGGTGGGCGTGGCTTTGGCATGTCTAGGAGGATTCCACTTTATGAAAACAACTGTGAGGATGATGGATTAAGAAAACTAAAAAATTTACTTCCTACTCTCAATTTTGATACTGATGATTTATAGGAATATCTTATGTGGGAATTGAAAATTAAGAAACTATGGAGGATCCATGATTATAACTAGGAGAGAAAAATTAAGGTTGCTTCTTCTGGGTTTGATGGATATGCTTTGCTATGGTGGGATAATATCACACACAAGAGAGCCTGAGAGGGTGAGCCAGAAATTGTTACATGGAGAACTATGAAGCAAGTTATGAGGGACAGATTTGTACCCAAAAAATATATTTGTACTCTTTATGATAAATTAAAGCAATTGAGGCAAGGTACCTTGTCTATGGATGCTTATTACAGGGAGATGGAGTTGATTCTCCAAAGGGCTCGTGTGAGAGAGGAACCTAGGCATACTATGCAGCATTTTTATTCTAGTTTGCAATTCAAAGTAAAGAGCATTGTGAGGCATCTTCCATATTCTGATATGAATGAGTTACTACATCATGCACGTGAGGCTGAATCTCAATTGGCCGAGGAGGCTAAGATCGTTGTTAGAAGTAGATTTTCTTCAAGAGCACCATCTATAACATCACCACCAACACAAGTTTCTAATTTTGTGGTTCCACGTCTTCTAAACCTAAGACTAGTGTTTCCAACACAAGTAAAACGCCACAACCAGCGGCAAGTGCAATTGGTTCTACTATGTCTACAACAAGAAATAGAGATATGAGTTGTCATACATGTGGAGGAAAAGGGAACATCAAGAGAGATTTTCCTAATAAGAAAAATATGAGTGTTAATGAGGATAATGAGTATGAGACATGTGATGATGCATATGCGAATGAGGATGATTATTTTGATGATAACGATGATGATGATGGTCCAGTTGATGCATATGCTACACATTATCCCTCTATTGTTTGCACACAAAAATCATTGTGTGTTATCCCTAGTCCAGAAAATTAGAGATGCAACTTATTTAAAACCAAAGCTATTGTTGGTCCTCAAATGGCTTACAAAGTTATTATTGATGGCGGGAGTTGCATAAATTTAGAAAGCAAAGATTTATGTGCAAATCTGAAATTGAGATATATTCCACACCCTCATCCTTATTATATTCAGTGGCTGAGAGACAAAGGAGAGATGAAGGTGAGCCATATGGTGGATTTGAGTTTCAGATTGGACCATACAAGGACAGCATTGTGTGTGATGTGGTTCATATGTTTGTTTGCCACATGTTATTGGGAAGACCATGGCAGTTTGATAGGAGTGCTATACATAATGGAAGGGAAAGTACTTATCAGTTGAATTGGCATGGGAAGGACATAATTTTTAAACTTATGACACCACAGCAAATTGTAAATGAATATCATCAAAAAATAGAAGTAAAACTTGAGAGGAAGAGTGAGAGAGATGAGATGAGAGAAAATGAAATTTTGTGGTTGAAAATAGCAAAACCAAACCGAGAGATAAAAATAAAAGTGAGGGAGTGAGTCTGTTATGTATGTTAGCCACCAAAGAGGATTTGAGGGAATTTCGAGAGGATCCTACTTTAGTCCCTATCGTGCTTATTCACAAGGGAGAGATACTAGTTTCTAATTACGTGACCCCTATTTCTCTTGGTGTTTCTTCTGTTTTGTGGGAATTTGGTGATGTTTTTCTAGAAGAGATATCATCGGCTCTGCCACCATTGAGAGGGATTGAGCACCAACTTGATTTAATTCCAAGTTCTTTATTACCAAACTGAGCTCCATATAGGACAAATCCCCAAGAAACAAAGGAGATTCAGAAACAAGTACAAGAGCTTCTTGATAAAGGGTATATTCGAATTAGGTTGAGCCCTTGTGATGTTCCTGTTATTTTAGTTCCTAAGAAAGATGGTATTTGGCGCATGTGTGTAGATTATAGAGCAATTAACAACATCACTATTCGTTATCGTCATCCTATTTCTTGTTTGGAGAACATGTTAGATGAATTAACTCGTGATGATGTGTTCTCTAAAGTTGATTTACGTAGTGGTTACCACCAAATTAGGATGAAAGAGGGGGATGAGTGGAAAAAAACCTTTAAAACAAAAAATTGTTCATATGAGTGCTTAGTAATGCCTTTTGGATTAACTAATGCACCAAGTACTTTCATGAGATTAATAAACCATGTTTTGCATAGTTTTATTGGCAAGTTTGTGGTAGTATATTTTGATGATATTCTCATTCATAGCCACAATGAATCTGAACATATTGATCATATTAGACAAGTCTTGCGTGTGCTAAGAGAAAACAAATTATTTGGTAATCTTGAGAAGTGCACCTTTTTGCAAATATAAGGTCATATTTCTGGGATATGTTGTTTCTAAACATGGGATTGAGGTAGATGATGCGAAAATTGAAGCTACAGAAAATTATCCTACCACCATGAATGTGAGTCAAGTGCGTAGTTTTAATGGTCTTGCTAGTTTCTATAGAAGATTTGTGAAAGATTTTAGTACCATTGTTGTAGATTTGAATCATTTAACTAAATAAGGAGTAGATTTCGAGTGGTGTGCTGCACAAGACATTGCATTTGATGAGCTGAAAAAACGTTTGATTTCTGCACCATTGTTGATGCTTCCTAATTTCCATAAGTAATTCAAAATTGAGTGTGATTCTTGTGGTATTAGAATTGGGGGAGTGTTAATGCAAGATAAGAAACCAATTGCTTATTTTTTTGAGAAACTGAGTGATGTACAATTGAACTATTCTTTTTATGTTAAAGAATTGTATGCGCTTGTTAGAGTTCTTGAGGTTTGGAAACATTATTTGTGGCCAAAATAATTTATCATACATTCTGATCATGAGGAATTGAAATTTTTAAAGAGCCAATCTAATATTAATACGAGACATGCTAAATGAGTTGAATTCATTGAGTCTTTCCCATACATAGTGGTGGATTGATGGGACACTTTGGACGTGAGAAAACATTGCTTATGTTAACTGATCATTTTTATTGGGCACGCATGAGGCGAGATGTGGACAGGTTTCTGCGGCATTGCATCACTTGCAACAAGGAAAAAACAAAATTGAAGCCTCATGGTTTGTATACTCCTCTTCCTATACCTACTACACCATGGGAGGATATTAGTATGGATTTGTTCTAGGATTACTGAGGAAAAAAAGAGGAAATGATACTATATTTGTGGTAGTGGCTAGATTCTCTAAGATGTCACATTTTATTGCATGCCCCAAGAGCGATGATGTGTCGCATATACCTAATATGTTTTTCAGGGACATAGTGAGATTGCATGGAGTACCCAAGACTATTATTTCTGATCGTGATGTGAAGTTCATGAGCTATTTTTGGAATACACTATGAGGGAAGTTGGGAACAAAGTTTCTATTTAGTACTACTTTTCTCCCCCAATCTTATGGACAAACGGAGGTGGTAAATCGCACATTATCAACATTGTTGCGAGCCATGATCAAGACAAATATGTGGGAGTGGGAGGAGTGTTTACCACATGTGGAGTTTGCTTATAACAGGGTTGTACACTCAACTACTCATACATGCCCATTTGAGGTGGTTTATGGTTTCAAGCCCATTACTCCACTTGATTTCCTGCCGCTTCCTATACATGAACGATTCAATATGGAGTCATCGAAGCGTGCTGATTTTGTGAGGAAAATTCATGAGAAGACCAAGCTTTCAATAGAGAAGAAGGGACAACATGTGTCAGAACGTGTTAACAACTGATGTAAGGAGGTGATATTTCGGGATGGTGATATGGTTTGGGTGCATTTTTGCAAGGATAGATTCCCAACATTGCGCAAGTCCAAGTTGATGCCACGTGGTGCCGATCCATACAAAGTTCTTGGCCGAGTTAACAGCAATGCATATAACATTGATCTTCCCACAGATAAGTTTGGTGTGAGTAATTCTTTCAATGTTGCTGATTTGACACCATACTATGGAAATGACCTTGATGCGTCGAGGTCGACTCCTTTTCAAGAGGGGAGGATGATGAGGGCATCCCTAGCTCTTTACCATTTTGATCACATGATGAGGTTGTTATTCAAGAGAAGGATGATGAAGTGAGGCTTGGACCAACGACAAGATCAAGAACCAAATTATCTAAAACAACAGGTGAACTCACTCTTAATAGAATTTGATGTTTGTGAGTATGAGAATTTTATACTACCTAAAGCGATGTGGAAGCCTGGACTAAAGCGATGTGCCGGGTACTATGCGGGTGGGGCCAACATCCCTTACCCCCAGCGCATATACGTAGTGATGTGCCGGTGACACGTCCATTTTGCATCACTATTTTATATTATTATTTTCTGTTATTCATTGATATATTTCATGTTATGATACATCACTTATGTTATTTTTATCTTATTTTGCATGTTTTATAATTTTTGAGGAATAAACACTGGGACCAGAAATCTGATGGAAAAAGCACCATCGACATACTCTATTTCAGAATATCAGAAGAAGTGGGGGGATACCGAGGAGTCATAGAAGTCCCGAGGAGGAAGCCGGCCAGAAGGGCACCCGGAGGGGACCACCTGGGCCCACACCACCAGGCGGCGCGCCCCCCTTCTTGCCGCGCCTTGGGGTGGTCTGGCCCCCTGGCCCACTCCTAGGCGCCCCCTTTCGCGTACTTGACCCGAGGGAACCCTAAGCCCTGGAGGAGAGTCAAAGAATTATTCTGCAGCCGCCTCAGGGCGGAAAACAACAGAGAGAGAAAAAATCTCTGGGAAGGAGAAATCTTTCGAGGAAATTCCTCCCCGCAGAGGGGAAATCGTCGCCATCGTCACCATCATCACTCCGGGATTCATCGAGATCATCATCATCCTCCTCCTCATCACCAGCACTGTCACCGTCCACCTTCATCCCACTGTAACAATTAGGTGTCTTTATCGTTGTTTCCCACTATATCTCTCTCCCGGTGTGGATTACTAGTTAGTAGTCTATGCTTGTGAGATTTAGCAGTGTTTACACTTTATGACCATATTGTTCTTATCCATTATATTACCTCTGGTTATGATCCATATGATGTCTCATGAATAGTTATTTTAGTTCTTGAGGACATGGGAGAAGTCATGATGTTAGTAGTTTAATTATGTTGAAGTAATATCTCATGGTTTGGTATTTAAGTTGTGGTGCTATTCTTCTAGTGATGTCATGTGAACATCGACTACATCATACTTCACCTTTATGGGCCTAGGAGGATGCATTGTGTATTTGGCTACTAATTGTGGGGTTGCCGGAGTGAAAGAAACTTAAACCCCCTTAGGAAACCGATGCATGAGGAAATGTAGGATCCCGGAGTTTTAAGGCCATGGTTAGATTTATCTTAATTAGTTTCTTGTATTTGCGGATTCTTACGAGGGGTATAATCACAAGTATGTATTAGTCCTAGTTGGGTGGTGCATTATCATAGGTTCACCCACACAACACTTAACGAACTAATAAATATTAATCAGCGATATGAAACGAAATTCCTATGCGTCCTCGAGAACGTTTGGTAATCATAAGTAGAACAACCGGCTTGTCCTTTGCTCTGAAAAAGATTGGGCCACTCGATGCAATTATATTTACTGTTATTTATTTACTCGCACTTTATTTATCTGCTATATCAAAAACTTCCAAAACCTCGTTTGCTAGTGTTTACAGTGAATCCTCTATCCAACCTTCTTGTCAACACCTTCTTCTCCTTGTTGGGTTAGATACTCTTACTTATCGAAAGTACTACGATACACCCCCTATACTTGTGGGTCATCAAGACTATTTTCTGGCGCCGTTGCCGGGAGTGAAGTGCTATTGGTAAGTGGAATTGGTAAGAGAAACTTTTACTGTGAGTGTTGTTTTTATTTCTGTCTGTTGTTTTATTTCATTATGGAGAATACTTTTGGTTCTCTATCGGTACTATTATCACTGCTAGGGTAGTAGGTGCTCCGTTATTTTCTGAATTAGATCCTTTTAAAATACCTATGAAAATTGTTGGGCGTGTTATGGATAACTTCTATTATGGAGATGGAACTGTCCATCCCAGTGATCATTTTCTCTTTATACATGAATTATGCGAGTTATTCAGGTGTGCATGTATTACAATGGATCAAGTTAAAAGGAAATTATTCTCTTTATCGCTGAAAGGTAGAGCCGCCGAATGGTTCAAGTTACTGAAGAATGGTGAATCTATTGTATGGGAGGAAATTGTTCCTCTCTTTTATTCTAAATTCTATCCTCCTAGTGAGATTCATAAATACCGGAATCAAATGTATAATTTCTAGCTCCATGATGGAGAGAGTATTGCCCAAGATTGGGGGAGAATGGAGTTATTAATGCTCAAATGTCCCGTTCATGAACTCCCGAGTAATATTGTTATCAATAATTTTTATGCAAGGCTTTCTCTTCATGATAAGGATTTATTGGATGCTTCTTGTTATGGATCATTCACATGTATGAAGGAAGAAGCTAAATTGGATCTTCTTGATCGTATTCAAGAAAACACTGAAGGGTGGGAGAACGTCAAAGGTAGGAAGTCCGGTATAAATTATGATTATGAATGCATTAAATCTTTTATGGGAACTAATGATTTCTCTAATGTTAGCATTGTTCGTGGTCTTGATTCTCAAATCTTTGCAAACTGTCTTAAAGCCTTTGCTTCCTATCTTCATATTCCTAAAAAGGAGTAACACAAGTACCATGCAACTTATAAAGATATTGTTCCTGCTAGAAATATAGAAGTGCATGCTGTTAATCCTGTTGTTCATGAGCCTTATATTGACAAAATGTCTTTCCCTGCTAAAGTGAAAGAACACTCTATTGTATCTAGTGTGGTTAATAAGAGCATTAAGAAATCTATTGAACCTCATGAACAAATAACTGTTGAACCTGCAGTAGCAATAGTTAAAGATATTGTCTGTGGAAATGTAGAGGATGAACATATTGTCTTTTGTGAGGATGCTTCTGATATTGTCTCACATCCAAATAGACCTAAGAAAACTAGTGGTCCTGTGATTTCTGTTAAGATTGGTGATCATTGCTATTATGGTTTGTGTGACATTGGTGCAAGTTCTAGTGCTATTCCTTATGAGCTCAATAAAGAAATTATGCATGAAATTGGTTCTTGTGAGCTTAAGGATATTGATGTGCTTATTCAGCTTGCTAATAGATAAACTGTCTTTCCAGTTGGTATTGTTAGAGATGTGGAAGTTTTATGTGGTAAAACTAAATATCCTACTGATTTTCTAATACTTGGTAAGGCTACTAGTAAAACTTGTCCTATTATTTTTGGTATACCTTTCTCGAACACTTGTGGTGCTACTATAGATTGTAAGAGAGAGAAGATATTGACTAAATTCGACGGAAAATCTTATGAGTTCAATTTCTCTAAATTTGCTAGAGCACCATATGAATCTGAATTTCCTAATGAAAACTTTAAAGTTGAACAACTTGCTTCTATTGCTCTTGCTCCAAACAATGCTTTGCACCAATATATGGAGGACCATGAAAGTGAGGTCTTTATGGAAGAGAGAAATGAGATTGACGATATTCTTCTTCGTCAACCGGTAATACTGAAACATAATTTACCTGTGGAAGACTTGGGTACCACATTACCACCCAAGGAGGATCTTGTCTTTGATTTAACACCTTTCCCTGATGATCTTAAATATGCTTATATTGATGAGAAGAAAATATATCCTGTTATTATTAGCTCTAAACTTTCAGGTGAAGAAGAGGAAAGATTAGTGGGAATATTGAAGAAACACCGTGGAGCTATTGAATATACTCTTGATGATTTGAAAGGGATTTCTCCCTCTATATGTCAGCATCCTATCAATATTGAACCTGATGCAAAGCCAGTTGTTGAACATCAATGCCGCTTAATTCCTAAGATGAAGGAAGTGGTAAGAAATGAGATATTAAAACTCCTTGATGGTGGTATTATTTTTCCTATTGCTGATAGTAGATGAGTGAGCCATGCGCATTGTGTCCCTAAGAAAGGAGGAATGACTGTTGTGCCTAATAAAAACAATGAGCTTATTCCTCAAAGAGTAGTAGTTGGTTATAGAATGTACATTGATTTTAGAAAGGTTAATAAAGTTACTAAGAAAGATCATTATCCTTTGCCTTTTATTGATCAAATGCTAGAGAGGTTGTCTAAGAAAACTGTTTTTTGTTTTCTTGATGGTTATTCTGGGTTTCCCAAATTGCTGTTAGGGCAAAAGATCAAGAGAAAACAACCTTTACTTGTCCTTATGGGACGTATGCTTATAGACGTATGATTTTTGGTTTATGCAATGCTCCTTCTACGTTTCAAAGATGCATGTCTGCTATTTTTCATGGCTTTTGTCAAGAAATTGTGGAAGTATTCATGGACGATTTCTCCGTCTATGGAACTTCTTTTGATAATTGTTTGCACAACCTTGATAAAGTTTTGCAGAGATATGAGGAAACTAATCGTGTTCTTAATTGGGAGAAATGCCACTTTATGGTTAATGAGGGAATTGTTCTTGGACATAAAATTTCTGAAAGAGGTATTGAAGTTGATAGAGCTAAAGTGGAAGCAATAGAGAAAATGCCCTGCCCCAGGGATGTTAAAGGTATTCGTAGTGTTCTTGGTCATGCTGGTTTTTATAGGAGGTTTATTAAAGATTTCTCTAAAATATCAAAGCCTCCCGCTAATCTTCTTCAAAAAGATGTACCTTCTGTTTTTTATGATTATTGTAAGGAAGCTTTTGAAACTTTAAAGAAGGCTTTAACTACTTCTCCTATTGTTCAACCACCTGATTGGAATTTACCTTTTGAAATTATGTGTGATGCTAGTGATTTTGCTGTAGGTGCTGTTCTTGGACAGCGAGTAGATAAGAAGTTGAATGTTATTCATTATGCTAGTAAGACTCTTGATGCTGCCCAAAAGAATTATGCTACTACTAAAAAAGAGTTCTTAGCTGTACTCTTTGCTTGTGATAAGTTTAGACCTTATATTGTTGATTCACAAGTAACTATTCATAATGATCATGCTGCTATCAGATACCTCATGGAAAAGAAAGATTCTAAGCCTAGGCTTATTAGATGGGTGTTGCTTTAGAAGAGTTTGATTTCCATACAGTGGATAGGAAGTGTGCTGAAAATCATGTTGCTAATAATTTGTCCAGATTGGAAAACATTGCTTTTGATCCTATTCCTGTTAATGATAGTTTTCCAAATGAACAACTAGCTACAATAAAGGTAAAATCCCAGGATAGTCCATGGTATGCTGATTATGCTAACTTTATTGTTTCCAAGTATTTGCCTCCAACGTTTACAGCTCAACAAAAAAGAAAGTTCTTCTATGATTTGAGGCATTATTTTTGGGATGACCCACACTTATATAAAGAAGGAGTAGATGGTATTATGAGAAGATGTGTTCCAGATCACGGACAACGAGAAATATATAAAAGGTGCCATGGTAGTGCTTATGGAGGACATCACGCTGAAGATATAACCACGCAAAAGGTTCTCCAATCAGGTTTCTATTATCCTACTCTCTTTAAAGATGCCCATAAATTTGTTTTATCTTGTGATGAATGTCAAAGAGTTGGTAATATTTTTAGACGTAATGAAATGCCTATGAGTTATTCTCTTGTTATTGAACCTTTTGATTGTTGGGGATTTGACTTCATGGGTCCTTTTCCTCCTTGTAATGGTTATACTCATATTCTTGTTGATGTTGATTATATTACTAAATGGGTAGAAGCTATACCTAGTAAAAGTGTTGATGGTGAAACCTCGTTAAAAATGCTTAAAGATGTGATTTTCCCTAGGTTTGGTGTGCCTAGATATCTTATGACTGATGGAGATTCTCACTTTATTCATAGTGGTTTTAGAAAAACCCTTCCTAAATATGATGTTAATCATAGAATTGCCTCAGCTTATCATCCTCAAACCAGTGGGCAAGTAGAATTATCAAATAGAGAAATTAAAACTATCTTGCAAAAGACTGTTAATAAATCTAGGGAGAATTGGTCTGATAAGTTGAATGATGCTTTATGGACGTGTAGAACTGCTTATAAAAATCATATGGGTATGTCTCCTTATAAAATGGTTTATGGAAAATCTTTTCCCTTGCCTTTAGAATTAGAACACAAGGCTTATTGGGTAGTGAGAGAACTTAATAAAGATTTTAAACTTGCTGGTAAGAAAAGAACGCTTGATTTGAATCATCTAGATGAATGGAGATGTGAAGCTTATGAGAATGCTAGATTCTTTAAAGAGAAAGTTAAACAATGGCATGATAGGAGAATCCTTAAAAGAGAGTTTCATGTTGGTGAGAAAGTTCTATTGTATAAGTCTCGTCTCAGATTTTTTGCAGGAAAATTAGTCTCGAGATGGGAAGGCCCTTATATTATTGAAGAGGTGTATCGTTCGGGTGCAATCAAAATTGCTTCCCTCAAAGATAACACTACACAAGTGGTAAATGGACAAAGACTCAAACATTATATTTCCGGGGATTCTTATGATGAAGATGTTGATGTTATTCAAGTAATGACTCCGGAGAAGTTCATTAGAGGGAAGATTCCAGAATCTGCAGAGTCTGTTTTCGAATAGGTAACATTCTGTTAAGAAAAAGTCGCGGATTACTTCTCAAGTTATAAATTATTGGTTTTTGAAAAATATGAAAAATACCGAGCCGAAGAAGGGTAGGACATGGTGCTCGAGGGCACCACACCACCTGGGGGCGCGGACCCACCCCTTCCCGCGCCACCCTATGGTGTGGGCGCCCCGGAGCCCCTTTCTGACTCGTTTTCGACCTGGACTTTCCTTTAAGTACGCTTATTTTTTCTATATAACCCCCGGACCCCACCCCACCCCACCCCCCCGAGGTTCGTCTATCGTTTTCTCGCCGTGTTTCTGTTTTTACCTGTTTCTGCCAGGATCTAGAGCTACGATGTCCTCCTCCGGACCTCCCAAAGACAGTTTCTTTGCGAATGTCGTCAACCCGTACATGAACGAGTTGAAGGTGCATCCCAAGGAGTTGTTGCTCAAGGATGGGGTGGTGCAGATAGAAGATGTTCGGGGGCCTAAAGGAGAAGGCGGTCTGGAATCTAGGATGAAGAGCTGGAGCAAGAAGTCTTCAGGTACAAGAAGATGGTAGAGCGTGAAGTTGACATCATCCACAGGATGAATACATAACTTATCGCTGAGCACAAGAAGGAGACTTTAAAGCTTTGGGAGGAGATCTTCTCACTCACCGATACCACCGACAAATTGCAAGCACAACTCTATGATGTGCATATTCAGAACTATGAGTATGAGAACGGGTCTAAACGTATAAGCTCTGCTGCTAGTTTCAGGATATTGGAGACCAAGACATCATTTGTTGATGGAGATCCTCTACCTTGGAAGTCTGATGATGAGAAGGATTCACCACCACCACCGAATAATTAATTCGTCATTGGTACTGGCATCCCCTTGGCTTGTTCCAAGCTCGAGGGAGTGTCGCGGTATCACCCCTTTATCTTTCACCTTTTTACCTTTTTAGTAGAGTCATACCATGAGTAGTGGAAATCTAATGTAGTATGGTTTGCAGTATAGAAGTATCACTCTTTAGTTGGTTATCGTTCTATCCCTTGGTTTGAGTTGCCGTAATGAAATATTAATGAGAAGTTTCATCATTTACTTTCTACACTTTATTTTAGTTTGAATTTTTTGTTATATGGTTGATCTTATTATTAGTATTGGTATCAATGTTGGAGCATCAAGTTAATCTAGTTGGTTTTGGCAAACTTAGCATTGGTAAGTAGCAACAATACTTTGAGACTTAAGTAGAAAAGAGGGAGTTGCATGTAGATATATTATTCCATGATGTTTCTTTCTTGTTAGCTCACAAGCTTAGTACTCTCAAATAAGATTGTTTATATTTCAAGGAAGATTGCATGATTGGCTTTATCATATATATGGTTTTTTGTTTTCCCTCAACTTTTATGCTTGCTACCCAACCTTGCTAGCCAAAAACCTGTACTGAGAGGGAAAACTTCTCGCGCATTCAACCCTTGATCCCAAAAACCATGCCATTTGTGTCCACCATACCTACCTATATGTGGTATTTAACCACCACTCCAAGTAAATTGCTTGTGTGCTACCTTTAAAACCTCAAAATTACACCTATTTTGTGTTCCCGTTTTATCTCATGAGAACGCAAATAGAGAATATTTATCTCACTTGTTGATTGGACTTTACACATCTGGACTAGTGGCTTCATCCGCTTATCCAAATTCTAGAAGAGCTGGTAGCGGGGTTCCCAGCCCCAAATAATAATACAAATTCTCTTCACTATTTATGCCCCTGATTTATCAGTCAAAGCATAATTGTGTAAACAAAAGAGAAAGAGGGATGACCTTCTATCCTAGTTTAAAAAACCGGACAGGACTGCCGGTTGAACCGGAAGAAACCGAAACTGGAGGCCCCTCCGGTCTACTAAGCGCACTGGACCGGAAAAACAATTGAACCGTTGAAAACCGGTCAAACTCTAGCTAAACCGGCGGTTTCGGCAGAAAACCGGACCAACAAGCCACTGGTCCAACCGGCGTATTTACTCCCGCACGGGCAAAATCTATTGAGCAACGTGAGTATCGAACTCGTGACTTCAGAGTTTAGACGAGCGGCGCAAGTGGTCGTACGAGGCCGTCCAACATATAAGTTGGTTGTTTGTGTCGTACCTTCATGCATAGTTATTAAATATATAATTTTTCCTAACAGATGCATTTGTATTACATATATTTACTTTTGGTAACAGGTTTTTTGTTGTTCTTTAGTTTGAACCGTGGCCATAGGACCTTACTAGTGCTGAATTTTCGTCTGTTTAAAGAAATATTGTTGTTCTTATTTCTTCTAATTTGCGTGCCTATATGTTTTTTAACTTGGTGTCCTATATAATATTTTATTTTATGCCTTATATTGCGGCCGGAAGCATGAGACTTGCAAATTTTATAAGATTGACTATATAATTTGGCATGCAAATGATTATACGAGATTGTTAAATCTAATAATCCCATATGTGTTCACACTTAATAATTTATTTATTTGACCATTTATATGTTAAAATTTATTATTTATCGTTTAAAAACCAGACATCGAACCGATGAACCAGTGGTCCGACCGGTAAAAACCTAAACCGACGACCTCGCCGGTTCGATCACCGGTCCGGTTTTTTAAACTATGCCTTCTATACTAGTTGTGTCCTTCAATGGGAGCCGCTCTTGTAAGGTCTAGTTGGCTTGTGACGTACTGTATTTTCTGTTTTCCATTCGTTGACATAGACATACACGCCTCTCTAAAAACTAGACACTCCTCCATGGTATGTGATTGTATGCAGACACCCGAGGATTCGGTTAGACATGGTTTTTTTAAGAAAGGTTAGGAGGAGTGTCAAACATTTTATACTTATGTTCATTAAATAAAAGATCTAGCATATGAGTTAATCCCTGCTTCCCTCTGTGAAGGGCCTATATTTTACCTTTATGTTGAGTTAGTAAACCTACTTCTTTCTGTCTTAAGCAAACATTTGAGTTTTTGTGATCCATTCATCTATATGTTGATTTACTCAATCGTGTTCTTTATTCTTCCTTGTTTAGTACAAATGCTTTTATCTGTTTGAATACCACTTTGCAAGTTACCAATGTCTGCAAAGAGACTGTTATAATTGAGCATGATAAACTCTGCAATATAAGCTCTAATATAAAGACTCTGATCGAAAGATCATTACACTGTTAATTGTTCTCTGACCAGGAACAAAGTTTTCCCTTACCAATTATGATTTCCTTTTTGCACCTTTATTGTGATTTCCTCTACTTGTTTCAAGTTTGATTATATGAGAGGAAGTTGTTGTCTAAAGTGACTTGTTCTTTTTTAGATGTGGTGCCTCTTGTCCGAATTTTATTTATCGACACCTCACTCCATAAACCCGTGGTCATGTTTACTGAGTTCAGTTTCGCTTGGGGGAAAGAGAGGTCTCAGCTTGGGGGGAGTTGATACATCCATTTTGCATGACTATTTTATATTGTTATTTCCTGTTATTCATCAATATATTTCATGTTATGATGCAACACTTATGTTATTTTATATTATTTTGCATGGTTTATAATTTTTGGATAATAAACATCGGGACCATAAATTTGATGGAAAAGGCACCGTCAAGATACCCTATTTTAGGGGATCATAAGAAGAGTGGGGGTACCGGAGGAGTCGTAGAAGTCCTGAGGAGGAAGCTAGCCAGAAGGGCACCCGGAGGGGGGCCACCTGGGGCCCTGATGGCTAGGTTGAGACTCCAAGTGCAGAGTGTGTAGCTAGTGGCAAGCCTTCTTCCCCACGAGGGTGACTCGAGGGTTTATATCGAACTCTTGGGGAGCCAGTATTTCAGCAGTTGTCTTCCAAGCTTCCTCCAGGATCCTGCAAACAAGTAGAGAATTTTGTGCCCTCAACCTCACCAAGTGGTTGTCAAGCACAAGGTGTGAGACTTCTAAATTGCAATGCAAAACTGAAAGTAAATGTGCAATAATTAAATCTACTACTAAATGCAAATGAGAAAATAAATATGCAATGGATTGTTTTTGTATTTTTGTGATGCAAGTGGTGATGGAGATAATGTAAATTCGAATTGGAGATGCAAGTAAAGTAAATTGCAGCAAAGTAACTAGAGTGTTTTCTTATAATTAAAATAGGACCGGGGTTCATGGTTTCACACTTGCATTCTCTCAAATAAAGTGGTAGACGGTGGACATAAAGAATTACATGTGAGATTACAATAACATGTTTAACATTGAGTACTTTCATATGGGCATCACGTCCTAGCATAGAGATCTCTACGGTCATATTGATCCCTCTTATACTCCACCAAGATGCGAAATAAATCATAACACCTCGATAATTAAGGAAAAACCAGAGTATAGCTTTAAGAAATGTGACATGAAGTTGAAGTAAGAACTTGCTAGATCTAGTCATGGAGATTGATTAGTGTCACTTCAAATCCCCGGTAACAAGGTACTCCTTTTTATCCCTAGTGAGGTAACTAAGAAAGGTTTAACAAAACCTAAGTGGATCGCTGAACGTCTGTCACTTTCACAGCACTAGCCACCCCCTGTTACTCCAACTAATGCACCCATCACCCCACACACGCTCTCAAGAACTAGATTGATCAAAGCTAGCAAATAAGAACGGGATACATGAGATACATCTACTCAAATAACTCAAGAGAAACAATTGCAATCTCAGATTCAATAACTCATAGAAAAGATCCACCACATAGGAATTACAACGGTGCCCGTAATCATGTGAGGCAGCTCATACGGATCTAATTAAGTGAAGCACATAGAGAGAGAGATACAAGTGCTACTTCCAAAAACCCATAGCCCTGGGGTGGACTACTCCCTCTTCATGGAGATGTCGATGGAGATGACGTTGGAGGGGTAGGAGATCACACCGGCGGCGCCCCGCCGGAGTTTTCCCCCTCCAATCTGGAACTTCTGGTCTCTGTTTCGGTGTTTCGGCGGCGCTCTTCTCCGTAAGGGTACAGGGGACCCTTTTTATAGTCGTTTTTAGGTCAAGACGGAGTCGGTAAGTCGAAGATGGAAGGAATTGGGGCCATACGGGCCAAAAGGGGGCCTCTCACACGGCAAAGGAATCTGGCCGCGTGGAGGGTCCTCTTTTGGGCCTCCTTGCCCAATTCTCGTGGATCCTTCGCCCGCAAGTCTTCTCCTTCCAAGAAAATGACCCCCGCAGATTTTCAGGTGATTTCGCGGAAGTTTGCTCCCTGAAACGTCAAAAATATAGAAAACGGGGTTTCTGACAGGCAGGGTTAATTCCATAAAAGTTGGGGGACTTTGTAATTTAACCCCAAAATACTATAAAACATTGAATTATACCCTTATATGATGCAATATGTAATAGAAAACCATGTGAAAATATGCAAAATTCATCTATGCATTTTACATGCATCAACATCCCCAAGCTTAACCCATGCTCGTCCTCGAGTATGAAGGTGATAAAACTAAGATGGATTTTGCATAATGAAACAATCATGGGATATAAAGGAGGATTATTCATGCTACATATAATCAAATGATTAATACTAGAAATGATTAGCAATATACAATTCATGTTGTAAGAAATATCAAATATGCAAGCAAAGATGCTTCATGAAAGTTCACAAAGTTTATAATGAAATAAAAGCACTATGGACCAAATGCATACATAAAATGAAAAATAAAATCCTATATTGGTCAAAGAATAGCATAATGGAGAATAGAAAATATGGTGGACACTTTGGAGAAAATTGAGTAGAGGTAAAACATGATCAAGTCTTATTTAGCCTCTAAATTATTCAACTAAAATTACTAATTGAAATGTGGTATCCATTGATCTAGGGCTCTCATTGCCCCTTTATCACTAGCATCTTAAAATTGTGAGTATTGAAGTAATGAGAATGACAAGGTGGTTGAAAGCCTCATGCCCCGTGAGTGTGAAAACCGACTCCATGATTACTCAACTTAAGATTCCTAATAAGCTTTGTACAATCATAATAAGTATTAATGACATCATAGAGAACCGCAAAGAGGTACCTCTTGCCCCATGACATGGAAACAAGCCCATGTTACAATGACAAGATGAACAAACGGAGTAGACTCATCATCCTTTTTATTTTCATTCACTATTATGCATAGCTTCTTATTTTATTATAGGATGTGTTGTAGAGTCACTCAAGCTGTAAGTAAATTTCCACCATGATAAATCATGGCTTGGGTTAGCGGCCCAATGCGTTTCTCTAGTCATATAGATACTTACTCATCAAAACTTACTATTCCTCTATTTCATTTCGGCATGGCAGGAGTCCAAAAACAAAAGTACATGATACCAACCAAATGTAAATTTTTTGTGCAATGTTGAAAGCTTTCCGGTGATACACGTTTATAGCTAGCTCCCAACCACACACTTTTCAAACGCAAAACTTGTGGCTCCCATTATTGGGTCATGTTTATTAGATGCATAAAAAGTAAAGTATGCCTTCAAAAGTTCGTGAGAGTCCTATCCCAAGTTCAACCCATGACAATTAATAAAGTTATTATCTTAATTTAGAACATAAATAACAGAATAACATGGTGAACATACTCGGAATAGTAATGAAGCTAATGGGAAGATATGGTGGACTCACTGGAAATACTTGGCTAAGGAGTGTTGGAAACAAGTTTTTACTTGTTGGAATTTTTAAATTTTTGGGCTAGCAAGAGGGAGATAGTTGACCAGCTACTATGAATTCATATGTCCATAGAACTACTCATTTCATGACAAACTAAATAAACCAGCAATTAACATCAAGGACATGAATAAGAGATAGCTCAAGACAACATTATTGCAAATTTCTACACATAAAAAGCCTATAAATCATGCAAACATATGTGGCTCTTCAAATCAACCATGGCATCCCTATTCCAAGTCATAATACTAGCATCCAATACATTCCAACCCCAAAATCCAGTAGCTCAATCTCATATAAAATGATGGTGGTGGTCTTATCAAAACAAAAATAAAAACAAAAACTAGATGCTTCAAGTCTCTACGATAAATGCTTTGCTTAGAAAAACAGAAAGTAGACGTGTGCTAACCAAAAGAGTGTAGCTCCAGTGGGGTGTTCATCACATCCCCAATCTTATGGCTTTCACCATTCTTGGATGTCTTGAGGCGCAGCTCCTCTATTCCCTGTGAAAAAACTTCACAAAACATGTTTCTCCCATTCTTTTTCTGTGGGGTGAGATTAGCAAGGACAAACAAATCACATGCTTGCTGTGCAAAATTCCAAATCAAATACTCCATTAGATAGACAATAAGTTTCATTATGTTGTATTTTCACTCTCTTGCTTGAAAGAATCATGGAAATTTGATTCCCAAGCCCAAAGAGTGCATAAAACAAAAGAAGGCAGAATCTGTCAAGAAAAGTAACAGCAGCAAAACGAACGTTTTTACCTAATCTAGACTCGTCAAAACATTAAGCCAATTTTTTTGCTTGCAGAGGACTGAAAAGTTGCAGAACATACTAAAATATTAGCTCAATCCGACATACCAATAAAAAACGTAAAATCATACGGAGAGCAGACTCGTGTTGAGACAGAAATTTCATGCACTAGGATAGCAACTTATAAGTCCAAATGGGTTTGACTTGAATCTTTATTGAAAACTACAGAATTAAAACAAAAAAAAACTAATCTCTTGAGACAGAAAGAGGACACTAGGAAAATTCAAACAAAAACAACCGGGTTGTCTCCCGTAAAGCGCTTTCTTTATAGCCATATAGCTAGGCTTTACTTACTTGATAATCAAGAGGGATAAAGCTCATGAGGGAGCTTGTTCTTCAGCGTGCCCCTCTTCCTTGGGAAGTGCTCCATGATTTTCTTGTGAGGGAACTGAAACTTGACATTCCCTTCCTTGGAGTCTATGATTGCACCTGTAGTACGAAGAAAAGGTCTACCCAAAATAATAGGACTAGGGGATTTATCCCCCATATCCATAATAATGAAACCAACGGGTACGAAAGTCATGTGCAATTCAATCATAACATATTTCACTTGTCCTACAGAATGTTTAGTAGAGTTATCAGCAAGGACAAATTCACTTGAGCACTTTTCTAAATTTTCTAGTTCTAGCAATTCATATAATTCTTTAGAGAGTACCGATACACTAGAACCTAGATCTAACATAGCATGGTGAATTTCTTTTCCAATTGAAACTAGCACCTTGGAGATCCATGCATCCCCAAGCTTAGGAGGTATCATGGCCTCATTCTTGTACCTAGCAATTTTTTCTTGCAAGACATGATTAGCAATATAAGATCCAAAGCCAGGTTGATTAAAATTTATAGTGGGATCACTAGCAAATTTTTGTAGAGTAGCAATAAGTTCTTGCAAGCTACTTTTTTCTAAATAAAGCAATGGATCCTTAATTTAAGTAAGCATCATAATTTCCTCTAATTTACTCTCTAATTTAGCTAGCATGCTTGATTCATGAGGACTAATTTCATCTTTGCTAGCAAGATAAGACATATATGGAAGTAAATATTCAGGGTACTTCACTATTTCATTCAAAGTTTCTTCTAAGCTAGTAGGGACATGCTCACTTGTATTCTCAGCAATATGATCAATATTTTCAATAATAGGAGCAGCAATAGTAATAGAATTCATTCCTACACTAGGTTGTGCTTGTGGCTTTCCTGCTGACATGCTTAATAGAGTTGCTTGATTATCAGCTAATTTTGGCAATGCTTTATCTAAATTCGAAGATTGAAGTTGCAATCCTTTAATATCACTACTAATGGATGCAATAGACTTATTTAACTCATGTATCATAGCATTGTGACTAGCAACTTGTTCCATAAGCAATTTATTAGATTCAGAAATTTCACTAGAAGGCTTCCACTTATTTTCATTAGCATTAGGATATGGAACAAAAGGTTTATTTGGCACATAAGGAGGTTTACTATATGATTGTAAGCATTACCAAAACCATTGCTACCATAATTCCTAACAAAATTAACATCCACACTTTCAGAATTACTACCAACTAGCTCCTGCAAAGGCACATTCTCCATATTTTGTTTATTAATAAAAGCAAGAATAGTGTCCATTTTAGAAGACAAATCATTGGTTTCTTCAATTGAGTTTATTTTCTTAGTGGGATTGGGTGCTCTTTCAGTATTCCATTGACTATAATTTTGCAATATGCTTTCTAATATGCTCTTAGCCTCTCCTACAGTTTTACTCATAAAGGCACCTCCAGCAGCAGAATCAAGTATATTTCTAGACATGTAGTTTAGACCATTATAAAAAGAGTATAGTATGGTCCATTCATTTACTCCATGTGATGGGCATGTTCTAAGAATTAATTTAATTCTATCCCATGCCATGGCTACATGTTGATTATCATTTTGCCTAAATAAGAGGATATTATTCCTATTTTGCAAAATTTTAACGGGAGGATAATATTCTTAATGAAAGGTTCTTCTAAATCATCCCAAGACTTTATACTAGCTGCAGGTAGTGAAAGTAACCATTCTTTAGCCTTTCCTCTAAGTGAAAAAAGAAATAATTTCAGTTTTAAAACAATACTTTCCACATTTTTAAATTTTTGCATATCACATATTTCCAAGAAATCATGAAGATGCATAGAGGCATCCTCCATAGCACTACCACCAAATTGCTCTCTAGTAATTAAATTCAATAAACTAGGACTTACTTCATAGCTTTCAGCTTGTATTTCAGGTGTAGTAATTGGCCTAGCAATGAATTGGTCATTGGGTGTATTTGTGTAGTCACGTAATTTAGTTCTATCACCCATTTTAACAGTTTTTATGTAATTTTTAATTTTTTATGCAAAACTGAAAAGTAAAGTAACTAGGCAAATTCGAAATACTAGAATAAACTAGATAACTAAATGCAAAACTAAAATGAAAAACTAAAATAAAATATGCAAGACAAAACAAAAACAAGAACAAAAACAAAACAAAAACAAAAACAAGACAAGAAACAAAACAATCTACTTGAAAGAAGGTGGAGATAGAAAGGACGGTACTCACGTAGGTGCAACCTCCCCAAGCTTAGGTGTTTGCACACCTTGTTGGTGATGAAGACTTCTTGTGAGCTCCCTTCGACAACTCCTTCACCTAAGGCTCCCCGGAAACGGCGCCAGAAAAACGCTTGATGGCTAGGTTGAGACTCCAAGTGCAGAGTGTGTAGCTAGTGGCAAGCCTTCTTCCCCATGAGGGTGACTCGAGGGTTTATATCGAACTCTTGGGGAGCCAGTATTTCAGCAGTTGTCTTCCAAGCTTCCTCCAGGATCCTGCAAACAAGTAGAGAATTTTGTGCCCTCAACCTCACCAAGTGGTTGTCAAGCACAAGGTGTGAGACTTCTAAATTGCAATGCAAAACTTAAAGTAAATGTGTAATAATTAAATCTACTACTAAATGCAAATGAGAAAATAAATATGCAATGAATTTTTTTTGTATTTTTGTGATGCAAGTGGTGATGGAGATAATGTAAATTTGAATTGGAGATGCAAGTAAAGTAAATTGCAGCAAAGTAACTAGAGTGTTTTCTTATAATTAAAATAGGACCAGGGGTTCATGGTTTCACACTTGCATTCTCTCAAATAAAGTGGTAGACGGTGGACATAAAGAATTACATGTGAGATTACAATAACATGTTTAACATTGAGTACTTTCATATGGGCATCACGTCCCAGCATAGAGATCTCTACGGTCATATTGATCCCTCTTATACTCCACCAAGATGCGAAATAAATCATAACACCTCGATAATTAAGGAAAAACCAGAGTATAGCTTTAAGCAATGTGACATGAAGTTGAAGTAAGAACTTGCTAGATCTAGTCATGGAGATTGATTAGTGTCACTTCAAATCCCCGGTAACAAGGTACTCCTTTTTATCCCTAGTGAGGTAACTAAGAAAGATTTAACAAAACCTAAGTGGATCGCTGAACTTCTGTCACTTTCACAGCACTAGCCACCCCCCGTTACTCCAACTAATGCACCCATCACCCCACACACGCTCTCAAGAACTAGATTGATCAAAGCTAGCAAATAAGAACGGGGTACATAAGATACATCTACTCAAATAACTCAAGAGAAACAATTGCAATCTCAGATTCAATAACTCATAGAAAAGATCCACCACATAGGAATTACAACGGTGCCCGTAATCATGTGAGGCAGCTCATACGGATCTAATTCGTGAAGCACATAGAGAGAGAGATACAAGTGCTACTTCCACAAACCCATAGCCCTGGGGTGGACTACTCCCTCTTCATGGAGATGTCGATGGAGATGACGTTGGAGGGGTAGGAGATCACACCGGCGGCGCCACGCCGAAGTTTTCCCCCTCCAATCTGGAACTTATGGTCTCTGTTTCGGTGTTTTGGCGGTGCTCTTCTCCGTAAGGGTACGGGGGACCCTTTTTATAGTCGGTTTTAGGTCAATACGGAGTCGGTAAGTCGAAGATGGAAGGAATTGGGGACACAGGGGCCAAAAGGGGGCCTCTCACGCGGCCAAGGAATCTGGCCGCGTGGAGGATCCTCTTTTGGGCCTCCTTGCCCAATTCTCGTGGATCCTTCGCCCGCAAGTCTTCTCCTTCCAAGAAAATGAGCCCCGCAGATTTTTAGGTGATTTCGCGGAAGTTTGCCCCCTGAAACGTCAAAAATATAGAAAACGGGGTTTCTGACAGGCAGGGTTAATTCCATAAAAGTTGGGGGACTTTGTAATTTAACCCCAAAATACTATAAAACATTGAATTATACCCTTATATGATGCAATATGTAATAGAAAACCATGTGAAAATATGCAAAATTCATCTATGCATTTTACATGCATCAGGCCCACACCACCAGGCGGCGCACCCCCCCTTCTGGCTGCGCCTGGGGTGGTCTGGCCCCCCTGGTCTACTCTTGGGCGCCCCCTTTCTCGTACTTGACCCCGAGGGAACCCTAAGCCCCGAAGAAGAGTCGAATAATTATTTCCCCGCCGCCTCGGGGCGGAAAACAACAGAGGGAAAAGCTCTCCGGCAGGGATAAATCTTCCGGGGAAATTCCTCCCCGGAGAGGGGAAATCATCTCCATCGTCACTGTCATCACTCCGGGCTTCATCGAGATCATCATCATCCTCCTCCTCGTCACCAGCACCGTCACGGTCCACCTTCATCCTGCTGTAACGATTAGGGTCTTTATCTTTGTTGCCCACTAGATCTCTCTCCCGGTGTGGATTACTTGTTAGTAGTTGATGCTTGTAAGATTTATCGATGTTTACACTTTATGACCAGATTGTTATTATACATTATATTACCTCTGATTATTATCCATATGATGTCTCGTGATTAGTTCATTTAGTTCTTGAGAACATGGAAGAAGTCATGATGTTAGTAGTTGAATTATGTTGAAGTAATATCTGATGGTTTGGTATTTAACTTACGGTGCTATTCTTCTAGTGGTGTCATGTGAACGTCGACTACATGATACTTCACCCATATGGGACTAGGAGGATTCATTGTGTATTTGGCTACTAATTGTGGGGTTGCCGGAGTGACAGAAACCTAAACCCCCGTTAGGAAACCGATGCACGAGGGAATGTAGGATCCCGGAGTTTTAAGGCTGTGGTTAGATTTATCTTAATTAGTTTCTTGTATTTGGGGATGCTTACGAGGGGTATAATCACAAGTATGTATTAGTCCTAGTTGGGCGGTGCATTAGCATAGGTTCACCCACACAACACCAATAAATATTAATCAACAATATGAAGCGAAAGCACTTGACTAAATTCCTATGTGTCCTCGAGAACGTTTGGTAATCATGAGTACAACAACCGGCTTGTCCTTTGCTCTGAAAAGGATTCGCCCACTCGCTGCAATTATATTTACTGTTATTTATTTATTCGCACTTTATTTATCTTCTATATCAAAAACCTCCAAAAACCCGTTTGCTAGTGTTTACAGTGAATCCTCTGTCCAACCTCTTTGTCAACACCTTCTTCTCCTCATTGGGTTTGACACTCTTTTTTATCGAAAGTACTACGATACACCCCCTATACTTGTGGGTCATCATCCGGCGATAAATTTTTCGTGTGGGTTGGGCCAGCATCCTTGACCCCCGGCGCATATTTAAATTTAAGCGCCAGTGTTACTATTAGCCCCGGTGCATATATTCTGTTATGCGCCGGCACTAGTATTTTCATATTTTTGGTTTAGGGTGGGATGACACTTCTTAAAAGCAAAATCGGTCGCATATGTTGTTTTCTCACTTCACTATATGATAATAACTCCTAGTATGGCACCTGGTATATGATAATAACTCCTAGTATGGCACCTATCACACCGGGAGTGGTTAGGCCTAAGAAGAGGGCGAAGAAGGGGATGTCTAGTTTTCCAGAGAAATCTAGTGATAATCTGCAGACTCGCCCACCCCTCTCAGTTAGCACGATTCAACAGATTGGTCAGCTCCTTGAGATGAAGCAGTCTGACCTTGAGGCAGATAAGCTTATGGCAGTATCTGCAGACGAGCCAAACAAAGATGATGTTATCAATGATAAGTGATCACTCAGAGATTTGGGGTGGATGTACCCTTACTTACATCCTGTATCTTCTACTTCATGTTCCTTTGGTTTATGCTCAGTGTGCTTGCTTTCGAATTTATAATGTTTTGTGTTACCTTTCCTATAGTAGGATTTGGTATGATACTGCCCCCCTTGTTTGGTTTTTATGGATTATAATGTTAGCAATCTGATCTGGAAGGTACTGTGCTGGAATATTAGGGGCCTTAATTCTCTTGATAAGCAACTTGCTCTCTATAACAAAATCATTGAAAGTGGTTGTGCTGTTGTTTGTGTTCAAGAGACTAAGAAAGAGGATTTTGATTGTGCATTTATTAAGTCATGCTGCCCAAAACAATTTGATACTTTTGCATTCTCTCCTTCTGTGGGTGCTTCGGGAGGAATTCTGGTAGCATGGAAATCTAATATATTGATTGGAACAATGGTGCAAACACATAGATTTGGTGTTATTATTGCTTTTCAATCAGCGCAATCATTGCAGAAATGGACTTTGGTAGTGGTTTATGGTCCTTGTCATGGAGAACAGAGAGATCTCTTTGTGCAGTGGTTATTTAGTCTGTCAATACCAGATGATGAATTATGGCTGTTCATGGGGTATTTTAATTTCATTCGGTCTGATGAAGATAGGAATCGACCGGGGGGAGATGTTAATGACACGTTTATGTTCAATGAGCTGATTGATCATCTAGGGATTCTAGAACTGCCTATTAAGGGGAGATCTTACACTTGGTCCAATATGCAGGATGATCCTCTATTAGTACAGTTGGACTGGTTTTTCACTTCTTCTCATTGGATTTCGGTATACCCCAATACTATTGTCACTCCTATGGCTAAACCGACTTCTGATCATGTACCATGCATTGTTAATATTGACACGGTGATACCTAAGGTGCATCTGTTCCGTTTTGAGAATTTCTGGGTTGATCAGTTGGGCTTTTTCGACTGTGTTCAAGAGGTGTGGAAAAGACCTACTCGTGCTACTTCTTCCTCAGGTATTCTCACCGAGAAGATGAAGGCACTTCGAGCAGGTCTGAAAAAATGGAAAATGGGACTCTCTAGGCTGAAAACTCTAATTACTAGATGCAATGTGGTCATTCTCTTTCTAGATGAACTCGAAGAGGATAGGACCCTGTTTATACATGAGGCCAATTTTCAGAAACTTGTTAAACTACACCATGAGAATCTGCTTAAATGTCAGTATCAATATTGGAGAAAACGTTGTTCCATTAAATGGATGAAATTGGGAGAAGAGAACACTAAGTTTTTCCATGCTATGGCCACAGAAAGATATAGAAGAAATTCAATTTCTAGTCTTGTTCTTTCGGATGGTCATGTTGTCAATGATCATGATCAAATGGCTCATGTAGCTTGGGAATGCTATAAGAACAGGATGGGAACTTCAGAAGGAATCAATATGCTTTTTGAGCTGCAGGGAATGATACACAGAGTTAATGATCTTGAGGATCTAACTGTCCCCTTTTCAAGCAAGGAAATGGATGATCTGATCAAGGGAATGCCTGTGGATAAAGCACCTGGTCCAGATGGGTTTAATGGAATGTTCCTAAAGAAATGCTGGCACATTATAAAGGAAGACTTCTATGCCCTTGCTAGAGATTTTCATAATGAGTCAATATGTCTGGAAAATATTAACTCTTCTTTTATCACTCTGGTTCCTAAGAAGTCATCTCCTGAAACTATTAATGATTACAGGCCCATATCACTCACAAACACATGTTTGAAATTTTTAACCAAGATGGTGGCAGATAGGCTTCAAGGAAGGATTCTTTATTGTATTCACAAAAACCAATATGGTTTCATCAAAGGCAGAACAATTCATGACTGTTTGGCTTGGTCTTTTGAGTATATCCATCAATGCAAAGCTTCTAAAAATCCAATTGTGATTCTGAAACTAGATTTTGAGAAGGCTTTTGACTCAGTGGAGCATGAGGCAATATATCAGGTGTTGAGGCAGTTGGGTTTCCCTGAGAAGTTCATTTTTTGGGTGAAAATACTGTTGGAAACGGGCACTTCATCGGTGTTAGTAAATGGAGTCCCAGGCCAAAAGTTTAAGTGCAGAAGGGGAGTGAGGCAGGGTGATCCTCTATCACCATTGCTCTTTGTTCAAGGTGCGGAAATTCTTCAATATGTGGTTAATGATCTAAAAGAGAGGGGTTTATTGAAGCTACCAATTGAGGTAGGTGATCCAGACTTCCCAGTGGTACAATATGTAGATGATACGATCTTGGTCTTACAGGCAGAGGTTTCTCAGTTGACTGTTCTGAAAAAAGCACTGCAAGATTTTAGTGTATCCACTGGTTTACATGTCAATTTCCATAAGTCTTGCATGCTGCCCATTAACATTTCGGATGAGGAGGTACATGATTTGGCTACGGCCTTTGGGTGTGTGGTTGGTTCGTTCCCTTTTACTTATTTGGGTCTCCCTCTGGGTACTACGAGACCTCGTATTGTGGATTTAATGCCCCTGGTCACTAAGTTAGAGAGAAGGCTCACCGCAAGCTCTACTTTTTTAGCCTATGGTGGTAGGCTGCAACTCATCAACTCCTGTTTATCTTCCATGCCGGTTTACTTCCTGTGCTCATTGGAACTGCCAGCTGGTATCTTGAAGCAAATCTATAGAATCATCAGACAGTGCCTTTGGAGAGGAAATCACCCTGATTCGAAGAAACAATCCTTAGCTTCGTTGGAAATGATTTGCAAACCTAGGAGTGCATGCGGTCTAGGTATTGTGGATTTTCAGAAACAGAACCACGGTCTGCTCATCAAGCATTTGCACAAGTTTTTTAACAAAGCGCAGCTACCTTGGGTTGATTTGGTGTGGAATTACTATCCAAATGGAGTCCCGCAAGCAGCAGCACCATGTGGTTCCTTTTGGTGGCGTGACATCATAAAACTGGCCCCTCTTTATTTTAAGGTCAGTAAGGTATCCATAGGAAAGGGTGACACTGCTCTATTCCGGTCTGATTGCTGGCATGGCAGTAGGTTCTGTGATACATACCCGAGACTATATTCCTTTGTGATTGACACTAAGCCTTCAGTTCGGGAAGTGGTCAATTCAGTCGATAAGACTCAACTATTTGAACTCCCTCTTTCAAATTTAGCTTACCAAGAATTTCAGAGTTGGGATCTCGCTTTGCAGCATGTTCAGTTAGATCAGTCGCTAGATGATCAATGGAATACTATTTGGAAAGAGGGTCTGTATTCCTCACATCGTTTTTACCACTATTGTTTTCGGGATCAGAAGGATCCAAAAATCTATACCTGGATTTGGAAGAGTAAGGTACTCCTTCGCATCAAAGTATTTGCGTGGCTTTTGGTAAGTGATCAGTTGAACACTAGGGATATGTTGCGGCGCCGCCATTGGAATGTGACTGATATCTTTCACTGTGCCCTATGTCCAACACTACAAACAGAAGAATGGATGCATCTATTCTTCAAATGCAACTTTAGTGCCCATATTTGGACATACCTTCAGGTACACTGGGAAGATGGAGAAAGCTTTGATCAGATTTTCTATAATGCTCAGAAAAAGTTTGATAAACCATTTTTTGCGGAGGTGGTGATTATTGCTTTGTGGCACATTTGGAAAGCACGCAATGAGGCTGTTTTTCAACACATTTTGCCAACTTTCAGGACTTGGAAAAGGAACTTTGTTCATGAAATCACCATGCATACGCATAGGGTGAGGGATAAACATCTACAAGTTTTGCTGCAGTGGATTCAGCATCTTGCTTGATCCTACTAGGGGTTTTTACCCGTGTATATATTGTATTCTATGTACATTTATGATGGTATTTTTTAATAAATAAAATGCTATGGGGTTTTACCCCATAGTTTAGGTTCAAAAAAAACAGCACATTAATTGTTTATAGATTGATTTAGCGAGAAAATTCACAAAACACATTGTACATCGCTATTGTCTATATCACACATATCGTGAGTGTTTCTCTCAATGTTTTGTCATAATCTTATTCTTGGCTTTCTTGGTCGATGTTGAATACGTGACCATTGTATCGTAACTTCTTCTTGTGAATGGAAGACCTAACCTCTGTAGCGTGATCCTTGTTCTTCTTCTTCTTGTAGTCTAGGGTGCATCGTCTTCACCGGGTTCTTCCATCATTGGGTTTCCGACGAGGTCGTTGAAGTCCTTCTCATTGGCGACTCCATCCATTCCAACGAGGGCCCATTTTCTCTCCTTACAACGACACGGCTAGGCTTGGTCAGGTCGGTTATGAAGAAGCATTTCTCCACGTGCTTAGCCAATACCCATGGCCCATTTTGCGTTGTGGGGTTCTTGGACTTGGGTTTGTTGGCTTTGGACATAGACATAGTGGTGAAATATTCCTCTTCTTTCGTGACGTTGCCCATGTGACATGGAACATCGGCAACTTCTCCCCAACATAGTCAAGCTCCCCGATTTTCTCGATCTTTCTGTAGTATCTTCTAATCTCTTCACCCGTTCAAGATCCGGTCGTTAAAGACGAGTTCTGATAGTCGCTATTTTTGTCTCTTTCCTTCATGTAGATTTTTTACCCATTGATGTCGTATGCTTGATAATTCATTAAGTTGGGCGCGGGGCCATATGATAAGGCCAATAAAATTTTCTCACATGTCATTGGCGGGTGATCGACATCAATCTGCCTTTTGAATCAGGACGTGAAAGAGGAGTTGTGCGCTCTAAATATCTCTTCTCCCGTCATCATCTTGCGAGAACTATTTTTTATTACGGTTTTGTGCTCTTCTATCAAAGGATCTACATCATCAATGTGATGTAGCACTACTAAGTGGTTCCTATCAAAGTCGTCTCTCCGACCATAGGAGTCCATGTCCATTACCCTCTTGACAGTGATGTGGCCTACTCCCATGAACCTGCCAAGGTGCTTGTTTGCGGGCAAACCAATAACTAGCTTCTCCTCATCTAGAAAATTCTTGCAGAAAGAGATGCATTCTTCGGTGAGAAAGCCCTGGATGATGCTTCCATCCGGGTGTGCCCTATTACGAATGAATAATTTAATGATCCCGTTCATTCTTTCTAACGCCATCATTTTGTGCAAAAATGCCAGCCTGAGACTGGTGATATCATCCACGATATGGACCAACAAATGTACCATAATGTCAAACAAGGCGGACAGGGAGTACTTCTCAAGCTCGCGTAGGATGGTGATGATCTCTTCATATAGCCTTTTGAGTATGTTCACGCTTATTGACTTCCGATTGATGACGTCGAAAAGGTTATACAGGACAGTCAGTCCTCTCACGGACGTGTGGTTCCATTATCTCTCGGATTGCAACTGGAAGTATTTGTGTCATTATTACGTAACAGTCATGAGACTTCATCCCGCTGAAGGTTTTTCTTTTCCGCGTCTAGGTATTTGCTTATCATCCCGGCGTAACATAAGGGAAATTTCCCTCAGAGGAGGCACTTGAAGATTTGATCGAGCTCGTCGGGACTTAGAGTGAAGCAAGAGGGGGCCATGCGGTCAGTTTGGTGCTGCTTAGCCCTTTTCCGCTTGCGATCGTCCGTCACCTCCTCCTCCGCCTCCGGCTGTTTACTCCTTGAAGATGATAAGTGAAGCTCGCTCTTGATATTCAGGACCATCAGGTCGTATCTTGATTTTGACCCGTCTTTGGTCCTATCTCGAATGTTGAACAGAGTGCCAAGCAATATCGCAGATGAGTTTTGCCAAAGTTCTCAAGACTTTGGTGCCAAGTCCTGGATCACGGAGCACTGACGGGTTGACACGAGCGTGCGGATGCATACCATAAGAGGGATTAAACGTGTGGTCCTTAATGAGGAAATCTTAGCGACATCCTTGCAACTAGTCCTAGTTGTGAGGATCTATGATTTTTCAGAACTCTTCTATGACTACATAGATCTTCCGCTGATGGTGAGTCGTGATTTCGGATCTTTGCATGTATGGGCATGCGTCGTTATATCCATAGTAATCTTCGCGGTTACGTAGGGAATTTGTTTTGAAAATTCGGCAAAGTACACCAGTAACAACTGTCCCAACGGCTACCCTATTATAGGGCAGGCTGCCGCATATCATCCTCTCTATTCTCCATATATTTTCACATTTGCATACATATATCTCAAAAATAATAAGGTAAAATTAATTTAAACAAATAAAAGTTGAGTAGTACTTAATTATTACATCACAATACACATTGTTCATCAAATGATTCATCAAGTTGCTCACAAATCAACACACGACATCAAGTTTCATGACATACAAGAACATATATATCAAGTGCATGACCTTGATCTTTGCTTTCCATGCCATGACCACCACTCCTCCATCAGATCTTTTTGAAGATCTATGTGTACATCGGAGTCACGAATGATGTGGAAGGAATCAAGGAAGCACTCAACTCGATCTCCACCTCTCCTCGGATTCACCTGGTGTCCCATCAACTCATAGGTACCATATACCACATTTTGGCCACACTCATCCTGAATTACCATGTTATGCATGATCACACATGCAGTCATGATGTACCAAATAAATTATTGATCCCAAAATCTCGTTGGTCCCCTCACAATAGTAAATTGGTCTTTCATAATTCCAAATTCCCTCTCCATATCTTTCCTTTCTGCCTCTTTAGCGGTATGCAATGTAGATTCGTTCTTCCCTTTGGGGGCAACTAGGTACTTCCATAAATGTATCCCACCGTGGGTAGATCCCGCCTGCAAGATAGTACCCCATGTTGTAAGTGCGGTTGTCGTCTTGGAACTCCACCGGTAGTGACTCACCATTGGCCAGCTTGGCAAATAGAGGAGATCGATGAGGAACATTGATATCATTTCAAGAACTGGGAATTCCAAAAAATGCATGCCATATCCAAGTCCTATAATCTGCCACAACCTCCAAAATATTTTTCCTGTCCTCTAAAATCTCCATGCCATGTTGCAGGACAGTTCTTCCACTTCCAGTGCATGCAATCTATGAAACCGAGCATGTCTGGAAATTCTCAAGTTTTGTTCAACTCTAATATCCTCGATGCGCCATCAATATTGGGGATCTAAACAACTACTTACCTAAGTTATGAAAAAATCATCAGTTATCTTAGATAATACTAAAAAACAAGATAGAGTGAGATACGGTAGTGTAAAAGAAAGTGGATTCATCAGATGATACACGAGTCCCTAATTCCGAACCAAAAGATTGTTATGGAATTTTTCAATTGAGTAAAGTAATAGTATTAAGAAATATATCATGTAATCCCATTGAAAAAATGGAATTCGATTTTAAGGTGAATTTGAGAGAAATGTTTCAACCATTGTAACCTCATAACGCTTGCCACACTCGATGCTTTGGCTCTCACTCATGGCCAAATGGTCGTCCACAAGTTCAGCCGGGATTACAGATGCTAGGTGCCGCAGTGCGGCTGCCACCTTATCATAGGTGTTATGGCCAAGCTCTCCGGTCACATTCCTCTCCTGCTGAAAGACCTGATCATGCATGTTCAAACACTCAGTGATTTGCTTGAACAAGTTCATGACCATCTGGAACCGGCGGCAAAAGAACCGTTCGGCGTAAACTGGGTTTGGATTGAAATAGCTACACATGAGTTTGTTGTCAGTTTCAATTTGTTCCATCCTAATCACCTCATGGAAAAACATCGAACAACCATGCTTCAGCTTCTTGTTCCTTTGCAACATAAAAATCAGAGCCATGTATTCTTCGTCCTCCAAATCGTACTCCTCATAGGCGGAATCCTCAATAAAAATGATCTACAAACATATTGTTGTTCTATTAAAATTCTAATCCTAAAATTGAACACAATATAAAAAAATTGAGTTGGAAATTACCTCAAAACACCTTGTGTGCGCCGAGCCGGTGGTGGAAGTGTCATCGACGGCCAGGCCACAACTAGGTTGCAACATTGTCTTGGGGAGGGGCAGGCGACGGTGGGCCGATGTAGGAATAACGAATGAGCGTTACGGTGTCTTGTTCGACGACTTGGCTTGGACCGCGGCGGCAACGACGTTAAAAGGTCAATTCCGAAGGACAACAGTGAGATTTTGGCGACCTAGGTCTGCGGGAGAGTCCGACGGTGGATGGGGGGCTGCGGGGTCTGCAGACGACGGATTTATGCGTGGCAGCGATGCGAATGAGCAACGAGGAGGGAGGGCAATGGGAGCAAAATGAAACTTTCGAAGCGGCAGTTCGGCTGCGCGCGTACTTTGTGTTTTGGGCCAGCTTATTGGTTGCCCCAAATTTGCAACCCTTGAGGTAAAAAAAGCACCGCTGGAAAAAATTATAGGGCAGCTAGGATGATAGGGAAGCTATTGGAGCAGCTCCACGCAGGCCTTTTTTATCTCCAAAATTGGCCTATATGGTAGGGCAGCTGTTAGGAGAAAATTCCAAAGAACCACCATAATTGCGCTCGATAGGTGAAAATCCACCGGTTTTGAACCAAATTGCAAATAGCCACCACAATTGCGTTCGAAGCTATTGATTTGTACTGGTACCCAAATTGAGTCGCGTTAATAGCCTTTCTGACCCGTGGGACCCACTGTCAGGTCTGACATGGCGATGCGGGCACACGCGTCTAGGACTGCCGTTAACGGCCCTGCCATAGACCCTAGTAGGCTGCCCCCCTCGTCATTGCTCTCCCCTATTTTCCTCTCCAACTCGAATGGAGACTAGCGGCGGTGGTGGAGGAGGCTTCGCCGGAGAAGGTGCCAGCGTAGAGGTAGGAGCTGGTGTCGCTGGGATGATGAGAAGAGGGAGTGTCCTGAGGATCAGTTGTGCCTAAAGATGTGTTTTCTTGATGTCTATAAGTTTAGAAGGGATCTGCAGTAGTTGCACATTGCACCATTGATTAACTATTATTTGCACAGAACAACAAGGACACAGTTATTGGCAAGTGCTCACAAGATGGTTGCCCTTTCTTCATGACTGGCTCTAAAGTTAAAGGTGAGAAAACATTCTTCTTGAGGAAGATGCACCTGGAGCACACATGTGTACCATCGGGGGAAGTCTGCAAAGTGAGTGCCAAATGGGTTGCTAAAACCTGTCATGAGGCAATAAGAAATGATCCAACTACCAAAGTGGACACTATAATAGACAATGCAAAGTAAAAGTATGAAGTGGCGGTGCCAAGGTCTATGGCATATAGGGTAAGAATGAAGCAGTTAGAGTTGTTCTTGGTGATCATGTTCAGCAGTTCAAAAGGGTCAGGGATTACCTTCAGACAGTTATTGACAATCCTCATAGCAGATGCATTGTAACAACAAAGATGGTACCACAGAATCCTAACAAGAATCCAACATTTCATGGCATGTTCATGTGTTTGGGTGCATCAATCCAAGGCTTCCTAAATGGTTGTAGACCATTTATTGGTGAGATTTTTTTAAGTTCCTACTTCATGTGGCAATGCATGTAATTACTATTGTTTATTCCATCTAACTTGGGCGTGCATGTTCACTGTAGGTTTGGATGGGTGTTTTGTTAAACTGGCCACTGGGCAGAAGATTCTTGCAGCCACTTGTAGGGGTGGCAATAACAGCATCTTTCCTATTGCATTTAGACTTGTGGACAAAGAATACAGAGCCAGTTGGTGTTGGTTCTTGTCACAGCTGAAGTTTGACTTGCAGGAGTTAGAGAAACATGGCAACTACACTATCATCTCATATAGGCAGAAGGTATGGGTCCGAAAATTCATCGACAACTCGACTCAATTGTTGATTCATCTATAACTTATTCTAGCATGTAGAATTAAATCTAGAAAAATGGTAGATGCACTGTACTCACCATAGGTAGACACTAGATCGAGTTTTTTGTTCCAAAATTTCATCGACAACTCGACTCAATTTTTGATTCATCTATAACTTATTCTAGCATGTAGAATTAACTTTAGAAAACGTTAGATGAACCATACTCACTATAGGTAGGAACTAGATCAAGTGTTTTTGGTTCCAAAAATTCATCGACAACTCGACTCAATTGTTGATTCATCTATAATTTATTCTAGCATGCAGAATTAAATCTAGAAAAATGGTAGATGAACTATACTCACCATAGGTAGGCACTAGATCAAGTATTTTGGTTCAAAAATCCATCGACAACTCGACTGAAATGTTGATTCATCTCTAACTTATTCTAGCATGTGGAATTAAATCTAGAAAAATGGTAGATGCACTATACTCACCATAGGTAGGCACTAGATCAAGTTTTTTTGGTTCCAAAAATTCATCTACAACTCGACTCAATTGTTGATTCATCTATAACTTATTCTAGCATGTAGAATTAAATCTAGAAAAAATGGTAGATGAACTGTACTCACCATAGGTAGGCACTAGATCAAGTATTTTTGGTTCCAAAAATTCATCGAAAACTTGACTGAAATGTTGATTCATCTATAACTTATTCTAATTAATTCTACAAAATATAATTAGTTTTTTGGTTATGAACAGGGACTTGCTCCCTGCCATTAGCCAGGTGTTTCCCAATTACGCTCACAGGTTTTGCCAAAGGCATATGTGTGTAAATGATGCGTGTGATCACATGTTCGTTGGGAGACCCCAAGAGGAAGGTATGAAGAGTGTAGCGGCAAGTTTCCCTCAGAAAGAAACCAAGGTTGAATCGACCAGTAGGAGGAAAGAGTAACTTCAGAAGGTTGAAGCAGCTGCGATGGCAGAGCGCACTACCGGTTCAGAAACAACGTGGAACCTAACAACACAATCAAATCACTTTGCCCCAACGAAGGAGTGAGGTTCTCAATCTCACCTGTTATGCTGAAGACAAAGAGGTTAAACGTATGATGTGGAAAACAGTAGTAACAATATGAAAGCAGTAGGTGTTTATCAGCATGAGGAAAAAGGACCGGGGTCCATAGTTCACTAGTGGTGTCTCTCCGTGAAAGATAAATAACATGTGTGGTGAACAAATTACAGCTGGGAAATTGACAGAAATGAAGGATGCACCGTAGTGCATATGCAAGACATAACGATTACTATGTGATTCATGCAGGCATTACAACAAAATACATAGACCGTTATCCAACTGCATCTATGACTAATAATCCACCCTCCGAATATCATCCGAACAAACAATAACATCATCCTTAGACAAAGCATTGTTGTTTTCTCCCTAATGGCAATATGACATCCTCCATCTGTCACGTTTCTCTCACTCGAGCACAGATGCAAAGGAGGCATGAACCCACTGTCGAGCATAAATACCCCCTCTTGGAGTTACTAGCATCTACTTGGCCAGAGCATCTACTAACAACAGAGAGCATGCAAGATCATGAAGATAACATGATAGATTGATAATCAGAAGACATGGCATTCAACATTCATCAGATCCCAACAAACACAACATGTAGCATTACATAAATATGATCTTCATCATGTTAGGCAGCTCACAAGATCTAAACATGAGGTACAAAGTGGAGAGAACAACCATCTAACTACTGCTATGGACCCGTAGTACAGGGATGAACTACTCATGCATCACTTCGGAGGAGGGCATTGTCGCGGGATAATCACGGCAGACATTACCAGGGGTAACTTATCTTGGGGCAATTCGACTCTGGTGTTTGGGAGAGGGTTTAGCTCAGGGGAAATCATGCTATCAATCGATCTGGTAGCTCTGGCAATCAAGTCGCCGAGTCTCCGATCTAGGGTTACAACTATCAACTCTCGTGTTACAGGGATACTCGGATATCTGGTGAAGCTCTCTTTCTCTAACCCTAGGAGCCGGCTTATATCTTACCCGGCTCCCTGGCTTCCTATACAAGGCACACTCGGAATCCTACCCGGAAACCGCACACAAACCCTAAGTTTCCTAACAGTAACCCCAAAGGTCGGGTCACTAGGCCCACGTTCCTTATTGGGCCTTCTAGAAACTCCTCTTCCTTGAGCCGGGTCTTGCGCGATTCCCTTTGGTCCGGGTTTCACCTTGGCGTTAGCCTACCGGGTTATCATCCCTCCATCAGTAGTCCCCAGAATAGCTTGGGCTTCTCGGGATCAACCACGAAGCGCACGCTATTCCCTGCAAAACAATAAATACACAAATTCCTAGAATACCGGGTTAGAATGCTTTTGATAACAGCTAGGCCTTGCTCTGTAGGTGGTCCATATAATAACCCGGTTTTTCCCCGAGTCTAACATTAGCTTCCCGGGTCAACACTCCGAGAAATTGTGACAAGACCCGGACTCACTCCATTGCCAATCAATCCGGATATTACGCTCGCAATCCATCCCTAATCACTTTCCGGATGTCCCGCAATGGGCACTTTAATGCTTATCCCAAAATATCCGGCCGAATAACCCCTTTTCCGAAATTTTGGCACTTGCCGCTCACACCTAGGGTTTTTTCTCCCCGCACCTATAAATAGGTACCCAAGGGTCACCCCTAGATCCATTGACCATTTTCATCTTCCTCCTCTATCTCTTCGTCTCCACTCTCCTTGGCGTCCGCGACCTCGAGCTCGAGCCCGCTCCAGCAACACCTCCACGCCGCCCGCGAGTGTGCCACCGGAATCGCGCCGCCGCCGGCCAGTCGCCGCTGCCTGCATCCGCAACGCCACCATCGATCTCCGCCGCCGCGCCCTCGAGCAACCCGCCGGAAATCCCAAGGAGCTGCCACCGTCGAACCATTCGCCGCCGCCACGCTCCCCTCTTGATTCAGCCGGTAAGTTCTTCAATCCCTTAGATCTAGATTCTGATTCCTCGAAAATAGATCGGATCTAATCTCTCTTAAATTCTCCACCATTTTCTCATTAGCTAGATATGTCGTAAACTTCCTTTTTCACGGCTAGTACTCGATTAGATCCAAGCGCACATCTATCAGCATATCCTCACCATCTGCAATCGTAAATTTTCCCTTTATACGGTTTTGACTAGATCCAATCTGCTAAATTTTTCGCAAGTATTTCTCGCTAAGTCAGATAATTATAGTTTCCGGGTCTCTCGATATTTATACTCTGCATTTGCCTCTTTTTTAGATCTACACTTATGGCTCCTAAAGCCAGCGCTAAGCTGAAGGGGAAACACCCGGCCGGCAAGCAAAAGCCGAGTCAAGCGATCTCCGCCAACTGGGCAAGATCGACTGTGACAAAAGCTAAGCTCGACGAGCTCGCGGAGTCGGGTGTTCTGCCCACCCGAGAGGAGATCCACTGGAGGGTACCCGGAGAGGAGACCCGGCCCTCTCCAGGCCTAGATGAGGTAGTAGTTTTCGTTGAGCATGTGATCCGGGGTTTCCGCCCCACGGGTCACCCTTTCTTCCGGGAGCTCCTGGACCACTACAAGCTCTGGGTATTTGACATTGGCCCCAACTCTATGCTCAACATTACTCACTTCATAGTTCTGTGTGAATCATACCTGTGCACCCCGCCAAATTTAGCTCTTTTCCTTGAACTCTTCCAATGCAAGCCGTGCCGAGAGAGCGGCGATGGGGCCCTCCTAGTATGTGGAGGGGTCTCCATCCAGAGGCGGAAAAATTCCCTCATGCCGACTCTGAACCTCAGTTCCCACGTCAAACATTGGCAGAAAACTTATTTTTATTGCCAAGACACCTCTTCAGCCGGGGAAAAGCCATTGACGGGTTTCACCGATAACCTCCTCGATCTTTCCGATAATCTCAACTCTTTCGCCTCTGAGGCCGAGAGGCAGTCTATCCAGCCCCTCCTCAGTAAACTTGCTGTACTCTCGGCCCAAGGTCTTCTTGGGCTCAATCTAATCAAAACCTGGGTAAGTTGTCGGATCCAACCCAATAGCATCCGGCCCAAACTCATGTGCAGCTATTCTGGGCACGTTACCGATTCTCTCCGTTACTCGGAGAAGAATACTCGGCCTCGGACGCAAACAAAATCATGAAAAATTTGTTGGCCGAGAAGCTGGAGGTGATCTGGAACATAGCCGGCTTGAACCCTTTCACACGCGATAACCCAGCCCCAGCAGTAAGAACCGGTTATCACTCCTTTACCCGACTGACACTTTTCTTGCACAATCACTAACTTTTGTCACTGTATTTTTCTCTCAGGAAGATAACGCTTTCTGGAAGATAGATACCCCTCCTCCTTCCGAAAACTTGGAAGAGGACGAGGAGCCGGCTGATTCTGATGAAGGTAATATCCGAGTCTCGCTCATTTCCTTTTTTGTTATCTTATATAGGCCAACTTTTTCCTCTTTACCAACAATGTACCTTGCTTGCCAGAGCTAGAGGACAAAGAGGATACACAATCGGATGAGAGCGAAGCTGAGCCAGAAGTGGAGGTCGGGGCAAAGAGGAGGACCCGGGGAGTTGTCTTCAAGGTGCTTTACTCCTCTATTGCCTCCAAACCATACTCGTACGCTAACATGTTCGAACTTAACCAACGTTTGATCGATTCATCACACTTGAAGGAACCCGCCCCAGTCAAGCGTAGGGTAACCCGGAACTCTCCGAGTGACGATCCTCTTCACCCGGGGATCCCTTCGTCCCCCGCTCGCCGAGCCGGTATTGCCCAAACCCGTTCTTCCCACCTTCCTCGAAGATGTCCCTCTCCAAATCATCCACTAGCCGGACAAATCCGGGTCTCACTTTCCAACTCTTTATCAGCTTCTTCCGGGTCTAGCAACGATCTCCCACCAGATTTCGTCGTGAACACCGGGTGAGTTACTTTTCTTGCTATTCAATACACTAGCTTTTTCCGTATCTTTCATTCACCATATACTGACTATTTATTTCTCTTTCTCAGGGCCAAGGTCACGATTAGTGACCCAGAGGACATGGACGTGGATAACCCGGCTACGGAGGATCCGGAAGACGTTGCGAAGACCGCGGCTGGCGGTGTAGAAGAAGAAGAAAAAGATTTACTGAAAGATCCGGCCGAGCAGGAGGCCGAGTTTCCCATGCCAACGCACACACCCGGGGACGAGGATGTCGAGATCCTAGGATCGCGGAGGGGTGACCCCACTCCTAACACTCAGGCAACCTGGATAACCTCCCCCAAACAGGAAAGGACCCCGCCTCCGGGTGATCAGGACCCCAGCTCCTCCAGGCCAAGACTCGGCGATCTGGACTTTGAAGGGATGCTAGATGCGCTCTTCTCCCTGGAGACTAATGAAAAGGACATTCTGGAAGTCATGGCAGCTAAGCACCAGGTAATATAAACAAATGTTGCTTGTATATTCACATAGTCCCCAAGTTCCGAGTGAACTATGCAGAGTTTGCTCGGTACTTTATAACTGTATAATTTACCATACCCGGATGTATCTTTTATCCGACTAATTTTTCCTTTTCTTTTCTCACAGGCATACGTGACCCGGTCTGAGGAGGTGTTGGCAAAAACCAACAAGCTCCTCGAGGTCGAGACAAAGTTACGTGAAGAGCTGGAAGTTGATGTGAAGAATCTTGACAAAGATGTGAAAAAATATAAGAAAAGGAAACAACTCCTGAGGTTGCACTGAAGAAGATTTCGGCCCAAATTGCCAACACTTACCGCACTCTTCTTGGTAAGAATTTCTAACTTTTTCTGTAAGGTTTATCATCCGGATTTCAGTGCTTTAACTTTTTCTGTTACTCTGCAGGTCCGGGTGAAGAGGCCCCAGATGAAGATGATATTGAGAAATTGAAGAGGCTGAAGGCCGTAATCCGGCAACTTACTGTCGGCACCAAGTGGATTTTGGAGGCTGTGAAGTGGCCGGGTAAGCGTTACTGTGGTTTGAACGATTTGCTTGATGCATGTTCTACCATCCCCGCCTGGATCGACCACTGGAAGCGTTCATCGTGCCGGATTGGGGTAACCCACGGGCTCGCTCTGGCCAAAGCCTATTTCCCTAGGCTCGAGCCGACAAAGCTCGTAGGCGGGTTTCCCGAGTTCAACAACGACGGCTCCAAATTCACTGGTAAGGATTATAAGGCCATTCATGCCCGGGTGCGTCACTCGGCGAGCTTGATCGCCGAAAACTGGACGTAAGCAAGATCACTCCACCTTATGATGCCAATGACAAGCCAATTCAATCGGATCTGTCTAAGCCCTTTGACATGCTGGAACGATGGAAGGCGGAAGCTGCCAAGAAGAAAGCTGAAGCCGATACTGTGCCTTCCTCCTCTACGCCGGTTGTCCCTCCTCCAGCCCGTGCCGATACTGCGGCTAACCCGGACATGGGAGCAGAGAAGACCATTGATGAGCATTCCACAGACCCGGCCGCCAAGGACGACGTTGATGACTCGGCAAAGGGTGCCGAATAAAGTTTCAATATCTCTCGCCTCAAACACTTATTTGGCCAATGGGCATTATGTAATATGCCTGATACAATTATCCTTTTAATAGTGCGCATGTGCACTTTTCGATACAATTTCCTCGGTTTGTAATACGTTTAAACTTTAATAGCTTTTGGTGGCCCTTCTGGCCCCTCATCGTGATATGTTATTCCCTAGTCTTGAACTTTGTTGCTGCTTTTCTGATTTTTGCTCTCTTTCCTTTTGTGAGACTCGGTTTCCGGGTCTCGGTGATTTTGACAAGTGGACTTTATTTCCGAAGTCCCCAAGTCCCCAAGACTCGGATTTTTGGGTGTTTAAGCTTAACAGCTAAACAATTTGTTGCTTTTCTCAAATTCCCAAGTCCCCAAGGCACGAATTTCCGAGTCTAGGGGTTTGTAGTTTTCAGAAAAGCAAATTGTTTTTGCTAAGGCTCAAAACATAGAGTTACTCACGTGGGTTTGAGGTTAAGCTTAATATTTTGTGAGTTTCCGGCTGTTAACCTTGTACTCTGCATAACCTGTGGTTTGGATGACCCTTTTGATCCTCTCTGTTGTAAGCCGGCTTTCGCGTGGATATTCAATGCTGCTATAAATTTATAAAAACAGGGTCAGGCAAGTCCCATTGGGCATCATGACTGATTGTGATTACACGTTAGCAAAGCATGCCACATTTTTGCGAGTCACATCAAGCTTAAACAAGAGAAATCAAGAAAATTTGGCTCTATTGTCCGGTTATAAGATTGTAACTGTACTTATTAAAAGTAATCGGTCCTTATAAGTTGATGGCATCGTGGCCAGGTCTTTGAGTTTGCAACTGTGCTATTCAAGCAATCAGCCCCCAAGACCTATATATGCAATCTTAGGAAAAATATAGAACTGGTGTATTATAAAACAAATAAGTAATACTTACCTGATAAAATAGAAAACAGAAAGTAAAAACAGAAAGATCAAAACTTAACAGAAATAAATAAGAAAGAAGCAATATCATAGTTTAACCATCTCTTTATTGATATGAGAAAAGTTAGGTCAGCAGGCCGCCTCATTAAAAACCCTCCAGTCCCCTTAGGTACCCTGGATAGGAAAAGAGTGCGTCTGAAACCTGCTGCCTGTTACATCGTGTAATTCAACTTTGTAAACCTAGCCTACGCTAAGTATAGTAGGGACGTAGTTGAGCCACGTTCCATGGTCTTTCCCTCTCTTGCATAGATGAAGTGGTATGAGCGGTGTCATTGACAGTTCCGACTCTTCCCTTGCATCTATCAAGTAATATGATCCGTTATGCAGATTCCGGCTTATGATGAACGGTCCTTCCCATGGTGGAGATAACTTGTGCTTTCCCTTCTTTGATTGTACCAAGCGCAATACCAGGTCCCCTTCCTGGAAGACCCGGGTTTTGACTCGCCGACTGTGGTATCTCCTCAGATCCTGCTGATATGTGGCTGATCTCTCCAAGGCTTGTTCTCTGTGTTCTTCTAGCATATCCACGGCATCCTGCCGGGTCTTCTCATTCTCCACCTCAACATAAGCCGGTACTCGGGGCGAGTCATGAATAATATCACTCGGCAACACTGCCTCTGCGCCGTAAACCATGAAAAGCGGGGTCATCTGAGTAGATCTGTTAGGTGTGGTGTTAATTCCCCAAACTACTGATGGTAGCTCTTCAACCCATGCTCCAGTAGCTCTGATGCATGGGACTCGCAGCCGTGGTGTTAACCCACGAAGTAACTCCTGATTTGCCCTTTCCACCTGTCCATTAGCTTGTGGATGGGCTACCGAGGCTATGTCAAGCCGGATACCATTGTTCCCGCAAAATTTCTCCATCTCACCTAAGGACATGTTGGTTCCATTGTCTGTTATTATGCTGTGAGGGTATCCAAACCGGTAGATGATCCTTTTCAGGAACTTGACTGTTGTGAGTGCTTCGCAATTGGTAACTGGCATAACTTCAACCCACTTAGTAAACTTATCAATAGCTACCAAAAGATGAGTCTTTTTGCACCGTGACATGTGGAAGGGGCCCACCATATCCATACCCCAAACAGCAAACGGCCAGGTCAGCGGGATTGTTTGCAACTCCATAGCCGGCACATGGGTTTGGCGAGCGTACCTTTGACATCCATCACACCTTGCCACCAGGCGCTCCGCGTCTGCTAAGGCCGTGAGCCAAAAGAAACCGTGTCGATATGCTTTGCCCACGAGGGATCTTGTGGAGGCATGATGCCCACAATCACCTTCATGGATCTCCTTCAAACTTTGCCGGCCTTCTTCTGGTGCTACACAGCGCAAAAAGATTCCTGCTGCACTTCTTTTATACAACTCTCCATTGATAATAGAATAGCCCTTTGCTCGTCTCAGAATTTGCCTTGCTAAAACTTCCTGTGGTGGTAACACGCCTCGTGATAGGTAGGCCAAAACGGCTCTATCCACTCGGGAACAACACGTACTGTGGCCACGAGCTCCAAATCCGGGTCTTGGTTAGCCACGTCTTCCTCAGACTCGGTTTTAACAGATGGCCGCCATAACTCGTCCAGGAAAACATTGGGTGGAACCGGCTCTCTGCGCGAGCCGAGTCTTGCGAGCGCATCTGCTGCCTCATTCTTTCGCCTGTCAATATGTTCCACCTCATACCCGGAAAAAGAACCGGCAACCCTGTCCACCTCTCTGCGATATGCTGCCATTGTTGCATCTTTTCTATCCCAAGTTCCTGAGACCTGCTGTACCACGAGATCCGAGTCTCCGTAGCACCGTATTCGCCTAATGTTCATCTCCTTTGCTATTCTCAATCCATGTAATAATGCCTCATACTCGGCCACATTGTTGGAGCAATCAAAGTGAATCTGCAACACGTAGCTCAATTTGTCGCCTTTGGGTGATGTGAGCACCACCCCAGCTCCTGACCCCTCATACTGCTTAGAACCGTCAAAGTGCATTACCCAAGACTCGGAACTTGGCATCATTGTGGGCATGCTTGTGTGAGTCCAATCATTGATAAAATCAGCTAAAGCTTGAGATTTTATTGCAGACATGGGCTCGTAGTTGATGTGATAATCTCCCATCTCGATGGCCCACTTGGCTATTCTACCTGTCGCGTCTGAATTTCTGATAATATCTGCCATTGGTATAGAGCTAACCACTGTTATCGGATGTTCCTGAAAATATGGTTTCAATTTCCGGCTGGCCATGAATACCCCGAAAACTAGTTTTTGCCAGTGTGGGTAACGCTGCTTTGCTTCCGATAGTACTTCGCTCACATAATAGACCGGCCTTTGTACTGGGTGATCCTTTCCATCCTCTTTGCGCTCGACAACAACCACGGCACTAACCGCCCGGGGCCCAGCCGCAACGTATAACAGCATGGGCTCTTTAGGACCCGGTGCCGCCAGGATCGGTGCCTCAGATGATTGCTTTTTCAGAGCTTCGAAAGCCTCGTCCGCCTCTTGGTCCCAAACAAATTTGTCGGTTTTCCTCAAGAGCCGGTATAAAGGTATTGCCTTCTCTCCAAGCCTGGATATAAACCGGCTTAATGCTGCTACACATCCTGTAAGCTTTTGAACATGCTTCAGGCCTTCCGGCTTTTTCAGATTCTGAATAGCTTTAATCTTGTCCGGGTTTGCCTCAATTCCTCTCTCAGAAACAATGAAACCGAGTAACTTTCCTGCTGGCACTCCGAACACACACTTTGTGGGGTTAAGCTTCATCTAATATCTTCTCAGATTCCTGAACGTTTCCTTTAGGTCCTCAATGAATGTTTCTGTCTTCCTGGTTTTAATCACAACATCATCAACATAAGCGTGAACGTTGCGTCCAATCTGATCCTCGAAACACTTTTGAATGCACCTTTGGTATGTTGCGCCAGCGTTCTTTAGCCCAAAAGTCATGGTTTTGTAACAGAAAGCTCCAAAGGGGGTTATGAACGATGTTTTCTCCCAATCTTCCTTCTTGAGCTTGATCTGGTGATACCCGGAATAAGCATCCAGGGAACACAATAGGTCACTTCCATCCACTGCGTCTATAATCTGATCTATCCTTGGAAGGGAAAACGGATCCTTTGGGCAATGTTTGTTGAGACTCGTGTAATCTATGCACATCCTCCACTCGTTGTTCTTCTTCATCACGAGAACCGGATTTGCCAACCAATCCGGGTGAAAAACCTCCATGATAAAGCCGGCTGCAAGGAGCCGAGCTATCTCCGCTCCTATAGCCTTTCTTCTTTCCTCGTTCATTTTCCTCAGGCCCTGCTTCACAGGCCGGGACTTGGGATCAACATGCAAACTGTGCTCAGCTAACTCGGTTGGGATACCCGGCATATCACTAGGCGTCCAAGCGAAAACATCTTGATTACCACGAATAAACTTGATAAGTGCTTCTTCCTGCTTACTATCCAGGTTAGATCCTATAGCAAATTGCTTGGAGGGATCGCCCTCGACGAAAGCCACCATCTTTATGTCCTGTGCTGCTTTGAATTTTGCTCTCTCGTCTTCCGTATTCGGTCTTTTCAATGTTGTTCCATCATCCGGGTCTACCTGAGACCGGTAATACTTGAGCTCTTCCTTTCTGCACGCTTGTTCTGCCATTGCCGCATCTCCTTCGTCACACTCGGCTGCTATAACCCGGTTTTCATGTATGGTAATGGTTCGCTTGGGACCCGGGATCTTTAGCTGTAGGTACACGTAACACGGTCTGGCCATGAACTTGGCGTAAGCCGGCCTTCCGAACAGCGCGTGATAAGGAGTGCGCAATTTTACCACCTCGAACATGAGCCACTCCACTCGGAAATTGTCCTTCGATTCTCCAAAAGCAACCTCTAGAGTGATCTTTCCTTCCGGGCACGCTGAATGACCCGGCACGATCCCATGAAAAACTGTAGAACTTTTCTGCAATTGAGACTCCTTGAGCCCCATGCGTAGGAAAGTTTCCCAATATAAGATATTGATGCTACTTCCACCGTCCATCAGAACCTTTTTCAACTCGTAACCATTAACCTGTGGTGCAACTACCAAAGCCAGCACACCCGGATGTTCTATTGTTTCCGGGTGATCCCTCCTGCTCCATGTGACCTCTTGGTCTGACCATCTCAAGTATCTCGGAACAGCTGAAGAAATCGAGTTTACTGCTCTTTTGAGTATCTTTCTATCTTTATTGGAAGTCCCCGTAGTATGGACATGGTACTGCCCTAGCTGCTTGGGGTTGGCTTGGAAACCTCCAGCGCCTCCTTGGTTATTACCCGGATTACCACCTCCTGCGTTGCCAGCCGGGGGTGGGCCATTGCCCGGGTTTCCGCCCGGACCTGGTCCTGCTCCCCGGCCTGCAGCTCGCATAGCCTTCTGTATTTCCTCGTTCTTCCATCTCTGTAAATCTACGCACTGCTCCAGTGAATGATTAGCCGGCCTACCGTTCCTGCTATGACGCGGACATGGCATCCTGAATGCCTCTATATGATTAGCCGGCCTTAGTGGTCCTTGATAATTTCCTCCATTGAAGTTTCCTCCGTTGAAATTTCCCTCAGCTCTGGGTCTCGCAAACCCGGCTTCTGTACTGGCGAGAAACTCGGAGTTTCCTTTATATGGGCGCTTGTGCTGGTTGTTTCCATTATTTCCTCCATTATTACCCGGTGCAACTCCATTGCCGGGTCTTCCACTGTTACCCGCGTTGGCCTTTGCTTTCTTATCATCGACATCCTCCTCTGTGGTATCTGTGGCGGCGTGCTTGTTGCATGCGTCCATCAACTCTCCCATCGTAACCTCTGAAGCGTGACGGCTAGACTTCATGCGTGTCAGTTTTTGCACTAAGGGTATGTATTTGCATGTTTTTGCCATAGCTTGTAACGCATCCTTTGGCTGGATATCAGTGGACGAGTGGAGAATTTCCATAACCCGGCGCACCCAACTGCGTGCCGAATCTCCCTTCTTCTGAACACGTCGCTCTAAATCATCAATCGTAAACAACTTCATGCATGTTCCGTGAAAGTGCTTGATAAAGGCCGTTTTCAGCTCGCCCCACGAATTGACGGATTTCTCGGGTAGATTATTGAACCACAACTTTGCTGCTCCTTCTGACATCATTAGGTACATGAATTTGGCTTGAAGATTCTCAGATGCGTTGCGGATTGACATGGCCATCTCATAGCTTCTCAACCAGGTTTCTGGATCCATGGTCGGCTCATAATTAACCACTTTACCCGGTTCCTTGAACTTATCCGGGTAAGGCTCAGCCCGGATGGTATCCGACAAACACTTAGGCCCGGCAAGGTTTGTCGGCACTGGCATCACTCGGGAAACGTGTGACGCCGCAACGGGTACGGCGGGAGGTGCAACCGCTACCGGTCCCCGTACCACAGACCCCGGCTGCTGCTCGCCTGGCCCGGGAACTGTCCACAATGGCTTGCGCCGCTGATACCGCAGGCGTTGCCGGCCTACGGGGAGGAGGCGGCATTTGGTGCTGCTCTGCCCTCAGCCGCGCCGAACTCGACTGGATATTGACGGTATTTCCGTTCTGCAGGCTCACATATGGTGTTCCGTGCATTCCACTCCTGTTATCCGGGTATTTAGCCTGCTGAACTATTGCCATGCGCAGCAAATCTATTGCCCGCCGGGTCTCCGCTGTGTGGGGTGACTCTTCTACGGGGATGCGATCAAGTACCAATGTTGATGCATACACGTTATCCATGGGGTTATTGAAGTGACCTGGTGGAGTATGAAATCGTGGCGGTGCTGGGGGTGGCGCCGCATTGCCAGTTACGATTCCTGCTTGCAACGTGGGTAACCCGGCTTGTACGTTTGCCGGCTGTCCTCCCAGGGTTGCAGCTTGATGTCCGGTTTCCTGATTCACAGCCGGAATTGGTTGATCCTGAACGGATGGCAATGGGGCCCCGAAACCCGCAAACCCGACGGGTACCCGCCTTAAATGGGGAGGGTTTGGTAAAATTTTCGACCCGCCAGTTCTAATGGGGCGGGTATGGGGGTGGCAAACCCGTACCCGCATACCCGCAGACCCACTCTAAGTCCTAATCATATACCTAATGATCATATGCCTAACCACACGTCCACGAGCTATGGACCACAAACCTCACACATCACATGGGAGCGTTGGAATTTGGACTCCTGAAGATAACACACGTACACACGTGTGTATTCCCACTAACATCATTCCAATATTCCATTGTTTTATTCCCCACATGTGTGTACGTGTGTATTCCCACTAACATCATTCCAATATTCCATTGTTTTATTCCCCACATGTGTCGCCGTCGCTCCTTAAATGGGTACCCGTTGGGGCCCCGAACCCGATAGGGTCGTGGGTATGGTAAGAAATGAGTCCCGACAAGTTAAATGGGGCGCGTATGGGGGGCGCCGACCCGGCCCCGAACCCGGTGGGTGCCATCCAGAATCCTGAGGGGTAATAAACAGTGCGGCCGGTTGCAGGTTCCCACCTGCAGCTGGTAATCTCGTCTGGTGCCTCTGATTGTAGATCCTAGTCGATTGGACCTGTAGCCGGTTCTCCAATTCTTCCAGCTCGCGCTGGCGCGCGGCTATCCCTTGCTTTTCGGCTTCAACATCTCTCCTTTGCTGATCCAACGCACGGCGAGCTACATCCAGGTCTCGGGCGCGCTACGCCGCGTTTTCTGGGGTTATCACCGTTGCTAGCACCGTGGGATCTAAGATCAGGTTGTTGTTGAACAGAGCCGGGTTTCGCGGGTTCGAAGGTCCCGCTCGTGGTGTTCTGTTCGCCATAAACCCAAACATGTTTCTCTGCCGTTCGCTTTCCCCGGTACGGCTGGTAACTGAAGCCGACTCTCCGTCAACCCAGGCTATGACCGGGTTTCCATCAGCCGGAACTTGCTGCTGGGACAGCGCTCGCGCCGCTTCGACCACAGCCGTCGTCACATCTCCCTGATTAAGATTAGTTGCAGGGGCTGTGTAGACCGCGACCTGGCGCGCGATGCCTGGCGAAGACTCGTACTCTTCCTCATCATAGCTATCCTCCTCGTATCGATCATCCAGCAGGTGCAGGATGGACTCGGTATCATCTTCTCTCATGACCCGGCCACGCGGGGTCCATACCGGCTCCTCCGGTTGTTCCCTCTTCGTAGCGGGCTCTTCTACCGGATCTGCCGTCCCGGCCGATTTTTCTCCGTCCGATTGAACGCAGGTCGCTTCTCCTGACACAGAATCATACTCAATATCGTCAGGAATTGAACCGGACGTACGTACCATGCCGATGAAGACGTTGACCCGGCCGATCGTGACGACAGATCCGGCTTCTAGCAGATCCGACTCTGGTCCCCAACCAAAGTCATCTACCATCTTCTCTCCTTCGGGGTCGATGTACATCTCGCCGATGACGAGGTTCTTCATGCTTTCTCGAGCTTCTCCCGTGATGTAAACACCTTTGGACGTAGGCCCCATGGTGGGCGCCAACTGTCGCGGGATAATCACGGCAGACGTTACCAGGGGTAACTTATCTTGGGGCAATTCGACTCTGGTGTTTGGGAGAGGGTTTAGCTCAGGGGAAATCATGCTATCAATCGATCTGGTAGCTCTGGAAATCAAGTCGCCGAGTCTCCGATCTAGGGTTACAACTATCAACTCTCGTGTTACAGGGATACTCGGATATCTGGTGAAGCTCTCTTTCTCTAACCCTAGGAGTCGGCTTATATCTTACTCGGCTCCCTGGCTTCCTATACAAGGCACACTCGGAATCCTACCCGGAAACCGCACACAAACCCTAAGTTTCCTAACAGTAACCCCAAAGGCCGGGTCACTAGGCCCACGTTCCTTCTTGGACCTTCTAGAAACTCCTCTTCCTTGAACCGTGTCTTGCGTTCCCTTTGGGCCGGGTTTCACCTTGGCGTTAGCCTACCGGGTTATCATCCCTCCATCAGGCATGGTGGTGTAGACCCCTACGGTGATGAATTTCACTCCCGGCATGGTGCCAGAGAGAGCTCCAGAACCCTCTCGATCTAGGGATGACGATGACGGCGGCCTCGGGTGTTTTTCGGGGAGAAGTGGAATATATTTAGGGTTTCCGCCTCGGGGGGATTAAATAGGCGAAAGGGCAAAGGCGGTGGAGGCCTGGGGGGCCACACCACCCCACGGCGCGGCCAGGGGCACGCCGCCCTATGGTGTGGGCCCCCTGAGGCCCCCCTCCGGGTCTCTTCGGGACTCCGTGGAACCTTCGAGAATTCTAAAACTTCGGGCTTCAAATTTTACAATTCTGAGAATATTTCCAGAACAACTTTTCTGAAACTAAAAACAGCAGAAAACAGGGAACTGGCTCTGTGGCATCTTGTCAATAGGTTAGTCCGGAAAATCGATAAAAATGGCATAAAGTGTATAGAAAACATGTGGGAAATAACATGAAAACAGCATGGAACATCCGAAATTAGGGATACGTTTATGACGTATCAAGATCCCAAAGCTTAGTTCTAACTTGTCCTAAAGTAGGTAAACGATAAAAACACATAATTTATGAAGTGACATGCTACCAACATAAACTTGATCATCATAATGTAAAAGCATATGTAAGCTAAGATCATAGAACTTTTAACACAAGCGTGATAAATAGAACTTTAATGATAAAGAATATCAATCACCTTGCATCACGAGAAGTAACACAAATAAAATATCATGAATAACAATGCAAAGAAAGATATACATTTGTTTCAAGTATAAAGAAAGCATGGCAAAGTGATATTTCGCAAGTCCTTAAGAGTGGGAAAAAACATAAATGCGAGGACACCTTCAAAGTTTCATGAGGAGGACTAGAACAAATAGTTAGAGAACAAGCAATAACACATCATGAATTAATTAATAGTGTTTCTGGGATAAATGCACTTAAAACTCAGAACGGCAATTATGCTCTCTCAACTGTGCATAAAGTTAGAAGATGGAGACTCAACATAAAAGTAAAAGAAAGTCCCTTCACAGAGGGAAACATGGATAACTCATGTGCTAGAGATTTTATTTTATTAATAGAGGTATTAAAATGATTGACACTCCTCCCATCCATCTTACCCAAACCATGGCTAATTGAATCCTCGGGTGCCTGCCAACAATCACATACCATGGAGGAGTGTCTATATTTTGGGAGGTGTATGCAAATGTCAACGAATGGTAAACAGAAAATACAGTACGTCACAAGCCAACTGGATTCACAAGAGCGGCTCCCATATGAAGGACGCAATTGGTGTAGAAGGTCATCCCTTTTTCTCTTTTGTTTACACAAGTATGCTTTGACTGATAAATCAGGGGCAAAAATAGTGAAGAGATTTTGTGTGTATTAATTTGGGGTTGGGCACCCCGCTGCCAGCTCTTCTATCAATTGGATAAGAAGATGAAGCCACTAGTCCAGGGTGTGAAATCCGATCAACAAGTGAGATAAAGATTCTCTATTTACGTCCTCGTGAGCAAAAACAGAACACAAAGAAGGAATAATTTTGAAGGTTTTAAAGGTAACACATGAGCAATTTACTTGGAGTGGCGGTTAAATACCACATTTAGGTAGGTATGGTGGACACAATGGGAAAACTTTGGTTTTAGGGAGTTGGATTGCAGGAGTAGAATTTCATACTCAGTACAGGTGGAGGCTAGCAAAAGATTGGGAGCGACAAATCAAGAGATCATAAGAGCCATAGTCATGCATAGCGACATAAACGTCATTAATCAAAGCATAAGTGGTACCTACAAATTCTAAAACTAAATGATCATAGAGGCTATTAGTGACTGAGTCATAGTCATAAACATGGTGTGAGCATGCGCCAAGTCAACCAAATAAAACATTCAAATGAGAATACCTGCAAATTTATGCTTTAATATGACAAGAACAACTCATGATTCTTTCAATGGCACATTAAACACTCTCGGCTATTTGAGGTTAATCCTTCTACTCAATAACCACAAGTATGTAAAACTAAAATGACATCTAGCATGATATGAAAAAGTTCTAGCCACAGTTTATACAAGCTTCTACTTGCACCGTTAAAAATTCTACTTCAAGCAGCAGTTTCTTTTCCCAACAAGCACCATACAAAATATGTTTTAACAAAAATTCTCTACATGCTACAGCAAGAAAACATGATAGTACTCACATAACACTACTTAAACTAACATCTCTGAATAAGAGATGCAATGAAAACAAGAGCTGAACAAGAATTTTTGCAGTAACTAGAAGAAAAACTAAGAATACTAGCATAGCAAGTATTACAATGAAAAAGCGGAGCGTGTCTCTCTCCCAAACAAGGATGCTAGGTCAAATGATATTACTATCAAGGAAAACAAGGAAAACAAAAGAAAAACAAACAGACGCTCCAAGTAAACTTCATATGATTTGACCGGATAAAAATATAGTTTCACGAGAAGTGACCTGATAGATAGTTGATGAAGAAGGGGATGCCATGGCATCCCTGTAAGGTCCCCCGGAACCACTGTTCAAGGACACCTCCGATATGCATACATTCACGATCCCAGATCACACCAGTCGTGAACAACATATCAAGTTGGTACACAGATACAATGTCCATTACACGATTGCATACAACACTTACAAAAGGAACATGGTCACATGACCAAGTCTAACACAATTGCCACACAGGGCAAACACACACTACACACAGCGAAAGACTAAACACACACAAACGTAGTAGAGCCCACGTCACGCCTTAACCTACAGGCTGCTGACCGGGAGACGATCCTCGTTCACAAAGCCATCAGCTCCGTACTCCTCTTCATAGATCTCCTTCTGAGACTCCTTCTTGATGTCTGGCAAGTAAATACCAGGGACGAATTGAACGTACAACAACGTCGCCTAGAGGGGAGTGAATAGGCAATTAAAACTTTTCCGGTTAAGGCTTGCTAAATGCGGAAATAAACTAGGTGTTTAAATTAACAAGCATACAACCTAAATATTCTAAGGTCAACTAGGTGCACCAACAACTTATGCTAAGCAAGACGAGCAACAAGGTGATAGCAAGATATATAACTTCAAGCTCGAAGGCTATCACAATGTAAATTGCATAAGTAAAAAAGCTCAGGTATAGAAATAACCGAGGCACACGGAGATGATGATGTATTCCCGAGTTCCTCCCACAAAGGGGACTACGTCTCGTTGCAGGGGTGTGAGCTCGCCACAAGAGGCCTACTCAACGCCACAAAGGCCTCACTCTATTCTCCGATGAACCCCACCACAAAGGCCTAGTTCACCTTCCACTATTGGCAACCTTCAAACCCGAGGCACGCATCCACAACTTAATTGGAGGCTCTCGGTGTCACCACAATCTTGGGGCACACATCCACAACTCAATTGGAGGCTCCCAAGAACACCACAAGTCGTCTAGGGTCCAAGACCCAAGAGTAACAAGCTCACAAACTTTCAACTTCCACGAATCCTCGTGGAGAGAGCAAACCGATGCAACCGATGCAAATGGCAAGAACACAAGTGCTCAAATCCTTCACTCTGAAATTCCAACAAAGCAACAAATGCTTATGGGGGAATAAGAGAGGAAGAACAAAGGAGGAGAAACACCAAGAACTCCAAGATCAGATCTACTAAGTTTCCCTCACTAAGAAGGAAGATGGATTGGTGGAAATGTAGATCTAGATCTCCTCTAACTTCTCTCTCAAAGATATGCAAGAATCATAGGAGGGATTGGGAGAGGGGCAAGCTATCCAAGGTCAAAAATGGTGGAGGAGAGGGAGAAAAACGTGCTTGGAGGCTTGGGGACCAATGGGGAAGAAGACCCCCTTAAATAGGTCTCCACAAAAACTAGCCGTTTTGTTCGCAGAGTAAGCAGGATATTCCGGTCCAAAACTGGACCAAATAATCCGGTCCAACAGGAATATCCGGTCTAAGATGAATAATCCGGTACCAATAATCCGGTTGGGTTCTGTCCCGAACAGGTAGCTGAACCGGATATTCCGGCTCCTCCGGAATAATCCGGTACAAATAATCCGGTTCACTTCTGTTAGTTTTATCTCTAGTCCTTAGCCGTTTTCGGCTGAGAACTTCGGAGTGGAGGGACAGATGCCAACCGGATATTCCGGTTCAAACTTGAACCGGAATTTCCGCCCCCCGCAAGACTAACAAAAACAACAACACGAAAACTGCAATAACTTTTTCACCCGGACTCCGTTTTTGATGATCTTGGGCTCGTTGAAATCACCACAACGAGCACTACAATAATATGCAAAGAAACATCATTGTACAGCAATGCAAGATAAAACCAAATGGGGAAAGGTTTTGGCCTTTCAAAAAGGAACAACCGGTAAAACCTGCTACACGAAAACGCACATAACTTTTGCGAATGAACTCGTAAATCCAGTTGCATTGGAAAGATAATAGCAAGTAGTATCCAAATAAAAGTATGGAGAACTTACCACACATGGAAGGTGTGGGAACATTCTCAAAGACGAGCGGAATATTTTCACCACCGAAAACGCAACAAGTTTTTCTTACGAAATCCGTTTTCGAGAAACCAAGGCTTGTCATGAAGATCACGACAAGCACTAAAACCCAAAGGAGACAAAAGCCAAATAAGAACCAAAAAATATGATATGCAAAGTATGCAAAGGTTTGAGCTCTCCATAACGATTCGATCAAGTTACTCACTTGAGAGCCCCTCTTGATAGTACGACTATCTATCCTATAACCCGGTCTCCCAAAGACACGAGACCGGTAAAATAGAAAACCTATCAAGATTATACCTTTGCCTTGAGCATTCCACTTGAGATAGATGATGACGATCTTGACTCTCTCAAGTTGGATCTTCTTTCTTGATCGCGCTTGCTAGCACAAGCTCCGCTTGTTGAAGACTTGCAAGTTGCTCCCCCATACACCATTATGGGAGAGACTAGCTCCCCCATACACCATTATGGGAGAGACACTTCTCGGCAAATCTTCACAAGGCCACAATATCCAAAAGGGTGGCAAGCATCAAGCATAGGATATCTTCTAGATGCTTCACTTGAGCTTCCACGTCAAGCTATATGACGAACACCGCTTGACGACGACATAGACCATGGGCTATATGAAATCTTCCTTTTGATGCAAGCCATGGAAAGATACCTAACCACAAATAGAGATGCCACACACAAATGTCATGGGTTAGTTCACAAAGCTATATTTACACTTGCTTACCATACCATGAGATACACAATCCCACTTGGTATATCTTGTAGCTTTGTGTGTTGATCACTTGCTTGATCAACCTTGTATCTTTGCTTCTCACTTCAAATGATGATGTATTGAAGATGATAATGAAAGATCACCTAATCGTTTTCTTCAAGACACGCTAGCAATAAGATCAACTCAAACCATGACCATTCTTCATATAAATCCTTGAATATAACAATGGCCATCAAGGAAGCTAATAGAGTTCAACACATGAACTCCATTATTTCCTATGGACAAGATCTACAAGGATAACTCAATGCAAACATTAGTCCATAAGGATTGTCATTAATTACCAAAACCCCATATGGGGGCACCATGCGCTTTCAATCTCCCCCATTTTGGTAATTGATGACAATCCCTTTTTACGAGGGTTTATATGATGAATTAAGAAACCATGCTAAACTAAGAGCAAGGATGCAACAGCATGGAAAGGCAAATGCTTAAGAAAGAAACTAAAGCATAAACCAAATTACCTTAAACCCTCTAAACTTCTCCCCCATTGGCATCCATTGCCGAAATGGGCAAAAAGATTAGAAGGTCAATATAATAAGATCTCCCCCATAGTGTATGCATTACTCATGATATGAGTGAAATGAAGTGCATATATCCAACTATGAATAGATGGAGGGAGATCAAACTACATTGAGGATCCAAAGATTTGCAAGCAAAGTCAAATTGAAGGATACTTTCACAAAGAAGCAACCAACCAAAGAATCCGAAAAACCGATTGACCAAAATCAATATTAAGATAAGATCAACCAAGTGTTCTAGAAAATCAAGAGGGAACTCCCCAAGGTACATGCACAATGTTAGATTTGAATTACTATATATGTGCACAACATGGAATCATCACTCCCTCTAGATAATTTTGAACACAAACAAGAGCAATAGAATAGATTGGAAATGAAGCAAAGCAGCTTGGAAACAAACAAAAGTTGAGAAATTAATATCAAGAAGCGACAAATAAAGACTTACTCAACCGAAATGGATGGGTGTGACAAGGAAAAACATTTTTGGAGACTAATAGGATGATAAAATCATCAACATAGTCTTTCAATATATAAGGCACATAGTGTGTATCATGTTTTTCCCAAACACCCAAACCAACGAGTTAAAACACATAGGTCCACAAGCTTATTAAGATGCAAAAGGAATACCAAAAGAAAAGCAAAGCTCGTGCCTTTTAGGAACCACCAAGGAATATAAAGAAATAAAAGGTGGTCAAAAAAATATCAATTAAAGATGTAAGTATTCTCGTGTGTATAAGTTTCTAAGTGTACATCACTCACAAAGATATATATCCACAAAGAAACATGCACACACAAAATAGGTACAAAGGTGAAGAACATGATATCCAAGAGAGGTTCATAAATATACCAATAAGATTTTTGCATGAAAGCAAAGCACTAATCTTAGTTTAATCTTAAGGGGATATAGATGAACACTCAAAAAAATCATCAAAGCATCACAAATATCACAAGGGAAAAGTGATAGTTGGAATGCTTCGAGAAAGGTAACGCATATCACAAAAGATTCAAATGGTTTTTTGAGATTTCATCAAAATTGCATATGAGAGACTTAAAGTAGAAGTTGCTAGATTAATATACTTGGGATTGGTGATTCATGAAAATGAATATAAATATCCCCTTAGTATGTAATCATCCCGGCTTACTCATAGTTGCAATAAAGATGCTTTTGATAAGACATATGCAAGAACCAAATGAAATGCAACAAAAGGAAATCATGCCAAGATTCAACCTACACACGGTTGAAAGCTAGAAATGTATGCATGAGATAGATACTTGTTACCGAGACGACATTGGTGATGAAGAGGATGCGAGTTTGATAATCATCGTAGCTTGACTCCTATAATACCATGGTGAGAACACCTTCCTTATGAATGGAGCAAGCAACCAATGTATCTCCATTGTACCTAAAAACAAAATTCAAGTACAAAATGGTTCCCAAACTCATTGGGTCCAAAGTAGTTAGAACAACTACAATACATAGGACAAACTCCACATAAATATGTTCATATTAATATGAATTTGAATTTCATGCACATCTTAGCCATTTAGGATTCGATGGAGTTTATCCTATATATTGGATCAACGAAAGTAAGCATGTTAAAGGATATACAAGGTAAATATACATGCAAAAAACTTTCAAGAACCAAACAAGATACAAATTGGACAAAAATACCAATTAAAATAAAGAAGGCACTCATAAGAGAGAAAATCAAACGAAGTGTCCAAATTATATCAAAACCCCAAATCAACACATGATTTAAGAAACCAAATAGAGAAGATAAAAAAACATCAAAGAATAAACAAACCCTCTAAACCTTTCAAGATGGCACACAAAGTACCAAGATGAAAAATGTTCGTCTTCCAAAGAGACAAGTCATTGGGATAAAATACCAATTTCAAGACAACAAGTGTTCAAACACATATATGATAGTTCTTCCAATAATAGTACATTAATTATGATATTGCATTTGAATATAAAATGCACACAATGGAATCATTACTCTCCGTATATATTGTTCAACCACTAGTCAAGCTCAAGAAAAACAATAAGATGCAATACCAATTAAAGAATTGTGTTCTACTCAAAGTAGGATAGCTTCCCCAAGAAATGCAACACAAAGATGTATGACTTTGAATGAAAGTGCACACGAATGGGATCATTGCTTTTCCTAACTCAAGAAAGCATAAAACAAATTTTGAGTATAGAAAGGAAGACACAAAGGAGTTTGAACCAAACAAATCCTTGGGAAGAAACAAAGCAATTTTTAGAGCAATGGACAAAGTAAATATGATCAATAAACTTACCATAAATTATTATAACTTGTCAAAGACAAGAGATGTATGGAGATATTTCTCGGTGGTATTTTTTCACAATCATATTCACAAAACATAAGCATGTGGTAAAAGATAGGAATAGAAAAACATGCTTAGATAGAGATTCTTGAAGGCTTCAAATAAGAACCGAAAATGCAAAGCATCAAGAAACTCTCACAAACAAGATACCAACAGAAGAGAGACAAAACACATTTTAAGAAAACATGGAACTTGTTTGAGCAACATGCCACAAAGGAACAATATAACTAACAATATCAACTCTAGGTGGCAATACCTCACATGTTCACATTTTCTAGGCTTGTAATATGCACATAGCTTATTACTCCCCCATAATGTGATAATCCATTTTTTTAACAAGAGGTAAAGAAAATAAATCCAACTAGAGAAATTTAATGGACATTAGAATTTGAATTCCTCATGAGAAAGACATACCACATAGAGACTACAAAATATTGATATATCAACACTAAGTGGTTTTCCTCATGTACACACATTTTAGGATAGTAAAGTGCCAAGAGAATATTACTCCCCCAAAACGGGATAGTCCATTAATCCCCCAAAAAGCCAACTAAAATACAAGATTTGAAATGAAGTCTCTAACACAAAGAACACAAGTACATGGAGTGCAAACCAACAAACTCATACTAGATTAACCAAGATGGGTAAGTAGTAAGCACACCACATACAAACACATGCTAGAAACAAAACTAACATATGCAAGGGAGCAAGCAACTTTCAATGTATATATGAATTAGATACAAGTTACCGCAAGGAGGAACATTGGATAAGAGATATATATAATCCACATGACTTGGCTTGAGGAAATATAATTGATGAAGATCCCTTAATTCTTCATGAGATAGCCAAGTCTCCAATGCCCTCCAACAACACCTATTGATCAAGTTTGAGCTTGTTGGTCCCCAACCAAGTTGGGTCCTAAGAGGTTAGTCACAATAGGTTTGGCAACCCAAATGGTTCTTTTCTTGACACCACTTTTAGTACCAACAAACTTGGCAAACACATTGCGCACATTATCCTTCCGAATGGAATAAACATCATCAACAAGGATAGGGTTGGATAATGTACCATTAGTAAATGAAGAAGCAAGGTGTCCCTTCTCACGACAAAGGTAGCAACATCGACTCTTCTCTTTCTTCTTAATAGGCTCCTAAACTTGAGGATCATTGCCTTGAGTCTTCTTAGAAGGTGGTCGCTGTTAAACTCGTGGTTGAGCATGAGATTGAACAAGAGGCTGCTTCCCTAGTTGCTTATAACTTAGAGAATTCTTTTTCAAAGGGCAAGATCTAACATGGTGCCCTTTAATCTTGCACTTGAAGCAAATAATCTTGGCCGAATATTTTTCTTGTTCTTGGCCCTTCTTATTGTCAACCATGGACTTGTTCTTGATATTGTAGTTGAATCCAAGTCCACTCTTGTCATTGGAAAGTCTTCGCACTCTCAACATCTTGTCAAGGGTGGAACTCCCTTCATGACTCTTTTCCAAGTCTTTCTTCAAAGAAGTGACTTGGGCCTTGAGCTCTTTAATTTTCTCTACATGGTTAGAATCAACACAAGAGCTAGAGGAAGTAGATGCTTCATTGTTAGAGCAACAAGGCAAGGAAAGCAATTCATCACAAGATGTAGATACATTATGAGAGGATGAATTACTAATACTAGCACAAGGAAATATAGCATTACTAGAAGATATTGTGCTAGTAACCATACGAGGCTCACAAGATGTTACTTTTGTAGTGATAGCCTCAAGAGCTAACTTTAGCTTGGTATGGGATGCTAGAAGATCCTCATGAGAGCTAGATAGCTTTTCATGAGTTTCTTACAATTTCCCACACTTGCTAGTCATCAACTCAAGTTGAGCCCTTAGCTCAACATTCTACTTCAAAATAGATGCTTCACAAGATGTGGAGTTAGTAGCACAAGCATCATTAGAAATAGAATAAGACAACTTGGCAAGCTCATTATTCAACCTAGAGTTTTCCTCAATTAGATTAGCATTGCCATTAACAAATTCAACCTTTTCCTTTTTAAGCATTTTATATTTAGCATTAGTATGGTCACGTGCTTTAGTGAGATAGGCTATTTGTTCATTATAGAGCTCCTCAATAGATTAAAGTTTCTCCTCAAGAGTAACTTGGAGCTCATACTCTTCCTCAAGAGACATAGTGAGGGATGCCTTTTCATCGGCATCACTTCTTTCAATCTCACCTTTCTTTTTAATGATTTTAGTGCTATAAATAGCAAAAGCCAATATTTCACCCAAAGGAGTGATAGCTTTACTACCTTTAGGGAGATCAAGAAGAACCAACTCACCCTTCTCCATTAAAGAGACCTCATCCTCATACTCTCCACAAAATACATCCTCATTCTCATCATCACAAGATGTAGTGGGTTCCAAAGGTGGAGATACCTTTGAATCCTTAGCCATAAGGCAGAAATGGATAACGATGATGAAGATTTACTTGAAGAACCATTAAGGTCCATGTCTTGTTCCACCAAAATGTGGGGTTCCTCTACATTGTTAGCCACACAAGCACTAGAGAAAATGGAAGCATTGTTTTCATGAAAACAAGACATATGAAGCATATCATCATGATATTAGTTGAACAACTATTACATGATGTGCAAGGACTATCAATACTAGCATGTAAGGAATTTTGAGTGCTAGAAGATATTAAGTCCAAAGATAGATCATCGCAATGGGATAGAGATGAAGTATAGTAAATAGCAAATTCACTATCCACAATGCAATTTCTATCACCACTCACCATATCATTACCTTGTGACAAATCACATGTTGGTGGCGTGGAGAAAGATGTGAACTCATCACGTACGGAAGTGGATGGAGAACAATCATCCTCAATAATGTTGGACACATCATTTATATCTTGAATTTTTGTCCATAGCTCATGAGTGTTCCGAAAAGGCATGATTGACTCAATAACTACATCGCTCAAAACACACAAAAGACCATTAGATACAAGAGTATTGAGATAAGAGTTTTCCTCATCATCTAAAGATAAATCTTGAGAATTCTTTGGAGGAGGAAAATCCATATCTACAATTCTTCTTACAAACTTTGGACCCATGTCCTTAAGAAAATTAAGAATGCGAATTTTCCAAACATCATAATTTCTACCATAGAATATAAAAGCAGGATCGTGCTCTATTTCCCTAAATGACATCGTACTCTCTAGGATGTAAAGCCTAATAAGAGAGCCCAGGCTCTGATACCAATTGAATGGACAACAACGTTGCCTAGAGGGGGGTGAATAGGCGATTAAAACTTTTCCGGTTAAGGCTTGCTAAATGCGGAAATAAACTAGGTGTTTAAATTAACAAGCATACAACCTAAATATTCTAAGGTCAACTAGGTGCACCAACAACTTATGCTAAGCAAGACGAGCAACAAGGTGATAGCAAGATATATAACTTCAAGCTCGAAGGCTATCACAATGTAAATTGCATAAGTAAAAAAGCTCGGGTATATAAATAACCGAGGCACACGGAGACGATGATGTATTCCCGAGTTCCTCCCACAAAGGGGACTACGTCTCGTTGCAGGGGTGTGAGCTCGCCACAAGAGGCCTACTCAACGCCACAAAGGCCTCACCCTATTCTCCGATGAACCCCGCCACAAAGGCTTAGTTCACGTTCCACTATTGGCAACCTTCAAACCCGAGGCACGCATCCACAACTTAATTGGAGGCTCCCAAGAACACCACAAGTCGTCTAGGGTCCAAGACCCAAGAGTAACAAGCTCACAAACTTTCAACTTCCACGAATCCTCGTGGAGAAAGCAAACCGATGCAACCAATGCAAATGGCAAGAACACAAGTGCTCAAATCCTTCACTCTGAAATTCCAACAAAGCAACAAATGCTTATGGGGGAATAAGAGAGGAAGAACAAAGGAGGAGAAACACCAAGAACTCCAAGATCAAGATCTACTAAGTTTCCCTCACTAAGAAGGAAGATGGGTTGGTGGAAATATAGATCTAGATCTCCTCTAACTTATCCCTCAAAGATATGCAAGAATCATAGGAGGGATTGGGAGAGGGGCAAGCTATCCAAGGTCAACAATGGTGGGGGAGAGGGAGAAAAACGTGCTTGGAGTCTTGGGGACCAATGGGGAAGAAGACCCCCTTAAATAGGTCCCCACAAAAACTAGCCGTTTTGTGTGCAGAGTAAGCAGGATATTCCGGTCCAAAACTGGACCAAATAATCCGGTCCAACAGGAATATCCGGTCTAAGATGAATAATCCGGTACCAATAATCCGGTTGGGTTTTGTCCCGAACAAGCAGCTGAACCGGATATTCCGGCTCCTCCGGAATAATCCGGTATAAATAATCCGGTTCACTTCTGTTAGTTTTATCTCCAGTCCTTCGCCGTTTTCGACTGAGATTTCGGAGTGGAGGGACAGATGCCAACCGGATATTCCGGTTCAAACTTGAACCGGAATTTCCGCCCCCCGCAAGACTAACAAAAACAACAACACGAAAACTGCAATAACTTTTTCATCCGGACTCCGTTTTTTATGATCTTGGGCTCGTTGAAATCACCACAACGAGAACTACAACAATATTCAGAGAAACATCATTGTACAGCAATGGAAGATAAAACCAAATGGGGAAAGGTTTTGGCCTTTCAAAAAGGAACAACCGGTAAAACCTGCTACACGAAAACGCACATAACTTTTGCGAATGAACTCCGACCGAGGTAAATCCAATTGCATTGGAAAGATAATAGCAAGGAGTATCCAAATAAAAGTATGGAGAAGTTACCACACATGGAAGGTGTGTGAACATTCTCAAAGACGAGCGGAATATTTTCACCACCGAAAACGCAACAAGTTTTTCTTACGAAATCCGTTTTCGAGAAACCAAGGCTTGTTATGAAGATCACGACAAGCACTAACCCAAAGGAGACAAAAGCCAAATAATAACCAAGAAATATGATATGAAAAGTATGCAAAGGTTTGAGCTCTCCATAACGATTCGATCAAGTTACTCACTTGAGAGCCCCTCTTGATAGTACGACTATCTATCCTATAACCCGGTCTCCCAAAGACACGAGACCGGTAAAATAGAAAACCTATCAATATTATACCTTTGCCTTGAGAATTCCACTTGAGATAGATGATGACGATCTTGACTCTCTCAAGTTGGATCTTCTTTCTTGATCGCGCTTGCTAGCACAAGCTCCGCTTGATGAAGACTTGCAAGTTGCTCCCCCATACACCATTATCGGAGAGACTAGCTCCCCCATACACCATTATGGGAGAGACACTTCTCGGCAAATCTTCACAAGGCCACAATATCCAAAAGGGTGGCAAGCATCAAGCATAGGATATCTTCTAGATGCTTTACTTGAGCTTCCACGTCAAGCTATATGACGAACACCGCTTGACGACGACATAGACCATGGGCTATATGAAATCTTCCTTTTGATGCAAGCCCATGGAAAGATACCTAACCACAAATAGAGATGCCACACACAAATGTCATGGGTTAGTTCACAAAGCTATATTTACACTTGTTTACCATACCATGAGATACACAATCCCACTTGGTATATCTTGTAGCTTTGTGTGTTGATCACTTGCTTGATCAACCTTGTATCTTTGCTTCTCACTTCAAATGATGATGTATTGAAGATGATAATGAAAGATCACCTAATTGTTTTCTTCAAGACACACTAGCAATAAGCTTAACTCAAACCATGACCATTCTTCATATAAATCCTTGAATATAAGAATCGCCATCAAGGAAGCTAATAGAGTTCAACACATGAACTCCATTATTTCCTATGGACAAGATCTACAAGGATAACTCAATGAAAACATTAGTACATAAGGATTGTCATTAATTACCAAAACCACATATGGGGGCACCATGCTCTTTCACGAAACCAATATGAGTACATTTGAATGTACTCAGTAAGACACCCATCATGTACCTTACCAAAATGCAAGTATGCTTATATAGTGGAATAGGTAGGCTATACATAGGGTTCACTATCAGTGATATATGAAAGACATATCATAGTTGATTTTGAAAATCTCTGTATCTTTATTGAAGAAGATACTTCAAAACAAAATAATATAGTTTTCTTTCTCTTGTAGATATCACATGTACAAGAGGTTTTGTAAAACTTTGTTAAAAGAAGGTTTTCTCTTTGCAAAACTTCTTGGAATCAACTTCCAGTTCTTGTTTAGATAAGAAAGATTTTATTTCCAAAACATCTTGTAAAACAACTTCTGGCTTTTCATCAATGGTACCTCCACGGTACAAGATTTTCCTCCTTTTAGTACTTCATGAGTCCACCACCTTTTTGAAAACTCCTTTTTGAAAACATTGACACAATGCTATCTACATGGACATTCAACTGTCCATATCCGAGGATGCGGCTATTCCAAATAGTTCTACTCTGCAGAGGTGTACACAATCCACCAGATCTAGTACATCCGCCGTGAACAACCACGTACTGTAACAACAGTATGTGAACATCAGATAACTGATCCTAACCATCCACTATGTCCAAGCTAGTACATGTCTATCTCTTCAGTTGGGTATAATCTCCCCGGCACCAGGTCCCACCCCGCCACGGCAGGAGACCCAATTGTCGCATCCAGAGGAAAAATTAATTCCACACTTTATATGCCTATTTTGTATTCATGACTGGCGGCATTTCGGTTCAAGGGAAGTCGTGCCCTTATAGCAAATTGAGATAGAACACACACTAACAAGAACAAACTTCAAGTTAAGACCCGTTCCCATGTTGGGTAAAGTGGCAGTACGGTAAAGGTTGTCTGGCGAAGAATAGGTTATGTGTCATTTTTGAAAACACGTTTTTCCCAAAAATGACCACTTCAACAATCCTCCGGTGAGTAAGGCTTCTCCTTCCCCTCGGGTTTTCCATAAAGCCTTTGTTTTGCAAAAACATATTTTTAGGATGTCCATAAGGGACTTATACTTTTGAGTGGTAATAAATACCATATGGTGGCTATGGGCTTGGTAACACCAAGTATTAACTACTGGCATAGTAATGATATATATAATATTAGTAGTAGTAATAGACACTCAAAAATAGTTTTTGGTAATCAAAGTTTTGTAAAACTTTTCAGAAGTAAAACATGCATGATAGATAATGATAAGTGTAGTAGCAAGCATCAGGATGGCTTGCCTTAAAACTCTTAGTGTCCCTGGCCTTGAAGTAGCTTGAACTTGACGCACAGCTCCACAACTGCTTCTTCTTCTCCTTCGTTTCCTAACGTCGTAAAAGAATAAAAGACACACACTTAGAACTAAAGGACAAACAACTAAACAAAACAACACACACAGCAAGCAACTTACACTAGCGCAATCACTCAAACGTTATCGAGAAAACTATCTCACAAAACTCTCATGGTACAAAATTGTCGTCAAACAAATATATGGTTGAGAAACCATATCCCACATCTTAAATACCATTTATGGAATGGGTGTATGTCGCACCCGGACTTCTAGAGGATACTCACAATCTGCTAAACAGTAGATCAATGGCTTACGGGGCATACCGGCACCCGCATCTCAATATGAGCAGGCCAACACGTAAACGTGTGACAACCATTCTCTACTATCCATCGTCTGCGTAAACCATCCCATAGAAATCCGACTACTTCCATTGACGTACTTCATAGCATACACACATGGTACGTCAATGGCATTTGAACAAGTGATATCACAACAAATCTCTAAGACACAAAGAAATAGAAATAAGTTGCAAATAGCTCTCACTAGAGCAGAGATAGCAAATACAATCATCCAGAGGACACATGTCCCAACAAGTCATCATTACATCACAGCGGAAGCATCCAAAGTGTCTGAGTACAGACAAGATCCAAATAGGCCTAAGAGGCCGGAAACGAAAAGACGGAGCCCATCCACGATGTCTCGGATCCTGCCCGGGTCCGCTATCTACTCGTCAGCAGCCTCGTCATACTCCACGTAGTAGCCACCATGGGGATCCTCGGAAACATAGTCTGCGGAAACCACAGCCCCAAAGGGGTCAGTACAGACAAGTACTGGCAAGCAAGACTCACAAGATACCAAAGTGTACCCATCAACACCAAGCACAGATGCTTTGGGTTCAACGGAAGAAAGGGGTGTTACAAAAGATGCGGCAGCGGGCTGCACTAACCAACTACAGATACAGGCTACAACTTCCGGCTAACAGAAAGGAGATAAGATAGCGTATCGTAACCAACTACGACTAACCTCAAACAAACCCATCCTGGATCTCGCCCCTTATCCAAAGAAGCAATCCGAGGATAACCCACACAGTTGGATTAAGGTGACATCATTCTTATGGTGGAAGTAGTCTCTGTTACTAGTCAAGTTATTATAGCTAGGTGTAAGTTGTCTGAGTACTTGTTAGCCAGTACTTTCACCAAGTCATCCATAACCGCGGACAACACGGCTTCTGTAGCATCCCAACTTTTAATAAAGATGGAATACCTGTGTTATTGTGCTAGTCCCTGGATCAATTGCTAGCACCACAGTACAAAATGAAATATCATGCAAATGCATCAAATTCTATTACATCGCATGATCCAGTCTTTACAAAATAGTATTACAACTTGCATAGTCTTAGAAGACTAGCAGAAAACAAAGTATTACAGCGGAAAACATAGAACAACATTGAGCCCATCTTCTTCATGTGCCACAGGCAAAACATGTTGGCGATAGTCTCGAGATCCTAAACGAAATCCTCACTCGTCTTCAGAAATATCTGCAATGTGGAATATGCAGCCACAAGGGAGTCAATACAATTTAATGTATTGGCAAGTAACACTATGGTGGATATAAATGGCAAGACTAGTACTACATGCTTATTCGGCTGAGTGGAGTTTAGGCTAAGTTTGCATAAAGCCAGTTTTGTCCTATCTCTTTTGTAAAAGAAACTTTTCTTTTCAAAGGGGTGGCAACATTGGATTAAGATCCAAGCACCACAATACTGTTCACTTGGTCAAAATTTTACTTATTGAAATTGATGATGAGATTCTTCCGTCAATCCTTGTCCAGCTGCTCATAGTTGTCCTTAACCGGGGACACGGCTAAGATCTTAGTTTCTAACTCTGCAGAGGTTGTGCACTTTCACCCTTTGTCTTCAATTAGCCCAAACATCCTATACACCCGGAGTGCATCATGGAAAGGAGAGAATTGAGACGAGATCTTTCAGAAGAAGAATTCAAACCCACCGGCAAGACCCGTTCCACCTATAATTTTGCTACATCTGCTTGTCAAGCCTGGGCTGAACCCTCACAACTTAATTGATCAAGACAGAGCCCATAATGTCAAAAGGCTGCACGGGAAGCTACTAAACTTAGAAGGACATAGTAATCTCTTTGTTCCTGGGTGGCCATCCTCAAGTGACAACCTCAAGTGGAATAACCCTTAGATAAGGGCCCTGAGGAAACACTCAACATAACCCAGTCTTACCGCTTCCACCCAGGTGGTTCATTCATTAGTTATACTTAGGATTTTTCCTCAACATCTAGTAAAACAATTTGTAACATTGCATAGCACCTAGTAAATTCTAAGGCTATCAAAATAACAAGGTAAAAGGGATGGCTACACACTACTAGGATAATAGCATAGCATAGTATAACTTAGTAAAATTTCCTATCATGCATACTACTCAAAATCAACTAATGCATATAGAAAATAATGGGTAGTTGATGGTGTGTTACTTGCCTTGTTGAAGTTGGTGAAGGTATCACACTCTCTTCACAAAAGATCGTTGCTCTCCGTACAATCTATCCATTGAAAACACAATAACAAAATAAACAAGCATCCTAGCAATCAAACACATAGGTGGAGAAAGCAAAAATAGCAAATGTCATAACAGAGGGGTTGGACTAAGTTGGCTAGGACAAGGTCAAAGTTTGAGTTTTGAAAGATTCATTTCATAATGGTTCAACACATTGTTAAGGAGTTTCCAAAGGTTTACTTGGAAAGGACTAGGTTGAGTTTGATGTTATATAACTTTATTATAACCATACTTGTCGAGGAAGTTCCAAGAGTTCACTAAGAATAAACATATTACTTTTTCAACTAAAGTAATACCTGCAAGCACTTGGTCATATTCACCTTCAAAATATTTAAGTGACTATGTTAGTATTTTCCATTGTGGTTAGGGTAGGTCTACTAACTTCATCATCAAAGGGAAAATATTACTAAGTCTTGGGTTTTCCATTTGGGTCAATGGTTGGACAAAAACAACTTGGTATTCTTCAACTTGTGTGAATTGCTTCTAGACCTCATGTGATTGCCTTCTTGAAGATCATCATCATGCCATCTAAGTTGTTTCCTTCCTTGGTGTGGTGCTTCCCTTGGTCTTGATAGTCTTCATGGTTTTCACTTCACCAATTGGTTTGGGTATTTGATGGGTACAAATACTACTAAGTAAAATTGAAAGAAAATTTAAGAAGAAGGATAGAAAGAGAGAGGGAGATGCTTTCTTCTGGATTTCTTCACACTTGTACTTCCTTGAGTTTCCTCTAGTGATGGAGTCTTTTCTTCAAAATTTCTTCATTGATCCTCCTTGTATTCTCTTCATGTTGCCACCAAGTTGAAAGTGAAGAGCCTTCTATTGCTTGAGTCTTGTTTTTCATTTGCTAACTTGATGATTTCTTGAAGCAAGAATAGGGGAATGGAGAAGTAGATAGAAAGTAAAGGTACTAGGTTCTAAGGTTTACCACTTGGTCTTGTATGTGATTTACACATACTAGGTACTTGGTCTTGGCTCAAAAATAGCCATAACAACAAAGGTAAACAATGATAGAAACAACTCTAATACTTAACCAACTAGGTGGACTACTATGATGGAAGTTTGGCTAAAATTACATGGTCATGGTCCAAGGGTGTCCAAAATGGTTGGGTAAGGTTGTTTTTGGTTCAAGGTTGTCAAATGGAACAATTTTGCAAAAGGAACTATATTGAAATTATTTATAGAAATTAATTTATGTCAAAAAAAACTCAAATAGACAACTAAATTCTAAATTCAATTTTAATTTGTTCAATTATTATTTTGGGACAGAGTATATGAAAGTACACATCCTAAGGTTTCCAAATATATTTTATTTACAATTTTTGGATGTGTAGAATTTGAATTATGCCAAATTTCATCAAACAAGCATATTTGAAATTGAACAATTTTAAGTTTGTCAAATTTGAATTTGGACAGTGCCAAAAGTTTCTAAATGTCAAGGGCTTTTCAAAAAGTCCAAGATTGCTAAATTTGGGCTTATGGATCAAAAGATATGATAGATCTAAGATGCAGGGACTAATCTGTAAAACTGCCAATTAATCCTAGCGGGAGAAAAATTTGAATTAAAGGCTGGGCCACGTGGCTGATCCTGATTGGGTGCTACTGCTGACTGGGCTGCTGACCGTGCAGGTGACGTGGATAAGTGATTTGATCAGGGCCGTTGGATCCAGATCTGAGGGTGGCATACCCCTTCGTTTATAGGATCTAATCTAGGCCATTAGATTTAGATCTAACGGCACAGAGGAGAGAGGAGGGGGCTCACCGGATTCTTCCGCCGGAGAATGGCAGGGCGGCGGCGCTGCGTCACGGTGGTGGACGGCGGGGCTTCTCCGGTGTGCCTCCAGGCTCGGGGATACCACGGGAAGGTGCCGCGCGACACGGTGGATGCGATGATGACCACGGGGAGTCTTCACGAGCTCTGCAACGACGGCGGCGAGGAGGTCCCGAGGCGACTGTGCGGTTCCCGGCTCCGGCGAGCTCGCCTCGTCGCTACCCTGTAGCAAAACGACGCACAAAAGACTCAAAACGTGCGCACGGACAAGGGGGAGGAGAGGGGCACGGTCTCGTGCTCTCGTTTGGTCTCACCTGGCCGGAAATCGCGAAGCACGGCGGCGGTACAGAAGAACTCCGGTGAGGGATTGGTGAAGCCTCGGCGCACAAAACGAGATGGGAGGAGAGGGGAAAGGAAGAGGGGATCGGGGGCCTCTTATAGATGCAGAGAGGGGAGGGGAACACGGCCTTAATGGCCTTGATTCGATGGCGAAATTTTCGGCCGAATTGGCCGTGGCTTTCCTTCCGTGAGGAAGAAGACGGTGACGTCACTGATGACGTCATCGATTTTATTCTTTTTATTTCTGTTTAATTGATTAAATCATATCTTCTGTTTTATAACTCCAATTAATATGAAACAAAAATCTAAATTCTTACTATTTCAATTACTTTCCAATAGTAACATTTTTGGAAACAAAATCATCATATTTTATTTTTGAATTTGGGAATTTGAATAATTCCTTAATAGTTACTTAATGTGATTTTTAATTTAAATTTTTATAAAACATAGTTATTGGTCAACTAAGATTTTAGTGACATTATAAATGTTGAAAACAAGATTTTGAAAGTCATTCCACCATGTTTTCACAATTATTTATTTTGAAAAATAAATAAAGCACTAATAATACTTTAAGGTCATTTTATAATTTAGAAATAATAAATTTATGTTATTGTCTAAATAAAATTTCAGAGACATTTTACTTGTCATAAATTATTTTTGGAAAGCCATTTTAAAAACTATTTCACATTGTAATATGAAGGATTTACTAATAGTAACTTAATGTTATTTAATTAGTTCTTATCAATTAATTAATATTGTTGATCAATAAATTTAGGATAAAACCACATGTCATAATATTGTTTTCAAAACTCCTTTTATGTTATTTTCCAAACCATGCATTTTATTTGTCACACCTTCATGTTTAAAACTTGGAATATCAACTAAAAGTTATTACTAGCAATTTTATTCTCTTCAATTACCTTTGGGGCTTTAGAACTTTATTAAGGGTTATATATCTTTTATTGTTGTTGCCATAAAATACTTTTAAGGTAATATTTGAATTGAAAACCTTTTATGTAATAAAGTTTGCTAAAGATAAAATGGTTTCTTTATGTGAGAAAAATTCATTTGAGAGGGTTTTAGGGTTAGTGGTAAAGTTCAATTTCATTGGATATGTATTGTTTCCTTTTGTTTCTTGCTTCTCATTTGGTTTTTGGTGACTTGCATAACATGAAAACAAAAAGTTTCAAATTTTTGTGATTTTTGAGTTTTCCAAAAATCAGGGATGTTACAGACTACCACCCTTAATAGAAATCTCGTCCCGAGATTTGGGAAGGCTAGAAAGAAAGATTTTGGGTAATTGGATTCCAAAACAACTGGGTGGGCTACCACCCTTAAAAAGAAACTTTTGTGGGTAGTCTATTTTCATTAGATTGGAGTGTAGATTGATTCTAAATTAGCTTGAGTAGATCTTTCCTCTGTGGTAGAGGTGTAGACCAACATAGGTCTGTTGAACTACCTTTGACACTGAGGGGTCACTCTTTGGGTCAATCAAAAGATCAAGTTGAGAGGATTTCACAACATCATCTCATTATAATGGGAACACATTTCTCAGACATTCATTGTGGTTTATTACACTGGAAGAACTCCTAGGGAAAATAAATTTATTTTCAACATGAAACTTTGCCTAAGATTCCTTCTTTCAGAAAGTCATGTTTCCTTCCTTCTCCCTTTGAGGGCATCCATTTGCATAGTGTCCTTTATCTCTGCATTTGAAGCAAGTCACTTGGCTGATGTCTCTATAGACAGGATTGGGGTTCTTCTGAAGTTTCTTCTTCTTCCTTGGTGGAGTTAAATTGGCCATCATATCTTCATACTGCTGCCCAGTATACTCAACTATGTTGGTTGAAGGTCTGGGTTTCTTGTTGGGACAATTTCTAGACAAATGTCCATCTTCTTCACAAGAATAGCAATTCTTGGTGGAGTGTTTGGATGAATATGGATGTGGTGTAGTCTTGGCTCCAGTATCCATCTTGACATGGTCCACCTGAATAGTATCTAGCTTGCATTTTCCCTTCACATCTGGTTTTCCTAAGTTCTCTTGGATTGCACTAAGCATTTCCATTTTGGCTTGTTGTCCAACTTGTTGTACCATGGGGTAAAGTGGACATTGTGTTGGAACATGTGTTGTTCCTTCACACAGAAAACAAGTAACTTGGGTGAAGTATCCTTCTGTTGAGTTGTTTGCATCACCATGGGGCCACTCATCAGGACAATCTTTGGAATAGTGTCCTATCTCACCACAAGATTTGCAGGCTTTGGGTGTTGAAAACATTTCTTCTTCTATCTCCTGGTTATCTCTAGTTATCAAAGGCTGATTGTCTTTACTATTGGCCAAGTTTTGGGACATCATCTTCACTATCTGTGATTGAGTATCCAACACTTGTTGCATTCCTGGTGTTAACTCCATATTGGGGTTGCTTGCTTGGTTCTGGGTCATCAGTTGTATCAGCTGAGTTTGAGCTTCCAGTAGCATCTGCATTGCTATTGAGTTCTCAGGGTTGTTGGCATTCTGGCTAGACATCTGTTTTGAGGTTTTAGGGAAGATGAGTAGAGGTTAGAAAGGATCTAAGAAGGTTCCTATCCAAACACAGCAGATCAAGGAAACTCATCTTACAAACAACACATAACAAACATATAGCAACACATTCATCACACCAAGCAACATAGTTTTTGGAAAACATCTAGTATTGTCATACCACACTCATTAGTATGATCAATACTCTAATCGTGTTTCGTGTCTCACAACTTTGTTACATCTCATGGTGGTCTACTATTCAAGGCAGGGTAACAACTTTCTTGCTTTATTCCTCATGATATGTCTTCAATACTCAGTCTTCACAATGATCTCCACGTTCTTGTACATTGTAATCTCTTTTTCAAGAGTGTTGATCTCTTCTTCGGCTTCCTTGAGAATCTTCTTAGTGTTGTGAAGTCTCCACTTGAGTCTCTCAGTAAGTTCTTCAATAGCCCTCCATGCAGCACTTCTTGCTGAATCAAAGAATGTCAAATGCACCTCCTTGTTGGTAAGCATGCAATCTCCTCCCTTCTTGTGGTCGTACTCCTTGTTCATGTACAGATGAATCTGCACCCACCAATATTCAAGATCATCTTCCTCATCAATGTAGGGAAAACCCCAATAGACTGCTGGTCCTTCAAATCCCATGATTGACATGAGATCCTTCAATGCTCTTGGAAAATCAGTGTCACATTCCAGGGTCATGGTCATCATTGGTCCTTTCTTGAGTGATTCAATGATGTTGGTCATCTACAGATAAGAGTATACATTAGAAATGTACCATGGAAAGGAGTACGAGGAGAAATGAAGATATAAAAGATTCCTTTGTGGAGTAGTTAATAGATAGTATTTTTTTTTTATTCCTATGGCTTTTCCTATTCTAATCCAACTTAGGGTCTCGAATCCTACAGGCAACACAAGGCTCTGATACCATTTTGTAGCATCCCAACTTTTAATAAAGATGGAATACCTGTGTTATTGTGCTAGTCCCTGGATCAATTGCTAGCACCACAGTACAAAATGAAATATCATGCAAATGCATCAAATTCTATTACATCGCATGATCCAGTCTTTACAAAATAGTATTACAACTTGCATAGTCTTAGAAGACTAGCAGAAAACAAAGTATTACAGCGGAAAACATAGAACAACATTGAGCCCATCTTCTTCATGTGCCACAGGCAAAACATGTTGGCGATAGTCTCGAGATCCTAAACGAAATCCTCACTCGTCTTCAGAAATATCTGCAATGTGGAATATGCAGCCACAAGGGAGTCAATACAATTTAATGTATTGGCAAGTAACACTATGGTGGATATAAATGGCAAGACTAGTACTACATGCTTATTCGGCTGAGTGGAGTTTAGGCTAAGTTTGCATAAAGCCAGTTTTGTCCTATCTCTTTTGTAAAAGAAACTTTTCTTTTCAAAGGGGTGGCAACATTGGATTAAGATCCAAGCACCACAATACTGTTCACTTGGTCAAAATTTTACTTATTGAAATTGATGATGAGATTCTTCCGTCAATCCTTGTCCAGCTGCTCATAGTTGTCCATAACCGGGGACACGGCTAAGATCTTAGTTTCTAACTCTGCAGAGGTTGTGCACTTTCACCCTTTGTCTTCAATTAGCCCAAACATCCTATACACCCGGAGTGCATCATGGAAAGGAGAGAATTGAGACGAGATCTTTCAGAAGAAGAATTCAAACCCACCGGCAAGACCCGTTCCACCTATAATTTTGCTACATCTGCTTGTCAAGCCTGGGCTGAACCCTCACAACTTAATTGATCAAGACAGAGCCCATAATGTCAAAAGGCTGCACGGGAAGCTACTAAACTTAGAAGGACATAGTAATCTCTTTGTTCCTGGGTGGCCATCCTCAAGTGACAACCTCAAGTGGAATAACCCTTAGATAAGGGCCCTGAGGAAACACTCAACATAACCCAGTCTTACCGCTTCCACCCAGGTGGTTCATTCATTAGTTATACTTAGGATTTTTCCTCAACATCTAGTAAAACAATTTGTAACATTGCATAGCACCTAGTAAATTCTAAGGCTATCAAAATAACAAGGTAAAAGGGATGGCTACACACTACTAGGATAATAGCATAGCATAGTATAACTTAGTAAAATTTCCTATCATGCATACTACTCAAAATCAACTAATGCATATAGAAAATAATGGGTAGTTGATGGTGTGTTACTTGCCTTGTTGAAGTTGGTGAAGGTATCACACTCTCTTCACAAAAGATCGTTGCTCTCCGTACAATCTATCCATTGAAAACACAATAACAAAATAAACAAGCATCCTAGCAATCAAACACATAGGTGGAGAAAGCAAAAATAGCAAATGTCATAACAGAGGGGTTGGACTAAGTTGGCTAGGACAAGGTCAAAGTTTGAGTTTTGAAAGATTCATTTCATAATGGTTCAACACATTGTTAAGGAGTTTCCAAAGGTTTACTTGGAAAGGACTAGGTTGAGTTTGATGTTATATAACTTTATTATAACCATACTTGTCGAGGAAGTTCCAAGAGTTCACTAAGAATAAACATATTACTTTTTCAACTAAAGTAATACCTGCAAGCACTTGGTCATATTCACCTTCAAAATATTTAAGTGACTATGTTAGTATTTTCCATTGTGGTTAGGGTAGGTCTACTAACTTCATCATCAAAGGGAAAATATTACTAAGTCTTGGGTTTTCCATTTGGGTCAATGGTTGGACAAAAACAACTTGTTATTCTTCAACTTGTGTGAATTGCTTCTAGACCTCATGTGATTGCCTTCTTGAAGATCATCATCATGCCATCTAAGTTGTTTCCTTCCTTGGTGTGGTGCTTCTCTTGGTCTTGATAGTCTTCATGGTTTTCACTTCACCAATTGGTTTGGGTATTTGATGGGTACAAATACTACTAAGTAAAATTGAAAGAAAATTTAAGAAGAAGGATAGAAAGAGAGAGGGAGATGCTTTCTTCTGGATTTCTTCACACTTGTACTTCCTTGAGTTTCCTCTAGTGATGGAGTCTTTTCTTCAAAATTTCTTCATTGATCCTCCTTGTATTCTCTTCATGTTGCCACCAAGTTGAAAGTGAAGAGCCTTCTATTGCTTGAGTCTTGTTTTTCATTTGCTAACTTGATGATTTCTTGAAGCAAGAATAGGGGAATGGAGAAGTAGATAGAAAGTAAAGGTACTAGGTTCTAAGGTTTACCACTTGGTCTTGTATGTGATTTACACATACTAGGTACTTGGTCTTGGCTCAAAAATAGCCATAACAACAAAGGTAAACAATGATAGAAACAACTCTAATACTTAACCAACTAGGTGGACTACTATGATGGAAGTTTGGCTAAAATTACATGGTCATGGTCCAAGGGTGTCCAAAATGGTTGGGTAGGGTTGTTTTTGGTTCAAGGTTGTCAAATGGAACAATTTTGCAAAAGGAACTATATTGAAATTATTTATAGAAATTAATTTATGTCAAAAAAAACTCAAATAGACAACTAAATTCTAAATTCAATTTTAATTTGTTCAATTATTATTTTGGGACAGAGTATATGAAAGTACACATCCTAAGGTTTCCAAATATATTTTATTTACAATTTTTGGATGTGTAGAATTTGAATTATGCCAAATTTCATCAAACAAGCATATTTGAAATTGAACAATTTTAAGTTTGTCAAATTTGAATTTGGACAGTGCCAAAAGTTTCTAAATGTCAAGGGCTTTTCAAAAAGTCCAAGATTGCTAAATTTGGGCTTATGGATCAAAAGATATGATAGATCTAAGATGCAGGGACTAATCTGTAAAACTGCCAATTAATCCTAGCGGGAGAAAAATTTGAATTAAAGGCTGGGCCACGTGGCTGATCCTGATTGGGTGCTACTGCTGACTGGGCTGCTGACCGTGCAGGTGACGTGGATAAGTGATTTGATCAGGGCCGTTGGATCCAGATCTGAGGGTGGCATACCCCTTCGTTTATAGGATCTAATCTAGGCCATTAGATTTAGATCTAACGGCACAGAGGAGAGAGGAGGGGGCTCACCGGATTCTTCCGCCGGAGAATGGCAGGGCGGCGGCGCTGCGTCACGGTGGTGGACGGCGGGGCTTCTCCGGTGTGCCTCCAGGCTCGGGGATACCACGGGAAGGTGCCGCGCGACACGGTGGATGCGATGATGACCACGGGGAGTCTTCACGAGCTCTGCAACGACGGCGGCGAGGAGGTCCCGAGGCGACTGTGCGGTTCCCGGCTCCGGCGAGCTCGCCTCGTCGCTACCCTGTAGCAAAACGACGCACAAAAGACTCAAAACGTGCGCACGGACAAGGGGGAGGAGAGGGGCACGGTCTCGTGCTCTCGTTTGGTCTCACCTGGCCGGAAATCGCGAAGCACGGCGGCGGTACAGAAGAACTCCGGTGAGGGATTGGTGAAGCCTCGGCGCACAAAACGAGATGGGAGGAGAGGGGAAAGGAAGAGGGGATCGGGGGCCTCTTATAGATGCAGAGAGGGGAGGGGAACACGGCCTTAATGGCCTTGATTCGATGGCGAAATTTTCGGCCGAATTGGCCGTGGCTTTCCTTCCGTGAGGAAGAAGACGGTGACGTCACTGATGACGTCATCGATTTTATTCTTTTTATTTCTGTTTAATTGATTAAATCATATCTTCTGTTTTATAACTCCAATTAATATGAAACAAAAATCTAAATTCTTACTATTTCAATTACTTTCCAATAGTAACATTTTTGGAAACAAAATCATCATATTTTATTTTTGAATTTGGGAATTTGAATAATTCCTTAATAGTTACTTAATGTGATTTTTAATTTAAATTTTTATAAAACATAGTTATTGGTCAACTAAGATTTTAGTGACATTATAAATGTTGAAAACAAGATTTTGAAAGTCATTCCACCATGTTTTCACAATTATTTATTTTGAAAAATAAATAAAGCACTAATAATACTTTAAGGTCATTTTATAATTTAGAAATAATAAATTTATGTTATTGTCTAAATAAAATTTCAGAGACATTTTACTTGTCATAAATTATTTTTGGAAAGCCATTTTAAAAACTATTTCACATTGTAATATGAAGGATTTACTAATAGTAACTTAATGTTATTTAATTAGTTCTTATCAATTAATTAATATTGTTGATCAATAAATTTAGGATAAAACCACATGTCATAATATTGTTTTCAAAACTCCTTTTATGTTATTTTCCAAACCATGCATTTTATTTGTCACACCTTCATGTTTAAAACTTGGAATATCAACTAAAAGTTATTACTAGCAATTTTATTCTCTTCAATTACCTTTGGGGCTTTAGAACTTTATTAAGGGTTATATATCTTTTATTGTTGTTGCCATAAAATACTTTTAAGGTAATATTTGAATTGAAAACCTTTTATGTAATAAAGTTTGCTAAAGATAAAATGGTTTCTTTATGTGAGAAAAATTCATTTGAGAGGGTTTTAGGGTTAGTGGTAAAATTCAATTTCAATGGATATGTATTGTTTCCTTTTGTTTCTTGCTTCTCATTTGGTTTTTGGTGACTTGCATAACATGAAAACAAAAAGTTTCAAATTTTTGTGATTTTTGAGTTTTCCAAAAATCAGGGATGTTACAGCTTCTCGAGAAGATTTAACCCTGCAGGAATGCACCAATTTGGTCGTACACGTAAGAATAACCCGCCAGATGGAATGGCCCTTCCACCAAGCGGGGCACTCAACACAACTCAACTCTTCTTCGCATCAAGCCCAAAGAACCCCGTGCAATTGAGCGCACGGCTAATCAAGCCCCACGAAGAAAAGGGGACCCTCATAGCACTCTAAGAACGTGTCTCCCTAAATGCCGACTACAAAAGTTTCCACCCTGGCCTCGGGTTCGTACCTGCATATGCGTGCGGCAAATGGAAAACCCGAACTAAATGAGGCGATTTGGACGAGATTCGAATCGAATCAAATTGAGGGGGGCGCCCATACACGCTTCCCACATGCGGTTAGTGCGCTCATCATGGATCAGTAGACAAGACCCTTTTCCTAATTAGGGTCGACACTAGCAGGCCTCAAAACCACGTCGGGCCTCCTGTCGGTGCCTTATCATCAAATTAGCATTACCTCAAACATTAACAGGTTGTTGTTTAACATCGAGCCCCAGAACATAATAAAATATGGTAACAGAAAGTAAAGGACAACAGACTCGAGCATAAACAACCCTAAGCATGCTAGTAAGACACGGGCATCAAGCAACGGGGTTATAGGGGTGGAGGTGAGGCTACATCAGGGTTAAAGGATAACATGTGATAGGATCGGAACACAAGCAAAAATTCAAAAGGCTAGCAAAATAGACAACGGAAAGTATCGGTATCCAATGTGGAAAGGAACACAATGGTTCATGTGAGTGAATACTTGCCTGCAAACTCAGTAGCCTAGTACTGGGCTAACTCCTCAGAAGTAGTGTCGTAACCCTCGTCTGTCTCAACGTCGTCGTCTATTCGAGAAGAAGCAAACAAACAACGCAGAGAGACAAACAATCAATAACATGGCATAATGCACAATCATGGGATGATGCATGACAATTTAATTGATGCATCAAAGATAAGATAGCTGACATGGTAACATAATTAAATGGACCCATATGCAATTTGGATTGCATATGGAAAGCCCATGAATTAAGGTTGGTTTAGATGATCTACAACTAGACAACATGTGAAAGTGGATTAGCATGATGCATGGATGAGGAAAACAGAAAGAAAACAACAATAGCTTCAATTTGAAATGAAGTTTACCAAGTTTGGAATTTTATTTATTAAGTTATGAAAATTTGCTTCTTAAAGGAGTTACACAAGCATTTGTTGTTTTCACCAATTTTAATTGTTCAAAATAGATAACAAAATTCATATTTGGAAAGTACACAAAATTTTAGGTGGAATGCATGTTTCAATTATTGAAAAAGGAATTAAGATGAATTAATTATGAATTAAACAAGTTTGAACAAGATTTAAATGAATTTAATTCAAGTATGGAATTAATTGAGTTTTTATTTGTTCAAAACATTAAATGAAATTCATATTTGAAAAGTTTATACTTTTCTGGTTTGAAAACATATTTTATATGTTCAAAAAGAATTTAATTTGACCAAGTTATGAATTTAGCAATTTTAAATGATTTAAACAAGGTTTAAATTATTTAACCAATTTTAATTATTCAAAACAGGAAACAAAGTTTATATTTGGAAAGGTGGTTCAATTTAGCATGGAAAACATATTTTATATGTGACATTTGAATTAAATTTGAATTAGTTATAAATTTAACCAAATTTGTAATAGTAGTTTGAATTTTGAAATCATTTGAAATGTTCAAAATAGTAAACAAACTGCATATTTAGAAAGTTCATTTTATTTAGAGTGGTTTACATGTTTTACATTTTTAATTTGGATGTGTTTTGCAATTTTTATAAAGGTTTGAAAACTAGGGACCATTATGTAATAAAACAGTGACTTAAATTAAAAAGGAAAGGGCCAGAACGAAATCCACCTCGCAGTGGCCCAGCCTAGGCCACTGACGAGGGGGGCCCTGGGCCACGGTGGCGTGTGTGTGTGCGCGTGGATGCACGCGTCGCTGACAGGGAGGCCCCACCTGTCAGCGAACGGTGCAAAAGTGTGGGATTAATCCCGCGAGGCGAGGGATCGATCCCGCGACCGTGGGTACGCGCGCGTGGTGCGAAAGCCACTGGGGTGGCTGCTGGTTCTTGTCAGTAGAGGGGCGCATGGGAGTAAGAGGTTCAGAAGCGGGATTTTTAACTAAAACTGAGAAGTTCAGTTTCTGAACCTAGCGGCAGACGGCGTTCGCCGGAGACTAGCCGCTCACCGCTGCCGTTGTGCGTGCCCGTGATGCGTGTGCTGCGTGCGGTGAGCGTGCAGTGCGCGCGCGGGTGGGTGACAGAGAGGGAAGGAAGGGGAAGAGAGGTGGAGCTCACCGGGAGGGATGCGTGCTCGGGAGGAAGAGGTGCTCGACGGCGGCGATCAGGGAGGTGGACGGCGGCGGCGATCCGTGAGCTCCCCGTCCTCGCTGCAGCGTCGAGGAGGAAGAGGGAACAGAGGAGAACACGTTCCCGTGCCTAACCTGTGCAGAGGCTAGCCATGTCAACGGCGATCGCCGGCGTGACGCGATGGTTGTTCGGTGGTGGTGGTGCAGAGATGGGAGAAACAGAGGAGGGAGAGTGAGCTGGACGGCGGCGGCGTGAGAGAGGAAAGGAGGAGGAGGGTTAGGGCGGAAGGAGAGGGCCGCGGTGGAGCTATAAGGAGGAGGGGAACGCGCTGTGGCCGTTCCCTCTCTCTGCTGCTGGACGTGGACAGGCGCATCGCGCGCCGTACAGAGGTAAGTGACGAGGGGGTAGCAAGTCGTGGCTGGTGGGCTGGGCTCAGCCCACCGGCCTGCCCTCTCCCTCTCTGCGTTTTTTTTTGTTTTTCCTGTTTCTGTTTTTTTACTGATTCTGTTTTTTTTTTTTTGCAGAAAAGAAAAGGAAAGAAAAGAGTGGCTTTTGGGGGTTGGAAAAAAAATTGGCAAAAATATTTATAAGTTATTTATTATAAAAGCACCAATGTGCAAACTTTTGTTTTTCAAAAAGTTTGAAATTAGTTGCTGTTTGGAAAATTTAAATGAATTTGAGCAATTTTGATATTAAGTGAATTATTTAAACTTAAGCAAGTTAATGGTTTGATCTCTCAAGTTAATGGAAACAAATTGATGTTTTGATTTGAAATTTTCATTTGAAAATTGTAACAGAACAAGTATGAAACCAAGATTTGAAAATTGGTTTGAAATTCAAATGGAAAAACAAGGGAAAACAAATGGAAAACAAAGGAAAACAAATGCAAAACAAATGCAATGATTATGATGTCATGATGCAAAACACAATTTAACAAAAAGCAAACATTGTAATGGAGTTTTTCATACTTAGGATGTTACAAAACGCCCCCCCTTGAAGGAATCGCGCCCCGAGATTCCTACTGAGAAGAGAAAAGGTCCGGATATTTCTTACGAAGATCCTCTTCGGTCTCCCACGTTGCCTCTTTATCGGAATGATGAGACCACTGTACTTTTAAGAACTTGGTGCTCTTGTTGCGAGTTTTGCGCTCGGTCTCATCGAGAATGCGAATAGGGTGCTCCTCATAAGAGAGATCTTCTTGCAGATCAATGGAATCATGATCAACTGCACGACCTGGATCTTTGAAGCACCTCTTGAGTTGTGACACGTGAAACACATCGTGCACCTTGGATAGTTTTTCTGGAAGTTCAAGACGATAGGCATTTTCTGCACGCCTTGAGAGAATGTTGAAAGGACCGATATATCTTGGTGCAAGCTTTCCTTTTACACCAAAACGATGAGTGCCTCTGAGGGGAGTTACACGGAGATATGCTTTGTCACCAGGTGCATAGATCATATCCCTGTGCTTGCTGTCATAGTAGCTTTTCTGACGAGACTGAGCAATCTTGAGATTGTCACGAATGATGCGAACTTTCTCTTCGGCTTCCTTAACAATGTCAGGGCCTAAGAGTGAACGTTCACCAGCTCCAGACCAATTGATTGGACTCCTGCATCTGCGGCCATAGAGAGCTTCAAATGGTGCCATGCCTAGGCTTGCCTGGAAGCTGTTGTTGTAGGAGATTCAGCATATGGAAGACATTCCTCCCATTTGATGCCAAAGGAGAGACCACATGCTCTGAGCATATCCTCGAGAATCTGATTGACTCTTTCGACTTGCCCTTGAGACTGAGGATGGTAGGCTGTGCTGAACAGAAGTTTGGTGCCCAATGCTTCTTGAAAGCTTTTCCAGAAATGAGAAGTGAATATGCTTCCACGGTCTGAGATTATTTCCAATGGAACACCATGAAGAGGAACAATCTTTGCTGTGTAGAGCTCTGCCAACTGGCTAGCTGAGATTGTCTCTTTGACAGGATAGAAATGAGCTACTTTAGTGAGTCGATCAATGACAACGAAGATTGCATCGTTGCCCTTCTTTGTCTTTGGAAAACCAGTGACGAAGTCCATTTCGATCATGTCCCACTTCCACTCAGGGATTTTTAGAGGTTGGAGAAGACCGGTTGTTTTCTGATGGACTGCCTTAACACGTTGACAAACGTCGCATTCAGAAACGTATTGAGCAATTTCACGTTTCATGCCAGGCCACCAATACAGAGTCTTGAGATCCTGGTACATCTTTGTACTTCCAGGGTGTATGGAGAGAGGAGTTTCATGAGACTCCTTGAGAATGACATCTTTGAGACTTTGAACTTGAGGAACTGCAATGCGTCCTTCAAAGAACACAGTTCCCTTGTCATCAATTGAGAAGGACTTAAATTTCTCCTTGCCTTCTTTGATGTGTTCTACCATCTTCTTGATTTCAGCATCGCGAAGTTGTTCAGAACGAATCTTGTCCTCGAGAGTTGGACTGGCTGTCAAGTTTGCAAGATAGCCTTGAGGAACAAGCCCAAGGTTCAGCTTCTGGAATTCTTCATGAAGAGGAGGTTGGCTTTCCATGATTATGAGATTATCGCAATACGTCTTGCGACTGAGAGCATCGGCCATAACATTAGCCTTGCCCGGAGTGTAAGAAATGGTAAGATCAAAGTCTTTGATCTTTTCAATCCATCTCCTTTGCCTGAGGTTTAGATCTGGTTGAGTGAAGATGTATTTCAGACTCATATGACCGGAAAAGATTTCAGTGTGATTACCCAACAAGTATTGCCTCCATTTCTTGAGGGCAAAAACAACTGCTGCAAGTTCAAGGTCATGAGTGGGATAATTGAGCACATGTGCGTTCAACTGACGTGAAGCATAAGCCACAACTTGACGTTCTTGCATAAGAACTACACCTAGACCTTGGAGAGAAGCATCACAGAATATCTGGAAAGGTTTGGAAGGATCTGGGCCAAGCAGAACTGGTGTAGAAGTGAGTTTAGTCTTCAGGAGATTGAAACTCTCATCACATTGTGGAGACCAAACGAACTTCTTGTCCTTCTTTGTGAGGTCAGTGAGAGGTTTGGCAATCTTGGAGAAGTTTTGGACGAAACGACGGAAATAGCTAGACAAACCAAGAAAACTTCTTACTTGTTTCACCGTCTTTGGAGGTTTCCAATCAACAATTGCTTTAACCTTTTCTGGATCAATGGCTATGCCCTTGGCTGAGATGACATGACCAAGGTAAGCAACTTCTGAAATCCAGAACTCACATTTGGAGAACTTGGCATAGAGACGATGCTCGCGAAGTTTCATGAGAGTGAGACGAAGATGTTCTTCATGCTCTTCCTCGGATTTTGAGTAGACAAGAATGTCATCAAGATATACCACAACGAACTTGTCGAGGTATTCATGGAAGACAGAATTCATGAGTCGAGAGAATGTCGCCGGTGCATTGGTGAGACCAAAGGACATGACGGTGAATTCATATAGACCGTAGCGAGTGGTGAAGGCTGTCTTTGGAATATCCTCTTTTCTGATCTTTATTTGATGGTAACCCATTCTCAAGTCCAACTTTGAGAATATTGAGGCTCCATCAAGTTGATCAAAAAGATCATCGATACGAGGAATTGGATACTTATTTTTGATGGTCTTCTCGTTAAGAGGACGATAGTCAACAACGAGTCTCTTTGTGTGATCCTTCTTCGCAACGAACAGAGTTGGGCAACCCCAAGCCGAGGAACTAGGTTGAATGTAACCTTTTTCCATGTACATATCAATTTGTTCCTTTAACAACTTCATCTCGGGAGTTCCTATCTTGTAAGGATGCTTAGAGATTGGAGCAGTACCTGGCTCAAGTTCGATCACAAACTCAACAGCTCTGTCCGGAGGCATCCCTGGCAATTCTTCTGGAAAGACGTCAGGAAATTCGTAAACCACCGGAACATTTTCAAGTGAAGGTAGAGGTTTTGCATCGAGGTTGCATAGCTGAATGGAACTTGATTCATTTGGAGAATAGATTATCTGGCCAGAAGGGTGGAACAGAGTTATTGACTTTTGAGCACAGTCAATCCTTGCTTGATTAGCTTTCAGCCAATCCATACCAAGAATGACATCAATGTCAGAACTTCCCAGCAACATGAGAGAGGCAAGGAAAATGTGGCTTCCAATTAGGATTTGATTGTCCTTACTTATCTTGGAGGTCAACATTTGAGATCCCGGGGAGTGAACAGTGATTTGATTGCTTAGTGGAACCACAATTAGGTTGTTTGTTGCGGCAAAAGTCTTTGACACAAAAGAATGTGATGCTCCAGTATCAAACAACACTTTAGCTGGAATAAAGTTTACATGGAATATACCGAGAACGACGTTAGGAGCTTCCTCAGCTTTGTCGATCTTGACATGATTCACCCTTGCGGTCCTCCCGACAGGCCTGTTGTTGGAGTTGAAGGTCTTAGGCGGGGGAGCGTGCACCATTGCCTGGTTGGTGTTGGGACGAGGTGGTGGTGGAGGTAGCTGCCTCTGCGTGCACTTGTCAGCGTAGTGCCCCGTCTGCTTGCACTTGTAGCAAGTGACGACACGAGGAGGCTGTCGCACCCTGATTTCTAGGGGATACTCACCGTACGAACTGGATAGCAGATGCTTGGGTTATGGGGCATAACTGCTCCCACGTCCCAGCTTCCTGGTAGGCCTGTGCTTATGCGCGACAACACAAGCCCTGCTATTCCATCATCGATGTAAACTATCCACTAGAGACCAAAGGCACTTCCGTCGACGTACTTCAAACCATACACACATGGTACGTCAACGGCGTTGAACAACTGATATCACAACAGATCTCTACGACACAAAAGATTGAAATAAGTTGCAAATGGCTCTCATTAGAGCAGAGATAGCAAATACAATCATTCAGAGGGCACATGCCCCTACAATGCATCATTACAATGCAGCGGAAGCATTCAACATGTCTGAGTACAGACAAGAACCAAATAGGCCTAAGAGGCCGGGAACAAACAGACGGAGCCCATCCACAAAGTCTCGGATCCTGCCCGGGTCCGCTATCTACTCGTCGGCAGTCTCGTCATACTCCACGTAGTTGCCACCATGTAGATCCTCGGAAACGTAGGTCTGCGGAAACCACAGCCCCAAAGGGGTCAGTACATAAACGTACTGGCAAGCAAGACTCACAATTCACCAAAGTGTAACCCGTCAACACCAAGCACATATGCCTTGGGTTCAACGGAAGAGAGGGGATATAAAAGATGCTGCAACTGGCGGCACTAACCAACTACAGAGGTTCTACCACTTCCGGCTAACAGAAAGGAGATAAAATCGAGGGTTGTAACCAACTGAAAGATAACTTCAAACAAACCCATCCTGGATCTCGCCCCTTATCCAAAGAAGCAATCCGAGGATAACTCACACAGTTGTAATAATGATGGTTCAAATTATTGTGTCAATAAGCCTATTACTAGTCAAGTTATTAATCATGGGGTGTAACATGTTTGATCATTATGTTTAAGTTGTCCTGAGTACTTGTTAGCCAGTACTTTCACCAAGTAATCCATAACCGCGGAAAACACGGCTTCTCGAGAAGATTATCCCTGCAGGGTTGCACCAATTTGGCCGTACACTCATGAATATCCCGCCAGATGGGATGCCTCCCACCAAGCGGGGCACTCAACACAACCAACCATTCTTCGCATCAAGCCCAAAGCACCTTGGGCGCACGGCTAATCGAGCCCAGAAGAAAATGGACCCTCATAGCACTCTAAGAACGTGTCCCCCTATATGCCGACTACGAAAGTTCCACCCTGGCCTGGGCTCGCAAAAACATGCATGCGGCAAATGGAAAACACGAACTAAATGAGGCGATTTGGACGAGATGCGAATCAGGTCAAGTTGAGGGGGGCGCCCATACTCGCTTCCCAAATGCGGGTAGTGCGCTCATCATGGATCAGTAGACAAGACCCTTTTCCTATTAGGGTCGACACTAGCAGGCTTCAAAACCTCTCATGGGCCTCCTGCCGGTGCCTTATCATCAAATTTATTATTAATAGTAACATTAGCATGATTGATTGATTAACCATCGAGCCCCCAGAACATAATGGAATATAGTGACAGAAAGTAACGGGTAACAGACTCGAGCAAAACAACCTAAGCATGCTAGTAAGACACGGGCAACAAGCAATGGTGATAGGTATGGAGGTGAGGCAATATCAGGTTTAAGGGATACATGTGATAGGTTCGTAACAGAAACAACTACTGCTAAGGCTAGCAGAAAAGAACAACGGAAAGTATCGGTAACCAATGTTGAAAGGAACACAGTGGTTCATGTGAGTGATAACTTGCCTGCAAAACCCAGTAGCCTGGTACTGAGCTAACTCCTTAGAAGGGGTGTCGTAAGTATCGTCGGTCTCAACGTCGTCGTGTGTCCGAGAAGAAGCAAACTGACAATGCAGAAAGATAAACAATCATTATCAGGGCATAGTGCACAAACATGGGATGATGCATGACCATTTAATTGATGCATAGAAATAAACTAGTTGACAAGATAACAACATGATTAAATGGACCCACATGCAATTGGATTGCATATGAAAAGCCCATGAATTATGGTTGAATTAATTGTTTTACAACTAATCAACTTGTGTAAGTGAATTAGCGTGATGCATGGATGAGGAAAACAGCAAAATAACAACAATAGAACCAAATGGAAATAAGGCTTAACAAGGTTAGAAATTCATTGGTTAAGTTTTGGAATTTTGGTTACTTAAAGGTGTCACACAAGCATTTGTTGTTTTCATCAAGTTAAATTGTTCAAAACAAATAACAAAGTGTATATTTGATAAGAACACACAATTTTAGGTGGATTGCATGTTTCACTTGTTGAACAAGGATTTCAAATAAATTATTTATGAACTAAACAAGTTTAAGCAAGAATTAAATGAATTTAATTCAAACATGAACTTATTTGAATTTTTATTTGTGCAAAACATTAAGTGAGATTCATATTTGAAAAGTTTATGCTTTTATGGTTGGAAAACATATTTTATATGTCCCAAAAGAATTTGTTTTGATCAAGTTAGGAATTTAGCAATTTTAAATGAATTAAATAAGATTTAAATTATTTAACCACTTTTAATTATTCAAAACAGAAAACAAAGTTTATATTTGGAAAGAGGGTTTAATTTTGCATGGAAAACATATTTCATTTGTTGAAATTGGATTTAAAATGAGCAAGTTATTATTTTGGCAATTTTTAAATGCAATAAACAAGAAACAGCTGTTTTCAGCAATTTAAATTATTCAAAACAGCAAACAAAATTTATATTTGAAAAGTACATGAAAAATTGATTGGAAAACATATTTGGTTTGTGAAATTTGGAATTTTTATGAGCAAGTTATGAATTTTGCAAATTTAAGTGAATTTGACAAGTTTTCAAATTTTGCACCAATTTAAAATATTCAAAACAGTAAACAAATTTTATATTTGGAAAGAACATTTAATTTGGTATTGAAAACATATTAAAAATGTTGAATTTGGAGTTAGGATGATTTATTTATGCAATTTCCAAAATTGGGTGCAAATCTGCCATTTTTACTGCACTAGGGACTTAGAAAATATTTTCCAGGGGCTAGAAATAAGTGCCAGGGGCCTATTGGTGAATACCAGAAAGTTTTGTGACCAAATTATTGCAAAATAAAAAGGTTGGTTTAATGTGCAGGGGGTGGGATTCGACCCCTGCACCTCCTGATGCGCTCAAGGGAACAGAACCAGTGGGGTGTTGTTGTGCTGTTGTAACAGAAGGGGATACAGGGGGGTAAGAGGTGTTGGTCTCGGGACTTTTTCTCTGAACCCAAAAACCATGCACGTACTGAACCTTGGGGCGGACAGAACCAGATCGCTGGTCTCCAGCGGCTGCTCGCCGGAGAGGGGGCGGTCAAGGGGGAAAGTGCGGCCAAGGAGAGGAGGGAGGAGGGCGAGATGGAAGGAGGGGATCGGACCTCACCTCGATGGGAAGGCAGGAGGCAGTCGGGGCGGACGTGCAGGGCAGCAGCAGGGCGCTGCAGCAGGAGGTGGCCGGCAAAGGAGGAGATGGCGGCGGAGCTCCAGGGCTCCTCGGCGGCCGCCGAGAGGTCGAGGAGGGAGAGGGCGGTGCGGGGGTTCCATTCCCGCACCCGCCCTGGCCGGAGGGAGAAGCTACCGGCGGCGATCGCCGGTGAAAGGAGGTCCTTTTTTTTCTCTCTTTCGGTTGGGTTCAGAAAGATACAGAAGAGGGTTTTGGGAGAGGGAGATCGAGGGGAGAGGCAGGGTGGCGGCGGAGAGGGAAAGGAGAAGGGAGTGGTTAGGGTTTGTGGCCTCCTTGGCATCTTCTTGTAGAGGGGGAAAGGAGCAGGTGGGGGGAGTTGGTGGTGCGTGCTGCTTTCTGCAGAGGAAAACGACAGGGAGGGGGGAACCGTACGAAGGTTAGGGATGACCCACTCGAAAGGGTACCGGGCCAGGAGAGAAAAGTGGGCTGGGGGGAGAGAGTTGGGCCTCTCTCCTCTCTCTGGTTAGTTTTAATTATTTGTTTTGTTATTATTTTTTTTTTGCAGCAAATGAAATTGGAAGAAAAACAGGAGATTTAGGTTAGTAAAATTTATAGGAAAATTTGGGTGTGTTTGCTAGGTTAATTTCAAACATTTAACAGGTTTGGAGTTCAAAATGCTTAAATTTTGTGCTGTTTGTTGGATAAACCAAAGGTGATTGATTTGTGAATATTAAGAGGATTATTAAAACCAACACTTTCAAAGGTGACCCAAAAGAAATAAATGGAAACAAAGAATGAAAGAATGTTTTGGTTATTGTGTTTATAGTTTCAAATTGATTCTGTTTGGAAGTATTTAATTTGAATTGGAATATTTTGTTAATTAATATAGAAACAACAATTTAATAGGGTGAACCCTATTATTAGTTGGATTAGAATGATTGGAATGGTTTGATATTTTATAATTTCCAAATGAGGTGTTGTTGAATTTGAGTTTGAGTTTGAAAACAATTTGGGAATTATTTATTTGAAATAGAAGCACCATTATATTTGTTGATCAATGTGGAAATAAAATGAGAACAATTGGGTTGTTTTTATTTGTTATTTTTATTCCAAAAGTTGTAACAGAACAAGTATGAAAACATAGTTTGAATAAGGTTTGAATTTGAGTTGTGAAAACAGTGGAAAACAATTGCAACAAATAAGAACAAATGCAAACAACATGGAAACAATATGATGACATGATGCAAAACTTTAATAAACAAGAAATCAAACATTCTAAATGGTAGGTTTTCGTACTTGGGCTGTTACAAAACGCCCCCCCTTGAAGGAATCGCGCCCCGAGATTCCTACTGAGAAAAGAAAAGGTCCGGAAACTTCTTGGGAAGATCTTCTTGAGCTGTGACACGTGAAACACATCGTGCACTTTGGATAGACGTCAGGAAATTTGGAAACCACCGGAACATTTCAAGTAAAGGGAGAGGTATAGGTTTTGTATGGAGGTTGTATAGCTGGGTAGAATTTGATTCATTTGGAGAATAGACTATCTATAATAAGGGTGGAACAGAGTTATTGACATCAATGCAACACCAAGAATGACATCAATGTCAGAATCAGCAACATGAGAGTAACGAGGAATATGTGGCCTCCCATTAGAATTGGATTGTTCTTACTTATCTTGGAAGTCAACATTTGAGATCCCGAAGAGTGAACGGTGATTGGATTGCTTAGTGGAACCAGAATTGGGTTGTATGTTGTGGAAAAGATTGTTGACACAAAGGAATGTGATTCTCCGGTATCAAATAGCACCTTAGTTGGACAAGAGTTTACGAGGAAGTTTTGATTAGACGCCGGTAGAAGATTTGAAGTGGAAAACAACAACAAGATTTCAACGGACGAAAAGGATGTTGAGAAGAACAGGATATTGAAGCAACACCGGGGAAAACGAGAACAAGACTCCTGAGGTACTACGGAAAACCCATCCGGGCTTCTAAAGGATCAATATCTACTGCTTAAGGAATAGAGGATCTGCTTCCGGGGCTTACACGCCTCCGTTCTCAATCATGAGTAGGCAACATGATAAATCATGTCACAACCACCTCCATTCCTATGGTCTAGTAGATATAACCATCCTAGAGAAACCAGAATTCGTGAAATCCTAACTTGAAAGTTTAGATGAGAAGGGAAAATCAACGTTGCACTTCCTTACCAGAAAAAGGGAGGGTGGGTGGGGAAAGAAGAAAAAGAACAGAATTCCTACTCTCACGTTTCATTTTTTCCTACATAGCTACAAAATAGTTTCTAGACTCAACTGCGACCAGTAAAAAGGGATCCTACAGGCAGACAGGCTCTGATACCATTTTTCGCACCCTGATTTCTAGGGGATACTCACCGTACGAACTGGATAGCAGATGCTTGGGTTATGGGGCATAACTGCTCCCACGTCCCAGCTTCCTGGTAGGCCTGCGCTTATGCGCGACAACACAAGCCCTGCTATTCCATCGTCGATGTAAACTATCCACTAGAGACCAAAGGCACTTCCGTCGACGTACTTCAAACCATACACACATGGTACGTCAACGGCGTTGAACAACTGATATCACAACAGATCTCTACGACACAAAAGATTGAAATAAGTTGCAAATGGCTCTCATTAGAGCAGAGATAGCAAATACAATCATTCAGAGGGCACATGCCCCTACAATGCATCATTACAATGCAGCGGAAGCATTCAACATGTCTGAGTACAGACAAGAACCAAATAGGCCTAAGAGGCCGGGAACAAACAGACGGAGCCCATCCACGAAGTCTCGGATCCTGCCCGGGTCCGCTATCTACTCGTCAGCAGTCTCGTCATACACCACGTAGTTGCCACCATGTAGATCCTCGGAAACGTAGGTCTGCGGAAACCACAGCCCCAAAGGGGTCAGTACATAAACGTACTGGCAAGCAAGACTCACAATTCACCAAAGTGTAACCCGTCAACACCAAGCACAGATGCCTTGGGTTCAACGGAAGAGAGGGGATATAAAAGATGCTACAACTGGCGGCACTAACCAACTACAGAGGTTCTACCACTTCCGGCTAACAGAAAGGAGATAAGATCGAGGGTTGTAACCAACTGAAAGATAACTTCAAACAAACCCATCCTGGATCTCGCCCCTTATCCAAAGAAGCAATCCGAGGATAACTCACACAGTTGTAATAATGATGATCAAATTATTGTGTCAATAAGCCTATTACTAGTCAAGTTATTAATCATGGGGTGTAACATGTTTGATCATTATGTTTAAGTTGTCCTGAGTACTTGTTAGCCAGTACTTTCACCAAGTAATCCATAACCGCGGAAAACACGGCTTCTCGAGAAGATTATCCCTGCAGGGTTGCACCAATTTGGCCGTACACGCATGAATAACCCGCCAGATGGGATGCCTCCCACCAAGCGGGGCACTCAACACAACCAACCATTCTTCGCATCAAGCCCAAAGAACCTTGGGCGCACGGCTAATCGAGCCCAGAAGAAAATGGACCCTCATAGCACTCTAAGAACGTGTCCCCCTATATGCCGACTACGAAAGTTCCACCCTGGCCTGGGCTCGCAAAAACATGCATGCGGCAAATGGAAAACACGAACTAAATGAGGCGATTTGGACGAGATGCGAATCAGGTCAAGTTGAGGGGGGCGCCCATACTCGCTTCCCACATGCGGGTAGTGCGCTCATCATGGATCAGTAGACAAGACCCTTTTCCTATTAGGGTCGACACTAGCAGGCTTCAAAACCTCTCATGGGCCTCCTGCCGGTGCCTTATCATCAAATTTATTATTAACAGTAACATTAGCATGATTGATTGATTAAACATCGAGCCCCCAGAACATAATGGAATATAGTGACAGAAAGTAACGGGTAACAGACTCGAGCAAAACAACCTAAGCATGCTAGTAAGACACGGGCAACAAGCAATGGTGATAGGTATGGAGGTGAGGCAATATCAGGTTTAAGGGATACATGTGATAGGTTCGTAACAGAAACAACTACTGCTAAGGCTAGCAGAAAAGAACAACGGAAAGTATCGGTAACCAATGTTGAAAGGAACACAGTGGTTCATGTGAGTGATAACTTGCCTGCAAAACCCAGTAGCCTGGTACTGAGCTAACTCCTTAGAAGGGGTGTCGTAAGTATCGTCGGTCTCAACGTCGTCGTGTGTCCGAGAAGAAGCAAACAGACAATGCAGAAAGATAAACAATCATTATCAGGGCATAGTGCACAAACATGGGATGATGCATGACCATTTAATTGATGCATAGAAATAAACTAGTTGACAAGATAACAACATGATTAAATGGACCCACATGCAATTGGATTGCATATGGAAAGCCCATGAATTATGGTTGAATTAATTGTTTTACAACTAATCATCATATGTAAGTGATTAGCATGATGCATGGATGAGGAAAACAGCAAAATAACAACAATAGCACCAAATAGAAATAAGGCTTAACAAGTTTGAAATTCATTTATTAAGTTTAGGAATTTTGGTTACTTAAAGGTGCCACACAAGCATTTGTTGTTTTCACCAATTTTAAATGTTCAAAATAGATAACAAAGTTTATAATTGAAAAGAAAACAAGATTTTAGTTGGAATACATGTTTCACTTGTTGAAAAAGGATTTCAAATGATTTATTGATGAATTAAACAAGTGTAAGCAAGAATTAAATGAATTTAATTCAAACATGAACTTATTTGAATTTTTATTTGTTCAAAACATTAGATGGAGTTCATATTTGAAAATGTTATGCTTTTATGGTTTGAAAACATATTTTATATGTCCCAAAAGAATTTGTTTCGATCAAGTTAGGAATTTAGCAATTTTAAATGAATTAAATAAGATTTAAATTATTTAACCACTTTTAATTATTCAAAACAGAAAACAAGTTTATATTTGGAAAGAGGGTTTAATTTTGCATGGAAAACATATTTCATTTGTTGAAATTGGATTTAAAATGAGCAAGTTATTATTTTGGCAATTTTAAATGCAATAAATAAGGAACAGTTGTTTTCAGCAATTTAAATTATTCAAAACAGCAAACAAAATTTATATTTGAAAAGTACATGAAAAATTGATTGGAAAACATATTTGGTTTGTGAAATTTGGAATTTTTATGAGCAAGTTATGAATTTTGCAAATTTAAGTGAATTTGACAAGTTTTCAAATTTTGCACCAATTTAAAATATTCAAAACAGTAAACAAATTTTATATTTGGAAAGAACATTTAATTTGGTATTGAAAACATATTAAAAATGTTGAATTTGGAGTTAGGATGATTTATTTATGCAATTTCCAAAATTGGGTGCAAATCTGCCATTTTTACTGCACTAGGGACTTAGAAAATATTTTCCAGGGGCTAGAAATAAGTGCCAGGGGCCTATTGGTGAATACCAGAAAGTTTTGTGACCAAATTATTGCAAAATAAAAAGGTTGGTTTAATGTGCAGGGGGTGGGATTCGACCCCTGCACCTCCTGATGCGCTCAAGGGAACAGAACCAGTGGGGTGTTGTTGTGCTGTTGTAACAGAAGGGGATACAGGGGGGTAAGAGGTGTTGGTCTCGGGACTTTTTCTCTGAACCCAAAAACCATGCACGTACTGAACCTTGGGGGCGGACAGAACCAGATCGCTGGTCTCCAGCGGCTGCTCGCCGGAGAGGGGGCGGTCAAGGGGGAAAGTGCGGCCAAGGAGAGGAGGGAGGAGGGCGAGATGGAAGGAGGGGATCGGACCTCACCTCGATGGGAAGGCAGGAGGCAGTCGGGGCGGACGTGCAGGGCAGCAGCAGGGCGCTGCAGCAGGAGGTGGCCGGCGAAGGAGGAGATGGCGGCGGAGCTCCAGGGCTCCTCGGCGGCCGCCGAGAGGTCGAGGAGGGAGAGGGCGGTGCGGGGGTTCCATTCCCGCACCCGCCCTGGCCGGAGGGAGAAGCTACCGGCGGCGATCGCCGGTGAAAGGAGGTCCTTTTTTTCTCTCTTTCGGTTGGGTTCAGAAAGATACAGAAGAGGGTTTTGGGAGAGGGAGATCGAGGGGAGAGGCAGGGTGGCGGCGGAGAGGGAAAGGAGAAGGGAGTGGTTAGGGTTTGTGGCCTCCTTGGCATCTTCTTGTAGAGGGGGAAAGGAGCAGGTGGGGGGAGTTGGTGGTGCGTGCTGCTTTCTGCAGAGGAAAACGACAGGGAGGGGGGAACCGTACGAAGGTTAGGGATGACCCACTCGAAAGGGTACCGGGCCAGGAGAGAAAAGTGGGCTGGGGGGAGAGAGTTGGGCCTCTCTCCTCTCTCTGGTTAGTTTTAATTATTTGTTTTGTTATTATTATTTTTTTTGCAGCAAATGAAATTGGAAGAAAAACAGGAGATTTAGGTTAGTAAAATTTATAGGAAAATTTGGGTGTGTTTGCTAGGTTAATTTCAAACATTTAACAGGTTTGGAGTTCAAAATGCTTAAATTTTGTGTTGTTTGTTGGATAAACCAAAGGTGATTGATTTGTGAATATTAAGAGGATTATTAAAACCAACACTTTCAAAGGTGACCCAAAAGAAATAAATGGAAACAAAGAATGAAAGAATGTTTTGGTTATTGTGTTTATAGTTTCAAATTGATTCTGTTTGGAAGTATTTAATTTGAATTGGAATATTTTGTTAATTAATATAGAAACAACAATTTAATAGGGTGAACCCTATTATTAGTTGGATTAGAATTATTGGAATGGTTTGATATTTTATAATTTCCAAATGAGGTGTTGTTGAATTTGAGTTTGAGTTTGAAAACAATTTGGGAATTATTTATTTGAAATAGAAGCACCATTATATTTGTTGATCAATGTGGAAATAAAATGAGAACAATTGGGTTGTTTTTATTTGTTATTTTTATTCCAAAAGTTGTAACAGAACAAGTATGAAAACATAGTTTGAATAAGGTTTGAATTTGAGTTGTGAAAACAGTGGAAAACAATTGCAACAAATAAGAACAAATGCAAACAACATGGAAACAATATGATGACATGATGCAAAACTTTAATAAACAAGAAATCAAACATTCTAAATGGTAGGTTTTCGTACTTGGGCTGTTACAGAGGCCCTGGCCTTGGCTGCCCCATCGAAGCCCTCTGAACAGGGTTGGGTGGGCAGGGAGCGAAGCCTGGAGAAGCTTGGGCATATGGAGCCCGAGTGACAGCACCATTTGGCACCCAGATGCGGCGCTTCTGCGGAGGGGTGGTCATGTTGGAGGAGGAACCACCCTCACGCGAGTGCTTGCGAGACACCTCGAATGCCTTGCGCCCATTTTCTTCATTGAGCGGTGTGTTAACGAGCTCCTCGAAGTCTTTGGTCTTGACATTGGTGAGGGCGTACTTGAGCTCCGGGTTAAAACCTCTGCGGAACCTTGCCATCTTCTTAGCTTCAGTGGACACCTCGTCTCCAGCGTATCGAGCGAGGCGATTGAACTCACTCTGATAGCCAATGACGTCCAACTTGGCCTGCTTGAGTGAGCAAAACTCTTCACGCATCCTTTCCATGAGACCATCTGGAATGTGGTGCTTCAGGAAGGCTTCCTTGAAACAATTCCACGTGACTGGTATCCCAGTTCTCATGGCCTGAAAGTTCTCCCACCAAGTAGCTGCCTGACCCTTCAGCAGATAGGAGGCATACTTGACCTTGTCTTCCTCAGCAACGTGAGCAATCTCCAGAGCCTTAGCTATCTCATGGATCCAGTCATCAGCGTCCAGAGGCTCGCGTGTGGCCACGAAAGCTCTCGGACCCAGACTGAGGAACTCCTTGATGCTGACTCGTGGAGCCGTCTGGTTGTTGTGCTGATTAGTCTGAAACTGGGCCATCTGTGCCATGACTTGGGTCATCTGAGTCAACAGCTCCGTGATTGGCGGTGGCTCAGGCGGGTTGTTCCTTGTTGGCGGCATCCTGAATGGAAATGCATTTTAGCACAACAATAGAAAAGGATAGACTTGGAAACCAAAAGAGAGATTATTCCGACGCATGAATAGATAACCAACAGGTACATCATCACATGTTCAAATACATCAGAATATCCAACACACCATAAATGGTTCAAATGCGAAAGGATAACTAAACATAGCTAAGAACGGATACATCGGTACTCCCATGCTCATCACGCAGGACGGCGACTAGAGGTACGGCGAGAGGTACGGTGGGGAGCACGCCCACGAAAGTAGGTAGAACGACGATCCACATAGATATGACGTGGTCTCAGAGCGACTCTAGGTGTGGTGAAGTACATAGCGTCGACTCCCTGTGCTCCAAAGCGGGGAATCCCAGTGTAACCAGCACCAAGGTTGAGGAGTGGACCTCTGATCGGCTCGTAACCTCCAGCATGTGGCAGACGACGTCCAACTGGCTGATCGAAACGTGCAAAGCGCTCGTCTCCAACAAAGTCTGTGGTGTACGTCGCCAGACGAGTCAAAGCAAGGTAGATCTGCTCTCTGACTGAAGCCAACTCCTGAGATAGTGTGCTGGCAACTGCGTCACTGTGCCTCACAAACTGAGCGGTGGTGTGCAGCCTGGAGTTATCATGCTCGTAAACATCCAAGCTGTCGTAGAGAGTGAAATGAGCTCCCTCCGAAGTGATGTAACCACGGGGGATGTGGCGATAGATAGAATCATCAAATCCCCAGTAGTCAGCACGAAGGACGGTGAGACTCACATAAGCTGCCTGCTGCATGGCCATATCCACTGTGGAACCTACTGCCTCGTAGCGGTGGACTACGCTCATGCCATCATCTGACAGAATGTAGACGATAGCCTGGTAGTAGGTCTGGTCAAACTCTCGCTGCTGCTCGTAGACCTGGTACTCTGGTGCCCAACGGAACCCCAGATAAGTGACCATGTCTCTCAGCATCTCCGGATAACCGGCAGTGCTCTCGCAACGAGTCATACGAACCACCTGCGGGTAGAACCTGAGATCCATCTGCCGATGATCGGGGAAGTTTTGATTAGACGCCGGTAGAAGAACTGAAGTGGAAAGCAACAACAAGGTTTCAACGGACGAAAAGTATGTTGAGAAGAACAGGATATCGAAGCAACATCGGGAAACACGAGACCAAAACACTCCTGAGGTACTACGGAAAACCCATCCGGGCTTCTAAAGGATCAATATCTACTGCTTAAGGAATAGAGGATCTGCTTCCGGGGCTTACACGCCTCCGTTCTCAATCGTGAGTAGGCAACATGATAAATCATGTCACAACCACCTCCATTCCTATGGTCTACTAGATATAACTATCCTAGAGAAACCAGGATACGTGAAATCCTAACTTGAAGGTTTAGATGAGAAGTGAAAACAACGTTGCACTTCCTTACCAGAAAAGGGAGGGTGGGTGGGGAAAGAAATAAAAGAACAGAATTCCTACTCTCACGTTTCATTTTTCCTATATAGCTACAAAATAGTTTCTAGACTCAACTGCGACCAGTAAAAGGGATCCTACAGGTAGACAGGCTCTGATACCATTTGTCGCACCCGGACTTCTAGAGGATACTCACAGTCCGCTAAACAGTAGATCAATGGCTTACGGGGCATACCGGCACCCGCATCTCAATATGAGCAGGCCAACACGTAAACGTGTGACAACCATTCTCTACTATCCATCGTCTGCGTAAACCATCCCATAGAAATCCGACTACTTCCATTGACGTACTTCATAACATACACACATGGTACGTGAATGGCATTTGAACAAGTGATATCACAACAAATCTCTAAGACACAAAGAAATAGAAATAAGTTGCAAATAGCTCTCACTAGAGCAGAGATAGCAAATACAATCATCCAGAGGACACATGTCCCAACAAGTCATCATTACATCACAGCGGAAGCATCCAAAGTGTCTGAGTACAGACAAGATCCAAATAGGCCTAAGAGGTCGGAAACGAAAAGACGGAGCCCATCCACGATGTCTCGGATCCTGCCCGGGTCCGCTATCTACTCGTCAGCAGCCTCGTCATACTCCACGTAGTAGCCACCATTGGGATCCTCGGAAACGTAGTCTGCGGAAACCACAGCCCCAAAGGGGTCAGTACAGACAAGTACTGGCAAGCAAGACTCACAAGATACCAAAGTGTACCCGTCAACACCAAGCACAGATGCTTTGGGTTCAACGGAAGAAAGGGGTGTTACAAAAGATGCGACAGCGGGCTGCACTAACCAACTACAGATACAGGCTACAACTTCCGGCTAACAGAAAGGAGATAAGATAGCGTATCGTAACCAACTACGACTAACCTCAAACAAACCCATCCTGGATCTCGCCCCTTATCCAAAGAAGCAATCCGAGGATAACCCACACAGTTGGATTAAGGTGACATCATTCTTATGGTGGAAGTAGTCTCTGTTACTAGTCAAGTTATTATAGCTAGGTGTAAGTTTTCTGAGTACTTGTTAGCCAGTACTTTCACCAAGTCATCCATAACCGCGGACAACACGGCTTCTCGAGAAGATTTAACCCTGCAGGGATGCACCAATTTGGCCGTACACGTAAGAATAACCCGCCAGATGGAATGGCCCTTCCACCAAGCGGGGCACTCAACACAACTCAACTCTTCTTCGCATCAAGCCCAAAGAACCCCGTGCAATTGAGCGCACGGCTAATCAAGCCCCGCGAAGAAAAGGGGACGCTCATAGCACTCTAAGAACGTGTCTCCCTAAATGCCGACTACAAAAGTTTCCACCCTGGCCTCGGGTTCGTACCTGCATATGCGTGCGGCAAATGGAAAACCCGAACTAAATGAGGCGATTTGGACGAGATGCGAATCGAATCAAATTGAGGGGGGCGCCCATACACGCTTCCCACATGCGGTTAGTGCGCTCATCATGGATTAGTAGACAAGACCCTTTTCCTAATTAGGGTCGACACTAGCAGTCCTCAAAACCACGCCGGGCCTCCTGCCGGTGCCTTATCATCAAAATAGCATTACCTCAAACATTAACAGGTTGTTGTTTAACATCGAGCCCCAGAACATAATAAAATATGGTAACAGAAAGTAACGGACAACAGACTCGAGCATAAACAACCCTAAGCATGCTAGTAAAACACGGGCATCAAGCAACGGGTTTATAGGGGTGGAGGTGAGGCTATATCAGGGTTAAAGGATAACATGTGATAGGATCGGAACACAAGCAACGATTCAAAAGGCTAGCAGAATAGACAACGGAAAGTATCGGTATCCAATGTGGAAAGGAACACAATGGTTCATGTGAGTGAATACTTGCCTGCAAACTCAGTAGCCTGGTACTGGGCTAACTCCTCAGAAGTAGTGTCGTAACCCTCGTCTGTCTCAACGTCGTCGTCTATTCGAGAAGAAGCAAACAAACAACACAGAGAGACAAACAATCAATAACATGGCATAATGCACAATCATGGGATGATGCATGACAATTTAATTGATGCATCAAAGATAAGATAGCTGACATGGTAACATAATTAAATGGACCCATATGCAATTTGGATTGCATATGGAAAGCCCATGAATTAAGGTTGGTTTAGATGATCTACAACTAAACAACATGTGAAATTGGATTAGCATGATGCATGGATGAGGAAAACAGAAAGAAAACAACAATAGCTTCAATTTGAAATGAATTTTACCAAGTTTGGAATTTTATTTATTAAGTTATGAAAATTTGCTTCTTAAAGGAGTTACACAAGCATTTGTTGTTTTCACCAATTTTAATTATTCAAAATAGATAACAAAATTCATATTTGGAAAGTACACAAAATTTTAGGTGGAATGCATGTTTCAATTATTGAAAAAGGAATTAAGATGAATTAATTATGAATTAAACAAGTTTGAACAAGATTTAAATGAATTTAATTCAAGTATGAAATTAATTGAGTTTTTATTTGTTCAAAACATTAAATGAAATTCATATTTGAAAAGTTTATACTTTTCTGGTTTGAAAACATATTTTATATGTTCAAAAAGAATTTAATTTGACCAAGTTATGAATTTAGCAATTTTAAATGATTTAAACAAGGTTTAAATTATTTAACCAATTTTAATTATTCAAAACAGGAAACAAAGTTTATATTTGGAAAGGTGGTTCAATTTAGCATGGAAAACATATTTTATATGTGACATTTGAATTAAATTTGAATTAGTTATAAATTTAACCAAATTTGTAATATAGTTTGAATTTGAATTTTGAAATCATTTGAAATGTTCAAAATAGTAAACAAACTGCATATTTAGAAAGTTCATTTTATTTAGAGTGGTTTACATGTTTTACATTTTTAATTTGGATGTGTTTTGCAATTTTTATAAAGGTTTGAAAACTAGGGACCATTCTGTAATAAAACAGGGACTTAAATTAAAAAGGAAAGGGCCAGAACGAAATCCACCTCGCAGTGGCCCAGCCTAGGCCACTGACGAGGGGGGCCCTGGGCCACGGTGGCGTGTGTGTGTGCGCGTGGATGCACGCGTCGCTGACAGGGAGGCCCCACCTGTCAGCGAACGGTGCAAAAGTGTGGGATTAATCCCGCGAGGCGAGGGATCGATCCCGCGACCGCGGGTACGCGCGCGTGGTGCGAAAGCCACTGGGGTGGCTGCTGGTTCTTGTCAGTAGAGGGGCGCATGGGAGTAAGAGGTTTAGAAGCGGGATTTTTAACTAAAACTGAGAAGTTCAGTTTCTGAACCTAGCGGCAGACGGCGTTCGCCGGAGACTAGCCGCTCACCGATGCCGTTGTGCGTGCCCGTGGTGCGTGTGCTGCGTGCGGTGAGCGTGCAGTGCGCGCGCGGGTGGGTGACAGAGAGGGAAGGAAGGGGAAGAGAGGTGGAGCTCACCGGGAGGGATGCGTGCTCGGGAGGAAGGGGTGCTCGACGGCGGCGATCAGGGAGGTGGACGGCGGCGGCGATCCGTGAGCTTCCCGTCCTCGCTGCAGCGTCGAGGAGGAAGAGGGAACAGAGGAGAACACGTTCCCGTGCCTAACCTGTGCAGAGGCTAGCCATGTCGACGGCGATCGCCGGCGTGACGCGGTGGTTGTTCGGTGGTGGTGGTTTAGAGATGGGAGAAACAGAGGAGGGAGAGTGAGCTGGACGGCGGCGGCGTGAGAGAGGAAAGGAGGAGGAGGGTTAGGGCAGAAGGAGAGGGCCGCGGTGGAGCTATAAGGAGGAGGGGAACGCGCTGTGGCCGTTCCCTCTCTCTGCTGCTCGACGTGGACAGGCGCATCGCGCGTCGTACAGAGGTAAGTGACGAGGGGGTAGCAGGCCGTGGCTGGTGGGCTGGGCTCAGCCCACCGGCCTGCCCTCTCCCTCTCTGCGTTTTTTTTTTTGGTTTTCCTGTTTCTGTTTTTTTACTGATTCTGTTTTTTTTTTGCAGAAAAGAAAAGGAAAGAAAAGAGTGGCTTTTGGGGGTTGGAAAAAAAATGGCAAAAATATTTATAAGTTATTTATTATAAAAGCACCAATGTGCAAACTTTTGTTTTTCAAAAAGTTTGAAATTAGTTGCTGTTTGGAAAATTTAAATGAATTTGAGCAATTTTGATATTAAGTGAATTATTTAAACTTAAGCAAGTTAATGGTTTGATCTCTCAAGTTAATGGAAACAAATTGATGTTTTGATTTGAAATTTTCATTTGAAAATTGTAACAGAACAAGTATGAAACCAAGATTTGAAAATTGGTTTGAAATTCAAATGGAAAAACAAGGGAAAACAAATGGAAAACAAATGCAAAACAAATGCAATGATTATGATGTCATGATGCAAAACACAATTTAACAAAAAGCTAACATTCTAATGGAGTTTTTCATACTTGGGATGTTAGAGTGTACCACTCTCATAATAAGATATTCAAGAAGCTAAAAATATAGCTTGTGGGCACAAAAGGTGAGACTACTAAAATAATAACAATCAATCAAAGCAATACCCAAGGCACTCGGTATTAACAACACACAAGCAATCATCACCAAACAAGTTCATGACTAAACTAGTGCATAGAGACCAAGATACTACTAAACACAACAACAACACTAGCACAACAATAACATAAGTACAATACTCATGCTAAGGTAATTACTTAGACAATTTCCAAACAGCAAGCAAACACACCATAGATGGATGAGCTAGATACAGACTATGCTAATGTCTACTCAAGGTTATGGAATCCATCAATAATGAAAATAGGTAAACAAAATCAGTAGCTCAACCAATGGTAACAAGTCATAATATATAGTCTAAAAAACAAATCACCACAAAATATAATAAGGCTAGAACATACACAACAACAAGAGTCCACTAATAGCATTCTAGTATGAGCATCCTACACAAGCATGCTATAAGAACAATTGCATCCTATAACTAATAGCAACAAGAAACTCCACAAGTCATGTCATAATAACAGAAGTAATAACATCCTAAACATGCTAGGATAATCATACACTCATAAAATAAAAGACAACAATGCTAGAGCAACTCAAAATATCTAGTGGTGACACTAATTCATCACTAGAGAAGCAAACAATGCTACAAGGATGCATGATCCTAAACAAGAAACTCAAGAATGTAAATTCCTACTAACAGAACATAAACCTCACACATGTTAGTAAGCAAATACACTAAAATAACCTTATGTAAACATCTACTAAGCAAACATCAATCCACTCTAGTAATACATGCCTTTCTAATCAATTAAATAGCAAGCAATCAAAGTACATGATATACAACCAGTAGCTATGCACTCAATACAAACTCAACTACACACTTTCAAAAATCCAAACACTCAATGAAATCTACCCACACAATATTATCACTCACAAGGAAAACATTCTATTTGCAAACAATATTCAATTTAAACCAAACAATAGTGAAACACTTCTTAACATGATAACCCTAAGGGAATATTATGTTAACAAATGAACCACAACTAAACATACTAGTATTCACAAATAAATACTAAACTCTTCACTTACATAAGTGAAACAAACCACCATTTTCCCTTGGTGGAAAATACTAGACAAACATATAGTAATGCATGCTATTTTCACACAAGTGTATGGTAGGGGATTTGCATCCCTCACCAAGATGCAATGGGACCAGTGGGTTATGGGCCCACCAATACCAAGGCAAAATAGGTAAGAAGTCCTCTGGTCACATTTGACAAAATTTATTTAACAAAGCAATCAACACAAGGCTATTCATACTAGTGAAAACAATACTAGTGAAAACAAGCAACAAATGCTACACATGCTTTGATACAAAATAAGGTGCAAGCTAACAGAGATAATAACATCAAAATAAGAGTACCAAAATGGTACTGGACTCATAACAACCACACCACAACTTAGGTAAAACAATCCTACAAAGATTGGTTCACCCAAAAACCCAAATAATAAAACTAGGAAAATAACAAATGCTATTTCTATAGCCAAAATATTTTCCAAACATGCACACACTTTATATGGTAGATGTACTGCAAGAAAAAAACCTAATAACAAGTGTCAACACATCTATACATGCTAGGAAACAAATCTCAATCAATCACACATTTAATTTCAAACAAGTGCACACACAATAAGAAAACAGAAAAGTTGTTGTTTCTAGTTTTGCATGCTAAAAATAATCTAGGGCTCCAAAAATTAATCCAAGCTAGGATTAGATAGATCTAGTCATATAAAAACTCATCCAATTGAATTGACCTCAAAAACCATTTTTAAACTCCTTCTAAATATCCTAGAAAAGCCTACTGGTCTTTTACCAAAATGGATGGCATTTCCATTTGGTAACTCACCTTGATGTGAGGCCAAGTCCTATGGATAGATCTACTCACTAGCTACCCAACAATTTGAATTGATCAAAATGGATACATAGCCAAAAAGTTATGTCCAAAATGTTCCCACAGACAGTCTGTGGCAAAACATTTACCATTGCAAAAATAAAGGTGAAAATCTGGATATACCAACTGGACATGGTGAAGAAAACATATAGTTACCGGTGTGATTTTTTGTTGATTTTATTTCGCACGAAACCTATTTTAACAAGGCAAAAGAAATCAAGCATATTTCTGCACGGATTTAAAAAGAAAAGAAAAAACAGAGGGGGCTGGGGTTTCCACGGGCACGGCCCATCTAGGCGCCAGGCGCGGCCCAAGCGCACGGCACGCGCATGGTCACGTGCGGGAAACGGCGCATTCAAGCAGAGCCGTTGATCCGAAGATCAACGGTTGCTGGCCATCTCCCTCCTCTCCTCTCTCTCACCGGAGGCGATCGGGAAAACGGCTACGGCCGCGGTGCTCACCGTGGGGCTCGTGGAGCGAGGGCCCGATTTCAGGGAGGGTGCAGGGGCCTAGGGGAGTCGAGGGGCGTCGAGTCCAGGAGCGGGCGCGGCGCCAGTTGACAGGGAACGGTGGTGCGGCCACGGCGGCGACTTGGACGGCGGCGGTCGTTCTTGGTCGTGCTCTCGGTGGCCGACGGTGGAGCTCGAGCTCGTGGAGCTCACATGGGCTAAGGCTTGTCTCCTCCTTGCTTTGGGAGTGAGTGGAGGGTGTGGGGTGGCTAGTGGTGAAAGGTACATGGGTGGGATGACTTATAGCCACGGGGGGTGAGTGAAAAGGCAAAAGTGCCCTTGGGTTCATGTCAATGGTTGGCATTGGGGCACTCTAGGGCATGTCCAAGGTGGTCATTGTGCCAAGGGGCAAGTCCTAGCCAGGGAGAAGTCAATGGTGGATCTAGGGGTGGAGGAAGGGCAAGGGCAAGGCACAAGGGTCACGGTATGTGAGCCCATACCTTGTCACATCACCTTGTCCCCTCTCTTTTCCACACTAGCCACCTTTCTCCACAAGACTTCTAGAAGCAAAGAAAATGGCCCTTGGTCGAGTACACAACTTGGTCAACACCCTAGGCAAATTCTCACTTCAAAACTTGCAAGAGAAGGCAAAGAAAACATGTGTCCAAAATCGTATCTGTCACTGTTCAAAAATTCAGAAAATTTAGTTAACACTTAGAAATTTTTCTAAGTGTTGGAAAACAGTGAATGAGCAAAAAGTTTGGGTTGTTTTCAGAGACCAAATGGATTCCAATATTTGTTTTCCAAGTTGAAGTTTGTTAAACATGTTTTAAACTTTCAGAAACATCCTTTGAATTTTTTTTTGAAATAGCTTAAGGCTATGAAAACAAAGTGGGAAAAGGTGTACTATATGTTTTTCTCTGTTTTCTAAAAATGCCCTTCTGTCTTAATTTTCTTCCACGAAAACAACAAGCAAAGTATTATTTTTCTCATTCCAAAAATCAAACCAAGCTTATGGATTTGTAGTACATATATCAAGGAAAAATTAAAAGTCAAGAAAACATAAAATAACATTTTATAGCCTAGTGAAAACAAAGGTGGAAAACAGGCACTTGGCTATATTTTTAGGGAATAGTTTCTATAGAAAACTTAAAAGAAAACTTCCATAAATCGTTTTGAAATTTTGTTTTCTTGGATCCAACAAAGCTAAAAGTTTATTTTAAGATGCAAACAAAAATGATCCAAGTCTTGGAATAAAAATCCACTCAAGTAACACCAGAGAAAGCAACAGGGAAAAGTTATATAATTTTTTTCAGGAAAATTTGATATTGGTTTTATAAAGAAACAGAACTTGCATTGCAACTAGGATTAAGATCATATACACATGTTAGTACAAACAAGCATGTTGTTAGAAAAAAAATTGTTGGCCCTAATTTTTGTCTTCTTGAGCAACAGTACAAGGTTCCAAAAATTGGGGTGTGACAATCCCCAAGATTAGATGCTCGAGTCTTATAAAAATATGCTTATATGAACCACGGGGGAATCCCCAAGATTTGACCTTGCACTCTTCTTGATCACATATATCACCTCTTCTCTTGACACTTGAAAACTTCCTTCACATCATACTCAAAAAGTAATTCACATTAGAGGGTTAGTGCAACAATAGAAAATCCATGGGTTCTGTATGTCACGAGTGATATTGATACTTTTAAACATTAGCTATAGCCACTTATGTTTTGTGAAACAAAGAAATCCACTTGACATCGCAAAAGAGCCAATGCAAGAAAAATGGCAGAATCTGTCAAAACAAGAACAACCTTTAAAGACGAATTTTTTCGAGGCACTTACGTTGCTCAAATTGAAAAACCTAAAGAACTAAAAGGTTGCGTAATTAGCAGAGGAATAATCAAAAAAAATTCAGGTCATTCTAATCTTCCTGGATTTTTCACGATTTTTTACGGTGGACAGCAGAATTCTGTTTTCTGCGCAGAAATCCGAAAACCAACTCCAACTCACGTCAGAAACTTTACTTGGCACTACTAAAAAAAGAAAAAAAAGATACAAAGGAGTTTCTACAGAAGTATACAACCCCTTTACTCAAATAAAACAGAGAAAAAACAAAGCAAAAATAAAACCATGGGTTATCTCCCAAGAAGTGCTTTTCTTTAACGCCTTTTAGCTAGGCCCAGAAAAATGGAATCAAGTATTCTCAAGTGAAGAAGCATCCAAATTGAGATTTGGCAATTCCTTAATTACGCATTGTATTTTATCTACGTGAGTTTCAAAGTCTCCTCTCTTAGAACTTTTAGGTTCGCTATTTTCATCAAATAAATTCTCAGGAACAAACCAATCAAAATTCTTTTCTAGAGCTCATGCAATGCTATCAATTTAAAGGGAATTGGTATTTTCTCTTCATTTTTCTCTTTAGGTTTAGCATTTTCGAGAGCACCAACAACATCTACGTATGAGCCTAGCATATTGAAACGATCGAACACTTTCCTAGCTTCTAAAGCAACATCTCCAAATTCCTTAAGCATGGTTTCTAAGATAAAATTTATGTTCTCGATGTCTTTAATATTATTCAAGTTGAGGAACATATGCTGCAATGTGGGATGAAGGTTAACAAACCTAGCTTCTAACAGGTGAATCAGAGAAGTCGCAGCCATTTCATAATTTGGAGAAAGTTTTACTATGGATTTTTCCTCTAAATTTTTATGCTTACTAACATGATTAAATAATTCTTTAATGGTATCCTTTCCAAGTATAGAACCACTACCAACTGGAAGATCTTTAAGGGTAAACTTAGGATGCAATATTATGAAAGATAACAACGAAATAACAAGAGAAACAACTAAAATACGAACTGATTTTTTGTGTTTTTGATAAACAGAAGCAAACAAGACAAAATAAAATAAACTAAGCAAAACAAAAACAAAGTAAAGAGATTGGAAGTGAGAGACTCCCCTTGCACAAATTATCTTCCTCCCCGGCAAAGGCGCCAGAAAAGTTCTTGATGCGTGTGATTACACGTTCGTTGGGAGACCCCAAGAAGAAGGTATGAAGAGTGCAGCGGCAAGTTTCCCTCAGAAAGAAACCAACGTTGAATCGACCGACAGGAGGAAGGAGTAACTTCAGAAGGTTGAAGCAGCTAAGATGGCAGGGCACACTACCGGTTCAGAAACAACGTGGAACCTACACAACACAATCAAATCACTTTGCCCCAACGAAGCAGTGAGGTTGTCAATCTCACCGGTTTTGTTGAACACAAAGAGGTTAAACGTATGGTGTGGAAAACATTAGGAAAATTATGAAAGCAGTAGGTGTTTATCAGTATGAGGAAAAAGGATCGGGGTCCACAGTTCACTAGTGGTGTCTATTCGTGAAAGATAAATAACATGTGTGGTGAACAAATTACAGTTGGGCAATTGACAGAAATGAAGGCTGCACCGTAGTGCATATGCAAGACATAAATATTACTATGTGATTCATGCGGCCATTACAACTAAATACATAGACCGTGATCCAACTGCATCTATGACTAATAATCCACCCTCTGAATATCATCCGAACAAACGTTGGGTATTAAGTTGCAAGCAACAAATAATTGCAGTAAGAAAAGTGTGTAATGTAAACAATAACATCATCCTTAGACAAAGCATTGTTGTTTTCTCCCTAATGGCAACAGCATATCCTCCATCTGTCATGTTTCTGTCACTCAAGCACAAATGCAAAGGAGGCATGAACCCACTATCGAGCATAAATACTCCCTCTTGTAGTTACTAGCATTTACTTGGCCAGAGCATCTAATAACAACGGAGAGCATGCAAGATCATAAATAACATATGAATGAAGATAACATGATAGATTGATAATCAGAGGATATAGCATTCAACATTCATCAGATCCCAGCAAACACAACATGTAGCATTACATAAAGATGATCTTGATCATGTTAGGCAGCTCACAAGATCTAAACATGAGGTACAAAGTGGAGAGAACAACCATCTAGCTACTGGTATGGACCCGTAGTCTAGGGATGAACTACTCTCGCATCACTTCGGAGGAGGGCATGGTGGTGTAGACCCCTCTGGTGATGAGTTTCCCTCCCGGCAGGGTGCCGGGGAGAGCTCTAGAACCCTCCCGATCTCGGGATGACGATGACGCCGGCCTCGGGTGTTTTTCAGGGAGAAGTGGAATATATTTAGGGTTTACGCCTCGGGGGATTAAATAGGCGAAAGGGCAAAGGCGGTGGAGGCCTGGGGGCCCCACACCACCCCACGGCGCGGCCAGGGGGCGCTGCCTGATACGTCCATAACATATCTATAATTTTTGATTGTTTCATGCTAATATTATGCTTTTGTCACTTGTTTTTATATAAAGTTTATGATTTATTTGGACTAACCTATTAATAGTTGCAAGAGTGCACAATGTTCTTGTTTTACTCTTCGATGTGTAGGAATTAACAAGAAAACACAAAAGGAGACTTGTTGGAAAAGGACTCTGACTTTCCTAAAATCTGTCAACCAACAGTTTTTAGAGATCATCAGTTTTACCCCCAAATACAACGTCAACTGGAGATCAAATTGCCTACAAAGTTGTTTTCCATTTCCATACCTTTCATTTAAGCCGAAGAACATCCCAATCCGAGTTTGTATGCGACTTGTGGACCCATTTTACTAGAGGATATATATCTGATTAAGGGAATCGGTGACGGGATTGAGTCCAACTCTTACCATATTTGATGGATTCGGCCAAGCCATGACTTTGGGGATGATAAGGGTCCCTACGAAGTTTCTAGAGGTTTCGAAGAGCCTTTGGATCAAGGGGCCATCCATCGGAGGGCCGGGTAGCATTGTCACATCACATATAAGGAGAGGAAAACCCTAATTCTTGGGCAACCACCAAAAGCCACGAATTTTGCCTCCCCCATGGTCTCATCTCCATGGGAGAGGGCTCATCTACAGCACCAAGAAGCCATGGAGTAAGGGGCTAAGGGGCGGCACTCCCCCGTGATGGCCGGCCGGCGCAGGAGGAGCCCCCTGCGCCGCCGACGGTCGCCGGCGCTGCCCTGCACCTCACGTGCTGCCCCTTCTCCATCCTCTCCGCCATGATGCCACCTTCACCAACACCTCCATCATCATCTCCTCCTTGTATTCGGTGGTTCATCCTCCCACAAACCTCTGTACCTTCCTATGTAAACATGGTGTTTGATGCTATAATATTTATCCTATGATCTATGTCATGTTTGTGTAGTTTATTTGTCTTTTGATTGCTTGGTTGAATGTCTTTGGTTCATTAGAGTTGTATGTTGATAGGGTACTGTCTTTTGGTTTCCATTATATTTGTGCGCTCTTGGATCAACACCATAGTGTTAGTAGTTTGTGCAAAGGAAGGGACATAGTTCTGCCGGAGTGACGGAAACCTAAGGACTCAAACCGGTTAGTTGCACGTATGGGAGTAAGAGGACCATTAACTTAAGGCTATGGTTGGGTATTTTTACCTTAATGTATCTTCTAGTAGTTACGGATGTTTGCTAGAGTTCCAATCATAAGTACTTGCAATCATTTGATAGTGAGAGCTTGTTAGCTTTGCCTCTCCTACATAGAAAACTGCATCGAAGACAATGAACCCGATATCTTCACTAATTAATCTTGGGCAAAACCACCACAATTATGACCACTTTTTCACACTCATGGTACTGTTAGTTTATGTTTACTTAGTATATTTTATTGCTGCAGCACTAACATTTACTTTCTTGTATTTATTATCTTGCAAAGCTATCTCTCATACCCGTATTATTGCTCTAGTTTTATTTCCTAGATAATGCAAACGTTTAGTGTGTGTAGAGTTGTATCAGTGGTTGATTGAACTTGAGAGAATATTTATCCTACCTTTGGCTCCTCGTTGGTTTCGACACTCTTACTTATCGAAAAAGCTACACACGATCCCCTATACTTGTGGGATCTCAAGACCTTTTCTGGCGCCGCTGCCGGAGAGCAATAGCGTGGGGTGAATGTTCTTGTGTGCACTTGTTTGCTTTATCTCTAAGTAATTTTGCTTTCAGTTATAAGTAGTTTTATTTTCAGTTTTAAGTTGTTTGCTATCTCTAGTTATGGATAGGGAACACGAATTACAAAAAAAATTAGTTGTACTTGGTATCTAAAAATGTTTTTAAAAAGGAAAGTGATTGGAAAGATGAGTAATGGTTAAGTGGGGGTCGACCTTGAACACTTGTGTTCATTCCTATGAAACCAAAACAATTCTTTCCATGGAAGCTTTAGCTCCTCGTTGGGTTCGACACTCTTACTTGTCAAAAAGGCTACACACGATCCCCTATACTTGTGGGATATCAGCACCCTATGGTGTGGGCCCCCTGAGATCCCCTTCGGGTCTCTTCAGGACTCCGTGGAACCTTCGGGAATTCTAAGACTTCCGAGCTTCGAATTTTCCAACTCCAAGAATATTTCCAGAACAACTTTTCTGAAACTAAAAACAGCAGAAAACAGGGAATTGGCTCTGTGGCATCTTGTCAATAGGTTAGTCCGAAAAATCGGCAAAAATGAAATAAAGTGTATAACAAACATGTGGGAAATAACATGAAAACAACATGGAACATCAGAAATTAGGCATACGTTTATGACGTATCAGTAAACTTCCAGCTGGCTGGCTTTAGAGGTGAAGAACTCAAAAAATACATGGATGAAGCTGCCTATTCATACACAAAACATGGATTTGACACAACAATGGCCTTGCTGCAAGAAGAAAGTGAGCCAACATTTCAGTGGCTTATCAAAATCCATGTTGAATGATGGGCTAGATATGCCATGGATGACAATTGCAAGACTGACTTGGTGGTCAATAATCTGAGTGAAGTTTTCAATAGAATGATAAATGATACTAGATGTAAGAGGAAAACCTGTGAAGACAATGTTTGAGGGGATCAGGACAAAGATAATGGTTACACATGAGACCAAAAGAACTGGTGTAACTGAAGCTAGGTGGGTCATCACCCCAACATACTTTGAGAAACTTGAAGAAGTTAAGAAATGGTCTAGGCCCTGCAATGCTAGGAAGTCTGCTGGTGATCTCTGACAAGTGAGCAGGTCTGAGGATATATCATATGTTGTTCACTTGGGGAACAAGACCAGTGGGTGTAGGTGATGGGACATGACTGGCATTCACTGCAGCCATGCTATATCTGCAATCTACAAGTCCAAGCCGCATCCATACGATTTTGTGCATGATTTCTTCAAAAGCCTATGTACTTGGAGGCCTACAACCCAGTTTTATATCATGTGCCTGGAGAGGACATGTGGACGAGGACTGCAACTCCAGACATTGACCCACCTTTTATGAAGATTGAAAAGGGCAGAAGGCAATGCAAAAGGAGAAATGGCAAGTTTGAAGTATCACAACCTAGGGTTAATGCTAGAATGGGCACAATTACATATAGCAACTGCAATTTAACTGGGCATAGGTGCAGAAATTGCACTATACCACTCAAAGCATCTCTCCAGATAAGATTGAACAATCACCAGGTAAATAGCAATAATTCACTGGCATGTCGATTGTTGATGTTATCATCTTTTTTTTTCATTTTTTCTCTCTTTTTGTAGGAAAGTAGAATTTCAGATGCTACCGTTACTGGTACTACACCTGCACCTGCTTACTCAGCTAGTTCTTCTGCTCCTACACAAGCCTCTTCTGCTCCTGCTCCAGTACAAAGGGAACCACAAGGACCATCCCAAGCTCCAGTGCAGAGGACACCTCAAGCTCCAGTGAAGAGGACACAAACTTCCTTCATACCACCAAGGAGCAGCAATGCACAACCCTCAACAAGTGATCTCGGGCCTGTCAGGAAGAGGAGGTCCCCCAACAGGCTAGAAGGGTACCTGTCTACTAGCAGAATCCATGAGAAGAGCATTGAGGAGCTGCAAAACGAAGGCAGAAAAAATTAGGTTGCGATGTGGTCATGTAATGGATGTTAAGACATGTATTTTGTGACGATTTACTGTGTGAACTTGGTTCATGTTTATGATTCTGTGAAAGTGGTACTGTAATAACCTATATGCACCTGGTACTCTATTATCTATGTACTACTTTGAACCTATATGTTATGGTGGATTGCTGTGATAGCCTATATGTTAATGTCTGTGTCTGCGAATGTTGTGGTTTTCTGTCAACTTATGTTAAAATCCTGCTAAAATTCTCCTTGAAACTGGTGAATTTTTGTAATTACATGTTCAATAGAGGTGTTTTATTGCCAGAAATCATGAAGATCCTGGAACTGAAAAACTGGCACTACTTTCTCACAACACTTATGTACCACAAGTACCACAATGACCACAATATTTCACAGCTGCAATTGGTGAAAAATACCACAAGCACAACAATTATTCACAACTACAATTAGTGACAAGTACAACATTTTTTCACAGCACCATTTTTTCATAGCTAACAACAACTAGAGCTGGAACAAATAAATTTCACTCATTTACCACAAGTACCACAATTACATAACAATAGGTAGCACAAATAATTTTACCCCACAAAACTGACAAGTACCAGAATTACATAATAATAGGTAGAAACGGAGTTACATTGCAGCTCACATTTCTGATCTATATGATCAGAAACAACATTCACTAAAACAATTACACACTACTCATTTAACACTTCCTTCAGCTTCTAGAGATTCCCCTTGTTTGCCTCTCCTGCCTTCAACAACTCAGCAATATAATACTCCAGTTTCTTTTTCTCTTCTTTAAGATCATCAGTCTGTTTTACTGCTTTTTCCATCAGCAGCTTCCGCACATCCTACTCCTTCATTGCATCCTCCAGCTCAGCCTAGAGATTCTTAGTTTAAGTTTTCAACCTGCTCCTTCTCTTCCTGTAGCTTCTGGAGCTTGTCCTTGTTTGCCTCTCATGCCTTCAATAGCTTAGCAATATAGTACTCCAGTTTTTTTTTCTCTTCCTTCACATCATCTCTCTGTGTTAGTGCTTTATCCCCCAGCAACTTATGCAAATCAACAAGGCTATGAGAAATTGCTCCAGTCTGGTGTTCCTTTATTGCATCCTCTAGCTCATCCTGGAGATTCTTGTTTAATTCTTCCACATGCTCCTTCTCTTTGTGCAGATTATAGTACTTCTCAGCAGCATCACAATTTCCCCATAGCTTTCTATTTTGTTCATGCTCATACAAACCCCATAGGTGAGCCAAACAATTTTGAAGATAGGGAGGCCACACTTGATCAATCCACTCCACATGTGCACATACAGGCCCATCCCGCGAAAGATTAACATATAAGTAATAAACTGCCGCACCCGGACTTCTAGAGGATACTCGCAGTTCCGTTGAACAGTAGTGGATTGGATTACGGGGCTTACCGGCACCCGCATCTCTTACGAGTAGGCCAACACACGTATGTGTGACAACCAACCCCTATCTGTTCAGCGTCTACGTAAACCATCCCATAGAAATCAGGATACTACCATTGACGTACTTCATACCATACACACATGGTACGTCAACGGCGTTGAACAAAATGATAACACAACAGATCTCTAAGACACAAAAGATGGAAATAAGTTGCAACTAGCTCTCACTAGAGTAGAGATAGCAAATACAATCATCCAGAGGACACATGTCCCAACATAACATCATTACATCTCAGCGGAAGCATTCAAAGGGTCTGAGTACAGACAAATCCAAATAGGCTTAAGAAGCCGGGAATGAAAAGAAAACGGAGCCCATCCACGATGTCTCGGATCCTGCCCGGGTCCGCTACCTACTCGTCAGCAGCCTCGTCAAACTCCACGTAGTAGCCGTCACGGGGATCCTCGTAAGCGTAGTCTGCGGAAACCACAGCCCCAAAGGGGTCAGTACATAAACGTATTGGCAAGCAAGACTCACAGTTCACCAAAGTGCAGCCCGTCAACACCAAGCACAGATGCCTTGGGTTCAACGGAAGAAAGGGATATAAAAGATGCTGCAACTGGCTGACCTAACCAACTACAGAACAAACTACCACTTCCGGCTATCAGAAAGGGGATAAGATAGCGTATCGTAACCAACTACAACTGACCACCACACAAACCCATCCTGGATCTCGCCCCTTATCCAAAGAAGCAATCCGAGGATAACTCACACAGTTGTATTAATGATGGATCAAGTTGTTGTATCAATAAGCCTATTACTAGTCAAGTTATCATTAGTTAGGTGTAAGTTGTTCCGAGTACTTGTTAGCCAGTACTTTCACCAAGTTAACCATAACCGCGGAAAACACGGCTTCTCGAGAAGATTTATCCCTGCAGGGGTGCACCAATTTGGCCGTACACGTAAGAATAACCCGCCAGATGGGAAGGCCTTTCCCACCAAGCGGGGCACTCAACACAACTCAACTCTTCTTCGCATCATGCCCAAAGCACCACGTGCTGTGCGTGCGCGGCTAATCGAGCCCCACGAAGAAAAGAGGACCCTCATAGCACTGGAAGACCACGCCGCCCTAAAAGCCGACTACAAAAGTTCCACCCTGGCCTCGGGTTCGTACCTGCATATGCGTGCATCAAATGGAAAGCCCGAACTAGGTGTGGCGATTTGGACGAGATGCGAATCGAATCAAATTGAGGGGGGCGCCCATACACGCTTCCCACATGCGGATAGTGCGCTTATCATGGATCAGTAGACAAGACCCTTTTCCTAATTAGGGTCGACACTAGCAGGCCTCAAAACCACGCCGGGCCTCCTGCCGGTGCCTTATCAGCAATTTATTATTACCTCAAATTAACAGGTTGTTGTTTAACATCGAGCCCCCGAATATAAACAAATATGATAACAGAAAGTAACTGATAACAGACTCGAGCAAAAACAACCCTAAGCATGCTAGTAAGACACGGGCCCAAGCAACGGGGTTATAGGACTGGAGGTGAGGCAATATCAGGGTTCAGGGTATCATGTGATAGGTTCGTAACAGAAGCAACGATACATATGGCTAGCAGAAATAGACAAAGGAAAATATCGGTAACCAATGTTGAAAGGAAAACAATGGTTCATGTGAGTGATAACTTGCCTGCAAACTCAGCAGCCTGGTACTGAGCTAGATCCTCAGAAGGGGTGTCGTAAGTATCGTCTGTCTCAACGTCGTCGTCTATCCGAGAAGAAGCAAACAAACAATGCAGAAAGATAGACAATCAATATCATGGCATAATGCACAATCATGGGATGATGCATGACAATTTTATGGATGCATCAAAATAAACTAGTTGACATGGTAACACAATTTAAATGGACACATATGCAATTTTGAGTTGCATATGAAAAGCCCATGAATTTTGGTTGAAACAATTGTTTTCCAATTAACCAACAGGTGAAAGTGGATTAGTATGATGCATGGATGAGGAAAACAACAAAATAACAACAATAGAACCAATTGGAAATAAGGTTTACCAATTCAGAAATTTATTTATTAAGTTAGGGATTTTTTGGTTCCTTAAAGGGATTACACAAATAGTTGTTGTTTTCACCAATTTAAATTGTGCCAAATAAATAACAAAATTCATATTTGAAAAGAATACAAAATTTTAGTTGGATTACATGTTTCAAATATTGAAAAAGGAGTTAGGATGAATTTATTATGACTTAAACAAAATTAAACAAGTTTTAAATGAATTTAAAACAAGTTTGAATATTATTTGAATTTTATTTGTTCCAATCATAAATTCAAATTCATATTTGAAAAGTTTATACTTTTCTAGTTTGAAAACATATTTTACATGTTCAAGAATAATTTATTTTGAGCAAGTTATGAATTTAGCAAATTTAAATGATTTAAACAAGGTTCAAATTATTTAAGCAATTTTAATTATTCAAACCATAAAACAAAATTTATATTTGGGAAGATGGTTCAAAATGGTATGGAAAACATATTTTATTTGCATTATTTGGATTAATTATGAATTAGTTATGCAATTTGTCAAATTATAATTGAATTGTTTGAATTTGAATTTTGGATGCATTTGGAAAATTCAAAAACAGAAAACAAGTGGTTTAGTTAGATAGATAATTTAATTTGGATCAACACACATATTTTACTTTTATTATTTGGAGTTACAAGATAAAAGTTATTAGCTTTTTAAGTTTAAGGACCAAACTGTAATTTAAAAGGGCTTAAGTTGAAAGAAAAAAAAAGCTGGAATTCTTTTTATACCCCGCAGTGGCCAGCCAATGCCACTGACAGGGGGCCCCCTGGGCCAGCGTGGCAGCGGATGCGCGCGTGGCGGCAAGGGCCACTGACGAGTGGGGCCTGCCTGTCAGCCATGCGCGAAAAATGTTGGTTTTATTCCGCGGAGCCAAGGCTCGAACCCGCGGCCGTGCGCGAGCGAGAGAGCAGTGCTACCACTGCGGTAATCGTTCAGTTTTGACAGTAACAAGGGCGTGAACAGGTTATCCTTCAGATCCGCGCCTATCTGAACTTTACGCGCGCGTTGGACTGAACTCCGTCAGAGAAACGAGGCCGGCGGCGGTCACCGTGGTGCTGTGCTCGTGCTGCTGTGCTGGGGTGTGCTGTGTTGCGTGTGCAGTGCTGTGGATGCGAGCGTGCAGAGGAGGAGGGAAACGGAGGACACGTGAGCTCACCGCGATGTCGTCGAGCAGAGGCCCGAGGAATCTCCGGTGGCGGCAACGACGTGGACGGCGGCGGCGATCTGGACGTGCTCCGTGCCCGCGGTGGTGTCCAAAGGCTCGAGGGTGACGCGGTGTTCCGATTCCCGTAGCTAGCGTGGTCGATGGAGGGCTGCTGCGGTGGCTGCCATGGCGGATTCAGACGGTGGCGCGCTCCGGTGAGTGGTTGCAGTGAGGGGAACGGGGCAGAGAGGTGGCGATCGGCGGCGGAGCGCGAGGGAGAAGGGAGCCTAGGGTTTAGGGTTGCGGCGCGGGGACCTAGGGGGGCTATATAGGCTAGGGGCGCGCGATCGGCCGTCGGAGGGCGCTGCTGCCGCCGTGGCACCGGTGGATGCAGTGCCGTACCGCGAGAAGAAGGGAAAAGGAGGGGCGAAGCGGTACCGGGCTGGAGAGAAAGAAAAAGGCCGGGCTGCGCGGAGAGAAAGGAGAAGGTGGGCTGGGCGCAGCCCAGTGACCCTGGCGCCCGTTTTTATTTTTAAAAATTTCCTCCTTCTGTTTTTTTTTTGCAGAAATGAAAATGGAAGAAAAAGGTAGTTTTTTAGGGCTAGGAAAATTTGAAAAAAATTATGGTTAGGTTAGTTTTTACCATAGCAACTGAATGCTAACTTGTTTTCCAAGAAGTTTCAAATTAAGTTGCTGTTTGAGAATTAATTCAAAATTGGAAGAATTTGCTTATTAAAATGATTATTATTAAAACAAACTTTTTAATAGGGTGAACCCTATTGTTAAAATAGAACAATGAGTTGATTTGTTTTGGTAATATTCATAAATCCAATTGAGTGCTGTTTGGGATTTGAATTTGAATGTTTGGAATAACATGGGAATTAATTGATTGATTAAAACCATCATTTTAATAGTTGAGCATTATGGAATAAAATGAAAACAAATTGGTTGTTTTTATTTGAACTCTTTATTTAAAAGGTTGTAACATAACAAGTATGAAATAAATGTTTGGATAATGTTTGAATTTGAATTGTGAAAACAGAGAAAACAGATGCAAACAATTAAGAAACAAAGTAAAACAAATGCAAACCATTCAATGAATATGATGACATGATGCAAAACTTTAATAAAACAAGAAACAAACATTCTAGGGGTGGTTTTTCATACTTGCGATGTTACATAAACCATAAATATATTTCGCAACTAAATATATTTTGCATATGTACTGCTAATTGTAGATAATCATAGGTACTGATAATTATGGATATGCACTCACATATGAAAACATAATGCATTAACCAAAATTAGCTATACCGTATATGAGCAACCAAGAAACCTTCTTCCAATGTCTGTCCCTTCAAAGCACACGTATTTCCTAAGCTTCAACGAATGTTCACATAGTTGCTTGCTCTTGAACTGGGCATCCTCCATTCCCTCAAAGTCCGGGTCGTAAAATATCCTAGGCACCTAAATACGATACAACTAAATTAAATCCGTGTGATGTATAAGCTCAACCATAGTTCAAGAAGGCGCTAGGCGTTAATTCCGCGTTTTGGCTTCGCCTAGCGCTTTGCTCGCTTATGCGTCGCCTAGGCGCGCCTAGGCGTTCCGTACGGACGCTGTACGGACGCTCGTATACAGGCTGGAGCATCGACAGGAACATGTAAAACGAAGGGAAATAAGCCAGATGGGCTGACCTAGCCCGTTAAAGCAGAGGCCCATCTATCCAGTCCCTAGTAAAAACAGCGCTCACGCACAGCTGACAGAAAATTTAGGTTTCCTCCGTCACGCCGCCTCTCTCCCGTTCCCTCTCTCTCCCTGGCTGTAGCGACGGGGACAAGCCACCGAAGCAATCTTCCTCGCCGGAGGACCACTCTCCTGCAGCCCCACCACTTCTCCTCTCCCTCTACCTTACTCCCCCTGCGGCGCCGCCACTTTTCCGCCGCCGGACGACGGAATCCTCGCCGGAGGACCTCGCCGGCCGCCTTTTCCACCGCCTAGGGCCAAAGCGAGGCGTTTGGCCAACGCCCCGCGCTTAACCGCGCCTGGGCGCGCCTAGGCGAGCGCCTTTTTGAACTATGAGCTCAACTACCTTATTACTTATGAAATCGAAGAAATTTAAGCGAAGATTGAAATTAAATTCCCCAATTCCCAACCCTAGCCCTAGTCGACGGACGGGAGAGAGGTACTCACAATGCGTTTTGGTTGGGATTCAGAGAGGAGGCTCCCGCTGCTGCCGCCGGCACTGCTGCTCTCGTCGTCGTCGTTCCAGGAAGGCATGGCGCTTGTGGCGGCGGCCGGTCAGAGGCGAAGACAGTGAAAGACGAGACAGAGCTTCGACCGACCGGGGGGAACGAAAACGGTCAACTATATAACCTGCCATAGGGCCGCTAACGGCAGTCCCAGCCGCGTGTGCCCGCATCGCCCCGTCAGCCCTGACAATGGGTCTGACGGGTCAGCTGTTAGCGCGTCTCAATTCGAGTATCAGTGCGAATCGATAGTTTCGAGCTCGACTGTGGTGGATTTTTGCAATTTGGTTCAAAACCGGTGGATTTTCAGATTTTGCGCTGAATTGTGGTGGTTTTTTGGAATTTCCTCCAGCTGTTAGAGAAGCTTAACACGTCAGCTCTTGGTCCCACATGCCAGAGCGAGAACAAACCCGCCAGACAGAAATCTCCTCAGCCGCCGATGCTGTCACCGCACGGATCTTACAGCCTCGTCGAGTCCCCCATCTCCTGGCCCCTGCCTTGCCCTCGCCGCCGCCGTCCTGCATCCCGTAGCTTCACTTCGCCACCCACCTCAAAGAATCTCTCTTCTAATGGCGGCGGCGGTAGCGGGGGAGGTGGGAGACGGTGGTAGCGGCGTCGTCGCGCGGTTATTCGTGGGCGGGCTGGCGGAGGGCGTGTCCGCGGCCGACCTGGAGGCCGTGTTCGGCTCCATCGGCCGCGTCGCCGGCGTCGAGTTCGTGCGCACCAGCGGCCGCTGCTTCGCCTATGTAGACTTCCACTGCCCCTCCGACAAGGCCCTCACCAAGCTCTTCTCCACCGTAAGTTGCCGCCACCCATCCAATTGTTTCCCCTCTTCGGTAGCAATTAGCAAATTGGGGATTTGTTGACCATGTCTGTTGGTTCTAATTAGTAGCGCACTGTGCATGAATGATATGAACTTTTTTTTGTCAGCTCGTGTCGCATTTTGGTCCTAATTAGTAGCACGCTGACCAAGTCTCTGTTAATTTTTGTGTAGTATAACGGATGCAAATGGAAAGGGGGGAAGCTTAAACTGGAGAAGGCCAAGGAGCACTACCTCGTTCGACTGAAGCGAGAATGGGACCAGGAAGCAGCAGCAGCAGCTGCTCAAGAAATGCCGGCAAAAGAAACCGTGGAGAAGCCCGAGGACAAGGAGAAGCAAAAGCTGGAGAAGGATGCTCTGAACAGTTCAAAAGTTAACATCTACTTCCCAAATTTGAGAAAGGTGAGTTGTTTCTTGTGTTGTTGAATAACTCTTTGGTTTGATTGTTTGAGAGAATTCCCAAATGCGCATTCTATAGTTCATTTACTCGGTGCGAATAGGTATTGACTATACAACTAGGATCCCATTCTCCATGATGCTTAATAGCACAATCTCTGAATAAGTGCAATGTACTTGTTTTATTCATATAAGGGGCATGAGCTGATGCCCAAATCATTCTCATTTTATAATGGAATTTGAGACAAACTAAGCTGGTGTAATTTGTAAGACAGTTTTGAATAAGAATTTGCAATTCAGTATGAAATCTATTATACATAAACATCTTGTTGAAACTGTGATTATAACAAAAATGACACGGTTAAAATAGTGATGTATCATGCAGTATATTGATCAAAATAACAGGTGCACATTTCGTACTGAAATGATTATTCAATATGTCGACTATTGCATGGACATGCATTCTCCTAACCAAGGATCTGCTTTTACAGCTGAGACCTTTGCCTTTCAAAGGCAGTGGAAAGCACAAATACAGTTTCAGAAATATTGAAGTCCCTTCCTACCCAATTCATTTCTGTGACTGTGAGGAGCACTGTGGACCTCCTGAGAGAGCAAATGAGGAATATGCAGCTGCTCTGAATCGTGTTGCATATGAGAAAGAGCGCAACATTATGAATTCTGTGATGAGTAAGCTCCTTGAGAAGGACAATGAGCAAATCGATACAGAGGAAATTCACAAACACGATGATGATGATGTAAACACCGCAGAACCCTCAGACGCAGAGACAGAATCCTCTGATAGCGACACAGAGCCCTCTGATACCGAGAATGATTTGCAAATGGAAGAAACAGAAGAGACTCCTGAAGAAGATTTGGATGACCTCCAAATGGAAGAAACAGATGATCCTTCTGAAGAAGAATTGGATGATGACCTTGTGATAAACATTGCTCCTCGCAAGGCCAATAAATCAGCTGTCCAGTCGAATAGAGCAAACCAAGCAGTGAATAAGGTATGCATATGGCAATTACTTCTGTGAACAATTTTTATGTAATGCACAAATCTGTCATGCCATTATGTGAAATAACACTCTGAATGAATTTTAAAATTTCAGGACGACCAGTTCAGAAAACGTCAGCAATTCGAAGAGGCTTCTGTGCAGGACAAGAGACAGAAACTAGAGCATTTATGTGAACCTGGAAATAAGAAACAGTCTACCTCAGTGATTTCAGATAGGAGTACTGCAGGGAAGTCTTTGCCTGCTATACCAGGAGCCATCCAAAAGGAGCAAAAATCCTCTGGTTTGCCATCGAAAGGAACACATGGTTTCTCCTCCGTACTTGATAGAGCCAGAAGTTCTGCTGGTCTTCAAGGTGTTGATGCTCCAACAGGTTTATCTACCAAAAACGAAGGTTCACAAAAAAATGTGATTGCTAGTGTACCTAAAAAGGGTTCCTTGTGGACTCAGAAATCTGCCTGGAGAGACCTTGTAGGAGGAGGTGCATCTTTCAGTATATCGCAAGTAGTGCCGAACGCCAATCCAGCACCACCAAAGCTTCCAAGTGGTACCGAGACCTCGGTTGCGTGCGCGGAGTCCAGTAGGAAAGTGACATTTGATGTGGAACCTTCGAAATCTGAGGAAACAATAACTCAGCCCTCTGCGGAGCAGAACTCCATGGGGACGGTATCTATTGGAACGACACTTGGCTCAGCTGGCCATGACACCAGGAAGGAGGACGAGGATAAGAAGGTAGAAGAAGCGCGCGTGGTCCCAAAGATCACCATCAGCGAAGTCTGCCCGTTCATGAGAAACAGAGAGTCGGAGCAGCAATGGTCCAAGGCAAAGAAGGTTCTGACTGGTTTCATCAAGAAGGGCGACGAGAAAGCGGGATCCAGCAACGCCGGGAGAGGAAAGCCACCGTCGAGGAGAAGATAACCAACCACACACTCTTGGGACCACACCTTGCCAGAACAGCCGCTCTTCGATCCGAAGTGCTACTCTCTTGCAAAATTTTGTTTTCAGATTCTCAGCTCCGTTTAGAAGCCTCTCGGCAAACTGTCGAAACCGTGGCTCCTTGTAACGTTACTGATCCGAGAAACTCCCCGGAAGTATTTACTTGAAACTTCGCGAATCACTGTATTCCTAGAGCTCTCTTAAATGATCTGCTTTCATCTCTAATCCTGCAATGGTCTTAAATCTCCTATAGTAACTCTTTCCACATTTCCTCCTTTGCTATGGAGGGATCTCTTGCACAACCTGCACTGTTCAGCAGGGACAGTTTCGTGTGTTCGCTCGGATGACCGTTGGAACCAACGTTCTCTCTGTAGGCGTTCTCTCTCTAGGCTTTCTCTCTCTCCCCCAACCCAAACCACGACCTAAACCAGACCTGAAACGGAGGGGTGGGGACGAGGTGGTGCCGTACCCGTCTCCAACCTAACCGAAACCATGCATGCATCTTACCTCTCGTCCTCCTCCTCTTCTCCACCATGATCCTAATCCATGGATGACGAACGCCTTGATCAGGATCAGATTTAGGAGATAAACGCACATAATTTCAAGAGGTCGAGAGGGGACAGGTAAGCGCATTTTTCATTTTTGCGTTCCTCCTCGTGTTCTTCTCCGCGTCTGGGCTAAAGCAATTACAATCACTGATCGTGGTTCCCGTTCCTGAATTGGGCGTTATCGTTGGATTAGGATCATGGCGGCGGCGGCAGCGGCCGGCTCCGACTCCCGGCGGCTCCTGCCCGGCCGGCAGAACTCCCACCAGGTCCCGTTTCCTCACCTGTGTCTCTTCTTGTTCTGTACTAATAATAACTTCCAATTCCACCCGAATCAAACCAAGAAATAATTGCGAGAATCGCACAATCAATGTGTAAATCTAGTGAGTCAATAGCCAATCGATACCATTCTGCCAATTACTATGCATTTACTACTGGTGTCTATCCATTCGCAGATGGACAGGATTAACGGGAATAGCCTCAAGTCTACCACTGAAGTGAGTGATCATAACACAACAATTGCCACCTAGCGCATTACTCACGCCTTCTCCATTTGGAATATGATATTACCTTTTTTTTTCCTAACCGGGTGTCTCCACACATATTCACTGGAGTTTTCTTTTTCTTGATGCTTTTTCCTATAGAGCAGGTCCCTCCATTCTCTGTTGGAGCAGATGAGTTCGAGGACGAGACGTTGTATATCGCCTCCGTAGCACCGTCCCAGAGAACTGGCGGCTTCGAAAGAAACGCAGGCTCTGTGAGCTGGGGCATTACGCATAGCCTGAACATCGTGCTGCTCAAGTCAAAGCTCAACCTCTTGATACCGTGTGGCTTTGTGGCCATCCTCGTCAACTACGTGACCGGGAACCACGTATGCGCGCTAACAATTCGTCGGAGAGTTTCATCCATTTTGTAGTATCTAGTCTATGTGCTTTATGTTGCATGGTTGTGTTACATTATTACTCCTTTGTTTCTCTTGAAGGGTTGGGTATTTCCTCTGACCCTGCTGGGCATTATTCCTTTGGCCGAGCGATTGGGTTTCGCCACCGAGTAAGTGCTACAGCTTTCCCACTTGTTTTTGGTTATTCATGTGGATCTTACTGAAGAAGAATTTGACACTTCGCTTCTTAATACAGACAGTTAGCATTCTTCACAGGCCCAACAGGTATCAATAAGTTGCTCTTCTTTGAAGCATTCTGATCCTAGTTACATTTGGTCTGACAATTTTTGTGCGCATGCAGTTGGGGGCCTTCTGAATGCTACATTTGGCAATGCAACTGAGTTGATCATATCGATCCATGCACTAAGGAGCGGAAAGTTACGGGTTGTTCAGCAATCTCTGCTAGGGTCCATCCTGTCCAACTTGCTTCTGGTTCTCGGCTGTGCATTCTTCAGCGGAGGTGTCACTTGCGGTAAAACAGAGCAGAACTTCAGAAAGGTGACCATTCTTGTCTGCACGTGCATTTGCATGAGATGGATAAGAGTGCTCATTCTGTGTTGTTGCAGTCAGATGCAGTAGTGAGCTCTGGACTGCTTCTGATGGCGGTACTGGGTTTGCTGCCTCCTACTGTGCTGCATTACACTCATTCAGAAGTCCACTATGGAAAGTCAGGACTAGCCTTGTCAAGGTTCAGCAGCTGCATCATGCTCGTTGCTTACACCTGTTACATTTACTTTGAATTGTCAAGAAGTCGCCGCCGCGAGGAATATAATGAAGTATGAATCTAATATGCACAATTTTATAATGAAGTCTTACTCAAGTTACTATTTCTCCATATATGTTTTTTCATGCTTCTGAGTTAAATATCTACATTTGAACCAGGAGAGAGGTGAGAATGTACGGGATGCCGACAACAATGAAGCTCCTGATATTTCAAAATGGGAAGCCATTGCCTGGCTTGCAATTTTGACTGTTTGGATCTCGGTACTCTCTGACTATTTGGTTGATGCAATCGACGTAAGAACTGTCATGGATCCTTTACATGATTATATGCACTTATTTAAGTTAATTGTATTGCTTGTGATAACTTAACAGACACATATATGCATCTGTTCGCATGGAAACAGATTCTATGATTTGTAGAAAATTGATACTTCCTTTCAAAAGCATTGACAATTAACCTTGCAAATTTATCAGGGGGCTTCCCAGGCTTGGAATATACCAGTCGCATTCATCAGTGTTATTTTGCTTCCTATTGTGGGGAATGCTGCAGAACATGCCAGTGCTGTCATGTTTGCAATGAAAGACAAATTAGTAAGTGCAGTATAAAATCATTTACAGTCCTTCCGTTTTGCACCGATCACATAAAATAGTTCTACTTTTCTTGTAGGATCTTTCCCTCGGAGTTGCAATAGGTTCATCAACACAAATGTCCATGTTTGGGGTAGGTTTGTTGAACCTTTTTGTGCCTTTATCAGATTGAGCTACCATCAGATATTGGTTTGCTGACAGATTTCTCTGCATCTCATTTTGCAGATACCATTTTGTGTAGTGATAGGATGGATGATGGGCCAGCCAATGGACTTGAACTTTCATCTCTTCGAAACCGCAAGCCTCTTAATGACGGTACTAGTTGTCGCATTTTTGTTACAGGTACTGAAATCATGTAACGACGGCATTCTTTGAACCCGGCCCCAACTCTCTTTTGCAATATCTTATTCTTGTATTTTTTTTCTTGAAATTCCCAGGATGGGACTTCGAATTGCTTAAAAGGCCTGATGCTGTTTCTTTGCTATCTGATAGTGGCTGCCAGTTTCTACGTACATTCTGATCAGGATCCTGATGGCAAGTTGTTCACTTCTGAACTTCTTTCTGTGGTGTTCATTTTTCCTGCAGAAAACAGGAACTACATGCCGCTTTGATTAAACTTGGTTTGGTTACATGGTTCTTTAGTGTTTGCGCTGCACGAACTTTCTGTACTTACACATTTTGCTACAAATTAAATTGCTCTATTAATATTATTTTTATGAGTCTCAAACTATAAATCCATTAAAAAGTGGAAGATCAATAATGTGGTGACTTTGTACAATTCATTAATACTACCCATTTTTAACCTGCAGGTAATAACACTTCTCAAAACTAGGGAGTACCTGGATCCCATGGACAATGTTTTTCCCGAATGGATGATCCGATGGGTTATAAAGAAGATTTCTACCATGTGGCAGCATTGGCCGTGAAGACAGGAATTTTGTGTATTTTTACTGTTTTGGTAGTACTTCCTGAAGATTAGGTCTTTCAAGTGCATCCATTCTTGAGACTTTTTCAAAGGCCACACATCCAGTTTTGTAGTTACCCTGAATCACCGTTAAAATACTGAATTGTGTAGGGAGAAATTTTCTGGCAATGATACAAGCAGAGAATAGTAGAAAGTCGAAACAATCTATTAGTTATTGTCTTAGCCACTTTTAGAATGGTTATATGATCTAAAGACATTAAAGAGCTTGAAAACCCATACATGACCTTGGTGTCCTTTTCAATAAACAGGCAGTGCTTATGCTTAGTTTCTTGAAGAGAAGCAAGCATACAGAAAGTCCAGTTGCTTCCATTACCGTCTAAAAAAGCAAGGAAGGTTTTTTCTTGGAAGGGTTTCTCCCGATTTAGAAATCATTTCTACATAGTTCACCACCTCACACAAACAGCGGTAGCAAAGACACTTCAGGGCCTCTTGGATTCAAAGGATTTCCATAAGAATTTTGAAGGATTCAGGCCTTTGGATTTTTTTTCCTATAGTGGTTGTTTGATTTATATATAGGTTTTAATCATATAGGATTTTCCGTATGGAATTCTTTGTACTATATTGGCGCGCGCTGAGCGTCCCCCGGGGGATAAAACAACTCGATCCCCCGGGTCGCGAGCCGTCCGATCGGGCGAACGAGGACCGCACGATCTACCCCCGCGTGCACCCCTTCCCGCTTTTGCTACAGAGAGCAAAAAGGCGCAAGCAAAAGAGCAAAACAGACAGCCGCGCGGATCGGGCAATTCCCCGTGATCTCCGCGGGCGGCGCGGGTGGAGATCGCCGCGGGCGCGCGGGCGGCGAACGACTCGGCGGCGCGCCGCGAAATGGAAACATGGCTAACCACGTCCGCAACCGGATCCTGTACCCTCCTCCTGGGGATCCTCACCACGTCCCCCCACCCTCCATAGTAGCTTCGAGCTCGGGAGCAAATCCGGCTAGCCGGCGGCGGAGACGGAGTACCAGCTTGTACGACGGCGGCCTGGGAGCATGGTTTGCTTCGCGAACGAGTGAGGGCGTCAGGAATCCTCCTTCCTTCTTCGATGAAGATCCAGAGCTTGATGTACCAGCGCGTTCTGTGAGTAATTTTGCTCACCTAGCTGTTCCTCCATAAATTGCTCCCCAAATCTGTGATAGTTGCTCAAATTGTGGCTTGGTTTTGCTACTGAACTTGTTTTGATGATTTGGGAGCAAAAAAATTGTGTGGTTTGTTGCTGAGAAATGAGCCCAATCAGGTGTGTTTGGTGTTGTTGCTATGAATTGCTCCCAACAACCTGTGATAGATGCTCAAAATAAGACTTGGTTTGCTCCTGCAAAAAAATGCTACTCCAACTTGTTATGATTGCTGTTGCTATGAATTGGTCCACTTGGTGAGGTTTTTGTGATGGTTTGCTTGTACAAGAAAAAATAGTAATTATGCTCTGTTTCTGATGTTTCTACAGAAAGTTTGCTCCCATTGTTTGGTTATGTGTGTCCAATTGGTGTGGTGGTTCCTGGAAGCATTTATGTAGCAATTTGCAAGCTTGGATTGATGCAATTTGCAAGCATTGGAGTTGATCCACATATTTTGCTGAACTTGTTACTTATTGACATGGTGTTTTGCTCCAAAACTAAAACAAAAAAATGTGTCTTATGTAGCATCAACAAAAATAAAAAAGAAATATATTCTTATCTTTGTGGAGCAAATAACCATCAAAAAAGAGTAAATCATGGTTAGAGTATAAAGATTGAGGAATAATTGCTACAATATCTCAAAGAAACATGTTCTGTTCATTGCAAGTGAAATTCTCTTTTTGTAGTTTGTGAGCAAAGTAGATTGATCAGATTTTGCTGTTTTTTGTTTCAGGGATTTGTTGGTGACAGCATTTTGGAAGGATTTGACCTCAACACCGCACCTGAAGGAGAGGATCATAACCACTTTGATTGTCGGGACACTACTCCTAATGGTTTCGTTGATGGGCCTCATAGCGCGAATACTGGTTCTGTTTCAAATGCTGTTGAGGAAGCTGGCGAAGAAATAACATCACAGCCGGTGGAGCCGTTTGTTGGGATGATTTTCGATGATATTGAGGAAGCACGAAAAGTTTACAATGACTACGCGATGAAAATGGGCTTCGGCACACGCATTGGAAACACGAAGTACAGCCAGGCGAGAAATGCTCCTCCGGATACTATACTGAGCAGGGTGTTTGAGTGCGTGCACACAGGTAGACCTCCATCTGAGAAGAAGAAGCCTGGTAGCAATGGTGGTAGCAAATTGCCAGTTGAAGAAGATAATGACATGAGCATTCATAGCGCGCAAAAGTCCCGTAGCAAACAGGCATCCGAGCAGGTTGAAATGTCGGACACAAGGCAACGAATGAAGGTCATTCGCCATGATTGTAAAGCCCACATGGTCGTTGGCGTGCGCAATGGAGCTTGGACTGTGACGGTTTTCCGAGCAGATCACACACACACCCTGGTGAAGCAAGTGGGGCGGCGCAGGTTCTACCGTTCACACAGGAAGTTGCCTGAGAAGGACTATCAGTTCATACAAACCTTGCATAACCAAAACATAACCACAACACAACTGATGAGAGCTCTTGGCAGTGTGCACGGTGGTGACCCAAGATGCTTGGGGTATGTTAAAAGGGATGTTTCAAACATCCGAACAATGCTTCGCAATGAGGTTACATTACGAGATATGGAAATGACATTGGAGTATTTCAAGCAACGGCAAGATGATAACAGCAACTTCTTGTATGCTTCTTTACTTATTTCTGTTTGCTACTTTACTTAATTCTGCTTACTACTTTAGTTAATTCTGCTTGCTACTTTACTTAATTCTGCTTGCTACGCAGGTTGATAAAGATGGTGCTGTGAGGGCCTTATTCTGGGTGGATGGTCGAACAAGGTCATTGTATCATAAGTACAAGGATTGTGTGTTCTTTGACACAACTTTCTGTACAAATAGATACAACATGCCTTTTGCTCCCATAGTCGGAATAAATAACCACTCACACACGATTGTGCTAGGCTGTGCTCTGTTAGCAGATGAGAAGATAGAAACATTCAAGTGGGTGTTCGAACAGTGGATGCTTGCAATGGATGGTGTCCATCCGGATAACATAATGACAGACCAAGATCAAGCAATGGCAGAAGCAATACGTCAAGTTTTCCCAAACTCGGTACACATGTGCTGTCTCTACCATATCCCGCATCTTGCGAGGAAGAAGTTGGGACCAAACTTGGCGGAAGGTAATCCTTTTAGTGATGCTTTCTATGGGTGCATCTATGGGACCGACACGGTGGAGCAATTTGAGGATTGCTGGGAGCATATGCTCACCGAGTTTGGCATGACTGAAAACACTCATCTGCAAAACATGTGGAAGTCTAGAACAACATGGGCCCCTGTTTATTTCAGAAAAAGGTTCTTCCCTTTCACGAGCACTGCTGGAAGGTCTGAAGGGCTGAATTCGTACTTCAAAACACTGGTACGGCCAGGGGACTCGGTGTACAACTTTGTCCAACAGTATGAGCTTTGCCAGACATTGATGCTTGACCGGGAGGATAACGCAGGTTTTGCAATGGAGACAACAAGAAGATCTCTTTGGGGAAGGTAAGCAAAAAAAGCAGCATTTCTGAAAATATAGCACCCATTGTAGCACACCAAAAACATAACACTAGTGGGTAGCAACTAGTGCAAAAAAATCTCTGCATGCTGTGTATGTGTAGCATTCCATATCAGTTAAAGTAGCAACCAAAACATACTATTGTAGCATTTATTTTCATCTAATGGTGCAAAAACTTGTTTTGCAGTTATGCAATTGAGAAGCAAGGACAAGAATTCTACACAGCAGAAATCTTTGAAAGGTACCAGAAGCATGTTGCTGCATCAACAAAGTTCTATCCAGTACGGGCAGATGTAGAGGGCATTTGTTTTGATCTAGTTCCAAACCCTGGGCTAGATGTGAGAACATACCGGGTTCAAGTTGAGTTTGAGGAGGGGATGTACTCATGCGGCTGCAACGGGTTTGAAATGTGTGGACTGATATGTCCACACATCATCAGGGTCATGGTCCACCTAAATGTCCAGAAAATTCCAGAAAGGTACTTGCTCTACAGATGGTCCTCGGTAGCAACAACACCAGCACCTGATCCTGGGGACAACGGGCTCAGATTTGGTGTCCCACCAACCAATACACTGAAATACAACTCACTATGCAGAAAAATGAATCAGCTTGCCTCTGATGCTTGTTTTGTGGATGAAGCTTATGAGGTTGTTTCAGGAATGGTGGGTGAGGCTAGCAAAAAGGTTGTTGCAATCTTGAGAGCAAAAAGAAATGTTGTTGAAGGAGGTGAAGAAGAGGATGCAGGTTTGGATGAAGAGCAACAAAATGGACCACGGCAAGATGAACCAACAACAATGGTTGGTGACAGCGGGAAATTTGCTACCGGCGGGCAAACACTGAAAAATCCTAAACGGGTAAAACCTAAAGGACGTCCCACGATGAAAGAACAGAGGCGGAAGACTTTGGTTGAGCTACGCGATGAAGAAACTTTGAAGAGGCGCAAGCAAGCTAACGATGCCAAAGCAACAAACAAGACACCGGTGAAGAAGCCCAAGCAACCTAGAAAGAAGAGAGCAATGAAGTGTCCATGGTGTCATGAGGAGGGACATGCGGTGAAAGATTGTGTTGCTAAACAGGTGGAGGATGAAAGAATAGCTGCTGGGGCTGAGCTAAGGCTGTAGCTGTTTTGTGATGATGTTTTTGAAAACAATTGCTACGAATAAGTTGTTAGGGTGGAAGTTTTACTTGTACATGGCGTTGGTACTATTGGTATAGAACGATTTAAAACATAGTTACCTTGCATTGGAGCAAAAAATTATTCTGTGGATATCTTGTATTCTTGCGTTGGAGAAAATGTAAAAATGTGGTTAGCTATGTGAAACATAAAATTATTCCCTTTTGTGTGTGGAAAAATGTTGGTAGCAACATTTTATTGTATTTGAAGCATTGCAAATCTTTTATTGAAGCAAATGATTTACTCTGCGAGAGCAAAAACCTGTTCTTATCCAGGGGTTTCAGAAATATCTGTATGATACAAAATAAAAAGGTGTTCTGTAGCAACCAGATTTCACTGTTGTAGCATTGGAAAATACCTATTAAAGCAAAACTATACACCTAATGAAGCAAAAACATGGTCACCTCCAGGAAAAACATAAACCCACAAAAAAAAAGGTGCCATGAAAATACACAGAATTCATTTGATGTGAACTAGTAGATAAAAACCAAGCAGGTGAAAAACTACATTCATTCCCATGGTTAAAAATACACCGTCAACTCTTTGTCATTGATAGCCACAGTAATTTGTTCGACAAACTGACACAATCCGTGGATCAGTAGATACCAGCGGGGATAAAACAATATGAAAACACATATAGAAATGTTGTTTCATCCATCCAAAGGCTACACGAAACTAGATGAGGCAAAAGCGAATGTACATGTGGTGATTGTCACTCCAAACTACATGAAACTACAAATGTCTACACCCCCGGCCGAGGCTCCAAGGCAGCCTCCATGATGTCAACAATGTTGCCTTTGTTCTCTCTTTCCTCGATGAGCTTCGCTGCGACAGCCATGCGATATAAAAGAATGTCATCCTTGGAGAAAGGCAACATGGTTTTAGCATCGAAGTGCTGAATGAAGAGCATTGTGAAGGAGCCACAGTCATAGCTGTAAAAAGGAGAAAAGAAAACAAATGAACATAGTTAGCAGCAAACTCGAAAGCAATGTGCAATGAATGGTTACATGAAGGTAGCAATTAGTTGAACCTATTGTAGCAACCATAAACTTCTAAATGAGCATATAAACCTAAGTATGGGAGCAATCCTGCCCCAAAAACAGAAACTTGTACAATTGCATCAAAAAGAAGAAAAAAATCTTACAGAGTCTTCTGTTGTGGGTGTGCGGGTGTGGAAAGTGTGTAGCGTTCGATGTCTATGTGGTTTGACACTCCAGAAGCTTTGCAAAGTGTAGCAAAGTTAATAAACTGGAAATAGCAAAAATTTAGACATTAGTGTGATAGACAAAGACAACAAAAATGTAATACTTGTAGACAGTTCGAACAACAAACCAGGTTCTTTGTTGCTTCCTCGAGAAAGCTCTTGTCCTTGTGGTTCATTGAGTCAAACACGTGGAACTGGTCATGGATCAAATTGACAGTGCAAACCATCCAGTGGTTGTCTTTGACCACATGGAAGTATAGCTAGAAATGAAGCGGAACAAAATGAAAGCCAAATTAGAAAATGTATAATCACTGGATATATGAATGTAGCAATTATTTGAAACTAATGTAGCAAGCAAAAACTTCTAAAAGAGCATAAAAATCTAAGTATGGGAGCAATTCTGTCCAAAAAAACAGAAAGTTATACAATTGTCCACAAAAAAACTGGTTCGTAAAAGAAATACCAATGTAATTACAAATGTAGCGAAAACAATGTAGTAAGAGGGGAAGCATAGCTCACAAGCTCTTTCTTCATGATCTTGAACTTCACATTTTGCATTTTGAACTCTCTCGCAAGTTCAGCTGGGTTGAACTCGCTGGGTCGACTATGAGCTTTTGCTACTCATGACGAAACAAAAAAAGAGCAAAAGTTGTATTAGATCTTAGGACAAAACTGAGGCATGCAGCTAAAAAGGTCTTAGGACAAAACTAACCGTTGAGTAGCAATTGAAAACATATCTTTTCAAAGCGGTTGTGTTGTTTTCCTCTTCTCTTTTAGCATCCTTATTGAAGCTCTGAGTGTCTAGACACTTCCTCGGGCCTAGGGAATTGTGGAAACTCCTGTAGTCACAGTGAGACCCCCCCCAATAATAATGAAAGGAGGACTGGAAAAGAAAAACAATAAAACATAATCAGAGGTGTCCCGGTTGCTACAATGACCAAAAGTAAAAAAGCAAAAAAGGAGTAGCTAGTAGCAAAACAAAGAACGTCACGTAATTACAGAACTGTGGTAAAAAAGGCCAGAAAAAATAAGACTCACGGGTCATCTTTCCCCTTCTTTTGAGTCTTGAGATAGCGCGGATGGCGCACAAACTTGTCGTACAATGCAACCGTATCTGCAGATGGCTTCTTCAACTTTTTCGCCACCGGAGCCTTGGCATCATCTTTCATAGCCCTTTTGTGCCTAGTCCTCCTTTGAAAAGTTACCACGCCAGTGCTGGCATCCTTCTTCTCTTCAGCACGTGAGCTGCCCCCAATGTCTAGGAAAACCAACAAAAAATAAGCTAGTGTTTAAGGTTCCCAAAAGGAAAAAGAGCTCTGTAGCAACAAAGAAAAATGTGATAATGAAGCAAACAGAATTATGTAAAATTAGCAAACCAGAAATATCTAACGAAATCAAACAGAATTATGTAAAAAGAAGCAACAAGAAAAAATATGTAAAAGGTAGCAACCATAAGTATCTAAAGTAGCAACCAGAATAAGATAAAGTAGCAAGCAGAATTAAGTAAAAGTAGCAACCAGAAATATGTAAAGTAGCAAACAGAATTATCTAAAGAAGCAAAACCATAACACTAAGATAGCATTTTTTTTTAAAAGCCAGCAGAAAGAACAGCGAGGCGCACATGGGAGAAAAAAGGCAAACCTGTATTGTCACCATGATCCGGTGTTGCAGCTTCCGGAATCTCCTCCAAATTTTCCGGTATGGGGGCGTCAAGGCAAGGTTTGGGAGCTACACAACAAAAGGTCAATCAGAAAAGAAAAACTTTGAAAAATCTTGTTTTGGCGGGCAGTGCACACAAAACCAAGATGAAAAATGCAAAATGTAACAAAATAGAGAAAAAGGGGAAGGAGAACATACACGTGGGAGCAACCTTGTCTCCAACTATCGGAGCAGCAACATCATCCACCTTTTCTGCACACATAAGGTCGTTCTGGTCAGGGGCTTGGGAAGAATCATTGTCTTGGCTCCACACATTAAATTTCGGACAGTCATCCCAGTATCCCGTTGGTATGTTGCGCCGAGGTGAGGGAGAAGCCGACCTAGGAATGAAAGTACTATCCGCAACCGCTCTAGGTGGGCTAAGGGCAGTGGGCATGGGTGGAATCACAGCAGCAGGACTGGATGGACTACCAACAGCAGCCACTTTGTCTGGACTACCAACAGCAGCAACTTCATCTGGACAACCAACATCACCTCTAACCGGACTACCATCAGCAACTTTTTCTGGGCTACCAACAGCACCTCTAATCGGACTACTAACATCATCCTGTTCCTCACCATCAGCGTCCGTCTGAGAGGACCCTACAACAACTGCTGGTTGCGGGACATCATTGAGCTCCGTAGCATTGGTTTGTTCATTCTCTGATGCACCAGCATTGCCTTCTACGCAAACATGAGAATCACAGTCCGTAGGATCCACAACAACCATATCATCATCAATATCAAGATCATCGGCATCAGAATCAGACTTGTCACCATCCATTTTGCCCTGCCCGTCCAGTCCTACCCCAGAAGCTGGAAACCCAACGCTCGGGCCATCGTCTTCCTTCAGGGCAGCTTCAACATCATTCAATAGCAAGGCCATTTGCTTTGACTGCATTGATTTTAAGCCTACAGTGAGGCTCTTGAGAGTAGCATCAACGTTTGAAGCGAAACTAACCCTGTGCTTGTCATATATGTTCTTGAAGCGGGATGGTACCTGTGGTGAAGAAGAAACATGGATTACATTAAAAAAAGAAGCAAAAAAACAGCAAAACTGAGGCAACTACATTGACAGAACAAAACAAAACAACTGATGGTGCAAAATAAAATTATTATAGTAGCAGACATGTAAAAACAACTAAAAACAGAAAAAGAACGCATGATATAAAACAATGGAGCAAAAGAAAATAACTACAACAGCATTGCTTAAACACTAATGGAGCAAAATGAAATAAAGAAAGTAGCATATTGTTGAAAAGAAAACACATTGCTACACACGCAGAAAAAAATGCTATATGAACAGACAAAATGACCTACAAAACCATCACATTAGAAAACTATACAAACCTCCATTTGCTCGATGGTGGGGAAAACAAGCCATTCATTGAGCGATGCGGACGGATTTACATCAACGTCTTCGGGCATCGAACTGTCCACGGGACTCGATGCATACACTGTTTTGGATAATGGAAGGAACTGCACAACCAACAAACCAATCAAAGTTGAGTTCAAAAAAAAAATGAAACGTGGCAGGGGAACGCAAACAACGAAAAAGGCAAAAAGAAAAACAACAAAGAGAGTCTACTCACAGGACGCCTCCCAAAGACAATCTTGTTACGCAGGATTTTATTGTCGTGGTCGACCTTGACAATGAAACTGAAATCCTCACTGGTCACAAAGCAAACTCTAGGAATCCCACTGTTTATGAAGTGCTCATTCTTTGGGATGAGCAAGTGGTCCATGTACACCAGCTATATACGCAAAAAAAAAAAAACACACAAGAATCAATCCTGCAGCTGATTGGAGCAACAGAAACTAACTAAAGCAACAAAAATATGAAACTATTATAGCAAAAAAAAACTATGTAAAGTAGCAAGCTCTGGAAAAAATGGAAAGAAACTACAGCTAGAACATAAACAGAAACAAATACACACAGAAATAAAACAAAATGGAGCAACATAAAATAACTAAAGTAACAACAATTTAAGTCCATTAGAGCAAACAAAAGTATGTAAAGTAGCAAGATGTGAAAAGGTAAAAACTTAAAACTAGAACATAAAAACAGAAACAATACACAAAAATAAAACAATGTAGCAACAGAAACTAACTAAAGCAACAATAAATTAAATCTAATGGAGCAAACAAAACTATGTAAAGTAGCAAGCTGTGAGAAAAAAGGTAAAAACTTACAGCAAGAACAGGCAGTGGGCCGGACATCCAGAATTCGAACATGTTCTTGACCTTCTTCTTCTTCGATGGACCGGGTGCTTCCTCGGACTCAACCTGCTGCTTGCCCTTCCGAAGATTAACACCATCAAGCTCGAGCAGTTGCTCCTTCTTCTTCTGAATTTTTTCAATATAATGCATCAGCAACTCCAAGATGTGCTCCTCCCAATCATACTCATGGGTCCTCTTTGGGTCACTCATGGACCCTATGTACTCTAAGCACATCATGTTGTTGGTGGAAGGATTCAGAACAGTCGCAAAGCACAAGAGGTCCCATGTCCTGATAATGGCATCCTCATCACCGTCATCAAGCTCCTTCAACATCTTTGCTGCATTCTCTATGGGAAGCCTCGACAACGTGCCTTTGTATGCCTCTCTGATTTCTGAATGTACACTCTTGGTCAGCAACTCGACTGGCTTCGATCCTGAGCGTAGACCAAACACCTTCTTGATAATGTCTTTTGTGAAAACTATCCGTTTAGATCCACAGTGAAACTCGCGAAGCTCAACCATAGTGTTGACGGCGACATAATCAATGAGCTCGTTAGGGACATTGAAAGGAGATATGTTGAGAAGCGAGAAAAAAGCCCTGTGTTGCTCGATAATTTCTCGCTTCCGCGGAGATAGATCATTTGCGCATTTGAGCAAATGCTTCGCAGCGAATCGGTCCTTGCTGCACCAATATTGCCCCTGCTCAGCAAAAAAACAGAACACTATGAACAAAAAAAGGAAACAAAAGAAGCACACAAAATGTACAACAGAAGCAAAAATAATGCAGTAATAGAACAAACCTCCATTGTGCTGATGATTATAGATTGCTAGCTGATATACTAGGAGGCACAGTAAAAACACCAAAGGCCTGAAAAAAGAATAGTTGAAATTCAGAAATACAACTACTAGCACATACGGTTCGAACTGAAAAGGAAAATTGCTACAAAAACGGTTATGTGTACACGGGGTGTGGAATGCGGCTGAGCAACAAAAAATATGCTCAAAAAGTCCAAAATCTGCTACACTACTTTGCAATTTGCTAAAAAAACAACTAACAAATATACACAAATAGGGAATATGCACATGGGAGGTGGACCGCCAACAGGGAATATGCATGTGGGAGGTGGAGTGCAGAGGAGCAATTTGCTCCAAACAATTGCTACAACAAAACCTAAAACTCCGCACACCAGGTTATATGCACGAGGGGTCGCTGCAGTGGAGCAAAGTTTGAACCAATTTATTGCTACTGAAGCAGAGCAGGAACAACTATTGGAGCAAAATTAAGGGCAAAAGTTGCTCAGATGCAACGATTCTGGAGCAACAATGGTGGTCGAGGGCAGGGGGTCGCCTGAGAGAACGATTGTGCGCGGCAGGGGGGCGCACAGACCCGCAACCGCTCCGCCGCTCGCCGCCGCTCGCGATTGCTACCCTATCTACGTGAGGTCGCCGGTGATGAAGATGGGGGCCTAGCCGGAGAGGAGGAGGGGAGCGAATGGAATAGCACCTGAGAAACACGCGGAATCTAACCGGACGGCGACCTCGTCGACGGCGTCGCCTCTCGTCGCCGCCCGCGTCGCTCACCTCGCCTTCGTCGCAGCCTCCGCGCCGCGCGAGTGGAAAGGTAACGGTACGGGGCGAAATGGGAAACACGGCACGAACCAAAAACGTGTATGTCCTAATCCAGGCGAAAACGGCGGGGACGTGGGCCTAATCTAACCGCTCGACTCGCGCGGATCCAACGGACATCGACCCAGGGGACGGAACGCAACGTTCACCCGGGTGATAACCAGCGTTTTCCTACTATATTCCGTAGGAAATCTAACATCCACTCAAACCTTTTTCAGCCTTTGTAAGAAACCTTCGCTTTTCCTGTGGTGCAATCAAGCAAACTTTGGTAAGTATGAAATCTTGTAGCAATAGAATGGACATGGGCATGGCACTGCAACCCTACAGTTTTGGAAAAAATGGGGAGAATTTCATTTCCTCAGCCTCTACACAACCTAGAGACGAACACCACCCTTTATAAGCATGAGTGTTAGGATTTTAATCTTGGTTAGTACACACCAAACCTAGTTCTTAGGAATTAATATCATGAGTACACATTTATTGTAATCTTGATTATCTACCAAGCCTGGTCCCCATGGATAAATAGGAACCCAAGTTCATGTCCGTGAGGATTGAACCCGAGTGTTGGCAGGCACAACGTCTGCGTTGCTCCTAGGGGGAACGACACAAAGAAACCCTAGCCGTTGTCACCCCCACATCCCCTCTCCTCTGTCCAACCCACCGCTACCGAAGGAAGCCAACGAGTAAATCCTAGTAGCGGATGGTGGTTGCGGGATCTTGTTGACTCTCGCTGCGATGTCATGCTAGATGGATCTCGTAAACTGAGATGGCGTCCTCGGAATTTTTTGATGGTGGAATGGGTGCGGTAGCTACGAAGGAAACACGGTGACCGCATGTGGATCTAGGTAGCGGCAGCTAGAGCAACAGGTGCGTCGGCGTCAAGATGATTGAAGGCAGAGATGCCAACCATAATGGTGGTGGTGACTCACGGTACAACTATGCCCCAGTCTGAGGCATGAGAGTACTCCGGCTTCATGTCTTTCCAACCTTGTAATTGAAGTTGGACAATTAAAGGTACTTTTTAAGGGTAACCTTTTTCCCAAGTCCGTCATTCATCGATGGCAAGGATGGCATGGGTCTGCGCGGGGGGGAGGTGGGGGGGCCCTTAACTTGGATTTCGGTGGTGTGTGCCATTTATATGGGGCAATTTTGTTGAAACGCGTAGAGATAAACAAAAACTTTTCTACGCAGTACTCCTAAGATCTAGCCGAGGTAGAAGGCCACGAGGATTACCACTAGACGCGCAGGTGCGGATTATCGATGAAGCACGTCGATGCAGTGTAGTCCCACGATCCGATCTAGCCGATCCAATCCCGCGACCGTCGAAGTACTGAACATACAACACCTCTACCGGTATCCACACATACGAGGAGGAGCTCCGACGGCGGACTGCTAGGTCCGGTGCGGCGGCTGGACTGAGTGGGGTTAGGGTTCCCAACGCATGAGAGTGAAAACTTGTGTCCGTTGGGCAACTTGCGCCCCTCTTTATATAGCGAGCGGGATTGGGCTGCACAACGCTTGTGGCCCATTCACTTCGTGAGTCCAACTCACTAATTCAGTCCATTTCCGGTTCGGCTTCAACCCGACCAATATACTTGCTCCCGCTCCCGCTCTTAAGTGTGCGACCCTGCAGACTCATGGCGACTTGGACACGATTGGAGTCCGACTCCCAATCGATCAACCGGTAGCGGCTCCTAGCAGAACGTGCCGACTCCCAAGTGTCATAGAGTCATGATGACATACCTTCCAATGTGGCTTTCATTTGAGTCCCTTTTGCCTCACGATATACCTTGTCGAACTATAGGCGAATTATCGTTATCCCTAAAATAGTTCGACTCTCTTCTCGGTCCGTGATATATGATTCATATGACTAACTCTTAGTCAATAGACCCAGTTAACACTTAACCGAGTCGCGCATGGTCATGCTTCCGGAATCATATCACTCGAGAGGGCACAAAAAATATATCTCCAGTCGGAGGGGCAAAATCCCATATTGATTATCCACATCACGCAGTTTGCTTCTCATTCGACCCGAACTCTGCCTTTATAACTGCCTTGTCGCGGAACAACGTTCGACAAAACCTAAGTCGGTGATCCACAACTCAGATTGTGCGACAACCTCAGGTCTAAAGATTACATTGATTGAGACATGCAAATGACGATTTACTTGTTGCATCTCAATATGGGTCAGTCCGACTTGATAAACTCTTTAGCCAAGTCTGTGTAAGTTGGAATGGCATCTCCATGCCCATGACAAGTGGAACCGAGTTATCAGCCAATACTCACATTAGTCCAGGTTGTGTGTCCAGCACAACCTTAATGACCAAGGATAATTTAGCATGAACAACATGAATACATAGTTCCACAATTGAATCACATATTCAATGATATATATCGGATGTTCAAAACAAGGACAACTTAATAATTTTATGAATACATTAGGAATTGCATCATGCATGATTGCCTTTAGGTCATATTCCCAACAAATTTTTGGGCATGTGGCGTTAATCATGTTAGAACTATGTGTGTGAGTATTGGTTGGAAGACCAAACATTCATGCTAAAGAAGTTCTCATGTTCCATGGTTCTCGCACACAAGACTTATGTATATTCATTGCTGAGTGGTCCGAGACATGTCACACACATGGGTATATATGGACGTCTGTACATTTTCGGAAATGTCAAGTCTAGAAGAAATGAAGGTGGTGATCAAGAACATCACATCTGTAGCGTTCTCACATTTAAATAATGCAAGCACTCTGTGTTATTGTGCTAGTCCCTGGATCAATTGCTAGCACAACAGTTCAAAATAAAATATCATGCAAATATGTCAAAATTCTATTATATTGCAAGATCCAGTCTTTACAGAAATAGCTTTACAACTTGCATAGTCTCAGAAGACTAGCAGGAAACAAAATTATAGCGGAAAACATAGTACAACACTGAGCCTCATCTTCTTCATGTGCCACAGGAAAAATATGTTGGTTGTAGACTCGAAATCCTGAACGAAACCTCACTCGTCTTCAAACTCATCTGCATGATGGAATATGAAGCCGCAAGGGGTCAATATAATTTAATATATTGGCAAGTAACACTATGGTGGATATAAATGACAAGACTATAATACATGCATATTTGGCTAAGTGGAGTTTTGGCTAAGTTTGCATAAAGTAAGTTTTCTCATATCTCTTTTGTAAAACAAAATTTTCTTTTCAAAGGGTGGCAACATTGGATTGAAATCCAAGCACCACAACTACTGTTCACTTGGACAAAATTTTACTTATTGAAAATGGTGTTGAGACTCTTCCGACATTCCTTGTCCAGCTGCTCATAGTTGTCCATAACCAGGACACGACTAAGATCTTAGTTTCTAACTCTATAGAGCTTGTGCACTTTCACTCTTTGTCTTCAATTAGCCCAAACATCCTATACACCCGGAGTGCATCATGGAAATGAGAGAATTGAGACGAGATCTTTCAGAAGCAAGAATCCAACCCACCAGCAAGACCCATTCCACCTATAATTATGCTACATATGCTTGTAAAGCACGGGCTGAATTCTCACAACTTAGTTGATCAAGACAGATCCCATATTGTCAAAAGGCTGCACGGAAAGCTACTAAACTTAGAAGGACATAGTAATCTCTTTGTTCCTGGGTGGCTATCCACAAGTGACAACCTCAAGTGGAATAACCCTTAGAAAAGGGCCCTAAGGCAACATTCATCATAATCCAATCACATCCAAATTCCACCCAGGTGTTTCATTGAATGTTAGACTTAGAATTTTCCACAACATCAAGTAAAAACACTTTGTAACATTGCATACCATCTACTAAGTTTAATAGCTACAAAGTTACAAGGTAAAAAGGGATGACTACACACTACTAGGATAATAGCATAGCATAGTACTTAGTAAAATTTCCTATCATGCATACTATTGGAAAAACTCTAATAATGCATATAGAAAATTATAGGTAGTTGATGGTGCGTTACTTGCCTTTTGAAGTTGGTGAAGAACAATCACCTTCTCTTCACAAAATAAAACGTTCTCTCTGTACAATCTAAACAATACAAGTAAAAAACAATAAACAAACAATCACAAGCAAAAGAATAAAGTATAACAATCAACAAACTTAACACAACAATCTATTCTACCAAGGAAATTATAGTGATTAGGTTTAGTGTTTAGCAATTACCTATAGGTTGGTCAAGGCTTGGGTTTGAAAAGTTCAAACTTAATTGATCATACTTGTCAAGAAAGTTCCAAGACTTTTTACTAAGTATTATCACATTTACTCTAACATGCAAAAGGGAAAACATGTGATAACACTTAATTTCAATGCACAAAAGAAACTAAGTAAATACACAAAAGAAACTAAGTAATTGAAGTTAGTGTTTTCCATTTGTGACTAAGGATTGGTCTTTGATCAAAAAGATCACACAAAAGGTCTTGGTTAAATTCTATTTCTGCCTTTAGTTTTCTAAGTCTTCTTTTGCTTCCTTGAGTTGCTTTTGATGGCTAACTCTTTTGCATGTTCTTCAATGGCCTTGCTTGTAGTCCTCCTTATTGAGTTGAAGAAAATCATCCATGATATCTATCTAAGATTTTGGGACTTAGTCATATAGAATAAGAAAGGTAGATGAGATTGTTAGAGTTCCTTTTAGAAAGGACTTGTAAAATCTTCTCTTCTTCTTCATTTTCTGTGAGGGTATTCTTCTTGAGTTGAAGCTGGCTTCTTGTTGAATTTGTCATTCTTGATGAAATGCTAAGTCTTGGTCAAAAACTGCCATCTCACTTGAGAAACTAATTCTAAGTCTTGGACAAAAAAAAACTTGGCACTAATCACCTTGAAAGCAAATCCTAAGTCTTGGAAAACAAATTCCAAGCTCCAGGTCTTCACATTGATTGGTCTTCTTAAGAATCATCTTCAGGCTCCTTTGTAGCTTCCTCCTTGGTGGTCACTTCATTGAAATTTCCAACACTTTGATTTTGATACAAACTAGGGTTTAGTCTTGATCTAACTTTGTGTCGCACCCGGACTTCTAAAGGATACTCGCCGTTCCGTTGAACAGTAGTAGATTGGATTACGGGGCTTACCGGCACCCGCGTCCTCTTACGAGTAGGCCAACACACGTATGTGTGACAACCAACCCCTATCTGTTCAGCGTCGACGTAAACTATCCCATAGAAATCAGGATACTTCCATTGACGTACTTCAAAACATACACACATGGTACGTCAACGGCGTTTGAACAAGTGATATCACAACAGATCTCTACGACACAAAAGATGAAAATAAGTTGCAAATGGCTCTCACTAGAGCAGAGATAGCAAATACAATCATCCAGAGGACACATGTCCCAACATATCATCATTACATCACAGCGGAAGCATTCAAAGGGTCTGAGTACAGACAAAATCCAAATAGGCCTAAGAGGCCGGGAACGAACAGACGGAGCCCATCCACGAAGTCTCGGATCCTGCCCGGGTCCGCTATCTACTCGTCAGCAGCCTCGTCAACTCCACGTAGTAGCCACCATGTAGATCCTCGGAAACGTCGTCTGCGGAAACCACAGCCCCAAAGGGGTCAGTACATAAACGTACTGGCAAGCAAGACTCACAGTTCACCAAAGTGTAACCCGTCAACACCAAGCACAGATGCTTTGGGTTCAACGGAAGAGAAGGGGATAAAAGAAGATGCTGCAACTGGCTTCTCTAACCAACTACAGAAACATGCTACAACTTCCGGTTATCAGAAAAGGGAAAAGATAGCGTATCGTAACCAACTATAGCTAACTCCAAACAAACCCATCCTGGATCTCGCCCCTTATCCAAAGAAGCAATCCGAGGATAACTCACACAGTTGGATTAATGATGGTCCAAGTTATTGTGTCAATAAGACTATTACTAGTCAAGTTATTATCATTAGGTGTAAGTTGTCTGAGTACTTGTTAGCCAGTACTTTCACCAAGTAATCCATAACCGCGGAAAACACGGCTTCTCGAGAAGATTTATCCCTGCAGGGTGTGCTCCAGTACCCGTACACACTCAAGCCACCATCTAAAACTCAGGTTGGCTTGACACGACCCAAACCATCTCTACAACCCATCCTAGGAGCCACGGAGCTATAAGGTCCCGGCCAGTCCGCTAAGCGCAAGGGTGAAGACCACACCCCCCCCCCCGGCACCACAGGCCTCGCCCTATATGCATCATCATCATCATCAGTAACCAAGGGGGGCCAACCCATTATGCAAAGGAGCAAATGGAACACCCGAACTAAGTGTGGCTCTTCGGACAAGTTGCAGATCAGGTCTAAGTCGAGGGGGGTCCCATACTACCACCCGGATGCGGTGAGCACGCTCATCATGGATCAGTAGACAAGACCCTTTTCCTAATTAAGTTCGACACTAGCAGGCCTCAAAACCCTAACCCGGGCCTCCTGCCGGTGCCTTATCAACAAATTATTATTACCCCCAAATTAACAGGTTGTTGTTTAACATCGAGCCCCAGAACATAATGAAATACTAACAGAAAGTAACGGGTAACAGACTCGAGCCAAACAACCCTAAGCATGCTAGTAAGACACGGGCTCAAACAACGGGGTTATGGGAGTGGAGGTGAGGCAATATCAGGGTTAAAGGATACATGTGATAGGTTCGTAACAGAAGCAACTAATCATAGGGCTAGCAGAATAGACAACGGAAAGTATCGGTATCCAATATTGAAAGGAACACAATGGTTCATGTGAGTGAATACTTGCCTGCTAACCCAGTAGCCTGGTACTGAGCTAACTCCTTAGAAGGGGTGTCGTAAGGATCGTCGGTCTCAACGTCGTCGTGTATCCAAGAAGAAGCAAACAAACAATGCAGAAAGATAAACAATCAATAACATGGAATAGTGCACAAACATGGGATGATGCATGACCATTTAATTGATGCATAGAAATAAACTAGTTGACAAGATAACAACATGATTAAATGGACCCATATGCAATTGGATTGCATATGAAAAGCCCATGAATTATGGTTGAAACAATTGTTTTACAACTAACCAACAGGTGAGGGTGGATTAGCATGATGCATGGATGAGTAAAACAACAAAATAACAACAATAGAACCAAATGGAAATAAGGTTTAACAAGTTTGGAAATTTGGTTATCAAGTTAGGAAATTTTGGTTACTTAAAGGTGTTGCTCAAGCATTTGTTGTTTTCATCAAGTTTAATTGTTCAAATTAAATAACAAAGTTCATATTTGAAAAGGTTATACTTTTATGGTTTGAAAACATATTTTATTTGTTGAAATTGGATTTAAAATGAGCAAGTTATTATTTTGGCAATTTTAAATGCAATAAACAAGAAACAGTTGTTTTCAGCAATTTAAATTATTCAAAACAGCAAACAAAATTTATATTTGGAAAGTACATGAAAATTTGATTGGAAAACATATTTAGTTTGTGGAATTTGGAATTTTTATGAACAAGTTATGATTTTTGCAAGTTTAAGTGAATTAAACAAGAATTCAAATATGTCAACAATTTAAAATATTCAAAACAGTAACAAATTGCATTGAAAAGGTTGAAAACATGTAGCAAAGGTTTCATTGAACATTTTGGGCTATCAAACATAATTTTTGGGTGATTATTGAATTTATTATGCAATTTTCCATAATCATTCTTATTCTGCCATTTTTAGTAAACAGAGGGAAACATGTTCAAATTTAATTCAATTGTGTCCAAATAAAATACCAATGTGTAGAGTTTGTTAAGACAAATTTTTAGAGACCAAGTTTGCTTAAAATGGATGAGCAGAACTAAAGTTATGAAATTCCAAAGTTTCCAAATTTTATTGCATTTTCGGTAATTAATTATTTAGTGCAAAAATTGTTACAGAAACAAGTTGCAAACTTGACATTACTAGAAGGAGCACAAAATTATGAATCCACAGGATTTTGAATCATCCAAATTGGAGTGATATTCAATTTTATATGGAATTTAGAAGTAATTGATCAGATCTGTCTTTCTGAACTGCGGGCAGAAAAAGAAAAAAAACAGAGAATAAAAGGTGTGGTGAGGGGGAATCGAACCCAGCACCTGTGGGTTAAGCGCAAGGGGTGTTGACCACTGGGGTGGTGCGATGACTTGTTGATAGGAAGGGATCTGTGGGGGTAAGAGGTGGGGTTTCGCGGTGGTTTTCTCTGAAACTACACTGCACGTAACCTGTACCTGGCGGACAGAAACGAGGGGGTCGATGGGGGCCATGGCGGCTGCTGCTCGCCGGAGGGGGACCATCCGTGGGGGTGCGGGCTCGCGGGAGGAGTAGGGAGGCGAGAGGGAGATGGGGTCGAGGGGCCTCACCTCGGGGCGGTCGGAGAAGAGGCAGTACGGGGCGGAGCAGGTCGTGGGCGGACAGGGAGATGGCCGGCGACGGGAGGCGACGGCGGCGGCGCTGGGAGTCCTCCCGGTCCAAGCCGAGGGGGGGAGAAGGGAGAGGGCGGCCGTGGGGTTCCATTCCCGCGGTCGCCCGGGCCGGAGGGAGCCCGGAGCTCCGACGATCACCGGAGGAATTAGGGAGTTGGTACAGGTTCAGTTACAGGAAGAAATAGACAGAGAGAAAAGGGAGATGAAGGTGGAAGAAGGAGAGGGAAATACGGCGGGGAGAGGGAAGAGAGGGAGCTAGGGCAGGGCGCCCTAGGGCTAGATATAGGAGGAGGGGAGGACTGATGGCCGTTCCTTGTTCTCCTCTGCTACGTGGATGCAGTCGATGCTCCTCCGTACAGAGGTTGAAGAAAGGTGGGGGGTATCGGGCTAGGGAGGTAAGTTGGGCTGAGGGGAAGTGGGTTGGGCTGCTGGTTGCTCTATCTCTCTCCCTTGTTTCTTTTATTCTTTTGTGTTCTATTATTTTTTTTGCTGATTTGGAAATAGGAAGAGGAATAGAAAGGTTTTTTTTTATGGTGGAAAATTTCAGAAAAACCTTGGTATTGACTAGTTATGTAATATTAACAACTTGTCAAGTTTTTGGTTTTCAAAAGATTCAAAATACGATGTTGTTTGTAATTTAATTTAAATTGGATGGATTTAATTATTATTTGCATTCTTTGAAACAAAATTTTAAATGGCATGAACCTTGGAGTTTGAAATAGAAACAACAAATTATAATGTTTGGTAATTTGCACATATTCAATTGGGGTGTTGTTTGATGATTTGAATTTGAGTTTTGAATGCAATTTATATTAGGTGGATTATTAAATAACAAATAAGAGTTGAGCTTTTTATTATTTCATGGAAACAAATGGAAGTGTTAATTGAACCATTTTATTTGGAGATTTTTGTTTTGCAATTTTCATAACTTTCAAAAGGGTTGTTGTTTGGAAGAAAATCATAATTGAATTTGAAAAGGGTTTGATATTAAATGAATTTTTGATAGAAACAAAACAACAGTTTTGGAATCACACTTTAATGGAAACAATTGGTTGTTTTGATTTGAAATATCCTTTTGGAAATTGTAACATCACAAGGATGAAACAAAAGGTTTGAATTTTGGTTTGAAATTCAAATAGAAAACAAAGGAAAACAAATGAAAACAGAGGAAAACAAAAGGAAAACAAGCAAAACAATTGCAATCAACATGATGCCATGATGCAAAACATAAAATAACAGAGAGCAAACATTCTAATGGCTATTTTTCATACTTGGGATGTTACAAAACGCCCCCCCCTTGAAGGAATCGCGCCCCGAGATTCCTACTGAGAAAAGAAAACGTCCGGATACTTCTTACGGAGATCCTCTTGAGCTGTGACACGTGAAACACATCGTGCACCTTGGATAGCTTTTTCTGGAAGTTCAAGATGATAGGCATTCCTGGCAACTCTTCTGGAAAGATGTCAGGGAATTTGGAAACCACCGGAACATTTTCTAGTAAAGGGAGAGGTTTTGTATCGAGGGTGTATAGCTGGACAGAATTTGATTCATTTATAGAATAGATTATCTGGAATGTGTTGATTCAGGAATGCTTCCTCGAAACAACCCCAGGTGATAGGAATGCCAGCTCTCATAGCCTGGAATCAACAACAACAACAACAACAACCTTTCTGGCCAGATAGACTTGAATTTGGGAAGTTTTGATTAGACGCCGGTAGAAGAATTGAAGTGGAAAACAACAACAAGGTTTCAACGGACGAAAAGGATGTTGAGAAGAACAGGATAACAAAGCAACACCGGGAAAACGAGATCAAAACTCCTGAGCTACTATGGAAAACCCATCCGGGCTTCTAAAGGATCAATATCTACTTCTTAAGGAATAGAGGATCTGCTTCCGGGGCTTACACGCCTCCGTTCTCAATCGTGAGTAGGCAACATGATAAATCATGTCACAACCACCTCCATTCCTATGGTCTAGTAGATATAACCATCCTAGAGAAACCAGAATTCGTGAAATCCTAACTTGAAAGTTTAGATGAGAAGGGAAAACAACGTTGCACTTCCTTACCAGAAAAGGGTGGGTGGGTGGGGAAAGAAGAAAAAGAACAGAATTCCTACTCTCACGTTTCATTTTTCCTATATAGCTACAAAATAGTTTCTAGACTCAACTGCGACCAGTAAAAAGGGATCCTACAGGCAGACAGGCTCTGATACCATTTGTCGCACCCGGACTTCTAAAGGATACTCACCGTTCCGTTGAACAGTAGTAGATTGGATTACGGGGCTTACCGGCACCCGCGTCCTCTTACGAGTAGGCCAACACACGTATGTGTGACAACCAACCCCTATCTGTTCAGCGTCGACGTAAACTATCCCATAGAAATCAGGATACTTCCGTTGACGTACTTCAAAACATACACACATGGTACGTCAACGGCGTTTGAACAAGTGATATCACAACAGATTTCTACGACACAAAAGATGAAAATAAGTTGCAAATGGCTCTCACTAGAGCAGAGATAGCAAATACAATCATCCAGAGGACACATGTCCCAACATATCATCATTACATCACAGCGGAAGCATTCAAAGGGTCTGAGTACAGACAAAATCCAAATAGGCCTAAGAGGCCGGGAACGAACAGACGGAGCCCATCCACGAAGTCTCGGATCCTGCCCGGGTCCGCTATCTACTCGTCAGCAGCCTCGTCAACTCCACGTAGTAGCCACCATGTAGATCCTCGGAAACGTCGTCTGCGGAAACCACAGCCCCAAAGGGGTCAGTACATAAACGTACTGGCAAGCAAGACTCACAGTTCACCAAAGTGTAACCCGTCAACACCAAGCACAGATGCTTTGGGTTCAACGGAAGAGAAGGGGATAAAAGAAGATGCTGCAACTGGCTTCTCTAACCAACTACAGAAACATGCTACAACTTCCGGCTATCAGAAAAGGGAAAAGATAGCGTATCGTAACCAACTATAGCTAACTCCAAACAAACCCATCCTGGATCTCGACCCTTATCCAAAGAAGCAATCCGAGGATAACTCACACAGTTGGATTAATGATGGTCCAAGTTATTGTGTCAATAAGACTATTACTAGTCAAGTTATTATCATTAGGTGTAAGTTGTCTGAGTACTTGTTAGCCAGTACTTTCACCAAGTAATCCATAACCGCGGAAAACACGGCTTCTCGAGAAGATTTATCCCTGCAGGGTGTGCTCCAGTACCCGTACACACTCAAGCCACCAACTAAAACTCAGGTTGGCTTGACACGACCCAAACCATCTCTACAACCCATCCTAGGAGCCATGGAGCTATAAGGTCCCGGCCAGTCCGCTAAGCGCAAGGGTGAAGACCACACCCCCCGGCACCACAGGCCTCGCCCTATATGCATCATCATCATCATCAGTAACCAAGGGGGGCCAACCCATTATGCAAAGGAGCAAATGGAACACCCGAACTAAGTGTGGCTCTTCGGAAAAGTTGCAGATCAGGTCTAAGTCGAGGGGGGTCCCATACTACCACTCGGATGCGGTGAGCACGCTCATCATGGATCAGTAGACAAGACCCTTTTCCTAATTAAGTTCGACACTAGCAGGCCTCAAAACCCTAACCCGGGCCTCCTGCCGGTGCCTTATCAACAAATTATTATTACCCCCAAATTAACAGGTTGTTGTTTAACATCGAGCCCCAGAACATAATGAAATACTAACAGAAAGTAACGGGTAACAGACTCGACCCAACAACCCTAAGCATGCTAGTAAGACTCGGGCTCAAACAACGGGGTTATGGGAGTGGAGGTGAGGCAATATCAGGGTTAAAGGATACATGTGATAGGTTCGTAACAGAAGCAACTAATCATAGGGCTAGCAGAATAGACAACGGAAAGTATCGGTATCCAATGTTGAAAGGAACACAATGGTTCATGTGAGTGAATACTTGCCTGCTAACCCAATAGCCTGGTACTGAGCTAACTCCTTAGAAGGGGTGTCGTAAGGATCGTCGGTCTCAACGTCGTCGTGTATCCAAGAAGAAGCAAACAAACAATGCAGAAAGATAAACAATCAATAACATGCAATAGTGCACAAACATGGGATGATGCATGACCATTTAATTGATGCATAGAAATAAACTAGTTGACAAGATAACAACATGATTAAATGGACCCATATGCAATTGGATTGCATATGAAAAGCCCATGAATTATGGTTGAAACAATTGTTTTACAACTAACCAACAGGTGAGGGTGGATTAGCATGATGCATGGATGAGGAAAACAACAAAATAACAACAATAGAACCAAATGGAAATAAGGTTTAACAAGTTTGGAAATTTGGTTATCAAGTTAGGAAATTTTGGTTACTTAAAGGTGTTGCTCAAGCATTTGTTGTTTTCATCAAGTTTAATTGTTCAAATTAAATAACAAAGTTCATATTTGAAAAGTTTATACTTTTATGGTTTGAAAACATATTTTATTTGTTGAAATTGGATTTAAAATGAGCAAGTTATTATTTTGGCAATTTTAAATGCAATAAACAAGAAACAGTTGTTTTCAGCAATTTAAATTATTCAAAACAGCAAACAAAATTTATATTTGGAAAGTACATGAAAATTTGATTGGAAAACATATTTAGTTTGTGGAATTTGGATTTTTTATGAACAAGTTATGATTTTTGCAAGTTTAAGTGAATTAAACAAGAATTCAAATATTTCAACAATTTAAAATATTCAAAACAGTAACAAATTGCATTGAAAAGGTTGAAAACATGTAGCAAAGGTTTCATTGAACATTTTGGGCTATCAAACATAATTTTTGGGTGATTATTGAATTTATTATGCAATTTTCCATAATCATTCTTATTCTGCCATTTTTAGTAAATAGAGGGAAACATGTTGAAATTTAATTCAATTGTGTCCAAATAAAATACCAATGTGTAGAGTTTGTTAAGACAAATTTTTAGAGACCAAGTTTGCTTAAAATGGATGAGCAGAACTAAAGTTATGAAATTCCAAAGTTTCCAAATTTTATTGCATTTTCAGTAATTAATTATTTAGTGCAAAAATTGTTACAGAAACAAGTTGCAAACTTGACATTACTAGAAGGAGCACAAAATTATGAATCCACAGGATTTTGAATCATCCAAATTGGAGTGATATTCAATTTTATATGGAATTTAGAAGTAATTGATCAGATCTGTCTTTCTGAACTGCGGGCAGAAAAAGAAAAAAACAGAGAATAAAAGGTGTGGTGAGGGGGAATCGAACCCAGCACCTGTGGGTTAAGCGCAAGGGGTGTTGACCACTGGGGTGGTGCGATGACTTGTTGATAGGAAGGGATCTGTGGGGGTAAGAGGTGGGGTTTCGCGGTGGTTTTCTCTGAAACTACACTGCACGTAACCTGTACCTGGCGGACAGAAACGAGGGGGTCGATGGGGGCCATGGCTGCTGCTGCTCGCCGGAGGGGGACCATCCGTGGGGGTGCGGGCTCTCGGGAGGAGTAGGGAGGCGAGAGGGAGATGGGGTCGAGGGGCCTCACCTCGGGGCGGTCGGAGAAGAGGCAGTACGGGGCGGAGCAGGTCGTGGGCGGACAGGGAGACGGCTGGCGACGGGAGGCGACGGCGGCGGCGCTGGGAGCCCTCCCGGTCCAAGCCGAGGGGGGGAGAAGGGAGAGGGCGGCCGTGGGGTTCCATTCCCGCGGTCGCCCGGGCCGGAGGGAGCCCGGAGCTCCGACGATCACCGGAGGAATTAGGGAGTTGGTACAGGTTCAGTTACAGGAAGAAATAGACAGAGAGAAAAGGGAGATGAAGGTGGAAGAAGGAGAGGGAAATACTGCGGGGAGAGGGAAGAGAGGGAGCTAGGGCAGGGTCTAGGGCGCCCTAGGGCTAGATATAGGAGGAGGGGAGGACTGATGGCCGTTCCTTGTTCTCCTCTGCTACGTGGATGCAGTCGATGCTCCTCCGTACAGAGGTTGAAGAAAGGTGGGGGGTATCGGGCTAGGGAGGTAAGTTGGGCTGAGGGGAAGTGGGTTGGGCTGCTGGTTGCTATCTCTCTCTCCCTTGTTTCTTTTATTCTTTTGTGTTCTATTTTTTTTTTTTTGCTGATTTGGAAATAGGAAGAGGAATAGAAAGGTTTTTTTTATGGTGGAAAATTTCAGAAAACCTTTGGTATTGACTAGTTATGTAATATTAACAACTTGTCAAGTTTTTCGTTTTCAAAAGATTCAAAATACGATGTTGTTTGTAATTTAATTTAAATTGGATGGATTTAATTATTATTTGCATTCTTTGAAACAAAATTTTAAATGGCATGAACCTTGGAGTTTGAAATAGAAACAACAAATTAGAATGTTTGGTAATTTGCACATATTCAATTGGGGTGTTGTTTGATGATTTGAATTTGAGTTTTGAATGCAATTTATATTAGGTGGATTATTAAATAACAAATAAGAGTTGAGCTTTTTATTATTTCATGGAAACAAATGGAAGTGTTAATTGAACCATTTTATTTGGAGAGTTTTGTTTTGCAATTTTCATAACTTTCAAAAGGGTTGTTGTTTGGAAGAAAATCATAATTGAATTTGAAAAGGGTTTGATATTAAATGAATTTTTGATAGAAACAAAACAACAGTTTTGGAATCACACTTTAATGGAAACAATTGGTTGTTTTGATTTGAAATATCCTTTTGGAAATTGTAACATCACAAGGATGAAACAAAAGGTTTGAATTTTGGTTTGAAATTCAAATAGAAAACAAAGGAAAACAAATGAAAACAGAGGAAAACAAAAGGAAAACAAGCAAAACAATTGCAATCAACATGATGCCATGATGCAAAACATAAAATAACAGAGACCAAACATTCTAATGGCTATTTTTTCATACTTGGGATGTTACACTTTGCCACCATAAAGTCTAAGGGAACAGAAAAGAAAAGGGAGAAAGACTTTAGAGATAAATGTGGTTTGGTCCTCTTGAAGTCCCTCTTGATATTTTCTTCTAGTGCTTCTACTTCTTGGAGATGGTTCTGAATTTGGTTTTCTTGGCTAAGTCCTTCATTTGTCTTCTTGCTTCATGTTGAAAATATTCAAGTTGGCAATTATAGCATTCTCTTCATGGCTTTTCACTAATCCAGACTTAGTGGTTTTCAACTAGGAGGGATTATTAGCACAAAAATACATGGACATGGTTTCAAGTCACCCAAGGGCATAGGCTTTTGTCTCTCAGGTCTAGGGTTAGTACTTAGAATAAAATTGCTAAAGAAAACATATTGAAATTATTTACAGAATTTAAACTAAGTCAAAAACAGTAAAAAAGCCAAACAATTCTAAATTTAATTTTTAGAGGATCAAAAATTATTTTGAGGCAGATAATATGAAAGTATACATCCTAGGGTTTCCAAGGATATTTTATTTGCAATTTTTAGATTTGTAGAATTTAAACTATGCCAAAAATCACCAAACAAGCATATTTGAATTTGAACAAATTTAATTTTGTCAAATTTAAATTTGGACATCTCTTAAAGATTCTACATGTTGTGCTGATTTCAAAAAGTCCAAATTTTCTAAATTTGGATCTATGGTTAAAAATTCATGAATGTTCTAAGTTAGAGGGGTGTTTCTACAAAACTGCCAAATTAATCTATTCGGAAAAAATACAGAAAAGGGATGGGACACATGGCGGCACCTGATTGGTTGGACTTGCTGACTAAGCTGCTAGCCTAGCAGGTGACATGGCACGCTGACTGGATAAGTGAAACAGATCTGGACCGGAGGATCCAGATCCAAATGACGAGGGGACGTGCCTCTTCGGTTGTTCGGGTGCGTCCGATGCAGATCGGACGGCCGCGGGCAGAACCGGCCGGCTGCGCTCCGGGGGTCGCCGGAGACGGGGAAGACGGCGGCGACGCTTCTCGGGTCTGGACGGCGGCGCCTCTCTGGGAGTCTTCTCGATGTGGGGACAGGGAATCGATAGAGGAAACGATGGCAGTCCTTTTGGTGCTAATAGCTCCTCTTCTCGGCGAGTAAACCGACGGCGACGAGAGTTTCCGATCTCGGAAATACGGCAGCCGGCGGCGGAACGTAGCTGTGGCGTGGATGGCGGCTAGGGTTAGGGTTTTCGGGAGGGGCAAGGCGCGGACGTCGAGGCGCCCTTTTATGGGGACAGAAGCCCGGGCGAGGGGGCAGAGGCGTCGAGGCGGCGACAGACTCCTCTCGGGCACGAACGACGAGTTGTGCTGACGTGGCGCTTGCGTCACCGCGTGCGTTAGTGGTGGGACCCGCTTTCAGCGGTCTGCTTCTTTTTTTCTCCTCTTTATTTTTTTTACCTCGGTGGGCTGGTTCCTGGGCCCCTTGGCACTATATGCGCCTGGGCTTCGGGGCAGAGAAAAGTGGGCAGAGGTGGGCTGCTTCGGGCTTCTCTGCCGCGCGTGTGCAAGAAAAAAAATAGGAGGCAGGGGTGGGCTTCGGCCCGAATAGGCTAGCTGTTTTTTTTTGTTTTTCTTCCTTTTTCCTTTATTCATTTCTTTTATAATTTTTGAATAAAAGCTCCAAATCACCTCAAGAAAAAATCTATAATTTTGTAATGAAATTTACTTTCAATCAAACACATGTTTACTGTTTCCCACTCTTTTGAAATTTTGTATTTTCAAAATATGATTAAATGACTAATAGCCACTTAATAATTTTTTTATATAAAATTAAATAAATGATATTACGGTCAAATAATTTTAGAGACATATGATATTTGAAAATATTATTTCCCTAAGTCATTTACTCACTTTCACACCAGAAGAAATTTTTGAAAATCATTTTATGGTTTAGAAACATATTAAAATGATTAAGATTAAGTTTGGCTTTTGAAATAAATATTTTTATTAATCGAACAATTAAAATATGGATTATTATTGATGGATAGAAGTGGAAACAGCATTTGGGTAAGCATATTACTTATGGAAAACCATTTTATATTCTTAAGATTTGCAATTAGAGAAAACAGTTTCTTTGCATAATTATCTATTTTGAGGATTTAGGGTTTTAGACAACAGTATTCTAGGTCTGGTGAAAACTGTTTGTCTGGCCTTCCACCGTAATATCTCGCAACGGCGGTATTTCGAATTTGTTACCTTATTGAAGACATTAGGTGAAATTTGCGCAGTCTCGCTCTAAGAAAACTCATGATCTAGTTGTTGACTGGATCGAGTGATGGCAAGTGTCATCACTTTTCTAGAGGCGTTGCTTTTGGATAAACCTTGCACGTGTATTGTGAGGGGAGTGGTTGATGTGTTGGTTAAAGTGTGCTTTGTATTTCGTATTTTTTATAATCTGATGGCATTCATCCAGGATGTCTCGAATTGTTTCGTGATGTTTTTAAGTTGTTTGGACATGCCTGCCGCGGTAGTCCAGTTTCTGGACATGCCTGCCGCGGTAGACCGATCTAGTAAGATTTTGGAAGCAAAGACCCAGCAAGTCGTTATCCCTTGTTGTAAATCCAAAAATTAAGGAACGAATGTCACGATTCGATCACGAAAAATAAAGATCAAGTAAGATATAGCGCAAAGCGAGGCTGCAGAGCACACGAGAGAGACGACCAGATTTTTGTCAAGAAAGTTGGAAAAAATTCAGAGCAGATCCCGGCGGATCGGCGGCCGGCGATGTGTTCCTTCAGGCGGTTCGTGCACCTGCTGCTCAGAGAAAAGCCCCCGCTTGACGAATACCCGCTGCGCAACATCGACATGCTCCGATTCTTCCCTGCTCCGACGTCGACGCCGCCAGAACCCTCCTCGACTGAACCATCCTTCGCTAACCTGCCTCCCCCCGCCATTACCATCTGCCCTCCCTACCTGCCAGCCGGCCACACGGGCGGGATGGACTTCATGCTCTTCGGCGGGGACAAGGTGCTGGCCACGCACCAGGAGGGCAGCTCCCTCCTCTACGACCCCGTCGGCAACACCGTCCGCGCCATGCCCGCCTTCACCACCAACAAGTGCTGGTCCATCTCCCTCACCGTCGGCGCCGGGAAGGACCTCTACGCCATGAATACTCACCCCAGCGGCCCATCCACCCCAGCCGGAGCCGGCGGCCACGACCACGACTTGAAAGCGCTCGTCCTCCACCAGACGGGCTGGCTCTGCCGCCCTCTCCCTCCGACTCCCTGCCGCCCTCTCCCTCCGAGTTTCTGCCACTTCCGAGATTTCGACCCCTTCCACGGCATCATTCGCTCCTACACTGTCGCCGGCGGCGGGTCCTGTATCTGGATAACGAAGGAGCGTATGGGCACCTACTCTTTCGACACGGTGACCGGGCTGTGGAGCAAGGTCGGCCGCTGGGCTCTGCCGTTCAGGGGCCGCGGCGAGTACGTCCCCGAGCACGGCCTCTGGTTCGGTCTCACCTCCCGCCGCGGCAAGAGCCGGGACGCCACGGACCTCCTGTGCGCGGTGGACGTCGAGGCGCGGCCGCGGCCCGCGGTGCGCGCCACCTGGGAACACGTCGTGCCGCCCAAGGAGCTGACGTGGTCCCCCGTGTCCTCGTACCTCATGCACCTGGGATCCGCCAAGTTCTGCATCGCCAGGATCTTCAGGAGCGATGGGGCGCCCCACAAGTTCGCGGTGTTCACCGGCGTGGAGGTGGAGCGATGCGGTGGTGACGGCGAGGAGGATGGTGGCGGGCTGCGCATGGTGAAGCACAGGTCCGAAGTGTACGTTCTCCCGGGAGAGATGGTCTATTGGGTGATCTGATTTGGTTCTGGCGTTGTCCCAGTAGATTACGCTAGTTCGATCCTGGTTTTGGATCAGTATCTGATTGCATCATTCCTTTAAGCTGTAAGCTCCGTGGTCTGGGAGCGCTCTCAGCGACTCTGCCGAGCATTGTGTCCCTGCATGTGGGGCATGTTGCCTTTTCTTGTCGCTGGTCTTCCATATGTAATCTCCGTGGACAGAGGCTCCTCTGAGGCCATTTGCCGCGGGCTCTGTCACTGGTTGTGGGCTCTGCCGCTGTGTATGACTGTTTGTGGGCCGGCCATTGTATTGATTCAGTCCCGCACCCACGAGAGAAAAGAAAGCACACCATCTCGGCGGAAAGAACCGTGAGCGGCAGCCTCTGTGCTAGGGTTTTCGGCCGGCCGGCGCCCATCCCAACCAGCGCCGCTGCTCCCGCGCCTCCCTGACTCGCCCCTCCCCAAACGCTTCTCCTTTCCGGCGGCCCGCACCTAGGGAACCAGCACTCCCGGTGGACTTGCTCCACCCTTGCCGCCCCGAAGGAGAGGCAGGTCTGGGCTTGCTCATGTGGAGAGAAGGGCGACGGCGATGCGGACGTGAAGCTCTTGACGGAACTCCTCCTGCTGTCAAAACTTCCTCCGTCCATCTCTCCTCCTCATCCCGTACCTAGAGATTTTATTGTCCATCATAGATTCAGTTTGTTTGCACATTAGTACATTTATCCATGGCCTCATCTGATAACCTTTATTTAAACTTCATACAGAAATGCTACAATTGTCAATTCACTCTAACCCCAGTTCCCAAGCCAGTTCACCTTTAGATTAGACATTACTACATATAAACTATATGTGAAGCGTTGCAGGTCCTCCACACTGATCGTTCTTCTTCAGTCAAGCAAACCTTCTGGAGCAATTTCTCACGGTGCGGTGTTGTGGCATTTTATTTTGAAAAAATAAGAACAATCCACCATGTCAATACATATGTCGGTACCCTATTTGCTCACAATACGTACTGCGTTTTGTGAATTTATAAATGTACCAATGTACTATAGATTGGAACTGTGACCTGTTAAATTTACAAGCAGCCCATTCTATTGCCTGATGCAAAGGAGATTTTATTCATGTACATTATTTGCGAAAAAGTAAATATATCTTGTAGTTATATGTCTGTACAGAGAAAAAAAAACAGAGACAAGGTTTATAAGAATCGCTAAAATAAAATCTTAGCGCCATTATATATTGCCGATGAGTTTATATGATCTCCTTCTGAATCTTGAGTAACGTAAACTTCCTGGTAGCAGATTTGACTCATTTGCTACAGTATGCATTTGGTATAGTAGGCTTGACCTATTTTTAACTCTGGTAATACACTGGTGCAGGCTATAACAAGGTATCACTGAATGGTGCACCGATAAATCTCCAGGGAGCATTGTATAATTCCTAGCCGCTGGAATTTGATGGAAATCAAAAGTAGGATTTATGACTAGATCACCTTGATTAGAATTGTTGTGTTTGCATGATTCCTAGGCCCTGCAATTTGATGGAAATCAAAAGTAGTATTTATGCCTAGAGAAAAATTTACATACAAATTTCATTTGCTTTTGTGTTGTGTCAGTAACACTATATCATTGCAATCCAGCTAATTATGTAAGAGACAATAGAAGACTTGACATCGTAGTTGTACTGTTTTTTCAGTTGCATGACTGTGTATAGCTAAATAACCTACATGATTTTGTAATTGCTGTTTGAATGTCTCTTCAAGTAATTTTCTAGAAACCTGCAGTACATATAATAGTTTTGCAACCTATGTTCTATTGGAGCAAGAACTTGGAAAATATTCCCAGCCATATGTTGGTACAACAAGGCTTATATTTAGTCAGATTCCATTTCATGTACATATGATTTGTCTTCTCTTGGTGTGGATACTCTGTAACAACTCACTTGGTGTGTGCAGTTTATCTTCAGGCTTTACATGGATATAATATGCTCATTTTGAGAGGATCTCGAGATCTATTCTAGGTAATGGCGGTTAATTGGTTCCTGTAATGGTGGCCATTTCCAGAGGAAATCTGCTATTTTCGAAAGCATAAGTTACTGAATTTATCTCTTCTTTTTCTGCTTTATACCAAAAATTGGTTTGCTAAAGTTGTGACTTGTGAGTAGGCTTGGTTTAGATCAAAAGATTTTTTGCGAAAGCAAGGCTCAGTAAGCAGTAGAGCCATTTTCTTCTGAATCTAATTAAATATGTAGCTCTTTTATTCCCACAACAATTATTCTTAAGCTCTTTCTATTCTGAAGTAACTTATCCTATTTTGCTATCTAAGTAATAATGCATTTGTTTACCCTCTCAAAAAGGCTATTGTTCTCCTTTAGTTTTGTTAGTGCAATAATATATCATATTCAGTTGAGGAGAATGATTCATTCATATGTGAAGGCTATCGTTTTATCATTACTATATATTTTTATACGAAAACCGACTAGAGTCCACTTCCTCCATTCTCATTCGAGCGTAAATTTAGTAATTGCGGCGAGGCTCTGTATTCATAAATACATGTTTATTTGAGTTAAGAAATTTGATTGAAATATTTTGTTCCTCATTTTAGCAGTGAGGGCCTATCTTTTTGTACATTTTACATATCTTATTTACCATAGGGCTTCTTGAACATACAGATGTGCGCTGCTTCATGCCCTTTTGTACGATCCTTCTCATTCTCAGTTGCTCACCGCAGTGCCTACTCCTGTTAGAGGTCGGATGGAGAGACTTGATCTAAGCCATAGGGTCATCACCTTGGTAATAACTTCCCTCCATCTCTTGCTATGTTTGTGCTATTCTCTCTGCTTCCACTGGTATGTGTTCTGCAGTTTGTCTGGGTGTTCATATTCCTTGACGTGCGTGTGAGCAGACTTTCTTGAGCTGCTCGATGAGATTGTGGCAGAGATGACTGGTTGTTTTCCGCTATTAAATATATTTTGTTCTAGAGTACATTTGTCTAAATGAATGATGTTCAGAAAAAATGAGCTTTCCACGATTTCTAAATGTTTACTGCAAGAATAGATACCAACTACCATGTTGCACTATTGTAATTTTAGCCACCGGGATTTGATCCCCCTCTTCCTAATTTTTCAATCGCAAAAAACTGTCGTATAGTTGCGGCGACGTTGAGCTAAGCAATAAATTATATGGATTATGAGGTAAAGAACATTGGAATGATGGACGTTGAGAGCTAAGTATTGCCGCATGGTCACATATTATATATAATTTTTCAAGCATAAACAGTTGAGTCCCGATCGTTTCAAATTACAAGAATATATTTTACTACCTTTCAAATCGAATTTTGATTTATTCATATGTCCATTTTAAAGTTCTTACCGTTTCGGTCTGTAAGGGTACATTTACTAGCCATATCCCGTGTGTGCTTTATCCCCAGATGCCCACCTTCGAATCTGCAGCAGCTTTCTAGAATGATACCTAGATGTTGTGTTCATATACTAAAAAAGAATGATACCTAGATATTGTGTATTGTTAAAAATTAAACGCTTTCTCGTGTTATTATTTGTATATAATACGACAGAAATCCCAATTTAGTCGTTAACAAGGTTGTACACAGGCTCAAGATGAGATAAATGATGACCAATCTTTGGTATCTGCTGATATTGGCATAGCCCTGCAAACTTGCTCAAAAGAGAACAATCTCTCTGGATGCTTTTCAGCTCATATTTTAGGGAACATTTTTTTCTCAGATTTTGATTTGATTATTATGAGGGTATTTTAAGCTGCATCTGCGTTAATTTCTGATACCGACCTCTTGTACCCTTATCAATGTTAAAGAAAGTATGGCAAATGTTTGGCGGAATTTGGTCTGGGCAATGCCATATAACATAGTATAATATCTATTAATTCCGCAATTTCATAGGATAAGGCTTTTTAACAAGCTGAACTACTGTGGAACAGAGGGAGTATTATCAGTGTTCAGCTTGCAAAAAAATCAGAGTGTGAGTGTTAGAACTTTCATCCTAAATATATTGGGATATATGTGTAATGTTTTTTTTAGAGAAGATTGATATGTGCGGATTATGGACGAAAGCATTGCAATTCTACATTTCTACCATGTCGGCAACACCGTTTCATGGCGGAATGTAGGCGGTACGGCGAAGCGCGCTTGAAGTAGTGCGCTCCCGCTGGTCGGTGGCCTTCTGTTCGTGGTGGGGCACTGGATGTGTAGGTCCACTGCTACTAAATGAGCTCCGGCGCATGGCCCTCCACTGCGTGCTCGGTGCCGCCTTGACGACCTCTTGCCTGGGTCCTCCGATGCTGCCGCCGTGGCCTCCTCCACCGCAAGGTTGAGGGGGGTGTAGGTGACACTCAGGTGGACAAGCCCGCTGCTCCAGGCAATGAGCCTGGCCGTTGCCTTTCCTAGGTGTGCAGATCCGATGTATGTTGCTTTATGTTGTCGCTGCCGGAGGTCCATCAACAATTGCTTGTCCGTGAGGAAACGACAACAACAGGTGGACGACAACCGATTGTCACCTTCCTGTCCAAAATAGTGGTTTGAGTTCGCACTTGCCGCTGCTTCTCCGCTGCACAAACTGACATTGCAAAACCGTGTGCCTTCAAAGTCATAACAAGATTCAAGACAAATGTTGGTAAATTGGTATTTTCTTTCAAGTTGGTTAGTTGATTTGCTTCAATGGAGTAAAGAAATATGTTCACACGGTCATTAATGGAAGATTTAATGGAATTGTAGCTTTGATTTAGAAGGGAACTTCCAAAACTTGAAAATGATATCTCTTTGTTTGTCCATCGGGTGGGGAATAAAGTTCGGTTGGAGATTTTTTTTTTTCCGTTCACATTTTTGTTTATTAACTTCTGGCTTGATATCAGGAATGTCAAAGTACAATAGTATGTGATGTTTTAGAATATATAATGTGAAAAATGTAATTTTACGATAATTCTTTTGTTATATGAGTGTTTGAAAATAAGATCTGAATGCGAGAAATCTTTTGTTGGAGAATACACTGATTTGTGCCCAAGTTTCTAGCAAGCCATTTATGTACCTAAATTTGTAGGAAACTTCTTGCTTTAGGGTCTGGGCTGCCTAAATCCACTCCAAATATATTTTTCTTGTGTTGCTTACTATAATTAACTCTGAATTCACATTTTTTATATGTAATCCAGGGTTACTATTTTTTTAATGTCGCTGCATTTATATTTTACTCAGGATTCAATAGAGGTTCTCATGACCATTCTGCTGATCTTGGTGTGAGGCATATTATTTTCTAGAATAATATGTATTTTCTTATCCAGTTCTTCATATGGTATTCAGATAAGTGTTTTTTCTCCACCAGGTCAACATCTCTGCTACAAGATCATGACATACATGGAGGTGCAAGATTGTCTCTGTTTAGCTATGTTATTCCTTCGGTCACCTGAAACTAAAGAAATAATTATAAGTACTATATGTCTAGCTATGCCAAATATAGAATATGATGTTGTTTTACGGCTTAGGTCATGCTCATTAGACATTAGAAGTCTCGGAATATCTATGAAATCAGGGTTTTGTTTCTTGTCAGATATATGCAGAACCTGTCAATAGTTCATGGATTTATCCCCGCAGCACATTGTAAACATATTTAGACCATCAATTAATCTCCCCATGCAAATGCCAGTGTCTCCATCTTTTTATTTAGTGCAGATGACAGTGTCTCAGTAGGAGGAGCCGTTTTGTGTATGTGACACACCGGACTTAGATCATCAATTACTGCCGCACGCGCAGCTGCATGCCAAACTCTTAAACACATGTAAGAGCACGAGTTTACCACACTGGCCACGGAATGCAGGCAGCGCGGCGAAGCGCGCTATTTGTCTAGTTCATCTTTATTTGCAGAAGTTCAAGTAATATTGCAGGTGCTCTACCAATTTCATTAATATAAACAAAAAAAGGCGTGTACGCATCAGATATTTTTTACATTACTTGAAAGGGAAAAAAAATCCAAGATAACAACTAGAGAAAACTCGAAGTAATAAAGCTCCCTTTATAAAAAAAAACTAGAGGAAACTAGGACATCCCATTTAGAGGGAGTGAGTAATTAGAAATGGACACATACGTCCATAAAACTCATTCCATAGTACTTCCGTTTTGGGAGGAGCAATGCTACATCTACAGACGCAGCGAGGTTTCGGACAAATGTTACGGTGGGGAGGGGGGCTTTTAGAGGGAGGGACTATACATTCGTAAAAATCATTCCATAACCAATATTCCCCTAGGTGTAGGATTTCCGCTTTGGGAAATGTTAAGCTATATTGAAAGCCTCATCTGAAATATGCCGGTTTCGCTCACGCATTCCACGATAAGTACATTATGGCCTCTGCCTTCGAGCACAAATTCCACCATTTGTTATGGGACGGGAAATCATAGTCGGGTTGCACAAAATTGGTTGCATGGAGCTCAATGTCATGACCATGACCTAGATTATGGAGGGGGTAGTCGTAGCTGGTAGGGAGGGTGAGGGCGAAGGTGTTTAGGTTTGGGTGTCGTGCTGCCCTAGACAGGATGACTCTGGAGGTAAACCTCCCCTTTCTCTGTCTATTTCTTTCGATATCTGATCACACGAGACTACCCAGCTTTAGGCTGGTGCCAACGGGGTCGAGAGGGCGGGCGATATCGCCCCGCCCCGGGCGAGAGTGGTGCGGGAGGGCGTCGAGACGGTAGCGCGGGGCGGCGGCGCCATCGCCCGGCGGTAGCGCCCGCTATCGCCCGCGCTGGCGCGGAGAGGGGGCGGGAGGGGGTCGAGAGGGCGGGCGAGAGGGGGGCGCCGCATTGGCACCATGCGGGCGAGAGCGGGGCGAGAGGGGGGATTGGGCGGCGCGGTAACGGCTAGCTGACGTGGCGCGAGCTGATTCGTCCACGTCAGCTAGCCGTTGGGGTAGCCATTGCTGGCTCAAAAAATGCGAAAAAAAGCAAAAAACCCCATATGGTCCCCCGAGTATTATACTCCTCCGGCACACCACCTCCGGGGCCATATGGTCCATACCCTCCGGCTCCGTATGCATACCCCCCACCACCTCCACATGCTCCACCTACAGGTAGCGGGAGTGGGACTGTACCTCAGTACCCACCACCTTCGTACGGTTCATACGCTCCACCTCCGTATCCGTACGGGCCATATGGTCTGTACCCCCCACCACCTCCTGAAGCCAGTGCTCCAAGATCCGGGTCCGATGCCGCGGAAACAATCCTACCAAAGCGTCCAAAGAGGTTTGAGTGGACAACTGCGGACGAGGAAAAACTGGTAGTTTACTTACCCGTCACATATCTATTTCGGGGTTGGCTCTTGCTTGGATTTTTCACTAACAATATCTATTTCGGGGTAGGTTCATGCTTGGGTTTTTCACTCCAAGGACTCTGTCGCCGGTAATTGCAAGACCGGCGAAAGTTTTTGGGGTCAGATAGCTGCAACCTTCAACTCTACCTCCGATCATGTCCGTAATCGGACCGCGAAGCAACTGAAGGATCATTGGAACGTCTACAACCGTGAGGTGTCCTTGTTCAATGCATACCACATTCAAGAAGAAGCGGTACGTCAGAGTGGAGCAGACGATGCAATGGTCATGAAGGCGGCAATGGCGAGGTACGCGAATGACACAAGAGTGACTCAGCCTTTCAGATGGCACCACTGGTGGGAAGCTGTTCGCAATGAAGCGAAGTGGAAAGGACAACATGGTCCTGGTAGTGGAACCGATTCCACTTCCAAGAGAACCCGTCTGGGAGTTTATGGTGAGTACAACTCTAGCGAGACGACGAAGGAGGAGGAGCGTCCACTGGGCCGCGATAGGGCCAAGGCCGCGGCACGTAAGGAGAAGGGAAAGAGGAAGGGGAAGGAATCCTCATCAAGCAGTGAGGTAGCAAGTAAATCCTTCGCGATGAAGACCATGTGGAATGGTTTAGTGAAGGCTAAGCTACTCAAGCAATGGAACAAAATGAAAGACCGATCAACCGCCGACATGAACGAAGCAGAAAAGCGCAAACATGCGAAGGCCATCCAGATGGTGGAAAAAGAGCTTGGGCTGGAAGATGACGACGACGAGGAGGAGGAGGATTAGAATTTATTTTTTATTTATTATGTAATTTTTAAAATTTATTATGCAATTTTATTTATTATTATGTAATCGGTAACATTTTTAGTTGTATAAAATAAGTTTCTTGCATTATTTTGAATGTTTTAATCTGAAAAATATATGTTGATGTGGAGAAGAGAGAAATGCTTATGTGGAGGAGAGAGAAGTGAGAGTGGGGACTATAGCCCGTGCACTGGCACCGTGGGGTGAGAGTGGGGTGAGAGTGATGGGAAAAGCTGACGTGGCGAGGCTATAACGAGTGATGCACTGGCACCAGCCTTCACATACGGTAACCTAATCTGAGACTTATCTCCTAGGGATGGTTTGGCTGGGCCTAGAATTAGTGGTTGCGGTTGTAATGCCTGCCCTACATGACACTCAATTCCCAAGGTGATTATTCTAAAATCAAATTTAGCTAGAATAATGTCTGAACATTAGTAATAGCACATAACCTTGTAATAAGGAAAATTGTTGAAAATAATGCACCGCATACTAGTAGGAGGAAGCTTTTAGAAGATTTGGGGTATCACATGAGGAAGATATTTAGTAAAATTTTCCTATAAAAAACCGAGGGTGAGTTTCAAAAGAAATTTTAGAGAAGAAAATAATTATATGATTCTAGAGCGAGACATTTTAGATGTTGCATCTAGAACACTCATAGATAGGAAATATCTAAAACCCGGATAATATTAAAGAACATTCTAGAAAGCAGGTATTTGTAGTAGGATGGATAGGGTGTAGCCACTTGAAAATATAATCCTTTGGCCTTGTAGTCCCATCTGATTTGGTATCCAATAAAAGGAGAAAATTGTACATACATTCAGTTATGATCACTCATACTTGATTTTTCATATATCATTTTATACTTCAATTTCAATGAAGGAACACAAAATGACAAAAGCAAAAAACTAATGTCCACTTTAAGAATTCTTAGTAGATAAGAACTACACAGCACTAGTAGAAAAAGGCGCCACATATTGAATCCCATCTCTTCTCTGTGAAAATCTTCCAAAATGCTTTGATCAAATGGAGCACCAAGGATGAAGACCTATTAGAGGTTCTATGTCTATAGCAAACATGCCCGTGCGTTGCAACGGGTGATAAAATTTTAGTTTTGGATTAGAAACATCGGTGCCACATAAATTTTCTCTAAAATTTTATAGACCAATGTGGTCGTATTGTAAGTTTGCCCATTTTCCATTCTCTCCTCCAACAAAGCACAATTGGCGGCAAAGCTCAATGAAAACGTTAAATTTGATTCTCTATATGTCAATTTGGGGAGTGTCTCTCCCTAAAAAAAGGTTTCTTCAGTTTGCACTTTCGTCTCGATGGGGTCGATTTATTTCTTCAATTTGTATTTATTGATTCTTGTAAATATCAAAACGACCAAACAGAACTTTTACGTACACATCATACAATTGATTAAGATACCCAAATAATCATATCCCACCTGGACGTACAACTTATTGGCATTCCTATCTAAGGCAGTCCAGAACATCAAATATTAAGAATTGTAGCCTAGCAAAGAGATATAGACCAAGGAAGAGATGTGCTATGCTAAATTGAGTATTGCATAGTTTATCCATCACATCAACGACAGGAACATAGCCGCATTGACATCGCTTAGAGCACGGATGAGGAGAAAAATTAGGAGCGAGGAGAGAATTTCTACCCTCTGTGCATGATAATCCACAATACTCATCTCCACTGTCACGCGCATCAGCTCTGCACTTTTGGACAGCTCCATCACGGCCTAGAAAGGCCACATAGCAGATCAACGGCAGGCTCTGCCGACAGGACCTGCACAGGAGCAGGCAAGGTTGAACGCCAATGGTGCCCAAGACCATGAACACTCCATATCTGGACGGTCCGGTCCCACGAGCTTGGAGGCGATGCGACCACGCCGGCAAGGCGGCAATGGACGGCGGAGGCACACAATTTTTTTGCAAATCGAAACGTACAAACAACAGCGATCGATACACCGGAAGTACCAAGCGGCAACGGCATCCATCTGAAAAAAAAGCAGCAGCGGCACTTGTCTGCTCGGGAGTACCACGAATTGAGATGCAGCGCGGGTGTGCAAGCGAGTACGCGTGCAGCTGCCCTGCCGTTGACAGGATCAAGGCGAGGCATGAGACGCGGCCAGCTCACGAGTCCAGCTCGTCCACCACGCGGCCGCGAGCTCTTGGGCTCGATGAGGAGGACCGGCCGACGTCGCAGCGCTCCTCCCAGAGGGCGGCACGCTCGATTCTTGGAGTAGAGCGCAGCGGTGGCGGATGTTTGGGGCATATTTATTAGCGCCGGTGGCAGGGGAGCTTGGCGGCCGAGAACGTCATGGACAGCCGTGACGGCGGCACGGTGAGATCCATCGGCGGCGTGCGGAGCGAGGCCTTGTTCGGTTTTTTTTAACGAATCGTTACTTTTACATGGCGGTGGCAGTTGATGCAATTTTCGTTGAAAATAGGGGCAAATCGGTAATTTTAAGTTGGACGAAAATTTTGGCAGAAACCTTAATGCCTTTATTATTAGGTAAAGATTGTCTAAGATTGAAAGGAAAGAAAAATGATTACAAACCGAAAAATATTTTAAATGTGTATTGAGATGATGTCATTCTATCTTAATTGAATTCTAATTACATCTGTTCCAATATCCAATGGATAAAATTATTTTAATACCAATTATATAGTCGTCAATATCATTACCTGAAATTGCATTCAAGCTACAAATATGCTATAATATCTGCAAAAAGTGTATCCCACAATCGATCTACTTCTTAGGCTAACAAGTGTCACATATTCCATCTATCTAATATTTTGGGGGAAAATATGTGCCCATATTCAATAGTTAAATATTGTTATCACAGAGTGAGTTTCTAGTGCACTACATTATCTTCTTGTTGCGCTTCAAACAAATAGAGAATTATAAGTTACTTGGTAGTGACAAACCAACTATCGAGGTACAAATTACTTTTAATGATAAACCAACCATTATTAGAAGGAAAAAATCTTAAATATTTTAGTCATCCTCTCTTTGAATTTGTTTTAACTTTTTGGATAATCTTTGTTAGATACAGATACGGATACGTGTAGGGATAGATTAGGACTCCTACATAACTTGTAGTCCAAGTCTCTCTCCCCCTTGTACCTCCTTTATATACCCCATATGAGGGCCAACTCAATACAACCAAATATTAGGGATTCACAATTTCCACATGGTATCAGAGCGGTTAGCCTCACGGCGCCGATCCTAGGGTTCTAAACTCTTCCGCAGCGCGCCGCCCCCGGAGAGATCTCTCCTCGGGGGCGCGGCACCCGATTTCGATCAATGATCGGATCGGTTCTTTAGATTAGATTTTATACAATTTCTTCTCAATTCTATAGATTAGATCTAGCTTAGCTACAAATAAATCCCTATATCCCGCTATCCACTTGAAAATCGGTGGCACGGCATGCAGATGGTAGACACGGACGGAGGAACCAGCACGAAGCTCGAGGTCTGCGTCCACCCGGCGAGTCCACGGCATGGACAGACACGCTCAGGACGGAATCGGGTCAGCTTCCAAGGGAGGTCACGCAAGTACAGCTTCACGCATGCAGAACGCGACAGCCGTTGTCGCACACACGGTCGGGCTGGGATCAGCCACGCCCCCAGGAGCACAACGGCAGATCAAGAATCAACATGGCCGGTCGCACACGCAACCCACGACGCCTTCCACGCAGGCATGACAACTCCAGATCGGTTTCAGACACGCATCACCAAGGATCGGTACGTGGGTGGTAAAGAAGAAAAAAAGAGATCAGCTATTTGCATGCATGGCGCTATGTGCTACTCCAGGGACTAGACTGGATTTGGCGTACCGATGAATCTACAAAGACAAGGCCGACTCTGCCATCAACACGCACGCTTTGCGTGAGACACCCTCGCGTGGAACTTCATCGACTTTTGGGACATGCGCGTGCTCTCCAACAGTCCGACTCATCGACCTCTCGCGTCGATACGCTATCTACACTGAGCCGTATCAATCTGCACTACCCCGACCTAAACCAATTATATTAGCTGTACGACTGCGCCTCTCCGTCGAGCACATCTATGAGAAGCAACACCACACGCAGACCGGTGTGGAAATTCATCGACTTCTCCGACAACAGGACATCTACATCATCGTCGCCGTGAGGGACGCCTCCAAGCGACGGACTTCATCACGCCTACTATTAGCCGACACATCATCGCCAAGGTCTACATGAACGTGGTCTTCATCGACAACCTCGTCAACACACCGCCGCAGCCGCTACAACTACGAAGTCCACAAGGCTGGACACGCGTCCTCTGACAGTACAACTGCAAGACGCCACAACATCGACGACGGTATTGACCGCGTCCGACGGCTAAGACTGCATCGACAACCCGGCATCACTACGGTGAAAGCCCCTACAACCGCGCACACGGTTCTGGCAAAACCATGTGTGCTTGGTGAGCTTCTCCCAGTCCTGGCAAAACTGGTGGACTCACTTATGACCTACGACCGCGTCCTTTGACGCCCGCGACGGTACCTCTCAAGGTGCGAAACGTCGTAAAAAAACACAATTGCAGCACCGTCATACACATTGCGCATTTTTTTGCGCCTCCGGCATTGCGGCTACATCAACTACGACGAGTACTACATCGACCACTACTACCACGACTACGGCTACATCACGCTCGGCTACCTCGACATCGACATCACATGCTACGTCTACAGCAACACATCGGCAACAACTCCAGTCAGCAGCGTCCGCGTCGTCACTTGCGTCCACGCCTCTCCCGCTGTGACTGCGGGAGGGAAGAGAGGAGAGCGCATAAGAGACGCAGTCGATGATGTGGAGGGGAGAAGACGACGAACGCGCAAGACTTCAAATCCAGTCGCAAGCGTTCGCTTCACTCCCGCTACGACTGAGGGGGGATGTTAGATACAGATACGGATACGTGTAGGGATAGATTAGGACTCCTACATAACTTGTAGTCCAAGTCTCTCTCCCCCTTGTACCTCCTTTATATACCCCATATGAGGGCCAACTCAATACAACCAAATATTAGGGATTCACAATTTCCACAATCTTCATATTGACAAAAAAATTACAATCTACTGAGATGAGCTATGAGCATGTATCTTTAAGTTCCAACTGTAGTTGAATATCACTGAAATTTCTCTTAGCAGTATCCCCAGCATTGAAATAGATGCCAAATGTCGCAGATTTTGCTTTTAGTAAAAGTAGGTTTCCTAGAAATACTGATATCACAGAATTGACGAATTGGAATGACTACTTTATTGATACACAGAGCTCCCAAAACAGCCTATCATCTGGATCCCAAGTTTACGGTTTGTATTTTGAATTGAGATGTTACGGTCAGTTTTGCGAGGAAAGATTATGCTTGTTAGATCTGATTTTGATCGAGATTTATGGTTACGTCATTTTCCTTCACAACTTACTGTTGTTTACTGGTAGCATACTAAAATATATGGACTGTACAATCTCCTTATTCCTTCCAATTTTATACAAAAAAATGATCATTTAAACTGGCTGACTAGAACCTACTCCGGCACTAATGGACATTGTCAGAAGATACATCACAAGAAAATAAAATGCAAATGGAAGTACTAAAACTCTACAAGGTAAGAAAAGTAGTTAAAGCATACACCACAATTGTTCATCATGGCTCACTTTCAAGATCAACTTGGAGCTTTGTCGTCTTTTTTATCCATATATCATATATGAGTTGTGTTTGATGTCGATATCTGAAATTGTAAGCCTTGGTGCTGGAGCTGAAGAGGTGTCTGTTATGATGTATGTTCTCTTCTTCTGTTTTGATCCCAGTAATTCTCCACCAGTTGAACTTCTTATCTATGACATGGACTTTCTGACCTTCTGTTGTTCTAATATTTTCTGTAAATATTTTGCATGTTCCTCTATGCGTAGCTGTAATTTCCTTTGTACCTGATGAACAAAGAACAATATCCATTTTCTTTAATCGAACAATGACAGAGTAGACTAATCAAGGTTATTGCAAAGAATCAAAAATAACATAAAAGTGCTTGATGCTTACATCCAGTTGCTCACGAAGCTGTTTCTGAACCTCCATTTGCATCCGAAGAGCTTCCGCTATTTCGAAACTCCTAAGAAATGGAAATCAATGTTTTGACGACATTATTTGTACATGCACTCGTGCCAAATCAAAAGGAGATAGGAAGCTTTGGAGAGGGAGATACTCACTTATTTTGGCTGGGGTTAGTTATAATAGGTCCTGATTGTGCCTTCTTGCCTTTTGAAGGTCCCTTCTCTGGATTGAGAATGCAGAAGAGGCAACGACTTAATCAGAATGAAAATATATCAAATAATCAGATAATAATCTCCAACTACTCAAGTTTTATAGATTTTCTCTTCATCTTAATTGTTACTCCAACGTTCTGAATTATAAGATGTTTTGGATATCTTAATGTGGACTACATACGAACTAAATGAATAAATAGACACAGTAAAACGCGTCTAGATACATGAGATTCAGAAAAGAAAAAAAAGGCAGAACATCTTATAATTTGGAACGGTGGGTGTACCTTCTTTTGTCTCTGGAAGATACTTCGCAAGCCGATAGTTCTGCATTACAATGATATGATGAATAAACATCACAATATAATGGTATGAACATGAGATAAATTGACTATGGATTAAAAGATATTTGACCCAATACCTGCAGATGGCTCTTTACATGATAGATGGTCAAGCCTTCAACCTTCATAAGCTTCAGAACACCCTTGGGAGTTGCCTCTGCAATATATACAGGCAAAAAAATTAAATGCTGGTTTTAATTTCGAATTCCCCTGAAACTGAATAAAGTGATCACCCTACTTTCTGGCCCTCCAAGCTTTTTCAGAGCTTCCACAAAACGCTCATGGAGCTCCAGTGTCCACCTCATTCTTGTTTTGCTGCATGCCGCAGATCCATTTGAAAAAGGTGATGAACTCAACTGAGCTTTAACCGAAGAATCGTCATTGCGCAAATCTTCCTGGTCAGAGGAAAACGATACAGGAATAGGCGAGTGCTCCAGTGGTCTGTCATATATGTCCTAAGAAAGACCAAATTGTATGAAAAGGACCGGTTCAACTTCAAATCCGAGTCTAGGCATGGCATGTAACAAGCAAAACTGAACTTACAAAGATATATGAAAAATACCCACAAATAAGGATCAATCATGGAACTAAGGTACTCACATCTAACCGAGGGCTTTCCTCGTAGTCGGTGATAGCGATTCCAAGCTGTTTAGACAAGAGTTGCAACTCCATTTGCTCACTGAGAGCGATCGCATTGATTCCTCCACTGAAACTACCGCACGAAAAATCGTCGGAGAGGTTAAGGAAGTCGTTGAGATCATATGAACATTCATCGTCACCATGAAAACCATTGCTGGGATCAGTAGCAGACAGCAAAGTAGAGCTGGGTGGAGAGTGCTGCTGCTCTTGTTTAGGAGGATGAGGCAGGAAAGGAAAACCGCTGGTTTGCAGGCATGATTTGTTTTTTGTCGACGATGATGAGTAGAGGCTTGCGCAGAATGTTGAAGAACTTGATAAAACTGGGTCTGCTAGATCACTTTGCGAGACGCAAGAAATTGGTATTCCGAGATTAGATTCAGTGGTACTGCACTTCTGAAGCTGAAACGGAAGTATTTTTGCCACGCTTGATGAACGGACTAATTCTGCCTTAATGTTTGAGGATTGAGTAGTACGTGATGGTGGCGAATGATTTGTGCAACCACACAGGTCAGATTTGGCATGGAACATCTTGTGAACTGAAGGCTGTGAAGCATTGCAGGTGTGAGTCATGTCAGGAGCACTGAATTGAGATGGAGAGCTTGCTCCAATCCAAGCCTGCACAGTGAATACCCAGTCAAGCACAATACAAGTTTAAGTACTGTCAAACGATGTATTCCAGTATTGTTAAAAAAATGTACAGAACTATGGAAGCCCAATCTTGTCCAGTGGACTTCATTTATGCGAATAAAACATTATTTAACTTGGAGTAATCTATCAAAGAAGAAGGAACCAATGATCCAGATTAACATAAAAGTTACACTTATAAGGGACAAAAGAATAATAGCAGGTTTTTCCCCGTTAGTACCTCCACTTTTGGCTGGCTTTCCCCGTCCCTTTCTGTCTATTTTGTTGAATGTTTCTAATGAATCTGATATTTCTATTATGAAAGTAATAGAAAGGGGCTAGCCCAGTTGGAAAAAATATGCAATGATAGTTTGCTTCCTAAATAATTGTTGTGGTCATGTCTGTAACTTCTCAAAAACTGAACTCACATATAGGGAGAAAACAATTACTGTGTGAAATGAAGGGATGCCCTGATGCAGATTCTGGCATGTTTACTGATATAAGAAATACATAAACTCAATCCAAATCATGGAAATACTACTTTTGCTATGGATGAGTTCTACAAAAACTCGATAAAAAGCAGGAATGAAAAGAGCAAACTAGAGGAGCAATTAACATTGCAAATCAGCAACAACACAAAGTAGAATTAGTTGACCACAAAAAGAACATAGCTAGGAGGAAATGGGAGCCAAGAAATCCATGGGAACGCCGATGGAAGCATGGCTCTTACCTGGCAACTAGAAGATGAAGATATTCAGAGCCAGCCAGTCGCCAACACCTCATCCCCTTGGCCCTTGCGCGCTCTCTCTGTCTCTCTCTCTCCCTAAACTAATCTCTCCTGGGATCTCTGTTTTCTCCTGGGATCCTGCCGCTTCCGTGCACCATATGGATGGTTGACTGTCTTGGCTGCTTTCTCTTGCCTTTACTGTTATGCTCTTTCTTGCTTGTGATTTTGGCCAAGGTTTTGTTACCGGTCGCCACATTTTAATCATTCAGGCAAAGAAACATGGGACCAGGATTTTCAGTTTTCGAAAAAATAACTATACAATTTTGTAGGTCTATTTGGCAAGAAAATATGGAGAAAAATGCTTAGTATAAATGTTGTCGTCATCTGCACAAAGGAACATGTCGACCAGATATGATGCACAGCTAGCCCGGCCAATGATTAATTAGCTGAGGAAATTATGGTGGAAGCAAACGGAGCCGTCGCTTGTGTTGTGAGATCTCTTGTAGCTGAAGTCATTAGCACATCTGGTTAAGCCGTAAGCTAGGATGACTGAACTGGTCGATCTAGCGTTTTTGGCTAATGAAGAGATTGCTCAACCGGAGGCGGCTGTGTTGTAGACCTCTGTAAAAAAAAATTCTTCTAATTCTATCTAATCGAATGGTGGGTTAGCTTAGTTCAGATACAGGGCTTGGCAGCTCCGAATCTCAGAGAACATGGAGGTATTATTGATAAATGTAAGTTCGTCAATCATAATTATGGAGACATCTTCAATGGATCTGCGAGAAGACATAGAGATTTTCCCACATCTGCAAGTTCCAGTTTCCCAACGTCAAGTTAGCACTACCATCTGGGAGAGCCCGGTTTTTCTATTAAGATTTCGTAATCATCTGGTTGTGTTGAGTTCATAACAGTAGTTCACCGGAAGTCTCAGTCAACCAAATACATGTTGGTGACTGTATAATGTTACACTGGACTGGAGAAACAAAAGATGACCTTCAGTCTTTGACAGCATTGCTTAATCCGACACAGACTGTCTCAGCTAACAAGAATGACAGCGAACAGTGGGAAAACAGCACCCGTTGAATTACTTGGCTAACAGTGCTGACTCTTGCAAATAATCTCTACCTATCTTTCAGCTCTTGCTCGAACGTGCGCAGCTTCTCCCTGATGGGCGCAATGAAGGACTTCACATCCTTGCTGATCCGCGACTTGTCGTCCCATTCCAGGCTGTCAGTAACCCTTACTTCTGCCTAAAACCACGAGAATTTCATGTCTGTGAGCACCATTACCTAACTAATCAAGATGGTACAGGTACTGTACTACACTGTAGAGGATAGTAGCTATACCTCTAGGTCTTCAAGCTCACCAAATGAGAACTCGGGGATGTCAATGTGGCCTGAGACCTTCTTCTGCTCTTCCTTGATTAACCATTCACCTAATTAACATTACCATGGCCGAGTTAACGACACTGAAGTAGTACAATGGCTAAAAAGGAGAGGAACTAAATGAACAATGACAATATTTCTTTACCTTTAAATCTCAAGCTCAGTTCATAATTATACCCTACCCTCTTCTTATTGCGGACTGTTACTAGAAATGCCTGTTGAGCCACCGAGGACGGAGTTACTTATAGCAAGAACATGTTAAGTTAAGTTATGAAAAAAGGCATTCAGGGATCTATAGAATTGAACGGCTTTGTCGAACATTATACTTACATCGCCTGAGCATTTGGACACCTCATCAATTGATGCCTTCCCTGTTGAGAAATCCATTGAACCCAAAGAACCCAGCAAGTCCTATAGCACACATAGGCCAGCAAGTGGCAGGGAAATATTAGTACGGAAGCATCAATATTTTTCTTTTATATATAAGCATTCTGTCAACAGATGGCTAATAAGCCACTACCTTTATCCTACCACTAGCCCAGGAATTGAGGTTCTTTTCCTCCCATGTTCCAGCCTGCAAAGCGCAAACACATCAGAAATTTGCAAATTGATATCTAGCAGTGTAAAGATCTCAGGATGATTGCGTAGAAAAAGAGGCAGCTACAAACAATAAGCTTATGATGGCTAACCAAGTTAATAGTACTAAAGCTGCACAGTTCATGTATGGTATGAGCCAGCGACTTGAACAAATCTATCAGCTATGACTCAGAACTGATAAGTCAGAAACTGTTACTAGATTTCTCGATACCACTTTGAAGCATTCCTTAGTACTTACACAAAAACCTACTCCCTCCGTTCACGAATAGATGACTTCCATTTGACTAAATGTGGATGTATCTAGACACTAAAACATGTCTACATACATCCACTTTTGGACAAATGGAAGTCATCTATTTGTGAACGGAGGGAGTAACTCCAATAAACTGTTTTTTAGAGTTATATCACCATCTAGCCCAAAAACTCCTAGCAATATGAACCCAGGTCTACCACCCCTAGTCACTTTTGGACACACAAATACCACTCAAAACCATCTAGCATCTACACCCACTTCTGCCACTATTAGCCATAAGGGCCCATATCTACCGCTCCAAGTCACTCTTATACCCCAAGTACACTCAGAGCCATCTAGACCAGTTCTACCATTAATGGCTATCTAGACCCGCTTCTACAACTCCCATCCATGTGGTGTCACCCATCACTCCTAGTCACTCTTGGATCCGCAAGTACCACTCAACCATCTCTTGGAGTAGTAGCTATCTGAACCCACAACTCTCAAAAAACATTTATGGATGTCTACAAAACCACCCCACTTGTCCCTAAATTCTCTTCCCTGTCCCCTCTCAACCCGATCAAATTTTGGGGGCCTAAAATTTGAGCTGCCAACAATTCACACTCATTACCAACGCCACCTCTGACTGCCGGGCAACCATAATGACGTTGATCCAACCGAGCTAGTCCCCTCCGCTGGCCATCATGCGATTTCACATTGCGGGTTTGTATGGAGTGCATTAGGAAGGTGAAAGAACAAGCTAAAATGAAGCAACGTCCAAACGGAAACATGGCGCTTCTACAGTACACCACCATTTTTAGATTTACAATTTTTCATTGGAAATATTTCTCAAACAATTTTAATCCATTGAATTTTTTTATTTGAAAATAATTAATTTGAATGGTGTTTAAATTTGTGCATTAGAAATATCAAGGTTTGAATTGATATTTTGGGCAGGTGTATTACTCGGCTCAAATATATCAATGGAGAAGTGCTAGGTAGCTAAGTTTAGAAGAAGTACTAGGTAGTTAAGTGTGCAAGCCTCTGAAAACGCTCAAATTATTGGGAATCAAGTTTAGGGAGGTGGTATAGGAAATTAAGTTTTAGGTGAAGGGCTAGAGCTGTTATTACACCATAGGACACGTGTAAGGGCCCACTGTGCCCCCTCCCTTATCCTTTTTTCTCCCTAAATCTCACTCGTTCTCTCACCATGGCCACACATAAGACGAGCCAGAATCAAGGCCAACCCGGCCGCGCTGACAAACAGCAAGGGATAGACATAGGGTTGAAGGTGTGGTAGGATGGCTGGCTGAGGGCGGGTGGTGGTGGTCTAGCGGAGGACGCGACTGGGGCATTGGCGAGTGTTAGCAGGGGACTGGCCGGCTCCCACAAAAAAATACAACAAGGCCAGCACTAACATGCATCATGCACGTGCTAATAGCCGTAAGTAATAATTACCTTATCATAATACTTAAGCCCAATGTTATGTACTAGTTCATAATACTTAGGCCCAATGTTATGTAGTTGTGCATGCACCAAGGATCATAAAAAACCAAAATAAGCCATCAGCCTTATTACTCCCTTCGTCCCTATTTAGGTGGTCCTATTGGGATATGTATGTTCCTTGAACTGTGTACTGGCTTCATATTAAAAACCTAAGGGAGTATTATTCGTTTATTTATGCACAATTTTCTCTATGACCTCCCAGCTTCAGTCAAGTGACAGTTATGCCTAGAGTAGAGTAGTGCAAAAGTCTGTGCTGCAAATATAGTCATTGCTGCAAACCTTGAAACTACTTTAGATCGAACACTGTTACACTCACTCCACCTAGATAAAAGTATTTGTGAAACAGAAACATTTGTGTGTTGCAATGTACACCAGCAAACAAATTTCCTACACATTGGGTTAATGCACCCTGCAATCCAAAACAAATCGAGCCAAAAACACTCCCTAGCCTAGCAAGGCAACAAAAATACAGATTTGCCAACAAGCCGACAAAGTTATAGCCATCTAATAGGATTCATGAATCAACTTTACCGAATGTAACGATTACATGCTAGAGATCAGATCATAACTAATAATCTGAACAAGAATTTTAACATCAGGAGTCACCCAATCGCCAAAACATCATAAAATCGTGATCTTTCTTCGGGCAAGCAGCTATTCGTTTCCCTAACGCGCATCTCCTACCCCATACGACACAGGAACAGTTAAGGTGAGAGTGATCTGACCTGGTTCCAGACGGAGCCGAGGGCCCCCGGCGCGTTGCCGGTGCCGTTGGCGACAGCGGCGGCGGCGGCGTCGAGCTTGCGGGGTACGGGGAGGGGCGCGGCCTCGTCCGTGGCCTTCCGCACCCAGTACCTGTACGACGATTTCTCCTCGGTCGCCGCCACGGGCGCGTTCTCCGTCTCCGTCACGGTCGCCGCCGCCGTCTCCTCCATCGGTGGATCTACCCTCGCTCGCTACAGATCTCTCGGCCGGTGATGCGAGACGAGGGGGCGAATCGGAGCGAGGACGCTCTCCGCTTCACGGAGGTTCGAGAGGTTTCTTCCCCGGAGGAGAGATGGTCGCCGGAATTTGTGCCCGTACTGGATCCTACGGGGGCTCTCCAATTTTGACTTTTTTATTCAGCCCCGCGGAGTGCGCGCACGTGCTCCTTCCGTATGCCTCGGGAAGTTTCTGGATTCTCTCTTCCCGTTTGTACGCTAGCTGTTTGGCCGTGTGGGCCCGAATGTCAGCGTTAGTGTGTGAGAGAAAAGTCCGTGTATCTCAAAAAAAAAAGTCCGTGGCGATGACTAAATAGGGAAAGGAATTGTTGTTGTTCAAATGGTTTTTATTTTTGTTGTAGAGGAATTTTTTTTAAGGAAAACAATGTCTATCCTCCGGGGGATTGCGAGCGCGCGTCCTCCACTCGCGCCGCGCAACGCGTGTCCCTGGACAGCGAGGGATGGGGCCCACCACAATATCGTTATCCTCTCTCCGTTCGTTCTCCTCCATTTGTCTTCCTTTTCCCTCTTTCTTCTCGGCTTCTCCTCTCTCTCCGACCTGCGCCACACACTCCCCGGCACCACCAAGCCGCCAAGGCCTACTCAGCGGATGGACCGCGCGGATGGACCGCGTGACTGAGGAGCGCCGAGCTCAACGGTGTCGCTTCATCGACGGCAATGTCGAGCCGAAGTTGTAGGGAATGGCGGGGGATGCAGATGCTAGCCCTCAACGCCATGGCCGAGGCCTTTAGGTCCTCTCACCATGGTCGGCGGTGCGACGCTCCCATGGGAAGGCAGTGGTGCTGCCAAAGAAGCACGGAGGTGCAACCATGGGAAGGAGTCGATGCTGCCAAAGGCGAGCAATTGTGCTCCCATGGAGGACGGCGCTTCGAAAAGGGGGGCGGTGAGGTGCTACTAAATGAGCAGGGACGTGCTACCACGGGAAGGCACATGTGTTGCTGAAGAAGATAGGTTGTGCTCCTATGGGAGAAAGTCGATGTTGCGAGGAGACGATGTCGATGCTCCCATGAGCGAATTGCGATGCTCAGATGGGCGAACGGCGATACTCCCATGAGCGCATGCAGATGCTACCACGGACCATGTGATATGCTCCCATGGGAGGGCGTCGGAGACTGCGGCGATGCTCCCATGGGCGAATGACGATGCTCCCATGGGCATATTGAGATGCTACCACGTCCCACCGGCTCTGATCCCATGGGAGGCGCCGGAGACAACGACGATGCTCTCGTGGGCGAACGGTGATGCTCTCATGTGCATATCGAGATGCTACCACATCCCATCGCATGTGCTTCCGTGGTGGTGCTACCGTGGATAGACGTCGGCGCTTCCATCGGTAGCTGGCCGGGCTCCTATCGGCGGTCGGTCGTGCTACCGTAGGGGCGTGGTTGTGCTACCACATAAGGCCGACGATGACTGTTGCAGGGGCACATCCGCGAGAGACAGGTTATCTTCCTTGATGTCGGCAACAGCGAGAAGGGGGCGCTGACGAAGGGATGGATCCTGGACCTATCGGGTGAGCCTACCCGGTCCAAGGCCCAAGACCCAACCTCCAAGGGAGATGCCGTGGAAAGTACTAGAAGGCCCAATCAAGGCTCACCCGCAAAGCCTTGCGGGTTAAAAAGGAAACCTATAACCGACTTTAGGTTAGGGTTTGTATCCCCCCGGGGATGGTTTGAGACCTGGCTACCTATATAAAGCCAGGAGAACCACCGGGAGGGGGACCAAGCAATACCGCACCACCTAAGCCTTGAGATTGAGATCTACTCTCGACTTGAGCACCCCCACTGTAACCGATCTATCGTGCTAATACAGATCGACAGAAGCAGGAGTAAGGGTTTTACCTCTACGAGGGCCCCGAACCTGGGTAAATCGTGCCCCCTGTTAGACGACGATTGTCACCAGCGCCTACTCGTTCTCCTACTCGAAACCCTATCGGTTCACCCGAGGGACTTGTTGAGATGCATATTCGACATGCGCCGCGCATGGACGGCGGACGTCTGCTAAGACATCGGTGCCTGTTACACGGGGCTTCGCCTCGGAGAACGGGTTGTCTCCATGTTTTTCTTTAGTTTTATAACTGTTCACGTTGGGTCTACATTGACTAAGCGTATCAGACGGCTCTCCTCAAGTGCATCTGATGACCCACAAGTGTAGGGGGTCGATCGTAGTTTTTTATAAATAAGAGTGTCGAACCCAACGAGGAGAAGAAGGTAGTGATAAATATTTTTGAGCAAGGTTTTCACCGTGAACACTAGAGAACAATTGTTTAGTTATTTTTGTGATAGTAATAAAGCGATAATAAGTAAATAACGATGAAAGTAAATAGTTGTTGCAAGTGGCCCAATCCTTTTTAGCACAAAGGACAAGTCGGTGGTGTTTCTTATAATGACTAAAACGTTCCTCGTGACGTACTGAAGGTTTCATCTAGGTATTTTCATCACACGTCGTTGTTTAATATTTATCTTTTTGGTAAATGTTATGTGGGTGAAAGTGCATTCTCGATATCTCGATGTTTTGTGTGTTTGTTAACAACATAAATAAGTTACTAACTGTATGTGCTACTTTGTCAAAGGATTTGGTCTTAAATCAGCACGTATACGGTGTCGAAGAAATGGTGAAGAAATCGAAGATCAACGGATTTTTTTATGGCCTGAAACAGAGCTTCAAAGTGCAGCCCGGAATATTCCGGGCCAATCCGGGTGCCAGAATCAGTCCGGAACAATCCGGTCACAACGGGAAATTGTTCTGTTACAATCCGGAATTTTCCGGGATCCGGAATATTCCGGGGCCATTCCGGCCTCAACGGGAAAATGCTCTGTTTGCATCCGAAATCATTCCGGGGCCATTCCGGCCATAACGGGAAAAGACTCTGTTGCAATCCGGATTGCTCCGGATTATTCCGGGGTCCGGAATATTCCGGGCCAATCCGACCCGGTCGCATTTTGGGCAGAAAAACGGCTAGTTAAGTGAGGCCTATAAATAGGGCCTCCCTTTCTTCCCCAAGGGTTAGCTCCACCAGCATTGAAGACTCCATTGATTGAGCTCACCCACCAAGCTAGATCTCCCTCCTCCTCCACCCAAACTTGTTGATTCTTTGAGGATTGAAGGAGAAGCCCCGGATCTACATCTTCACCAACCGGTTTTCCATTTCCCCTTCATTAGCTTGAGGTATCTTTGCCTGGGGTTTCCTCATGTGGAGAACCTAGGCTTCTTGTTACTCTTGGTGATATGTGAAGAGTTGGGAGCCCCCAATTTGGTTGTGGGTGTGTGCCCCAAGCTTTTTTGTAAAGCACTCGATCCCCGCCTCAAAGGGGTTCAATAGTGGAAGGTGAACTAGGCCTTTGTGGCGGAAGTTCATCCGAGAATAGAGTGAGGTCTTTGTGGCGTTGAGTAGGCCTTCGTGGCGAGCTCACACCCCTCCAACGAGACGTACTCCCCTAACAAGGAGGAACTCGGGAATACATCGTGTCTCCGTGTGCTTCCATCGGTTACCCCGTTCCTCACTCTTTACTTACTCGTACTTGTAGCATTTATTGTAGTACTTGTTGTATTAAGTGTTGTCCTAGTTGCATTAATTGCTTGCCTTGCCATATAGATAAATTCACCATTAGTTGCACTATCTAGAGAATTTACCTTTGTGTCAAGGCTAAACCTTGTTAAAAATTAAAATTGGTCGTAGCACCTATTCACCCCCCCCCCTCTAGGTGCCCATACTTTACTTTCACTTGAACTCTTCTTGTATAGATCTTTGGAGGATCACTTGTGACGGATAAAAACCATTTGATCCAAAGAATCTCACAAGGAGAGAAGCCGTAGATTGCCAACTCAACTACACCGCTTTGTCCATTCTTCAACAAGCCGTGGGTCCTAACCACATGCCGCATCTTCAACAATATTCCACCGCCAAGGAAACATGGGACGCTCTTGTCATCATGTTTGTGGGCAATGATAGCATGCAAAGGAATAGATATGATGCCTTGACCAATGAGGCCGAAGGGTTCTATATGCATGATGGAGAGGATCATGTGGACATGTACCGAAGACTCAAGACTCTTGCCACCGACTTCTCAAATGTTGGTGCCACGTACATTGATGATGCTTGGATCAAGAGGAAGTACATGATTGCCATTATGTCATTTGAGGGAGCGGAGATGAAGAGCATTCAAGGGAGACATGATTTCTCGTCCATGACCTCAACTCAAGTGATGCAAGAGATGTGCTCCTACAAAGTGCAAACCAAGAATGCGCTTGACAACCGTGCTCGGGCCATTGGAATGCACCAAGGAGCATCCGTTGCTTTGAAGGCCAAGGTGTTGTCAAGAGAGGTTGAGAATGAAGAAGAAGGAGAAGAGGCGTTGCCTCCTTTGAAGGAACAAGACTATGATCCCGTTCTAAAGGATCTCATTGCTCTCACCGTGCAAAAGTTTTGGAGCAATCCTCCCAAGGGCAAGAGATTTGTTGAGGAGAATACAAGGTCTCGCTATGGAAATGATGGGGCTCAAAAAGTGAGGTCTTGCTTCAATTGTCAAGATAAGCATCACTTCATTGCGGAGTGCCCTTATGAGAATAGAGAGCTCCATAGTGGCAAGCTCATTCGCAAGGACAATTCCAAGGTTGAGTACAAGAAAACTCATTTCAAGAAGAAGCCATTCAACAAGAAGTCTCCCACCAAGTTTGTGCTCTTGACTCAAGAGGAGTATGATTCCGGGAGTGATGAAGAAGAAGAAACCACAAGTGAAGTGGCCGCTCTTGCTATTGCTTCTATTCCATCATCTTCATCTCTCTTTGAATCCCCCAATGATGATCTTCCTCAAGATAATGCCAAGTGCTTCATGGCTAAGGCCACAGAGGTATCACCTTCCCCCAACTCTAAGACCCCTAGTGAACTTGAACATCTTGCTAGTCTTAGAGAAGAAGAAGAAGAAGAAGAAAGGGTCTCCTTGGACCGTTTTATGTCTAACATGCAAGGGGAGACCAAGAAGTACGTTGAGTATCTCATGAGGCAATTGGCAGAGGCCCAAGATGCTCTTGAGAAGAAAGGTAAGGTTGAGAGAAGGGATGCGGATGAAATTGCATCTCTCTCTATGACTCTTGAGGAAGAGCATGATGGTAGAGTTTCTCTAGAAGATGAACTTGAATCTATTGAATTAACTCATAATGAACTTGTCTCAAACATCACTAAGGAACGTGATCTTGCTATTGCTAAATATAAAAAGGCTAAAAAGGATAAGGTAGAGTTTGGGGTTGGTCATGGTAAACTAACCGAGGAGTTTGAAAAGCTAACCGAGGCTCACAAAGCTTTGGAAAGCCAACACTCATCCCTCAAGGAGTTTCATGAACAACTTCAAACTCAACTTAATCAAACTACCAATCCTAGCACCTCTACTTCTTCTTGTGATCATGCAAATATTATTGAGGAAAATGCTAGGTTGAAAGATGAGCTAGCAAGGCTCAAGGGTAAAGGCCCTCAAGTTGAGAAAGTTGTGACCCCTTCCCCACAAGTGGTTGCCCTAACTCTAATGTGGTCATTGCTATACCACAATTGAGTGATCCAAGGCAACAAGTGGGCAAGCAAGGTCTAGGCTATGTAGCCAAGAAGAAGAACAAGAAGAAGAAGAAGAGCAAGAAGATGACCAATAATGGTGCTTCGAGTGGGGTTGTCATTAGGGAAAACACTACTCTTGGTACACCCGCTCAAGCAAACAACATTGCCTCGAGTAGTAGTGTCATGAGGGACAACACTACTCGTAGCACCTCCGCGGGAACTAACAATCCACACCATTTCTTATATGTCGATTATTATGGTGTTGTGCAAGCTAAATATGTTGGTCCTATTGAGGGTTTCGTTGACTATACTATTTGGGTTCCAAAGACCCTTGTTGCTAACATGAAGGGACCCTCCTCGGATCCTAACTCTAGTCAATGATCTCTTGCAGGACTATGCTTCCGGTGGGACTAAATGGATAATTGATAGTGGATGCACTAGCCATATGACCGGAAGCAAAGAACTTGTGACGGAGTTGCGCCCAAATGACATACAAGCAACCGTCACTTATGGAGACTCATCCTCGTCTAAGGTATCCGGATTCGGCAAGGTTGTGGTCGCTCCCGATATCACTATCGTGAACGTCATGCTTGTCGAATCCCTTGGTTACAATTTACTTTCCGTCCGCTCTCTTGGGAAGATGGGTTTCTCCGTCTTCTTTGATGTTGATATTGTGGTCCTTTTGAGGAGCAAGACTCTTGACGTTGCTTACGTGGGACATGTTGAAAATGAGTTGTTTGTGGTGGATTTTTCGAAGTCTACCAACACTCAAGCAATGTGTCTCTTCGGAAAGGCTGACTTGGGATGGTTGTGGCATCGCCGCCTATCCCATGTCAACATGAGAACTTTGCAAAGTCTTCACAAAGGTGGCCTTATTGTTGGACTAAAAGAAAATGTTTCCTTTGCAAAGGATCGCGTTTGTAGGTCGTGTGTTGAAGGGAAGATGCATGACAAGGTGCACAAGGCCAAGACTATTATCTCATCAAAGAGGATCTTGGAGCTTCTCCATGTTGATCTCTTTGGTGCCGTGCCCGAGGCAAGTCTTGGTGGCAAGAAGTATTGCTTGGTGATTGTCGATGATTATTCAAGATACACTTGGGTTTATTTCTTCAAGTGCAAGAGTGAAACTCAACAAACCATCATCGACTTCTCCAACGAAGTGCAACGTCAACACAATGTGCAAATCATGGCTATTAGGAGTGATAATGGGTCGGAGTTCAAGAACTATACATTGAATGAATTCCTTAGTGAAGAAGGCATTCGTCATCAATACTCCGCCACTTACACTCCTCAACAAAATGGTGTTGCCGGAAGGAAGAATCGCACCATCTTGGATATGGCAAGGACCATGTTGGCGGAGTACTCTTCTCCCCAATATTTATGGGCCGAGGCCATATCCACCGCATGCCACTCCTCCAACCGCCTCTACATCCGCAAAGGCTTGGACAAGACCCCATATGAGATCCTCACCGGCAACAAGCCCAACGTCTCCTACTTCCGTGTATTCGGTTGTAAGTGCTTTTATTTGATCAAGGGTGTTAGGTTGTCTAAATTTAAATCCAAAACTATTGAGGGTATTTTTGTTGGTTACGGTGCCGAATCCCACACTTATAGAGTCTTTGACAAAGCCTCACGGATTGTCATAGAATCTTGTAGTGTGGCTTTCGAGGAAAATGATGGCTCCCAAGTGGCGCAATTTCATGTTTCTAATGTAGATGTTGAAATACCTCAAGAAGCCATAGGAAGGATGGGTGTGGGATTTTTCCGCCCCATTGAGGGACACCTTATGGCGACTCGCGAAGGACTATGCTCTACTCAAATGGAGCCCTCCTCTACAATAGAAGAACAAGCCAAGGAGCCAAATGTTACACCTAACCAAGAACATGTTCAAGACCCTCCTCTCATTGACCAAGTGACTCCGCAAGTCGTACCCACTCCTCTCACTAATGCGAGTCAAGGTCAAGGCCAAGATCTACCATCCTCTTCATCTTCTCCTCAAGTTTAAGCAAGTGTTGAAGATATTGTTGTTGTTGATGATGATGATGATGATCAAGGCCAAGTTGGTCAAGATGGGGACCCAAATTATCAAGATGATCAAGTGATCCCTCCTCACAATAATGAGGAGATCGAAGCCCGTCGTGTCAAAAGGATAAGAAGAGCTTTGAAGCAAATTGATGCCCAAGACAACAAGGTCTTGGAGGATATTCAAGCTCGAATATCCACAAGAAGGCAATTGGCACATTTTAGTGAGCATCAAGCTCATATCTCTATGGTGGAGCCTAAGAAAGTGTATGAAGCTCTTGAGGACTCCGATTGGGTTGAAGCTATGCATGATGAGCTCAATAACTTTGAGCGCAACAAAGTTTGGAGATTGGTTGAGAAGCCCAAAGATTGCCACAATGTTATTGGCACTAAGTGGATCTTCAAGAACAAGCAAGATGAGCATGGCATTGTCATAAGGAACAAGGCTAGATTGGTTGCTCAAGGTTACACTCAAGTTGAAGGCATTGACTTTGATTAAACACTATGCACCCGTGGCTCGCCTTGAGTCCATCCGTATCCTCCTTGCTTATGCATCTTCTCATAATTTCAAATTGCAACAAATGGATGTGAAAAGTGCTTTCTTGAATTGTCCACTAAAAGAGGAGGTATATGTTAAGCAACCTCCGGGGTTCGAGAATCTCAACTTTCCTAAGCACGTTTACAAACTTGACAAGACTCTCTATGGTCTCAAACAAGCACCTCGTGCTTGGTATGAGCACCTTAGGGAGTTGTTAGATGATCGTGGTTTCGAAGTTGGGAAGATTAACCCCACTCTCTTCACCAGGAGAGTAAAGGGAGAGCTTTTCATATGCCAACTATATGTGGACGATGTCATCTTTGGCTCAACTAACCAAGCTTTAAATAATGAGTTCTCTAAGCTTATGACTGACAGGTTCGAGATGTCTATGATGGGTGAGCTTAAATTCTTCCTTGGCTTTGAGATCAAGCAATTGGCTCGTGGGACCTTCATTTCTCAAGCCAAGTATACCCAAGATATGATCAAGAGGTTTAATTTCCAAGATGCTAAGATCAAGACATCTCCTATGCAAGTCAAGTGCCACCTATCTCGTAATCCAAAAGGGAGTAAGGATGTGGATCAAAAGTTGTATCGTTCTATGATTGGTTCTTTGCTCTATCTTTGTGCATCTAGGCCCGATATTGTTTTGAGTGTAGGTGTGTGTGCAAGGTATCAAGCGGCTCCTAAGGATAGCCATTTGATGGCGGTCCATAGGATCTTTCGTTATTTGGTTCATACCCCAAGATTTGGTTTGTGGTACCCAAAGGGGGCACAATTTTCTCTCAAGGGATACACGGATTCCGATTGGGCGGGTGATCAAGATGATAGGAAGTCCACTTCCGGGGCTTGCCAATTTCTTGCTAGGTCCTTGGTGAGTTGGTCTTCCAAGAAGCAAAATTGCATATCTCTCTCAACCGCCGAAGCCGAGTATGTAGCCGCCGCAAGTGCTTGCACTCAATTGCTATGGATGAGGCAAACTCTCAAGGAGTATGGAGTTCATTTGGATAAGGTGCCTCTTTTGTGTGACAATGAAAGTGCCATCAAGATTGCATACAATCCCGTGCAACACACAAGGACCAAACACATTGAGATTCGCCATCACTTCATCCGAGACCATGTGGCAAGAGGGGATATTGCACTATCTTATGTGCCCACCAAGGACAATCTTGCGGATATTTTCATAAAGCCACTTGATGATGCAAGATTCTTGTTCTTGAGGAATGAACTAAATGTGATTGATTCTAGGAGTTTGACTTGAAGATCTTGCACACACCCCTATAGATGAAACATGTTCGAGTTCAGGTCTAGGCATGGACATAGGGGAGTGTTATCCTAACACATTGGGTTCTCCCTCCCCCCATTATGCCCAAAGCAAAAAATTCATTGTTATCTCTCTTTTTATAATGTTGAATTGTGAGCTTCAATGTCGAGTAATGGCACTGCCCCCAAGATATATCTTCGCGGTTGCATACCATGAACTCTTACATGGTGGCTTAGGCCACCAACCTCTTCTATTTTGAAGAGTTGGTTCTTAGTTGGATATCTTTTGGGTTATTGTGTTATCCTTCCGAATGCTACTTCTCGTTGCTATTTCGACCTTATTTGCATTTTCCCCGAGAAGTAAGACTAGGAAACCTAACCCCTTTGTGTTGCTCTATTTTGTCCCTCCTATGTTCATCTATGCATATGCCTTACTCCACACAAAGCCACATCTTTCCTAGCCATTCAAAATTGTCTTCTCTGGAAAAGTTTGGAGCTTTTCGCTGCTCTGCCCGGAATTTTCCGGCCAGCCCGGAATCATTCCGGGTAGGTCGGATTGGGCCGGAATATTCCGGCCGCCGGATTTTTCCGGGCTATTCCGGATGGACCGTTTTTCCTTATAAATAGACCCACACGCACGGGGGGGGGGGGGGGGGCAGTTTTCTTCCACTCCTTTCCCTCCTCCCGTGCCCTAGCCACCAAAGTTTGCCGATTTCGTCCCCGTTGCCCCTAAGGAGGATTGTTTGATCCCTACTTTGGACAAGGACTCCCCCATGGAAGGTATTGTGTTTGGCATCTCATCCTTTTCGTTTTGGTTGGTTGATTTTTGTTCTAGATGAAATCTCACCTAGGGTTTGATCTAGTTCCAAGTTCTATCAACTTATTCTTCGTGCCAATCCCTACCTAGATGCCATGGTTTCTCAGATCTAGTCTAACCACTCACCAATCTAGACTTAGATCCAAATCTTTATATTTTGTCACTCCCACGATTTCCAGCACGTAGATCTACTTTAGGATCATCTCTATGGTACCCCTTGTTGTTTGGTTCAGTTTTGAGTCAAGATTTCGAGTTTTTTGGCATTTTCTCGAGTCAGATCGAGGAGCCCAGAATATTTCGGACCATTCCGGCCCACCCGGAATATTCCGGACCATTCCGACCCAGTCGGAATGATTCCGGGCTCAGCCGGAATTTTCCGGATGCTGCCAGAAATTTGAGATTTTGCACTGAACCAAACCCTTTGGAGTTCCTTTGACCCGTATGGCATATGCACTTACCTTTTGCTATTCCTATGTCCTCTATTCATAGGTCCTGGAGCTCGTACTGGTTTGAAAAGGAAGTACACTGCCGGGAGGGGTGCTCGCCCTAATAGGGGTCGCACTTCCGATTCTCGTGGGGGATCTCGTAATGATGATCAGACTGAGAGGGTGCCCGAAGGTGATCTGAATGCCTGCACTATCCCTCAGTGGAAGCACATCAAGCAGAAGAATCCATACCGCTTTGTTGAGTCCACTTGTGAGGATCCTCGCTTCTGGACGAACCTTCAGCTCAAGTGTTGGGAGGATTTCTATTCTGTTCACAAGCCACTTGTCTGTGAGCAGGCTCAGATTGACATGGACTTCTATAATAGGCACAAGAATGATGATCTTTGCCATGTGCATGCCTGCCTGGAGAAGCTTGGTTTGATACCTCTTCTGGATACTGAGTGTGAGTATTGCCCTGAATTGGTTGCTCAGTTCTACTGCACTCTCCACGCCACGGGTGATGCCCGACACACTATGACCTGGATGTGTGGGGAGGAGAAAATTACTAGTAACTTGACTGAGTTTGCTGAGGCAATTGGATACACTTGGACTGCCACCTATGCTGATCATGGCTACAAAATTCATGAAGGACCAGAGTATGAAAACTCAAGCTTGACTTTTTGCTATCCTCCTAATGCTAAAGGCAAAACTAGGCCTTTCAACTCCAACATGTACCCCTTCTACAACTTGCTGTCCAAGATCTTCCGTGCCACCATTGTGATCAAGGCTGGTGATTACTCTGCTATTAGGGCCTTCATGGTGAACCTCATGTTCCTCACTAGGCCTAAGAACCAAAGGAGGATTGATGTGATGGACTTCATATACCGTGAGATTTGCATCGGGGTCATGGAGAAGAGGAAGCCCGCATATGGCCCACTAATTCAGAAGTTCATAAATTCCAAAGTGGGGGCTGAGATCATGGATCACTATACAGTGGTTAAGGGCAAGAAGTTGGTTCCCACCTTCATTAATGGAGATGAGATTCCGGAGTATGCTCAGGCAAAGTCCAAATCACCCATGGCCACTCCTTCTGCTTCCACGAGTGGTACTTCTGAGCGTCCCTCTAGTTGCATTGCAAAGTTCTTCAAGGCAATGTTCAACATGTGCAAGGACACTAGGGCGATTGCTCATGAGGCTAGGGAGTTGGCCAAGGAGTCTAGGTGTATTCAGAACGCCGACCGCAGGGCTGCTGGGATTCAAGTGCATGCTGATCCTCCCTCTCTTGCTGCTGCTGATCTTGTCCCCATTAAGATGCCTGAGATCCATGATGATGACTTTTACTTGGGGGTGCCTCCAGCTGATGTTGATGATGAGGAGTATTCTGACGATGAGGACTACTTCGATACTGCTGGGCTTGGAGGTCGTGTTCATGGAGCTGAGGAAGAGGAAAATGATGATGAGCAACGTGAAGAAGACGACGACATGGAGTGATCCCTTGGGACGTTAGTTGGACTCGTTTTTCCCTTTTTGGCGTCTTGATGCCAAAGGGGGAGAAGGAGTCCCCATATTAGGATTCCACGAGCTTTGCAAGGGTGGGAGCACGAGTATTTTGCCTTTTGATTTCGATCTTATAGGCTTGTGCTCCGTTATCTTTAGTTCGTTTTCTTCGTTTGCAAACTTCGTTTTATTTGTGTGGAACCTCGTGATGTAATTGTGTCACCCTATCCGTGGTTATGCTACTATTATCATGCTTGTTTTATCTCTGTTATTATCTATGCATGGTTGTATGAACTTGTTTTGACGGCTTGGTGTCTAAAACATAGGGGGAGCAAAGCCTATGAAGTGTGTGCCTCACGACACACATCGAGGAAAAACTCCGTATATTTTTTGGACATCATTTCTTTAGTTCATATTGTTTAATCCCCGTGAAATCTTTATGTTGTCATCAAACACCAAAAAGGGGGAGATTGAAAGTGCATTCTCGATATCTCGATGTTTTGTGTGTTTGTTAACAACATAAAGAAGTTACTAACCGTATGTGCTACTTTGTCAAAGGATTTGGTCTTAAATCAGCACGTATATGGTGTCAAAGAAATGGTGAAGAAATCAAAGATCAACGGATTTTTTATGGCCTGAAACAGAGCTTCAAAGGGCAGCCCGGAATATTCCGGGCCAATCCGGGTGCCAGAATCAGTCCGGAACAGTCCAGCCACAACGGGAAATTGTTCTGTTACAATCCGGAATTTTTCGGATGATTCCGGGATCCGGAATATTCCGGGGCCATTCCGGCCTCAACGGGAAAATGCTCTGTTTGCATCCGAAATCATTCCGGGGCCATTCCGGCCATAACGGGAAAAGACTCTGTTGCAATCTGGATTGCTCTGGATTATTCCGGGGTCCGGAATATTCCGGGCCAATCCGACCTGGTCGCATTTTGGGCATAAAAACGGCTAGTTAAGTGAGACCTATAAATAGGGCATCCCTTTCTTCCCCAAGGGTTAGCTCCACCAGCATTGAAGACTCCATTGATTGAGTTCACCCACCAAGCTAGATCTCCCTCCTCCTCCACCCAAACTTGTTGATTCTTTGAGGATTGAAGGAGAAGCCCCGGATCTACATCTTCACCAACCGGTTTTCCATTTCGCCCTCATTAGCTTGAGGGATCTTTGCCTACGGTTTCCTCATGTGGAGAACCTAGGCTTCTTGTTACTCTTGGTGATTTGAGAAGAGTTGGGAGCCCCCAATTTGGTTGTGGGTGTGTGCCCCAAGATTGTTTGTAAAGGACTCGATCCCCGCCTCAAAGGGGTTCAATTGTGGAAGGTGAACTAGGACTTTGTGGCGGAAGTTCATCGGAGAATAGGGTGAGGCCTTTGTGGTGTTGAGTAGGCCTTCATGGTGAGCTCACACCCCTCCAACGAGACGTACCCCCCTAACAAGGAGGAACTCGGGAATACATCGTGTCTCCGTGTGCTTCCATCGGTTACCTCGTTCCTTACTCTTTACTTACTCATACTTGTAGCATTTATTGTAGTACTTGTTGTATTAAGTGTTGTCCTAGTTGCATTAATTGCTTGCCTTGCCATATAGGTAAATTCACCATTAGTTGCACTATCTAGAGAATTTACCTTTATGTCAAGCCTAAACCTTGTTAAAAATTAAAATTGGTCGTAGCACTTATTCACCTATGCTAGTGCACCATTCTATCCAAGACTAATGCAAACTTACGATTACACTACTTGCAAGAGTCCGCAAATACAAGAAAGTAATTAAGAAATAAATCTAACTGTAACAGTAAACTAGTGGTATCTACTACTCCCTTATGTGAGGTATTACAAACTGGAGTTTAGGTTTCTATCACTCCGGCAACCCACCATAAGCAATACAACACACAATGCATTCATGTAGGCCCTTAAAAGGTGAAGTGTTATGTAGTCGACGTTCATATAACACCACTAGAGATATAACCACATAACTTAACTATCAAACTTATTACTCAATGAAATATGACTATTAATAGCTAGAATTCTCCCACGTCCTCAAGAACTAAGTAATCTACTGACAACACTTCATATGGAACATGATTAGAGGTGATAAATGGATGAATAACAATCTGGTCATAAAGTGCAAACATCGATAAATCTCACAAGCATCAACTGCAAACGAGTAATTCACACCGGTAGAGAGATCTAGTAGAAAACAACGACATAGAACCCTAATTGTTACAACGGGACAGAGGTGGATGGTGAGGATGATGGTGTTGATGGTGATGAAAATGACGATGATGATCCTGATGATGCCCGGAGAGATGACGGTGGCAGTGGTGACGTTTCTCGCCTTCGGAAGGGAAATTCCCCAGCGGAATCTCCCTGCCAGGAAGGTATTTCTTCTCTCTGTCGTTTCCATCGCGAAGAGGCGGAGGAAAAATTCTACAAAGTGGCTCCCCGATAAAATTAGGTTACAGGGGGTAAGTACCCTAAAGGAGCGCTACAGGGGGCCAGGGGCCCACCAGGCGCGGCCAAGGGGGGCGCGTATGAGGGTCACTTGGCTGCCCCTGGCTCCCCTCTAGCAGCCCTTCGGGCTCCCCCAGTGATATCTAACAAAACGCTGATTTTCGATATATATTTTTCCTGGTTTTTCTGACGTCCGGAAGATATCCCTTCTAACAGGTTCTTTTTCTAACTGATTTCAGCCTCTGATAAACAATTCCATAAAACTATAAAACACATAGAAAACAATGAAATAACATAATATAGTGCTCTACTATGGAAAATATCAATGAATAAGAGAAAATTAAAATATAAAATAGTGATGCAAAATGGATGTATCAATCCCACAAGCTTAGACTCCACTTGTCCCCAAGCGAAGACTTAACTCAAAAAACATGACCACAAGTTTGTGACATGAGGTGTCGATAAAAAATAATATAGGCATGAAGCAGTTGAGAGTAGAAGGAATAGGTGAAACTGACTCAATTAATAGAGAAAAGGCCCTTTGCAGAGGGAATCGGGGATTACTCATGTGCCATAGGTTTTTATTTAAATAAAACAGAGGTATTGAAAACATTATTTTGAGACGTGTGTATGTCACTTATCATAACCCATGTCAAGCAAAGTCTTTAGAATTTTGAGAGCAGTTTCCATTTCTACCACACGATTCTACGACTTTACGACCCAAATTGAGCTGAACGATTCTGCGATTCTACTAGGTAGAATCTAAGATTTTACGATTCTTTAAGCTTTGATTATATTGTTTGTGATCCTACCATAGAGGTTCCGATCCAATTCGGGATCACGATTCTGACAACTTTGGTTGGCACTTCCCCCCGCCTTGTCTTTCTCAAACCAGGGCTAGTTGTATCCATGGGTACCCACCATCTTTCATCAAATCACGGGGAAGTGCCTTTTATGTTATATTATTTGGCACCATCTCTCTTGCAAATTTAGATGAGCACAGATTCCATACTCATCTGGTGAAATAAGGGAGAAGAACCTTGCTTGACATAAGACATTATAAATTTTAAACTACTTGCTCATGAGCTAAAACGGGGATACAAAACAGGTTTGATATTTTGAAGGTTTTAAAGGTAGAACACGAGAAATTTATTTGGAGTGGCGGTGAAATACCACATATAAAAAGGTATGATGGACACTTGTGGAAGGTCTTTTTATCCGCGTTTGGATGCACGAGTAGTGATCATACTCACTACAGAGTTTTTGACTAGCAAAGGCTTTGTAGCAAACACACGATGTTGAGAGATGCAAACTGATATAGAACCTTGCAATGATATGAAACATGAAGTATTGCAATTGTCTTCCTTGTCAGCATAACACATCAATCATAAGAACATAAACATGAAGGTTTTGCATGCATAAAAGATATATGGGGCAATACATCTACATGTGAAATATGTCTTCTTTGTTCTAAGTCTCTAAGTGTTGTTGCTATGACCAATGCTATGTTTTCCAATACTTAATAAATTTTTGCTACTACACATAAGATGAGATCACTACTAGTCACAAGACAAGCATGCGAGATTAATTTCCATGAATAGAACTTATAGTGCAACTTAATTTCCATCAATATAAATTATAGTGCAACTAAGTAATAAGAAGACTTCATATCAATATTTCATCATAGGTAAACTCACACCAACAGATACAAGGCTTCACTTATAAAGGAGTGATAACCCAACTTGCAAACAACCATACTATATGATAACTTCTCTGATCATGATAGGACACACGACTCTAGAAGTAAAAGTAAAGATAAAGATAACGAGGCAACTCCCCCAAGGTAGAAACAAGCCAAGGGAGTGCTTGTTACCCAAAGTGATTAAGCTTGATTCTTCGATGGTCCTTGAAAAGCCTCAATAAGCTTCTCAGTCATTGATTTTTGCTCTTCAATTTGAAAACTCAGGTTACGAATCATCTCGATGTTGCTCTCAACATGGCTCTTGAGCTGGTCCATAGGCGAATCCCAACGCTTGGTTGAGTTTCCCTACTCCTCTTTCAATTCAGGACTAAAACATCCTCTTCCTGCATGCTCAGTATGATCCATGTACCAAAAAGAAGGCAATTCTCCCACAGGAGCTCAAACTGATAATGGTGGAGTAATATGTGGAAGGAATTTGTGGTATGTGGAAGGGGAACTCTTTCAGCTAAGTTTTCACGAGGGACCTTACCACCTGTAGAGATCATCGCCCCCTTCTTCAGAGGAAAAGGGTTTGGAGCTACATCAATCCTTGCTATGGTGGCGTAGGGGTACTGACGTGGATCATCTTATATCTCTTTATATCCATCGTCAAGCATCTCCTCCAGAGTTTCTTCTTTGTCCTTAGCTGGGTGCTTATCCTTCTCGCGATCATCATCTCCACTGTGGGCAGCTTGAGAGGAAAACATCATGACCTAAAATCTCCGGCTTCCTGATAGAAACAACTCGAAAACAGAACTCGTCGAAAACACAAGATACGATTCTGGGATGATCTGGAGGATTATAGCAAAAAAAATACGGAACGAAAGGAAGACGAAAAGTCGAAGCGGAGTTGGAGTCGGGCAGCGCCCCCCAAGGGACCACCAGGCGCGGCCAAGAAGGATCCCGCGCCTGGGGCCCACCTGGTGGCGTCTGGCCCCGGCTCCGACTCTGGCTCAGACAGGAAGATGATATAGAGAAATCTTTAGTCCCGGTTGGTATCACGAACCGGGACTAAAGGTCATCTTTAACCCTGATTTGTAACCGCGACCAATGCCCACATTAGACCCGGCTGCAAACTCAACTGAGACTAAAATCATTTCCCAGACCAATCTGAAGCCTCTTTCTCTACTAGTGGAGATGATCCTACCCTATTAGCTGAATATCCCGCCAACGAGCCGGATATTTGAATATTTCCCGCCATTTTATCCCGCCCACGATTTTCCCACCCATTGATGAATATCAACTACTTTCTCCCGCCAACGAGTCGGACGAATTTGGAGTAGCTTCTTTTTTCAGAAAAACAGGAATGAAACATCATAGCTTTAGACCAATTTAAACCCTACATAAGTTTATGGACTTGTTCATCACAATTTTTTAGTTGATGTATGAACTTGCTCGCAGCGTGCAAGTTATTGTATGGCTGGCGTAAGCACCTTTAGAAAAATGTACTCGGATGGAACAAGGGAGACATGCCAGAGCAACGATGTCTTGGTCATCGGATAGCACTATTGTCCAAGAGCATCCCCAAACCTTCTCTTAAAAATTTATACCCAAGTGATCCCTAAACTTAACCACCAATACACCACCTAGATCGGATGGCGGTCACTGCGTGCGCATGCGCCCCCTAAAAAATAATTTTTCTCTCTATAAGAAAACAAAACATCGCCATCTCTAGTGCACATATCTAAACAACGTTTAAAGTTCAAAAGTAAAACTCCGCACAATGTGACGTGGACTTTTTCCGAGCTAGAACGCCATCCTTCGGTTTGGTTGAGCCGCAACGTCACTTTGAAGCCCGAGGAAGTTGTCGACCATTGTGAAGGTCGCGGGGAGGGTTGGTTGCGGCAGGAGTATATGGGAGTAGGCGCAACAACGTCGACAACAACGGGTTACCTTGTTGGTGACCCGGTAGGGTGACCTAGCATCTCCTCGAGTCAGGGTTGAGGGTTGAGGGGTCACTAGAGGAAAGCGGCGATACGACGATGACTTTTTGTCGGGGCCAAGCTGGACTGCCCAACAAAGTGGTCGTCGGCCCAGATTAACCGTCGGTGTACATGGATACACCGACGGCTTTGCCGTTGGCATAGCTATGTTGAGCGGACAACGATGTCGCCTAGAGGTGGTGAATAGGCGATTAAAAAAATTCCGGTTAAGGCTTGCTAAATGCAGAAATAAACTAGATGTTTAAATTAACAAGCACACAACCTAAATAATTTAGGGTCAACTAGGTGCACCAACAAATTATGCTAAGCAAGACAAGTAACAAGGTCATAGAAAAATATATGACTTCAAACACGAAGACTATCACAATGTAAATTGCATAAGTAAAAAAACTCGGGTATAGAAATAACCGAGGCAAACCGAGACGATGATGTATTCCCGAGTTCCTCCCTTTGATGGTAGTACGTCTCGTTGGAGGGTGTGAGCTTGCCACAAAGGCCTCACCCTATTCTCCAATAAACCTCGCCACACAGGGCTAATTCACCTTCCACTATTGGCAACCTTGAATCTCGAGGCACGCATCCACAGCTCAATTGGAGGCTCCCGAGGTCACCACAATCTTGGTGCACACATCCACAACTCAATTGGAGGCTCCCAAGAACACCACAAAGTCGTTTAGGGTCCAAGATCCAAGAGTAACAAGTCCATAAACTTTCACTTCCATGAATCATCATGGAGAGATCAAACCGATACAACCGATGCAAATGGAAAGAGCACAAGTGCTCAAATCCTTCGCCTCAAATTCCAACAAAGCAAAAAAAATGCTTATGGGGGAATAAGAGAGGAAGAACAAAGGAGGAGAAAGACCAAGAACTCTAAGATCAAGATCTACTAGGTTTCCCTCACTAAGAAGGAAGATGGATTGGTGGAAATGTAGATCTAGATCTCCTCTCTCTTTTACCTTAAAGATATGCAAGAATCATGGGAGGAATTGAGAGAAGGGCAAGATTTGAAAGGTCAACAATGGTGGAGAGAGAGAGGGAATTCGTGCTTGGGCAGTCTACTCTTTAGGGAAGAAGGGGGCCTTTTATAGGTCCCCGCGAAAAAGAGTCGTTGCAGGAAAAAACACACCAGAGACTTCGAGCACTCTCCAGACCCTATACAGAGGGTGACACCATTGGAGCAACCCCTCGAGGTGTCCTGGGGCCGGAGACTGGGGGGTTGGAGATTTTGGCCCTAAGGTCGGAGACTCCAGCCCTACCGAAAACTACAGAAACACCAACACGAAAACACCCATAACTTTTGCGTCCAGACTCCGCTTTTGATGCTCTTTGGCTCGTTGAGTTCGCAAAAAAAGCTCTACAAGGTCATGCAGAGAAACATCATTTGACAACAATGGAAATTAAAACCAAATGTAGAAAGGTTTAATCTCTCTAAAATGAACAACCAGTAAAACCTCTGTCACAGAAAACACACATAACTTTTCCGATATAACTCGGAATGAGGTGAATACAATTGGGTTGGAAATATAACAACAAGGAGTATACAAGAAAAAATAAATGGAGAAGTAAGCACACATGGAAGGTGTGGGAACATTCTCAAAGCTGAACCGGATATTTTTACCACCAAAAACGCGACAAGTTTTTCTTACCAAAACCGTTTTTGATATACCATGGCTTGTCATGAAGATCACAACAAGAACCAAAACCCCATGAAGATAAAAGGAAAATAAGAACCAAAAAGATGATATGCAAGTATCCAAAGGTTTGACCTCTCCACAACGATTCGATCAAGTTACTCACTTGAGAGCCCTTCTTGATACTACGACTATCGATACTATAATCCGGTCTCCCAAATCATGAGACCGATAAAATACAAAACCTATAAAGATCATACCTTTACCTTGAGAATTCCGATACACCATAAATGTATCCATATTTTCTAATGTTCCATGTTATTTTCATGCCATATGCTACATGTTTACTTTACACTTTATATCATTTATATGGATTTTCTATGACTAACCTATTGACAAGATGCCATAGAGCCAGATCTTGTTTTCTTCTGTTTTTAGTTTCAGAAAAGTCGTTCTGGAAATATTCTCGGAATTGGATGATTCGAAAGCCAAAAGTCATAGAATTCCCGGAGAGTCAAGGTAGTACAAAGGAGACCTGGAGGGGGGGCCGTGGAGCCCCCAAACTATGCGTGGGCGCGGGTGGCCCCCTGGCCGCGCCTGGGGGTGGTGTGGGCCCCTCGGGCGCCCATCGACATCGCCCTTTCGCCTATATAGTCCCCCCCAATGCATAAACCCTAAAGATATCGGGCCCCCTTCCATGAAAAGTTTTGTAGCTCCGCCTCCGCCGACAAGTTTCGGGGAACCGAAATCTCTGTTCCGGCACCCTGCCGGGACGGGGAAGTGTCCCCAGATCCATCTCCATCGACTTTACCGCCAAATTCATCACCGTTGCTGTGTCCCATGATGAGGAGGGAGTAATTCTCCCTCGGGGCAGAGGGCTCTACCGGTAGTGATGACCCACAAGTATAGGGGGTGTATCGTAGTACTTTCGATAAATAAGAGTGTCGAGCCCAACGAGGAGCAGAAGGTGTTGACAAGCAGGTTGGATAGAGATTTCACTGTAAACACTAGCAAACGGGTTTTTGGTGTTTTTTGATATAGTAGATAAATAAAGTGCGAGTAAATAAATAACAGTAAATAATATTGCAGCGAGTGGCCCAGTCCTTTTGAGAGCAAAGGACAAGCTGGTTGTTCTACTTATAATTACCAAACATTCTTGAGGACACATGGGAATTTCGTCAAGAGTTTTCGCTTCATATAGTTGATTAATATTTATGGGTTCGTTAAGTGTTGTGTGGGTGAACCTATGCTAATGCACCGCTCAACTAGGACTAATACATACATGTGATTATACCCCTCGCAAGCATTCACAAATACAAGAAAGTAATTAAGATAAATCTAACCACGACCTTAAAACTCCGAGACCTAACACTCCCTCGTGCATTGGTTTCCTAACGGGGGTTTAGGTTTCTTTCACTCCGGCAACCCCACAATTAGTAGCCAGATACACAATGCATCCTCCTAAGCCCATAAAGGTAAAGTATCATGTAGTCGATGTTCACATGACACCACTAGAAGAATAGCAACACAACTTAAATACCGAACAGAGAGATATTACTTCAACATAACTTCACTACTAACATCATGACTTCTCCCATGTCCTCAAGAACTAAATGAACTACTCACGAGACATCATATGGATCATAATCAGAGGTGATATAATGGATGATAACAATCTGGTCATAAAGTGTAAACACCAATAAATCTCACAAGCATCAACTACTAACAAGTAATCCACACCGGGGGAGAGATCTAATGAACAGCAACGATAAAGACCCCTAATTGTTACAACGGGATGAAGGTGGACGGTGGTGGTGATGGTGTTGGTGATGAGGATGTTGATGATGATCTCGATGAAGCCCGGAGTGATGACAGTGACGATGGCGACGATTTCCCCTCTCCGGGGAGGAATTCCCCGGCGGATTTCTCCCCGCCAGAGAGTTTTTCTCTCTCTGGTGTTTTTTGCCCCGAGGCGGCGGCCGAATAATTCTTCGACGATCTTCTGGGCTTAGGGTTCCCTCGGGGTCAAGTGCGCAAAAGGGGTCTCCCTAGAGTGGGCCAAGGGGGCCAGACCACACCCAGGAGCGTCCTGGGGTGGTGCGCCGCCTGGTGGTGTGGGCCCCAGGTGGCCCCCCTCCGGGTGCCCTTCTGGCTCACTTCCTCCTCGGAACTTCTAAGACTCCTCCGGTATCCCCCCTCTTCTTCTGATCTTCTGAAATAGGGTATATTGGCGGTGCTTTTTTCCATCGGATTTCTGGTTCTGGTGTTTCTTCTCCCATAATTATTAAACATGTAAAATAAGATGAAATAACATAAGTAATGTATCATAACATGGAATATATCGATGAATAACAGAAAATAACAATATAAAACAGTGATGCAAAATGGATGTATCAACCCCCCCCCCAAGCTTAGAGCTCGCTTGTCCCCAAGCGAAACCGATCTCAGTAAACATGACCAAAGTTTTATGGAGTGAGGTGTCGATAAATAAAATACGGACAAGAAGCATAACCTCTATCAATACACTAGTCATTCTAGCAAGTAACTCCACATATAATTCAACTTGAAACAAGTAAATGGAGTCACAATAAGGGTGCAAAAAGGAAATAAAAATTGGTGAAGGCAAACTTCGTTCTTGGTCAGAGAACAATTAACAATGTACTCATATTTCAATAAGAGTCTTTATATTAGAGCTTTATATTCACAAAGTTTAACATGCTCAATCATAACAATTTCTTTGCAATCATTGATAACTTTCAAAGTGGTATTCAAACAGATAAAATATTTGTGCTAAACAAGGAAGAATAAGGAACATGATTGAGTAAATCAACATATAGATGGACGAGTCACAACAACTCAATGCTTGCTTAAGACAAAAAGAAATAGGTTTACTGACTCAACATAAAAGTAAAAGATAGGCCCTTCGCAGAGGGAAGCATGGATCACTCATGTTCTAGAGCTTTTATTTTAATAAACAGAGGTATACATTTTTTGACACTCCTCCCGACCATCTTACACAAACTATGGCTAACCGAATCCTCGGGTGCCTGTCAAGAATCACATACCATGGAGGAGAGTCTAATTTCTTAGAGGTGTGTATGTCTATTCCAACGGATGGCAAATAGAAAATACAGTACGTCACAAGACAACTAGACTTCACAAGATCGGCTCCCATTGAAGGACGCAGCTAGTGTAGAAGGTCATCCCTCTTTCTCTTTTGTTTACACAATTATGCTTTGACTGATAAATCAGGGAAAAATAGTGAAGAGAATTTTTTGTATTAGTTTGGGGCTGGGCACCCCTCTGTCAGCTCTTCTAGCATTTGGATAAGCGGATGAAGCCACTAGTCCAGGTGTGTAAAGTACAATCAACAAGTGAGATAAAGATTCTCTACTTGCGTCCTCATGAGCTAAAACAGGAACACAAAACATGAATAATTTTGAAGGTTTTAAATGTAGCACATAAGCAATTTACTTGGAGTGAAGGCTAAATACCACATATAGGTATGTATGGTGGACACAAGTGGCATGGTTTTGGGTTCAAGGTTTGGATGCACGAGAAACATTCCCTCTCCGTACAGGTTTTTGGCTAGCAAGGTTGGGTAGCAAGCATAAGAGTATAGGGAAAACAAACAACCATATATATGATAAAACCAATCAAGCAATCTTCCTTGATAAGTACAAACAATCTTACTTGAGAATACTAAGCTTATGGGCTAGCAAGAAAGAAAGATCATGGAACAATATATCTACATGAAAACTCCCTCTTTTCTACTTAAGTCTCAAAGTATTCTTGCTACTGACCAATGCTAAGTTTGCCGAAACCAACTAGATTAACTTGATGCTCCAATATTGATATCAATACTAATAACAAGATCAACTAAATAACAGAAATTGCAAGCTAAAATAAAGTGTAGAAGATGATGAAGCTTCTCATTAATATTTCATTACGGCAACTCAAACCAAAGGATACAACAATAACCAACTAAAGAGTGATACTTCCATAGTGCAAACCATACTATATGATATTTCCTCTACTCGTGATATGACTCTACTAAAAAGGTAAAAAGGCGAAAGATAGAGATATGATACCGCGGCACTCCCCCAAGCTTGGAACAAGCCAAGGGGATGCCAATACCCATGATGAATTAATTCTTCAGTGGTGGTAGTGAGTCCTTCTTGATTAGCTTATCAATTGATTTCTCCAAATCTTAATCGTGAACATAAGAATACGCATCACCTACGTATTGTGCTCAATTTGGTTTGCGTGCTTGGTAGACAGTGAATCCCAGCCATACAGATATTTCTTCTTCACTTCGGGTTGGTGTCCTTGAAGCTAAACGGTGACGTGCGGCCTTCCCTCCAATGCTCATCCTCGCCATTTGCTTGAAAGTTTTTGCAACCACTCAAATGCTTGCGATGGTGACGCGTGGATGCACTTGTGAATCTTCTTTTACATCCCCTTAAGCTCCACTATCAATCTCCTCCTTTGGCTTCCGGTCTTGGAGATCATCTTCCTTCGGGCCCTTTCCCTTATTGTTGTTGGCGGAGACCATGGTGCTTTTAAACTGAAAACAGCTCTTCGTAGAAACAGGTCAAAACAGAAACACGACGAGAAAACGATATACGGACCTCGGGAGGTCCGGGAGATTATATAGCAAAAATATGCGTAACGAAAGGAAAGTCCAGGTCGAAAACGAGTCAGAGAGGGGCTCCGGGGTGCCCAAACCATAGCCAGGCGCGGCCAAGGGTGGGACCACGCCCAGGCATGGTATGGTGCCCCCGAGCATAGTCTCCAACTCCTCTTCTACCCGATATTTTTTCATATTTTCCAAAAATCAATAATTTATAACTCAAAAGGTGTTTCGCGAACTTTTCCTTAACAGAATCGTTACCTATTCGAAAACAGACTCTGGAATCTTCTCTCTAATGAATTTCTCCGGAGTCATTACTTGAATAATATCAACATCTTCATCATAAGAATCCCGAGAAATATAATGTTTGAGTCTTTGCCCATTTACCACTTGTGTATTGTTATTTTTGAGGGAAGCAATTTTAATAACACCCGAACGATACACTTCTTCAATAATATAAGGTCCTTCCCATATGGAGAGTAATTTTCCTGCAAAAAATCTGAGACGAGATCGATACAATAGAACTTTCTCACAAACATGAAACTCTCTTTTGAGGATCCTTTTATCATTCCATTGTTTAACTTTCTCTTTAAAGAGTTTAGCATTTTCATAAGCTTCACATCTCCATTCATCTAAATGATTCAAATCAAGCATTCTTTTCTTACCAGCGAGTTTAAAAATCTTTATTTAATTCTTTCACTGCCCAATAAGCTTTGTGTTCTAATTCCAAGGCAAGTGACAAGCTTTTCCATAAACCATTTTGTATGGAGACATACCCATAGGATTTTTATCTCCAGTTCTATAAGCCCATGAAGCATCATTTAACTTATCTGACCAATTCTTCCTAGATTTATTAACAGTCTTTTGCAAGAAAGATTTAATTTCTCTATTTGATAATTCTACTTTACCACTGGTTTGAGGATGATAAGATGAAGCAATTCTCTGATTAACATCGTATTTAGCAAGGGTTTTTCTAAAACCACCATGAATAAAGTGAGAACCTCCATCAGTCATAAGATATCTAGGCACACCAAACCTAGGAAAAATAACATCTTTAAGCATTTTTAACGAGGTTTCACCATGAGCACTTTTAGTAGGTATAGCCTCTACCTATTTAGTAACATAATCAACAACAACAAGTATATGTGTATAGCCATTTGAAGAAGGAAAAGGACCCAGAAAGTAAAATTCCCAACAATCAAAAGGTTCAATAGCAAGAGAATAATTCATAGGCATTTCATTACGTCTAGAAATATTACCAACTCTTTGGCATTCATCACAAGACAAAATAATTTTACGTGCATCTTTAAAGAGAGTAGGCCAATAGAAACCTGATTGTAGAACCTTTTCACGGTTATATCTCCAGCGTGGTGTCCTCCATAAGCAGTACCATGGCACTTTTTCAATATTTCATATTGTTCATGATCGGGAACACAACTTCTCATAATACCATCTACCCCTTCTTTATATAAGTGTGGGTCCTCCCAAAATTAATGCCTCAAATCATAGAAGAATTTTCTTCTTTGTTGAGCTGTAAATTTGGAGGCAAATACTTGGAAACAATAAAGTTAGCATAATCAGCATACCATGGACTATCCTGAGATTTTACTTTTATTGCAGCTAGTTGTTCATTTGGAAAACTACCATTAACAGGAATAGGATCAAAAACAATGTTTTCCAATCTAGACAAGTTATCAGCAACATGATTTTCAGCACTCTTCCTATCCACAATATGCAAATCAAACTCTTGTAAAAGCAACACCCATCTAATAAGCCTAGGCTTAGCATCTTTCTTTTCCATAAGGTATCTAATAGCAGCATGATCAGTATGAATAGTAATCTTTGAATCAACAATATAAGGTCTAAACTTATCACATGCAAAAACTACAGCTAAGAACTCTTTTTCATTAGTAGCATAATTCTTTTGAGCAGCATCAAGAGTCTTACTAGCGTAACGTATCTATGCGTTGTCCAAGAACAGCACCTACAGCAAAATCACTAGCATCACACAAAAAATTTAAAAGTAAATTCCAATCAGGTGGTTGAACAATAGGAGCAGTAGTTAAAGCCTTATTTAAAGTTTCAAAAGCTTCCTTGCAATCATCATAAAAAACAAAAGGTACATCTTTTTAAAAAGATTAGTAAGAGGTTTTGATATTTTAGAGAAATCTTTAATAAACCTCCTATAAAACCAGCATGACCAAGAACACTACGAATACCTTTAACATCCCTAGGACAGGGCATTTTCTCTGTTGCTTCCACTTTAGCTCTGTCAACATCAATACCTCTTTCAAAAAAAATTATGTCCAAGAACAATTCCTTCATTAACCATAAAGTGTCATTTCTCCCAATTAAGAACCAGACTAGTTTCCTCACATCTCTGCAAAACTTTATCAAGGTTGTGCAAAAAATTATCATAAGAACTTCCATAGACGGAGAAATCGTCCATGAATACTTCCACAATCTCTTCCCAAAAACCATGAAAAATAGCAGACATGCATCTTTGAAAAGTAGTAGGAGCATTGCATAAACCAAAAGGCATACGTGTATAAGCATAAGTGCCATAAGAACAGGTAAAGGTTGTTTTCTCTTGATCTTGCGCCATAACAGCAATTTGAGAAAACCCAAAATAACCATCAAGAAAGCAAAAAAAAAAAAAGAGTTTTCTTAGGCAACCTCTCTAACATTTGATCAATAAAAGGCAAAGAATAATGATCTTTCTTAACCTTATTAACTTTCCTAAAAGCAATGCACATTCTATACCCAACTACTACTCTTTGTGGAATAAGCTCATTATTTTCATTAGGCATAACAGTCATTTCACCTTTCTTAGGGACACAATGCACATGGCTTACCCATCTACTATCAAAAATAGGAAAAATAATACCAACATTTCTTACCACTTCCTTCATCTTAGGAATTAAACAACTGGCTTTGCATCAGGTTCAATATTAATAGCATGCTGACATATAGTAGGAGAAATCCCCTTCAAATCATCCAGAGTATAACCAACAGCTCCATGGTGTTTCTTTAAAATTCCGAATAATCTTTCCTCTCCTTCACCTGAAAGTTTAGCACTAATAATAACAGGATATATTTTTTTATCATCAATATAAGAATATTTAAGATCATCAGGCAAAGGTTTTAAATCAAAGACAGAATCCTCCTTGGGTGGCAATGTGGTACTCAAATCTTCCGCAGGTAAATTCTGTTTCAGTATCACCGGTTGACGAAGAAGAATATCGTCAATCTCATTTCTCTCTTTCATAAAGACCCCACTTTCATGATCCTCCATATATTGCTGCGAAGAATTGTTAGGAGCAAGAGCAATAAAAGCAAGTTGTTCAACTTTAAAATTCTCATCAGGTAAGGTGCTCTAGCAAATTTAGAGAAATTGAACTCATAAGATTTTCCATCAAATTTAGTCAATATCTTCTCTCTCTTACAATCTACAATAGCACCACAAGTTTTCAAGAGAGGTCTACCAAAAATAATAGGACAAGTTTTACTAGCAGCCTTACCAAGCACTAGAAAATCAGTGGGATATTTAGTTTTACCACATAAAAATTCCAAATCCCTAACAACACCAATTGGAAAGACAATTTCTCTATTAGCAAGCTGAAGAGCCACATCAATATCCTCAAGCTCACAAGAACCAATTTCATCCATAATTTCTTTATAAAGGTCATAAGGTATAGCACTAGAACTAGCACCAATATCACATAAACCATAATAGCAATGATCACCAATCTTAACAGAAAGCACATGAACACTAGTTTTCTTAGGTCTATAAGGATGGGAAACAATATTTGGAGCATCCTCACAAAATACAATGCGTTCATCCTCTACATTCCCACAAACAAGATCTTTTACTATTGCTACTTCAGGTTCAACAGTTATTTGTTCATCGGGTTCAATAGATTTCTTAATGCTCTTACTAACCACACTAACTACAACAGAGTGTTCTTTCAGTTTAGCAGGGAAAGGCATTTCTTCAATATAAGGCGCAGGAACGGCAGGATTAACAACATGCACTTCTATATTAATAGCAGGAACAATATCTTTATAAGGTGCATGATATTTATGATAATCCTTCTTAGGAATATCAAGATAGGAGGCAAAAGTTTTAAGACAGTTTAAAAGATTTGAGAATCAAGACTACAAACAACACTAACATTATAGAAATCATCGGTTCCCATAAAAGTTTTAACACATTAATAATCATAATTTATACCTGACTTTCTACCTTTGTCATTCTCCCATCCTTCAGTATTTTCTTGAATACGATCAAGAAGATCCCCTTTAGCTTCTTCCTTCATACGTGTGAATGATCCATAACAAGAAGCATCCAATAAATCCTTGTCATGAAGAGACAACCTTGCATAAAAATTATTGATAACAACATTACGCGAGAGCTTATGAACGGGACATTTGAGCATTAATAACTTCATTCTCCCCCAAGCTTGGGAAATAGTCTCTCCATCATGAGGCCAGAAATTATATATATTTTATTCCGGTCTTTATGAATCTCACTAGGAGGATAGAATTTAGAATAAAAGAGCAGAACAATTTCCTCCCATCCAATGGATTCACCATTCTTCAGTAATTTGAACCATTCAGCGGATCTTCCTTCCAGCAATAAAGAAATAATTTCCTTTTTACTTGGTCCATAGTAATACGTGCACATCTGAATAACTCGCATAATTCATGTATAAAGAGCAAATGATCACTAGGATGGACAATTCCATCCCATAATAGCAGTTATCCATAACACGTCCAACAATTTTCATAGGTATTTTATAAGGATCTAATTCAAAAGATAATGGGTGACCTACTACCCTAGCAGTGATAGTAGTATTACCTCTAAACAAAGAATCAAAAGTATTATCCATAATGAAATAAAACAGTAGACAGAAATAAAAACATCACTCACAGTAAAAGTTTCTCTTACCAATTCCACTTACCACGAGCGCTTCACTCCCCGGCAATGGCGCCAGAAAATAGCCTTGATGACCCACAAGTATAGGGGGTGTATCGTAGTACTTTCGATAAATAAGAGTGTCGAACCCAACAAGGACCAGAAGGTGTTGACAAGCAGGTTGGATAGAGATTTCACTATAAACACTAGCAAACAGGTTTTTGGTGGTTTTTGATATAGCAAATAAATAAAATGCGAGTAAATAAATAACCGTAAATAATATTGCAAAGAGTGGCCCAATCCTTTTGAGAGCAAAGGACAAGCCGGTTGTTCTACTTATAATTACCAAACATTCTCGAGGACACATGGGAATTTCGTCAGGTGCTTTCGCTTCATATAGTTGATTAATATTTATGGGTTCGTTAAGTGTTGTGTGGGTGAACCTATGCTAATGCACCGCCCAACTAGGACTAATACATACTTGTGATTATAGCCCTCGCAAGCATCCGCAAATACAAGAAGTAATTAAGATAAATCTAACCACAACCTTAAAACTTCGGGACCCAACAGTCCCTCATGCATTGGTTTCCTAACGGGGGTTCAGGGTTCTGTCAGTCCGGAAACCCCACAATTAGTAGCCAGATACACAATTCATCCTCCTAGGCCCATAAAGGTGAAGTATCATGTAGTCGATGTTCACATGACACCACTAGAAGAATAGCAACACAACTTAAATACTGAACCGAGAGATATTACTTGAACATAACTTCACTACTAACATCATGACTTCTCCCATGTCCCCAAGAACTAAATGAACTACTCCCGATACATCGTACGGATCATAATACGAGGTGATATAATGGATGATAACAATCTGGTCATAAAGTGCAAACACCGATAAATCTCACAAGCATCAACTACTAACAAGTAGTCCACACCGGGAGAGAGATCTAATGAAGAGCAACGATAAAGACCCCTAATTTTTACAGAGGAATGAAGGTGGACGGTGTTGGTGATGGTGCTGGTGCTGGTGATGAGGATGATGATGATCTCACTGAAGCCCGAAATGATGACAGTAATCATGGCGACAATTTCCCCTCTCCAGGGAGGAATTTCCCGGCAAATTTCTCCCTAGCGGAGAGCTTTTCTCTCTCTGGTGTTTTCCGCCCCGAGGCGGCCGCAGAATAATTCTTCTACGATCGTATGGGGCTTAGGGTTCCCTCGGGGTCAAGTATGCGAAAGGGGGCGCCTCGGAGTGGGCCAGGGGAGCCAGACTACCCCCAGGCGCGGCCAGGGGCGCGCCGCCTGGTGGTGTGGGCCTAGGTGGACCCCCCTATGGGTTCCCTTCTAGCTCACTTCCTCCTCGGAATTTCTAAGACTCCTCCAGTGTCGGGGGGTTACCCCCGAGTAGGGTAAAGACAGGTGGTAAAGGCCGCTTACAGAAGAGAGGTTTGGTCGAGTAGCCGACTACCGGGTACTCGCTGCCCGGTCGACTGCTACTCGGTCTCACCTCAAGATGACCAGAAGGAGATATCAATCAAGTTCTGCCCTGACGAGTAGAAGGTTTGGCCCGAGTACAATTGGCGGGAACCTTTGGCGGGAAACTACTCGGGCAGGAAGTCAAAGGAGCCGTTCTGACACAGGATCCCGCGTATCCTGGGTCCGTACTTGGCAGCATTCGAACTACTGTTCACGTGGGGACGGCCTGCCTGACAGTGACAGCATGGAAGCAGTCGGTGGCAGGATAAGGGGGGCCTACTCTGTGCCTAGGTACAGTGATACCAGTCTGTCCCCTAGTTTTGCCCAACGACTTTACAGAAGCAGCCAAGATCAACGACCAAAGCTGTCAGCGGGTACTCGGAGAAAGGACAGTGTGCACACTATGTCGACACTTGTCTAGGATTTGGACGTATCCGGCTGGGCACCGTGTATATAAGGTGCCCCGCCGCCTCCTGCGCGAGGCAGGCTCTCAGAGGTTCATCCAGAAACCCTAGAAACCCTAAGTTCTTAACCTAGCTCTACTCGGAGAGGAGAGAGAGGCTACTCGGTAGCGATACCATTTGTACTGTGGCTACTCGGAGAGACATCGTAATACATAGAGAAAGGCAGGAGTAGGGGTTTTACCTCCTCACGAGGGCCCTGAACCTGGGTATATCGTGTTGTTTGTGTTGTGTGGATCTTACCTCACGCGGCTACTCGTCGCGTGATCCCTCCCCGGACACCTCCAGCGTCCATCGTCCCCACATCTTTAGCCATCCCATGGCATCTGCCGTGACACCACCACGACAGTTGGCGCCCACCGTGGGGCAACCAGCGGCGCTGGCTGGAGTTTCTGTTCGGACGGGATCTTCATCGGCGGAGCGCGTGGTTTGTGGCCTTGTCCACAGATTCGGCTCCTTCGACTTCGTCACCGACAACGCCGGCTGTTTCGGCGGCATGGCCATGCCCGAGGGCGGCTCGGTGATCTTCTTCGGCTCGCATCTCGTCTACGTCGCCACCGTCGCCAACAGCGCCTACCCCGAGCTGGTGCAAAACGCGGAGGATCCTCCCGCGGTGGTTGCTGCTCGCGGAAGGCCTGCGCGCAGCTCTGCATGCTGCGCTGAGGTGATGGTGACGGGCTTGGCGGCAAACACTGGCGCAGCTGCTACGGGCGCTGCGGCCGTTGTCGAGGAGGTGGACGACCCGCCTGCTGGAGGCAGGAACCACCGGCCCTACGAGAAGGAGAGTAATTTGCCTCCTTCCACGTCTACGGTCATCCCCGCGTCTGCCGCGCGAACCGGCATGCCCACGCCCACCGACGTCGAGCTCCTAGCCGCGCGGGAGCAGCTCGAGCGGCAACGCCAGGAGCTGCTCGCCGAGCAGGCGGAGTTGGAGAAGATCAGGTTGGAGCTGAGCCTGGACCAGCTCGAGTACAACAAGGCCCACGGCTTCACGCCGGTTGCCAGGAGGCCTAGCAGAGTGGGTGCTACGCGGCGCAACCTGGGTGCCGAGATGGCGACAGTTGCGGAGGAGCCCGCGCAGTCCGCCACCGCGAACACCTTCACAAGGCCAAGGTACAGCACACCCGCCAAGACGCTGCGAGCTGCGCAGGCTGTGGCTGCCGAGTTGCCGCGCCTAGATGGAGAGGCGCGTCTCAGGCAGCAGGAGAGGCTCAATGAGTTGGTGCTGGAGGCTGCCAGGCAGAACGAGGAGTTCCGCAAGGCCAACCCGGGAGCTGGAGCTTCGCAGGTGGTTCACTCGCATGCGGCAAGATCTAACGATCAAGCCTCATCTCCGCATCCTAGTCGCGAGAAGAGCCGCAGCGGGCGTTCGGGTAGAGACAGGCAAATGCAGGTGTATGACCCGGCTGCTGCCGCGAAACAGACTGCTGTGCCGCAGCAGCCCGGGCAGGAACACAACACTGCAAGAGCAGGCTCTCAAGCCCATCAAGCTCAAAGCCGTGTCCGAGAAGCCGCGCGTCCGGGTACTTCTCGGCAACCCGCAGCTCCGCCTACTCGGCAGAGGCAGCAGCCGCGCCCAGTGGCACCAGTCGCCAACCCGGTGGAGCAGCCCGCAGCTATGCAGGTGGATAGGTATGATGATGGCTACTCGGCTATGGAGATGGCTGGTTATGACATCCATGACCGTGTTGGTGAGCGTGTGTTGGCGCCTGGAGATGCAAGGCACCAGTTGGATCGTCTCAGCTTGTCGGCGCGGCTTGAGAGCACGGGTCCTCCTGGCCCCGAGTGCTTTGGCCCGCGCATCATGAACGAGCCATCCGTGAAGGGCTTCCAGCTCGCAAGAGGCACCAAGAGCTACAATGGTAGCACCAAGCCTGAAGATTGGCTCAACGACTACGTCACCGCAGTCCATATTGCGGGTGGCAACAGGAGATGGGCGGTGCGCTACGTGCCGCAGATGCTAGAGGGTCCAGCTCGCACTTGGCTCAACAACCTGCCCAAGCACAGCATAAACTGCTGGCTGGACTTCTCGGACGCATTCGTCAGCAACTTCACCAGTACCTACAAGAGGCCGAATAGGCCACAGCAATTGTCGGCTTGCCGGCAGCGAGAAGACGAGACGGACCGCGAGTACCTTACTCGGTGGAGCACCTTGAGGAACACCTGTGAGGGTGTGAATGAGGCACAGGCTATCACTTGGTTTGCGCAGGGTTGCCGACATGGCAGCATGCTTTGGCAGAGATTGCAGAGGGAGATGCCGAACACCTTGGCCGAGACCATCAAGATTGCGGATCAGTACGCACTCGGAGATCCTACTCAGCCACTGATGGATTCCTCTGAGCCGAGAAGAAACTTCAACAGCAGCAAGCGCAACGAGTTCCGCAACAAGCGCCGAGTAGATACTCGGTATGATCCCGAAGAGGTGAATGCAGTGAATGTCGGAGGCGGTGGTGGCCAAAGGCAGAAACCTGCTGGAGCCTACGGGCAGAACCAGAACCAGGGCCAAGGCAACAAGAAACCGTTCCGCACTGCGCAGCCGGGTAGCGGGAATTCCGAGCAGCCGAAGAAGTTTGTCTTTGATGACATGAAGGATGGTCCGTGTAGCTTCCACACTCACCACCCCTCAAGGCCTGCCAACCATACTACTCGGCAATGCGAGTGGTGGGATGTGATCAAGAGTGATGGCTTGCCTCCTCCACCTCCTCTGCCAGCCGCGAATGCCACTGTTCAGCCTACTCGCGCTCCCGCAACTCGGCCGCCAGTGTACCCGAGAAGAGAGAACGTCAACCAGGTGGCTTTAGGAGCCAACCGGAACTTCAACAACGAGAGATACCGCAACAACAACAACAACTACAACCGCAACAACAACAACAGAGGCAACAACAACTATCAGGGCAACAACAATGGCAACAATGGCAACAATGGGGGCAATGGCTCCAACCAGTACCAAGAGCACCATGAGAGCTATATGATCTTCACTTCTGAGGCAGTCGACAAGCAGTCGCAGCACAGGCGGGCCATGGAGGTCAATGCAGTGATTCCGGCTGTCCCTCACTACATGTACTGGTGCGACCAGGAGATCAGGTGGACTCGGGCAGATCACCCCAAGGTGATGCCCAATCCGGGTACCTATGCCTTGGTCCTGGATCCTACCTTCCTGGGCCCCGAGAAGAATGTGAGGTTCAGCAAAGTGCTGATCGACAACGGCAGCAGCATCAACATTGTGTACAAGGATACACTCGAGAAGCTTGGCCTGGCCGAGAACATGATGCTGCCTAGCAAGACCACCTTCCATGGCATTGTGCCCGGGATCTCGTGCAATCCGATTGGCCGAGTGTGGATTGATGTGCTGTTCGGTACTCGGGAGAACTGCCGCACAGAGCGCCTGCAGTTTGAAGTGGTGGATCATCAGAGCCCCTATCATGCTCTACTCGGCAGGCCTGCTCTGAGCAAGTTCATGGCCTCTACCCATGTGGCTTATCTGAAGATGAAGATCCCCGGCCCCAATGGCATCATCACCATCTCGGGAGATTACAAGAAGTCCATGGAGTGTGCCTCTGCTAGCTCTCAGCTGGCGGAATCGATGGTGATTGCTGCCGAGAAGAAGAAGATGTACGAGGTGGTGGCCATGGCTCAGTCCGCACAAGCTGGCGCACAAGGTGTGCCGAGTACCCAGCATGGTACTGCTTTCCAAGCTGCCAAGGAGACCAAGACAGTCCAGGTTGACCCCGAGTTCCCGGAGCGTGTGGCTATCATTGGTGCCGGGTTGGCCGAGAAATAGGAAAGCGCGCTCATCCACTTCCTCCGTGAGAATCGGGATGTTTTCGCCTGGACTAATGAAGATCTACCAGGAGTCCCGAGGGAGTTGGTTGAGCACTCTTTGCATGTGCGCCCTGACGCCAAGCCCGTGAAGCAGGCCTTGCGCCGTTTCGGGGATGAGAGAAGGAAGGCCATCGGTGATCAAATCACCAAGCTGTTGATCAGCAACTTCATCATGGAAGTGCTGCACCCGGACTGGTTGGCCAACCCGGTCATGGTCGAGAAGAAAAAGGAAGATCCCAAGGCTGCCACCGCATGGCGCATGTGCGTCGACTACACCGACTTGAACAAGGCATGCCCCAAGGATCCCTTCCCGCTACCTCGCATCGATCAGGTGATCGATTCCACTGCCGGCTGTGAACTGTTGTCTTTCATAGATGCCTACTCTGGTTTCCACCAGATTGCACTCAACCCTGCTGATCAAATAAAGACTGCTTTCATTACCCCGTACGGGGCTTATTGCTATCGTGTCATGTGTTTTGGCCTGAGGAATGCGGGTGCAACCTATCAGAGATGCATGCAGAAATGCTTGCACGACCAGCTCGGCAAGAATGTGCAGGTGTACGTAGATGACATTGTCATCAAAACGAATAAAACACATACTCTGCTTGCCGACCTGGAGGAAACCTTTGCTAACCTACGCAGGTACAAAATGAAACTGAATCCGAGTAAGTGCACCTTTGGTGTACCAGCTGGAAAGCTACTCGGTTTTCTGGTTTCTAGTCGGGGCATTGAAGCCAATCCGTCTAAGATAAAAGCTATTGAAAGCATGTCTTTGCCGAGATCATTGAAGGATGTGCAGAAGTTCACGGGGTGTCTGGCGTCTCTGAGCCGTTTCCTGGGCCGGATGGGCGAGAAGGCTCTGCCTTTGTACCAGCTGATGAAGAAAAGCGACAAGTTTGTCTGGACTCCGCAGGCGGATGTGGCATTCAATGAGCTAAAAGCAATGTTGGCTAGCGCTCCTGTCTTGGCTAGTCCGCTACCCAAGGAGCCTATGCTGCTATACATTGCCGCGACTAACCGAGTAGTCAGCGTGGTGATAGTGGTGGAGCGAGAAGAAGAAGCCAAGAGTGTGCAGCGCCCAGTCTATTATCTCAGTGAAGTGCTGTCCAGTTCCAAGAAAAACTATCCACATTACCAGAAGATGACATATGGTGTGTACCTGGGCGCCAGGAAGCTGAAACATTATTTCCAGGAGCATCCCATCACTGTTGTGAGCTCAGCTCCCATCTCGGACATCATGGGTAACAAGGAGGCGAGTGGCAGAGTAGCCAAGTGGGCGATTGAGCTAGCCGCGTACGCTCCCGCGTATACGAGAAGAGAAGCAATCAAGTCTCAGGTACTGGCGGAATTTCTTGTGGACTGGGCCGAGATGCAGTATGAACCTCCCGCTCCAGTTTCCAACTATTGGAAGATGCACTTTGATGGCTCAAAGGTGAAAGAAGGCCTTGGTGCTGGCGTGGTGCTTACATCACCCAAGCGGGATCAGCTCAAGTATGTGTTGCAGATCCATTTCAAGGCATCCAACAATGTAGCCGAGTACGAGGCAGTGGTGCATGGTTTGCGAGTAGCAAAGGAGGTTGGTGTGCAGCGCATTATATGCTATGGCGATTCAGATCTGGTGGTGCAGCAAGTCTCAGGTACCTGGGATGCGTTGGATGCCAACATGGCATCATATCGCTTCCTGGTGCAGTCAATGACTGGGTTTTTCGAAGGCTGTGAGTTTCAGCATATTCACCGAGCAGAGAACGAAGCAGCAGACGAGCTATCCAAGTTGGGATCTTCTCGGCAGTCCATCCCGGCAGGGATTGCCTTGGAGCATTTGAGGAAGCCATCCATCAAGCCTTCCCCCAATTCGGAATCCATCTTTGTCCCTTCTCTGCCAAGTGAAGAATCTGACCCAATGGAGATTGAATGGGAGAGTGCTGCAGGGAACTCGGGGACTGCCACTCCTTACTCGGGGACTGCCACTCCCTACCCGGGGACTGCCGCTCCTTACTCGGGGACTGCCACTCCTTACTCGGGGACTGCCACTCCCTACCCGGGGACTGCCATTCCTTACTCGGGGACTGCCACTCCTTACTCGGGGACTGCCGCCCTCAACCCAGAAGCTGTTGCATTCATTGAAGAAGTTCTCGCCAATCGGTCTGGGCTGCAGAGAAGCGCTCCTACTCCTCCTATGCAACCAACAGAGCCTGTCCCAATGGAAATGGACGAACCAGTGTTTCCCGTGCGGGAGACACCGAGTTGGGCAATGCCCATATTATCCTTTCTAAGGGACGGCACTTTACCTGAGGATGAGGTGACTGCGAGGCAGATTCAGAGAAGGTCCAAGGGCTACACCATAGTCCGAGACGTGCTGCATAAGAGAAGTGCTACTGGTGTGCTGCAACGCTGTGTGAGCCCAGAGGAAGGAGAAGAAATCCTGGTGGAGATACATCAAGGGGAATGCGGGCATCACGCCTCTTCTCGGGCTTTAGTCAAGAAAGCTTTCCGGCATGGCTTCTACTGGCTCACTGCATTGCAGCAAGCAGAAGATATTGTGAGGAAGTGCACTGGCTGCCAGATGTTCGCAAGTAAGATTCACATGCCAGCTTCCGAGTTGAAAACAATTCCTATCACATGGCCCTTTGCTGTCTGGTGCTTGGATATGGTTGGTCCTTTCAAGCCGGCTAAAGGCAACATGACTCATATCTTGGTCATGGTGGACAAGTTCACCAAGTGGATCGAGGTGAAGCCTATTCGGAAGTGCGATGGAGTCACAGCTGTGAAGTTTGTGAAGGATGTGATCATGAGATATGGCTACCCGCACAGTATCATCACCGACAACGGCACCAACTTTGCAGAGGGGGCAATGGTGCGATTCTGCAGAGATAAGCATATCCGACTAGACGTTGCGTCAGTCGCGCACCCTGCCTCCAATGGGCAAGTTGAGAGAGCAAATGGGATGGTACTGGCAGGCATCAAGCCGAGGCTGATTGAGCCATTGCTGAAAACACCTGGGTGTTGGCTAGAAGAGTTGCCAGCGGTGTTGTGGAGTCTAAGGACTACCCCTAACCGGTCAACCGGCTACACGCCATTCTTCTTGGTATACGGGGCTGAGGCCGTGTTGCCAATAGACTTAGAGCATGACTCCCCCCGAGTAGCCCTCTACACTGAGGTGGAGGCGAGAGAAGCTCGAGAAGACGACGTAGACCTGCTTGAAGAAGCAAGAGAGCTGACTCTGTCACGTTCGGCTATCTACCAGCAAAACCTGCGGCGCTATCATAGCCGAAAGGTGAACCCAAGGGTTTTCCGAGAAGGAGACATGGTCCTTAGGCTTGTGCAGCGCACAGCCGGGATGCACAAGTTGTCTCCTCCATGGGAAGGGCCTTTCATTGTCAGCAAAGCGCTGCACAATGACGCGTACTATCTTGTAGATGTGCGCCCATCGCAGGCGAACAGGGCAGATAAAGCTGGAGAGGAAACCAAGCGTCCCTGGAATGTAGCTCTACTTCGTCGTTTTCATTCGTAAGCAAAGATGTGTATGTACCCTTTCATCCGAGTTGAAATTCTACTCTGCAATCTAAAATTGTTCTCGGGGACTGCCCTCGTCCAAAATTGCTCTAAGTGTTTTTACTCGGCTTGTTCCTTTGTCTATTCGGTTGCTCCACTTCAGAACTCAAAAGTGCATTGAGTACTGTGTTTAAACCTATATGCCAACTCTTCGACTCTGCTGCTGTCCGAAACCCGGCTTCATGGCAAGCAAGAGAACAAGCAAAAGGTCAATGAGCACACGAAAATCACTAAGGAAGAAAAAGTGCAGGAACCGAGTAGATTGTCGGTTACTTTTTGTTCTTTGTTTTCGTCTTCTCGGCTAAGTGGTGGGCTGCGTTATCATGATTGTTTCTAGCGGCTAAGTATTTGCAGCCCTGCTACTTGATTCTTGTGACTCGAATACCAAACAAGCGACAAGTCGCAGGTAGAGCAGAGATGAAAAGACAGGGTGAATAAGAAAAGCTACTCGGGGACTCGCATGGAAACACAACTCGGCATTAAGCCAGTGTCGTTCAAATTGATTAATGTCAACATAAACCGAGTGGGCATAAAAACTGAGTAGCAAGCAAGATAAAGATAGTCTGTTACATCTGCTCCCGGCATCCCGGGGATCTGATAAGTGTTCAAGTTGATAGAAAGTGCAGGTTGCTTCAAGATGGGGAGGCGTTGTTCTCGGCGCTGGCCTTGGCTGATGTTTCCTCGGCGGCAGTCTTGGCAGCAGTTTCTTCAGTGGCGGTCGCGGTAGCTGTTCCTTCGGTGCCGGCTTGAGTGGCATCCGCTTCCGTCTGCACGGCGGCGGATTCCTCCATCTCGGCATCCTCCTGGGTGGCCGCCTGCTCGGAAGTGGCCGTGGCCACCGAGACGGGTCCTGGAGCCGAGGAGGAGCCTGAAGCATGGCCAGGAGGAGGCACCGTGTCGTCGAGAGCAGCACCTGAGGAAGTGCCGAAGTCGAGTGGCTCGGAGTCGATGTGCGCCCCTTCGTCTTCGTCGCTACTCGCGACGACGGCGGCCTTTCCTTTCCCGGCCTTGCCCTTGGGAGATTCGAAGAAGTCACCAAGTTCTTCCTCTTCGTCATCATCTTCTTCGTCCTCGTACTCGGTGTCGGGTTCGGGGACGCCATCGATGTAGACCTCCGTCTCGGCGCATTCTGCGACATCATACGCAATCTGCTTGCGCAAGGCCACGCTCTCGGCATCCGTCTCCCACATGGAATCATTGCGCTTCCCGCGGATGAGCTGCATATCCAGGTTTTCATACCAGGACGCAATGCAGAGAAGCATCACGTCCGCACCAGCACGGGCTCCGGAGGCTCGCCACTTTTTCAACTCGGCCTTCACGTTCTCCAGCTTGAGGGCGAGCTCCCGCATGTTTCTTGGCTCGGGATCATGAGGCCAGAACAGCCGGTGGAGCTCAAAGCCCGCATGCATCAAATCAGTCCCGCAGCCGGCCAGCTGTTCGAAGTAACCTTTGAGCACCAGCAGGCTGTCCTCGATTTCAGCCCTGGTGTCAATTGGCTCACCCAGCGAAAGGCGAACTGCTCGGGCCTTGGCTACCGTAGGCGCAGAGGTAGAATCAAGACGAGGCCAGATATCTGAAATAGCAAGTGGCAAGATCAAAAACCGAGAAAGAAAAAAGGAAGCCGAGAAGGAATAAGACCGAGAAGAAAAGGTGCAATGAAGAGAAAACTTACCGATCAGTTGGCGGCGCAGCTGCTGCAGCTTGGTTCTCCAGGACTCCTCGTTGCCAATGTGCTTTGATTGGATCTGGCGCAGGGTGTCCATCTGAGCGAAAAGATCAGCATTGGTCTTCTTCAGAGTCTCGCATTCAGCCTCGAGGGCCCTCTCCTTGGCCTTGAAAGTGGTCTCGGCCTTGGCCTTCTCGGCGATTGCCTTGTCCCTCTCGGCGCCAATCTTCACGGCATCTTGGAGTGCCTTCTGAAGCTGAACCTGCAGCTTCTCCATCTCGGTGGTGTGGTCCTTCACCAGAGTAATGGCCTGGTCGGATAGCTGCTTCTCCACCTCCACTGGCTTGACGCAATCTTGGTGCGCCTCAGCAAATGACTTATAATCTTCTGCGAAAAGATAAGATGAGGTCAGTAAACGGGCAGAGAAGAACCAAACTCAAGGTCACACCGAGTAAACAGCAAACTCACCTTCAAGTTTCTTTATGGTGGCCTCGGCGTTCGCCACGAAAGTGCGGCATTTCTCATGTTCATCCGCCAAGGCCTTTAGTTTGTCTGCAGAAAAGGAAGGGTTAGCGCATAAGAAAGCAAAAGCGGGCGTACACATAAAACGCAGAAACCGCGGAGCCAAAGGCGTACCTTGCACTTCAGCCAGCTGTTGGGTGCTGGTGGTAGCATCTTTGCTCGCGGCCTCGGCCATTGCCTTCTCCTTCTCCAGTACGGCGATACGCCTCCTGGCGATGGAGTGGTTCCAGAGAAGGATGCGGTATAAGTTGGTCCGCTTAAGAACGCTATCCTGAAAACCGAGAAGAAAATGAGTTAGGCAAAGCAGAGAAGATTCGGCCCGAGTAGGAGGCTACTCGGAGAATATCCATCTACTCGACCCAAATCTCGGGGACTGGGGGTGATGGTAAGAAAGAAGAAAGGCGAGTAGAAGAGAAGAAAATTCAACTCGGAAAAGGCAAAAAAGACTTACTGCGTAGCTCTGTTCGATATCTTCGGCGTTCTTGCGGTGCAAGAACATCTTGGCTGCGAGGGTTGCGGTATCAGTTGAGACGGACATGGGCTGGTGTCCCAGGTCGATCTTGTTCCACTCCACGCGGTAGTGGTCGATGGAGCCAAGGGTCAAGCCGTGCCACTTCTCCTCTCCGAGAACCCTGCTGTCCCACTTGGCGCTGATGTGGCCAACAGTGTCCAGTACCTGCTCAAGACCCTTGGAGGTTATTGGCTTGTCTTGGGCTCCCCGAGAAGCAATATTGACGGGTTTGTTTTGAGCTGGATCGAAGGGAGGAGTATTCCTGGCTACAACTTTCCTTCCCTTCTGAATAGCTAAAGCTTTATCTTGGGGAGGGAAGCCGATGGTGTGTTGTTGGCTAACCTCAATCATATACTCCGGGTAGCAAGGCTGACCGGCAGCGCGAGCATCAGCCGAGAGCGCAGCAGGAATCGGGCCGGAGTCGCGGATCACGAGTGCTCCGCCTGCGGATGCGCCTTGGTCTCTGGCCCTCTTCTTCGTTTGCTCCTTCTCGATTTCCTGCTTCTCGAGATCCTCGGGTTTCTTCCCGTCAGTCTTGGCCTTTGCCTTCTCGGCGACTGCTTTCTCGGCAGCTTGCTTCTCGGCCTTCTTCTGATCAGCCCTGGCTTTCTTCTGCTCGGCCTTGGCTCTCTCAGCAGCTTCTTTCTCAGCTTTGACCTTCTCGGCGGCTTCCTCCTCGGCCCTGGCCTTCTCAGCAGCCACCTTATCGGCAGTCTCCTTCTCAGAAAGGCCTTTCTTGGAACAGTAATCCCTCAGAGCATCAAGGGCCTGTTGCTTGGCTGCTCGCCCAGGAGGGCTGGATGTGTCCTTGCTCTGAGGAGACGAGGAGGAAGTTGGTGGTGTAGGGCCTTGCGCAGTTGGTGGCGTAGGGCCTTGCGCAGTTGGTGGCGCCGCAGATCCATCGCCCGGTGCAGCTCCTGGCTGAACACTACTTGGTGCGCCGCCTGGCAGTGGGTAGACATCTGCTATGGTAGCATCCGCGGCGGTGTCGTCTGTCACCAGCTGCTCGGCAGTAATGTTCTCTTGTGCAGCAGCCTCGGTGGTGGGCTGCTCCCGTTCTACTTCTGGCCGCTCAAGGGCGGCGGCGTCTTGCATTTCTTGTTCTTGGGTCTCCTCGGCGTTGCTAGCCGGAGGAGAAGGGGGTCTCTCTTCGTGAACGGCGCTATCTTGCGCTGCCGGCTCTGGTTCTGCTCCTCGAGCATCACTAGCCTGTGCGTTGGTGGCAGCAGCATTGGCGGCGTCGTTCTCGTCGTCAACAAGGTCGATCAGGGGTACTGCTGTCTCCCTGCCTTGGTCGGACGCAAAGGCTGCGTTCGCATCCATGGCAGGACTGCAGAGAAGAAAGAAGTCAGGGATTGGAAGAAGATCTGGGAGAAAACAGTATTACGCGAGAAGGAGGGCAAACGAGAAGAGAACTCACGCAGTGGTGGATTTAAGCTGTCGTCGGGGTTTCTTTACAGTAACCTTCTTCTTCTTCTCGGCGGCCTCCTCCTTCTCGGCGAGCTTCTTCTTCTTGGCTGGAGGTGCCTGTACTTCGCTGCCGGTCCGCTTGCGGGTTTCGGGAGGGGCAGTAGACAGAGGTTGGACGACAAGGGGCGCATCGCCCTCGTTCTCGCCCTCATCCTCGTCGTCCTTCTCCGCAGCGGCCTCATCTGAGAAATTCAAAAGAGAAGAAGGAAGAATCAGGAACAGCAATGCAAGGGGTTGATGTTTCTCAGAAGCAAACAAGATGAAAATAACAATACCGTGAGAGCCTTCATCCGACCAAGTGCGGAGAGCATCGCGCTTGTCAGGAACGGGGCTGCTCTGTTCCGCGTCATCAGAGGGCAGCATGTCATCCTCCTCGCGATCGGCGAACCAGTTGTCCTCGAAAACTTCGCGACTCTCAATCAACTGTCGAGTAAGAGTCTGAAAGACAGAGAAGGATCATAAGTCAACCGAGTATCAGGATGGAACTCTACTCGGATAGGCGTGCAAACACAAAGCACACTAAGCCTATGCAGTTTTCTAAGTATTCTACTCGGATAGGCGTGCAAACACGAAGCACACTAAGCCTATGCAGTTTTCTATGTGTTCTACCCGGATAGGCGTGCGAACACAAAGCATACTAAGCCTTAGCGCGAGTCGACTAAGTGCCCTACTCGGTGCACCAGGTGATTGCTAGTCGGGGCGGAAAGGGAAGTTATCTACTCGGGAAGCAGAGGCGAAAGCAGAGTAGGAACAGCGTACCCGGGCAATCGGTTGCGTGCGGCTGTACGGGACGAAACCATACCGCCACTTCTCGCTAAGGCTTGTCTTCAGAATGTTCTTGGCATGATAGGCAACGTCGACGTCGTCGATTTCGACGGTGGTGGTCCTGGTGCAGTCGCGGGGGCCTCCCATGTAACACATGAGATGGCAGCGCTCCTGCAGAGGGAGCACTCGGCGCTTGATCCAGCACACCACCGGGTCGTCGTTCTTGAGGCCCAGTTTCTTCAGCTCGCCGAATCTGTCTTCTATCTCGACGGCGATTTCGTCGATGGTGGGCTTCTCCTTCCAGTTCGACCCGAGTGGAGCACGATTCCTCCAAGCGGGCAGGTTGATTCGATCATCAACCGCACCTCCTTCCGTGGCGGGAACATTCTTGACGTAGAAGAACGACTGCTGCCACATTCGGCAGGAATCCAGCCCCTGGATGCGGGGATGATTCGTCCCGGTCCGCTGCACCATCATGGCACAGCCCGTGTCGGTGGCGCGGCCGATGCCTGCGGCGTCTTTCTTCCCGACTGACTGCTGGCGAAGATTGAAATACCTGAGCCACGTATCAGTCGTGGGCCTGATGCCGAGGAAAGCCTCGCAGACCACCGCATGGTAGGCGAGGAAGACGACCGCGTTGGGCGGCAGATGATGCATCTGCAGCCCGAAGTGGTCGAGGAACTTGCGCAGGAAGTCGGAGGCGGGCAGTCCAAAGCCGCGCTCGAAGTGCGACATGAAGACCACCCGCTCGCCGTCCCGTGGAGCTGGCACGACCTCGTCGTCGGGTGCCCGGCACTCCACGCCGGGGGGAACCCTTCTGCTGGTCACGAGCCAGGCGAGATTGGCCTTGGTGACGGAGGAACCCGCCCAGCTAGCCTTGGCCATCGTTGCGAGTGGGAGGAGTGGATGGTTTTCGAGTGGAGTTGCTCGGTGGAGAGAGTCCGCGGCGGCGCGGAAGCTAGCGCGGCGGCGGAGGGCTCGGTGGCGAAGAAGAACAAGAGGCAGAAGGGGAAAAGTGCAGGGAAGGGGAAAAGGAAGTTACCGCGGGGGTATTTATATCTCCCTCGCGAGATTACCGTTACCACCGCGGTAGTGGGATCGACTGTGGCGTGTGGTGGGTCCTGTGGCCGGCTAGAAACGCACACAAGCGCGGGCTGCGCGCGTAACGGCCGCATTTGATCCCACCATCAGATCGTGGCCAGTAATTGCACGTGATGGGACATGACGGCCGGTGGGCCCACAGCGTAAAAACTGGACACGTGGCGTCGTGTCCTGGGCAACCAAACGACGAGGTCGTGGATGCTTGACACGTGGGCAGTGCCTGCGTGAAGGGCTGGATGTTGCTCTGCGCTGCAGAGGCTCAGTTCGCGAAATTTCGCTAAGTCTTTGTACTCGGTTACAGAGTAGAAAGCAAGTGCTACTCGGAAGAGAGGAAACTCAAGGTACTTTCCGGATAGCTACTCGGAGGACCTACTCGGCATCTTGAGGTTCGATGGCTGAGATGCAAAGGCTGGTTTTAAGCTGGCAGAGCCTAGTGAACAAGTTCGCAAGACTCAACCAGCTTCGGGGACTGCTGTCGGGGGTTACCCCCGAGTAGGGTAAAGACAGGTGGTAAAGGCCGCTTACAGAAGAGAGGTTTGGTCGAGTAGCCGACTACCGGGTACTCGCTGCCCGGTCGACTGCTACTCGGTCTCACCTCAAGATGACCAGAAGGAGATATCAATCAAGTTCTGCCCTGACGAGTAGAAGGTTTGGCCCGAGTACAATTGGCGGGAACCTTTGGCGGGAAACTACTCGGGCAGGAAGTCAAAGGAGCCGTTCTGACACAGGATCCCGCGTATCCTGGGTCCGTACTTGGCAGCATTCGAACTACTGTTCACGTGGGGACGGCCTGCCTGACAGTGACAGCATGGAAGCAGTCGGTGGCAGGATAAGGGGGGCCTACTCTGTGCCTAGGTACAGTGATACCAGTCTGTCCCCTAGTTTTGCCCAACGACTTTACAGAAGCAGCCAAGATCAACGACCAAAGCTGTCAGCGGGTACTCGGAGAAAGGACAGTGTGCACACTATGTCGACACTTGTCTAGGATTTGGACGTATCCGGCTGGGCACCGTGTATATAAGGTGCCCCGCCGCCTCCTGCGCGAGGCAGGCTCTCAGAGGTTCATCCAGAAACCCTAAGTTCTTAACCTAGCTCTACTCGGAGAGGAGAGAGAGGCTACTCGGTAGCGATACCATTTGTACTGTGGCTACTCGGAGAGACATCGTAATACATAGAGAAAGGCAGGAGTAGGGGTTTTACCTCCTCACGAGGGCCCTGAACCTGGGTATATCGTGTTGTTTGTGTTGTGTGGATCTTACCTCACGCGGCTACTCGTCGCGTGATCCCTCCCCGGACACCTCCAGCGTCCATCGTCCCCACATCTTTAGCCATCCCATGGCATCTGCCGTGACACCACCACGACATCCAGTATCCCCCCTCTTCTTCTGATCTTCTGAAATAGGGTATCTCGACGGTGCTTTTTCCATCAGATTTCTGGTTCCGGTGTTTCTTCTCACATAATTATTAAACATGCAAAATAAGATGAAATAACATAACTAATGTATCATAACATGAAATATATCGATGAATAGCAGAAAATAACGATATATAATAGTGATGCAAAATGGAAGTATCAGGTAGCTATGTGTCGCATCTCTCTCTCCCATGGTGTGATCTTTATATGATCATGATCTCTATAATCTAGTTGAATAAGTTGATGTTTCTCTTCATCTGTTATGCTACTCAAGTGGTTTTGTTATGAGATCTATTATACGTCGAAAACGTATCTCCTTTTCCGAACACTTTTCTTATTGTTTTCCTCTAAACTTGTGTGTTTTGGATACAACTAACACGGACTAACGCTGTTTTCAGCAGAATTACCTTGGTGTCTTGTCGGGGGGCTACCCCCGAGTAGGGGTAAGGCAGGTGGTAAAATGAAGATCAGGGTGCTATTTACCGAGTAGGCGGCTACCCGGGTATCCTCTACCCGGTAGTTTCTATTCGGTCATAAGTATTGAAGGCCAAAAGAAGATAAGGAGAAAGATTATAATCGTCCGGGTAGCGGTCAGGTGATCTGAGTAGATGGGCTGCAATACTACTTGGGCAAGAAGTCAATGGATCCGTTCTGACAAGATCACGGAGATCCCGCAGCCGTACAGGCGTGCAGTTCAACTTACGGAGCGCATGATTATCCGCGCAACGGCGTGACAGAGGGGACAGGGCGTGTCGGGGGGCCTACTCTGTGTGACTGACAGGGTGGACATGTCGTGTCAGCGGGACGACGCGGCGACTTCCCGCACCCGCGTCAGCGAGAAGCCGGAGGCGTGCTCTGCGCCACTGTGGAGATGTCGCATCATCGTACCTTTTATTCTTTGTTTACTCGGCTGGGCACCAGTATATAAGGTGCCCTGCCCCCTCCTGCGCGAGGGACGTTACGCGAGAGAGCATTTATTGCACGAGCGAGTGTTAGCAGTAGAGAGAGCAGAGAGTGGCTACTCGGCTGAGAGGCAACTTTGTACTGTGGCTACTCGGATATCATATATATAGAGACATAGGCAGGAGTAGGGGTGTTACCTCCACACGAGGGCTCTGAACCTGGGTAGTTCTTGGTGTTTGCAGTGTTACCTGAGCACGTCTACTTGACGTGCGATCCCTCCACGAATACCTACAGCGTCCATCGGCCCCAAACTTAAGCCATCCCATGGCATCTGTGTAACATCCCGGTGTTTGGGAAGTTATAAGGATCTAAATATAATATGTGCATTTGCAAAGCATGCATCTAAAAACACGGGAAATTTTGGCGTGAAAGTTTAAACAAACCAAAGTGACCAATGTTTCACTTGACATGATAAAATAGGACTAGATCATCGGGTCAAGAGTACAATTGGAGTGATCTTTATAAGTAGTATCTTAAGAAACCAAATCATATGGTTACACAAACCATAATTGGTTGTGACCAACACTAACTCTCAACAATCCTAATCTCAAGTCTATAAGTGACTTGAGAGAAGTCAACTAGGTATCTAGAACTCGAAGAGGGGTGAGTAGCCAAATCACACAGTTGATGATCTTACTTCTCCAAGTTAGTCATGTATAGCTGGATGATCTCATAAGTCCTGAAGGATGAATCTGAACAAGGAAGCAAACTTTTTTAAAGGAATACTAAACCCTGATCACTGCCTGTGATCTTTCCCAACTCTTTTCTACGTTCCTGCATGACCATGGCTACAAGAGAAGCAAACCAGGAGGGAGCCAAGATAAGAAGATATCAACTGAGGGGGGTGAAATCCTGGTGTTCGGTGTCATGCAAGAATAATTTGAGTACAGGACCTGATCAATCTTGTAAGAAGATTATTTCTGAGGGCATTAAACACTAGAGTTTCATTAGGTTAGATTATACAGGAACAAACTGGTAATTGACTCTACGACATCATCAGACAAGAAGTGGCAACTGGAGACTTATTCGCAAATACTATACCCTGGAGTGATCGAGGTTCCATCGATATTCTAATTCAGAGAGAGAGATCGGTACTGGAAGAAGGTGGAAATTTGACATGACCTCTAGACTATATTGGAGTTGAGGGGATCAAATTTGAATTATTTAAACTCAGGGATGTTTGAATTTGAAATTTGAGTTTCAATTTGAATTGGAAATTCAAATTGAATAATCAAGAAAATACAATTACCATAATCAAATGGAACCAATTAAGAAATAACAAATATTGGACATTTCCAATTTCATTGTGTATAAGAAAAAGAAAACAATTAACTTTATTAATAATATAACCATAATACAAAGTCTTTACAATAATCCGATAAATAGAAATTACAAGATCTATTACAAGCTGTCAATTACAAAATGAAATCCTAAAATAATTCTTGCAAGCCTTATAAATCTCCAATTGATCTTTTGTACCTGCAAAATAAACAAGACAAAACAAAGACAAATAAAAGATAAGATTAGTGGGGGTTAGTACTCTCAGCTAGGCAGTGAAGTGCACCGCTAATCGCATCATCGAGATTGGACTAAGCCAAGTTAATACCTGTTCATATCAGAGAAATAGCCTCGGTATAATCTCATTGGCTAGTCACTCGAAATACAAGTGTCAGTCCAGAATAAGTGCAACACAAGGATAAGACCAAGACCACCGAGCTCATCTGTCAAGAAATAGATCTAGGGCCATACACACAAGCACACAGCTTACACCACCATGCACAACTCTGTGCTATCAAAGCTACAGTAGCTGAATAAAAGGCCTGCAGCCGTGAAGCATAGGTGCAAATCACCATTTCTCTTCCACAACACCAACTCGAGCTCTAAGCTTACAACAACACCACCAGGAATCACACCACCAGAAATCTATCTCCACAAATTAATCCAATCACTAGGAAACCACATGACCATCAACCATACCACCCAAATCCCTGTTGTGAGAAGATAAACAGAGTAGATCCAGCAAGATCATCACAAGGTCAAGCAAGGAGCTGGAGGAGCAGACCTGAAGCACAACATCAAGACCACAAGCAGAACATGGAAATAGCTCAAGGGAAATGGATCAAGAAGCCAAGATCCATTAGGAAATCACAACCACAACATTAACACCCCAAGGTGATTTCTACAACCATCCTAGCAAGGGATCTTGCTAAAATATGCACAGAAAGTGGGCTGGGATTTATTTCCCTCAGTCTAGCATAGTGTTTCTATGCTAATCACATCACAGGGAATTAAAAGGTAGCATAGTATCTGTTCCTATATATAAGATTTCCTCAGAACAACATCACTGGATTTGGGATAATTAAAACAAGCATATATCTGTTCTTATCAGTTAAATGGCAAAGAGGGGACAAATTTACAAACCCTAGATCATACCACAGCAATACTCATTTTGTGCATGACCAAAATCTGGGCACATCCTAAAGGAGCACCTCAAGATGTAGTCAAGCAAACCATTGAGCACTTGGGCACAAACTAGGAAATGGTTAAACAAGATGCGTTAAGTCCCAAATAACCATACACATGAGTAAAGGCCTCAGGCTATGCATCATTGGCTTAGGGGCAAAGAAAACAAGTGCAAGCATCTGTTCTTAATTGATAAACCTCAAAGAAGTAAAAGAAATCATCTGTAGTCATCTGTTCTTATTATTTGATGCAAAGAGGCATCAGATAAGTAAGGTATAGATTTTTAGCAAAAGGATCCTGAGTAAAATAAACAGCCAAGGGTTACTGTATCATATCACACACACAGGGTTGCTGGGCACCAGATCTAAAGATCTGGTACCTCAAGGCAATTGCATCAGGACATGAAAACAGTAAAGGTAAACCATTGGTTGATGGCATATCCTCTGAATAAATATTCAGAGTAACACCTACCAAAATTAAGCACACCCATAGAAAGTATTGAAGTCACACATACTGGTGAGCTCTGTGCAATAGATAGCAAGCCACAGGGTTTAACCAAAGGGAGATATCCTAAGGGATCTCTTCACAGCATAGGCACTGGGAATGAATCCCAGATAAATTTTCCATCACAAGCACCAGGAATAATCCCAAGATGATTTCCACAACAAATTGCATCAGATAGATAATCCCTAAGTGCAAACTAATCCATCACAAAACCTACCAAATCCTTCACAGCCTTTGTACCATGGATTCAATCATCCATGGGAAATTTTTCCCAAAGCCAATCCAATCATTCAAAACCGCACAGAGGGATTCACAGGGAGGCATGGCATGAGCACAGGCTCGATGGCCTGGCTCCAGAGCAAAGAGAGAGGGGAGGCAGAGAACAGAGAGGATGAGAGGAAGAGAGAGGGGGGTAGGAAACTCACAGGTGGTCACCATCGTGGTGACCACATCCAGTTGGTGAAGCGCAGAGCGGGCGGCGTGGCACCGTGGTTGCATCCTGGGGAGCCGTCCCGACGGAAACCACCTCTCCGGAGCCGTAGCCATATGATCACGGGGCAACAAGGTGGCAGTGATCCATGGCATCGTGCAGGGCACGAAGGACGGCCTCAGGAGCAGCTCGGGGTGGCGGCAGAGGGATCCCACCGGAACCCTAGAATCGGCCAGGGTTGCACGCGGACGTTACAGTGAACCGATTCCAGATCAAAGGGGAGGAGATTGGAGAGCGTCGAACGGCGAATCGATTGCAGCCAGGGGCGGCGGCGGAGACCAACTGTGCTGGCCGGAAAAATTCAAGGAAGACGGCGGCGATTAGGGGTCGCGGGAGAGAGGGGAAGGGAGGAGACAGAGGTGCGCAACGGATGCGTGTGGGGGGTGGCCGCCTGCTCGGGTTCACCCGAGTGGGTTTGACCCAACCCACTGGTGGGTTGGCCCACCAGTCAGCCTGGGGGCTAAATGGTCTTTTGACCAATTTCATTAAAGAAAATAACAATAATAAAACTACATTAGTAAAAAAAAATCATCATCGTCAAAAATTAGAGAAATTAGAATTAAATAAAATCTTAAATAAATCCACCTATATAAATACTCTAATACTCTAACAGTTTAAATTCAGTTATATAATACTTGTTTTACCTTAAACTTATGACTTTAAAATAATTTTCATAAAATAAATAAAAACTACTAAATAATTGAAAATAATGTTATCCTTAATTCTTTATTTATAAATATCAACTTGTATAAACTTAATGGTTTATTTTTATAAAATTTATTAATCCTTCATTCTCTGATTTATGAAAGAAAAATAAGATAATTAAAACAAATCAAATTAATTAAGGAATGGAAAATAATATGTTCTTTAAGTCTTTAAAACCAAAACTATTCAAAACATTTTAGTACTTAATACTTAAATCTTAATCATTTAAAGTGTCCTTATTCTAACACTTAAGCACATCATTTAATTATTCTTTTCGATGTTTAATACCATATCTAGAGAAATGAGTATGACCTCATTTTATTATTTTAGAATTGCAATTAATATCTTCAAAAGAATTTAATTCATAAATGCAATTCTTACTTAATAGAATATAATCACTGGTTAAACTTAAAACCTTAGCATGTGATTTAATTGGGTATTGTAAGAAATTCCATTTTACTTAAGTAATACTTTTACATAAATAATTTTGCCAAAATCATAACAAATTATGTTTGTTTTCCTTAAAGAATTATCCTTATTAAGTTATCCACTTATTACTTGCATAAAAGTGAACAATATTGAATTCATTAATATACACATTTTAAAATCTTTACTAACCAAACATATGAACTAAAAACCTGAATAACTAATGAAGCAATCAACCAACTTAAGATCAAAACCTTAAGTGATGCAAGACATCACAATAAGAACTAAACAACAAACAACTCAAAACCAAGAAAACTTAATAAAATCTAAATATCGCAAAACGTAGCTTGATCATTTAAGCTTGGGTATTTTCGGGGTAAATCACGATGCATTCCATTACTATGCATAATAGCATCTTGCCAGTTTTCCAGTAGCCTTATCAGGTCTACTTTGCTATCTTTCAGATGTCGGGATTTCCTACGAGACCCTTGAACCCGAAGACAGGAATTGTTATGGTTATTTCAATCTCAGGCAAGTTCATCACTTGATCATATCCTTTGCAGTACTTCATAACAAACTAATTGCCAAAAACCCTATCTTTTTATCACCTAGTCTCAAAAGAATGCATGATCCTATTTTTTACAATAATATGACTAATTGAATGACTACCCGAGTGGTAGTGTTCTGTTTGGTGGGCGGATGGAACCATGGTAAGATGAATAGGTCAAAGGAAGGTTCCATCTGCACGGGAACGTATTACCTAGGATTAACCACAACTGCCGTCAGGATTCTTGCGCCGTAAATTCGCCGTTGACCATGGATCTTCTATGGGGGGAGTAAGTCAGCCGTGATACTTTTCGCGTTCGCATGTCAACGGGCTGCCAGAGATGTACGCTGTAGGTTCTGCGGGACTACATGCACATGGGTGGGATCCCTTAATTCCCACGGACTCTGCGGGTCTATGATGGTCTGCCAGGGGCGCGTAGATATCCATCGTGAGGGGTGGAATCAGGCGTTCAACCTGCTGGCAGAAATGGGTGGGCATGCGTTGTGCGGAGAGGCACGGTTTGGCTTGGACCAACAACCGGGCCCCACACCTGAGTGGGAGTGGACAGGATCTCGAGCCTGGTAGTGCAACATGGTCTTGGTCGTCCATGGGTAAAGTAACACACCTCTGCAGAGTGTAAAAGGATGTGGCATGTTACCCCTTGTTCCGGGAAGGAGCTGCGAACGCCGCAGGAAAGGCAACTCCATGAAAGTTCTAATCCTGTGAAGATCTGGCGGGCATAGTTTTCAGAATTAAAAGCAACCTCTTGAAGAAAGATTTTCAAAACCTTGCATTAGCTTATGACTCTTTCGAGTCTAAAGTTGTAGTTAGTGCATCGAACCACCCACTATATATCATGAACTTGCTGAGTAACACTCGTTACTCATTCGTTCCCGTTTGACCCCTGCTTAGAGTCGAAGCCTGAGGGAAGTCGTCATCATGAAGCCATCACTACCTCATGAAGATAGGGGAAAACATCCCCTACTTAGTCGGTAAAGCATCGACATCAACACCGCTGGTGGAGGAGAAGCTATCAAGGTGTAAGTAGAGACCATTCTCGAACTTAGCAGTTACAAGCCATAGTTTAGGGCTGACATCAGCCGTAGTGGATTAGTCCTGAGCTAGATTCTTCTCCAGCTTGGATCTTCGAATTGCTTCTTCTGATGTTTCATTTGTAAGAGTCTTCTTGATTCATCAAGGAGGTTCTCAAGTTTTTGTAATGAAGTTTGTATCCTATAGTTTGCCTGGACCTGCTATGTTTCTGTTGTACTACTCTGAGGGATGTAATATTCACGGACAAGTCCTTCTGTGAGTATTATGTCATCGACTTGCGCACTACACATGCAGTGGTGTGCTGGTTCTTCACAATCTGTCTTTACTCATCCATGACAGTTGGCGCCCACCGTGGGGCCAGCAGCGGCGCTAGCTGGGGTTCATATTCGGACAGGACCCGTTTCTGCTTCAGGGGAGCGCGTTGTCTGTGGCCTTGTCCACATATTCGGCTCCTTCAATTTTGTCACCGACAACGCCGGCGACTTCGGCGGCAGGCCCGTGCCTGCAGGCGGCTCGGTCCTTTCCTTCGGCGCGCATCTGGTTTACGTCGCCACCACCGTCATCCGCGAGTTCCCGGAGGAGGTGATCGTTGCGGGTGATCCTCCTGCTGTACTCGCTGCCCGCGGGAAGCCTACTGGCTGCTCTGCGGACAGCGTGGAGGTGATGATGACGGGCCCGGCTATCGATGTCGGGAAAGGCGCGGCAGTTGCCGCGGAAGTCATCGATGAGCCGGCTGCTACAAGGGTCCACAAGCCCTACGACATGCCCCAGAACATTCCGGGTTACGTGGCTCCCTCCACGTCCGCGGCTATACCAGTTGCTCGCGGTGGCTCCATCGAGCAGCTGGGCATGCCGCCTCCCACCGACCTCGAGCTCATGGCGTTGAGGGCGCAACTCGAGCAACAGCGTCAAGCGCTACGCGCGGAGGCCCAGGAGCTGGAGAAGGTTAGGCTTGAGCTTAACCTATATCAAAACGAGTACAACAGAGCACATGGCTTTACTCCCATTTCTAGGCTGCCTAGCAAGATAGGCGTTATCCGTCGCAACTTAGGCGCTAAACTAGCTAGAGATGGTAGGGCTGCTAGCCAAACTGCTAGTTTGAACACTGCTACTAGGCCCAAATATAGCTCCCCCACCAAAGCTCTTAGGGCTGCAGAGGCAGTTGCTGCTGAGTTGCCGCATCTCACTGGTGACGCGCGTGCTAGGCAGCAGGATAGGTTGAATGAGTTAGTGCTAGAAGCTGGCAGGCAGAACGAGGAGTTCCGGAAGGCCAATCCGGGAGCTGGCGTTTCTCAGGTCGTCCACTCGCATGCGGTCAGATCTATGGATCAGGCCTCATTGTCGCTTCCTGGCAATGAGAGGGACCAGAGTGTGAACTCTGGAAAGAACAAACAGATGCAGGTGTACGACCCGGCTGCCTCCGGAAAACAGCACGCTGTGGCGCGGCAGCCCGGTGAGAAACATAACTCTGCAGGAGCAGGCTATCAAGCCACTAAAGCTCACAGCAAGGGGCAAGGAGGAAACCGCGTGGGAACATCGCGGCATCATGCTACCAACCCGGTCCAGCAGAGAGTGCAGCAGCCAGCAGCTGTGCAGCCGCGAGTAGTTGTGGCAGCAGCCAACCCGGTGGCTCAACCCGATCCGGTGCCGCAAGACCGCTATGACGATGGGTACTCTGCAATGGAGATGGCCGGGTACGCTGATCCAAGAGACATAACTGATCGTTTGGGTGACCGCATGCTGGAGCCCAGCGATGCAAGATACAAGTTGGACCGGATTAATCGGTCAGCACAGATGGAGACGAGGGGGCCACCCGACCCAGCTTGCTTTGGTAACCGCATCATGGGGGAGCCTTCTGTGAACAAGTTCTAGTTGGCTAGAGGGACCAATGGCTATGATGGCAGCACCAAGCCGGAAGACTGGCTAAGTGATTACGTTACCGCTGTGCACATTGCAGGCGGCAACCGGAGATGGGCCGTGAGATACGTTCCCCAGATGCTGGAGGGCCCTGCCCGGATCTGGTTGAACAACTTGCCCAGGGACAGTATTAACTGGTGGTTGGACTTCTCGGAGGCTTTCATCAGCAACTTCACCAGCACGTACAAGAGGCCGAATAGGCCGCAGCAACTGTCAGCTTGCAAGCAGCGAGAAGAGGAGACTGACCGAGAGTACCTTACTCGGTGGAGCACACTGAGGAACACCTGCGAGGGTGTGAACGAGTCACAGGCAATCGCCTGGTTTGCTCAAGGCTGCAGGCATGGCGACATGTTGTGGCAAAAGCTGCAGAGAGAGATGCCGAGTACGCTCCCTGGGACGATCAAGATCGCCGATATGTATGCACTCGGTGACCCTACTCAGCCTTTACTCGATGCATTCGAGCCGAGAAGGAAGCACCATGATGGCGGCAGTGAAGGGGAACGTAGCATAGAAAACAAAAATTTTCCTATGCGAGAGACACCCGAAAGGCCAAGATCTAATCTAGGAGACGAAGTGTAACGGGCAACAAGAGGGTTAAGGAGAACACATACCCTCGAAGACTCAAAGTGGTACGAGATCAAATCTCGTTGTTGGCGTAGTCGTACTCACACCGATCCCGATAGCGAGAAGATGGCACCGCAATCCGGCGGTGCATCCGTGATCGGTCACACGTACGGTTGATGACGACCTCCGTTCCCTCGTTCCAGCGGGGCGCGGAAGTAGAGGATCCCTCGGAACTCCAGCAGCACGACGACGTGGTGGTGGTGAAGAATCCCACGGTCAGGGCTTCGCCAAGCCGGAGACCATGAAATGGAGCAGCGGGTGGAGGGAAAAGGAAGTGGCCAAGTGTGTGGAGGAGGGAGAGCTCTCACCCTCCTTTTATAGGAGAGGGGGGAGGCAGCCCAAGGGGGGTGCGGCCAGCCCCATGGTGTGCCCCCACCTCTTCCCTCATGATGTGAGTGGACACTCCACTCACACCCACTCATTTTCCTTTAAACCCCACTTAGAAAATCCAAGAGTTTTTCTTTAATAAATCAATAAAACATTTTTATTTCTTTATTTCAGCATTTGTTAATTCTATTAACAAACATTTGCATAAAGCACCTCGAATCATTTGTTAATTCTATTAACAACCATTCGATGAAAACCCCTTGAACTATTTCAATTTTCCCCGAAACAATTTCGGTGCTGTCCAAAATATTCTTTGATATTCCGTATCCTCTCAAATGCGTCATCGAACCTTAAGTGTGTCACCCTACGGTTCGCGAATAAGATAGACATGATCGAGACTCCTCTCCGATCAATAATCAACAGCGGGATCTGGAGATCCGTGATGACTCCTATATATTCAACGATGACTCTCGTGATCGTGTGAACCAACAACGCCGTGAACTATTCCCTTTGTCTCGCGACATTTTACTTGTCCGAGATTCGATCATTGGTATCAACCATACCTTGTTCAATCTCGTTACCGACAAGTACTCTTTTCTCGTTCCCGTGATATAACATCCTTGTGATCATATCACGTGCTTGCAAGCGGTTTCGATGTGATATCACCGAGAGGGCCCAGAGTATATCTCTCCGTCATTTGGATGGACAAATCCCACTCTTGATCCATGATCCTCAACTAATACTTTCCGAATACTTAACGACACCTTTATAGTCACCCTGTTACGGTGTGACGTTTGATGCCATCAAAGCACTCTTCCGGTATCAGTGATTGACATGATCTCAAGGTCTAAGGAATAAGTTACTTCGTATGTTTGATATAACAATGTAAACTAAATGACTTGATCGCATTGCTATATTCTCTTTGGGTATATGTTCATCACATCATTCTTCTAATGACATGACCCCGTTATTAATAACATCCAATGTTCATGATCAGGAAACCTTGATCATCTATTAATCAACGAGCTAGTTAAAAGAGAGGCTTTACTAGGAACCATTGTTTGTTTATTAAGCACACATGTATCAACGTTTCCGGTTAATACAATTCTAGCATGAGAAATAAACATTCATCATAAACAAGGAATAAGATAATAACCATTTTATTATTGCCTCTCGGGCATATTCCCTTCAGTCTCCCACTTGCACTAGAGTCAATAATCTAGTCTGTAAGCACTTAACACATATGGCGTACCAGTGTTATTACCATGCTTCGCATGTGGTAAACATTATCAAAAAGATCTGAACTGTTCAGGTCCTATTGTATTTGCATGTTCTTTGCGTCTACACGCATCACTCATTCTCTAATGAGATGGCTTTGTATATATATGGTCAATTGGTGAAAACTTAATTCCTCAGCTTAAAATGATGTCACTAACATTGTGAAAATGTAGCTTCATAGTGTTAGCATTCTTGGAAACTCACCAAGTTCCGGTGATACCTTAATTCCTCAGCTTAAACTGATGTTACTAACATTGTGAAAATGTAGCTTCATACTTTCAGCATTCTTGGAAATTCACCAAGTTCAATAAAGAACTCCTTGACACAAAATACGCTTATAATCAGTTGTCAACACAACGATATACTTTAGCCTTTGTTGTAGTATCTGTCAGAATATTTTAATTTTGAAACTCTTTCAAATCCAGCATGGAACTTTCTTCCATCCTATTGTGCTACCGTTCATCACATATTTTAATTGAGATAAAATTACTTGAATAAATGACAAGACTATTAGTGTAACATATTACAACTAATATTTTGTCATTACTATATAGGAAAACATATCCTTAGCATTTCTAAAATGACACAAGGATCTCTCCCACTGTTGTCTAATCATCATATGAATTATCCTACTATAACATTTTATAGCATAGGACTCATCTGGTTGTGTACATAGCATGAAAACATGACTTAGAAATCTCAATTTCAATGATGCTCATCATGTGTCAAAACACATGAATCTTGCTCAATTATTTTCCATGTGACAAGAACTCCTTCTTGTCATTTTCATATTGACTTACTTCAATATTTCATCTATGTAATTTGGCTTCAATCATATCAGGTGCGTCAATCCATCTTTTATAGATATCGATGCCCAATATCTTCTAAGCCTTTCATCAATATGAAAATCTTAACCGTGTTAATTTAAAATACATATTTTCCAATCAACCATATGTCATCTACATAAAGTATTGGAAATATGTCATAGCGCTCCCACTTAATTTCTTGTAACTCTACAAGCATCTTTATCATTCATGATGGAATCAAACTCTTTTGATAGCTTCATTAAGGTAAAGATTTCAACTTCGTTATGCTCACTTCAACCATTGAAGTGTGCATACCTTTCTAGCAACCTTTTTGAATTTTACAAAACTCTCAGACTGTGTCAAGTACACATCCTTGATAAAACTTCCTTGAGAGGAGAGTTGGTTTTGTTATTCAACTGCCATATCATAATATGTAACCTTTTGCTAGAACTATCCGCAAAGACTAAAGCATCACTACGGAAGATCAAAATCTTGTAGTAGTTAACTCTTTGAACTTCGTCGAAAACAACTTTTCGATAAGTACAATTTTAATAAGATGTAAAATCCATGTCTTTGTCGCTATATAGACCCTTTTGCTATCGTTAGGCATCATGCCTATCGAAAGGACTACCAAGTCACATACTTGATATTCATACAAGGATACTATGGCGGATATAATGACTCATAGTCAATTTTACGAAGCCGGGGCCCATCATTTGCTTCCTTTATAAGGTCCAGGTCCTTTTGTTGTCAAAACAACACTTTACACTTAAACCACAAGTTGTTCTAAGTACAAAGTTTTTGGACTTTTCTGGTACAGCTCGCAAACTCATTTGAAGTATCTACAACATTTGTAGTGTCTTCTACTTAGTCAAAATAGTAAACCCCGGAACAACTTCCAGTGCTGCGCTACTCTTGACATGATAACGAAGATTCTCTAATCTCGTTGAGTTTGTATTATGCTCCCACTCACTTGTTTCGCAAGAACTACTTTCTCGAGAAATCAACCCTTTCCGACAAACAACATTTGTCTTTTGGTTCGGTGATAGGAGAAATACCCAATGTTTTATTTGGGATAACCTTATAAACATATATTTATCCTATTTTGGTTGTAAACATTTTACACATGCTATGCATACCAAAACTTAAGAAAAATGACAATTCGGGTCATTACCCAAACCATATCTTATATGTTGTTAATTTCAACGGATCATGATGGTGCTCTTTTCAGTGTAAAAGCGGTTGTCACTAATGTATAAACTACAAAATTATAATGGCATTTTTATTAATCTTACCATGTCAAACAAGGTTTGATTTTGTCTTTTTTGAATACTCCAATCTAATGTGGGGTATTCGAGAAGTATAAGTTGTAGAACAATTCTGCAACTTCTCAGATGTTTTGCTAAACTTGTAACTCAAACTTTATCCTTTATGATCCAATCATAAATACTTGATTATCTTGTTACATTGATTTTAACTTCATATTAACAACCTTTTGAACCAATTCAAAATGTCAAACTCTGTTCCCTTTAAATAGATATACTCACATATCTACTCAAGTCGTCGAGAGAATTTTATGAAGGAAAAATTAACCCACCATACATGACTACACATAATGGACTATATACATCAATATGTATAATCTCCACTAAATTAGTCGTCCATTCTACTTTGGCCTATGAACGGAATTCTAGTCATCTTTTGGAAGAGGTCTCACAAGCGTCAATTTATTCAAAACAAAATGACTCCGGAAGTCCATCAATATGGAGTTCCTTCATGTTTTCCTTTCCGATATGAACTAAAATGGTGGTGTCACAATTTAAAGTGAAAATCTTTTATGTCTTGCAACGTTTAGCATTCAGTCTTATAGATGTTTACTTTACCAACATGATTTATATTAACATATCCATCAATTATGGAATATGGTCATCGTTTGAAAAATCTCATTTGTTCTCACAAAAGACTAGAACAAAATAACAACTTATTAAGTTCTTAAAATAAATCTTGAATGTTTGGTTCGATACTACAATGAACACAATAACACTTTATTTATGTTCTTGTCATAATCGATTCCACATCTATTACTAGTTCTTTTTAGGCCCTTGTATTTCTTGCATTGCGTTGCTTTGTATGACAACTCATACCAACCAATGTGGTATCAAAATACCCAAAAATACTTTGTTAACTAGTAATACATCTATAACTTGTATATAAAGTATATACTCCTGAGCTGGACTTTTCCAGTTATCTTCTTTTCTGCCATATATCTATTTGTAATTCTATTTTCAATATTCCCTTTCCTTTATAGAAGAATCATTCAAAATCAAACAATGCTAGTCTTACTAGCTCATTTTCTTTGGTGTGTTAGTCATATACTATCACCCATTGAGTCATACTTTGAGTTTGATTGTTCTACTAATATCACCATATTAATAGCATTCTTCTAGATTCCACTCTTAGCAATTTCCAAGTAAGGTAAACTACTTTACCCATACTTCTAATCCATCCCCTCATAACAATTTTATGATTAAGCTACTATAGCTCGAAGGAAGGGATTTAGAGGATAATTTTGAGCGCCCAACTTCTTGGAATATTCAAACGCCTAGCGTCTTCAATCATTGCATATATTCAGATAATATAAGCAAACATTGTCACGCTAAATTTGCATATATTCAGATAATATAAGCAAACATTGTCACGCTCAATTATACTCAGTCATGTTGCCACAAATAAGTTTCTAGATATCAATATATCTTTCACTTGATTGTTTCTGAAAACAACTCTTTTCAGTTCCTAAATCACCTTGATCAACAAAACATTCTTTTGAAGATAAAGTAATACGGAAGCAACCATGACTCTGGATTCTAAGTAGGAATTATTTGCTCTCTAGATTAATCAATCATTAACCACATGGAGCTAGGTAGGAAATACCAAAAATCTACAATAGGACTCAATTTTAAATTTCACTAATACGGTACCAATCTTAAATGGTATTTACCAGATCATAACAGTTATATCTCAATTAACAATCTAAGTGTAAGGTAGTTATGTGGATGCCAATGAATACTACAATTTGTGCAAATTCAATTTGATTTGTTGTTCATGATAAATAAGTTCAAGTTAATTCAAAAAATTAAACCATGAACTCCCACTCAAAAACAACATCCCTCTTAGTCGTCTTTAGTGATTACACGAACCAAATTCACTACACCAAAACCGATCATCACATGAGATGATGTAGCTTCAAAGGCGAACATCTACATGTTCATCATATCATCCATATGACTCATGCTTTACCTTTCGGTTACGTGTTCCGAGGCCATGTCTGTACATGCTAGGCTCGCCAAGTAGAACCGTAGTATTGCGTGTGTTTCAAGGCCATGTCTGTACATGCTAGGCTTGAAAACACCCGTTGTATGCGAACGTTGAGTCTGTCACACCCGATCATCACGTGGTGTCTCGAAACGACGAACTTTCTTAACGGTGCATACTTTAAGGAAGAACACATTATTATCTTGATATTAAGTGAGAGGGATCATCTTATAATGCTACCATCGTTATCTAAGCAAAACAAGATGCATAAAAAGGATTAACATCACAGACATCACATGAAAGGATAACGTGATATGATATGGTCCTCCTTGCACTTGATCTCCATCATGTGCATTATGGTATGATCTCAATCATTCCACCGGCGTGGTACCAAGTACCATGGTACCCCAAACTTGATTGTCCATCAATAAGAAGACAACCATATGGATACCTTCCGGTATATCAATAATTTACAAAATAGATCATCTCATAATCAAATTTGTAATATTGACCATATCACATCACATGCCCAGCAAAAACTAGTTAGACGCTTCTAATTTATTTTTGCATATTTTACGTGGCTTAGGGCTTTCGATGATAGAACCGTTCATAGCTACGAACATCAACCACAACGTTGATAAACACATTTTTAACAACCCTTCATAGATTAGATCTTAACTATAGTAGGAGAAACAGACACCCGCAAGCCACTTATGCAATACAAGTTGCATGTCAGTTGTGGAACAAGTCTCATGTACGTGGACATGTAAGGTTAGTCCGGGCCGCTTCATCCCACTATGCCACTAAGATCATAAAATAATCAAGGAGGTAATAACATGATCATCAACGCCCACATACACCTATGTGTTCTACCCGTACAAAACATCTACGCATAGATCCGGCTCTGATACCACTGAAGGGGAACGTAGCATAGAAAACAAAAAATTTCCTATGCGAGAGACACCCGAAAGGCCAAGATCTAATCTAGGAGACGAAGTGTAACGGGCAACAAGAGGGTTAAGGAGAACACATACCCTCGAAGACTCAAAGTGGTACGAGATCAAATCTCGTTGTTGGCGTAGTCGTACTCACACCGATCCCGATAGCGAGAAGATGGCACCGCAATCCGGCGGTGCATCCGTGATCGGTCACACGTACGGTTGATGACGACCTCCGTTCCCTCGTTCCAGCGGGGCGCGGAAGTAGAGGATCCCTCGGAACTCCAGCAGCACGACGACGTGGTGGTGGTGAAGAATCCCACGGTCAGGGCTTCGCCAAGCCGGAGACCATGAAATGGAGCAGCGGGTGGAGGGAAAAGGAAGTGGCCAAGTGTGTGGAGGAGGGAGAGCTCTCACCCTCCTTTTATAGGAGAGGGGGGAGGCAGCCCAAGGGGGGTGCGGCCAGCCCCATGGTGTGCCCCCACCTCTTCCCTCATGATGTGAGTGGACACTCCACTCACACCCACTCATTTTCCTTTAAACCCCACTTAGAAAATCCAAGAGTTTTTCTTTAATAAATCAATAAAACATTTTTATTTCTTTATTTCAGCATTTGTTAATTCTATTAACAAACATTTGCATAAAGCACCTCGAATCATTTGTTAATTCTATTAACAACCATTCGATGAAAACCCCTTGAACTATTTCAATTTTCCCCGAAACAATTTCGGTGCTGTCCAAAATATTCTTCGATATTCCGTATCCTCTCAAATGCGTCATCGAACCTTAAGTGTGTCACCCTACGGTTCGCGAATAAGATAGACATGATCGAGACTCCTCTCCGATCAATAATCAACAGCGGGATCTGGAGATCCGTGATGACTCCTATATATTCAACGATGACTCTCGTGATCGTGTGAACCAACAACGCCGTGAACTATTCCCTTTGTCTCGCGACATTTTACTTGTCCGAGATTCGATCATTGGTATCAACCATACCTTGTTCAATCTCGTTACCGACAAGTACTCTTTTCTCGTTCCCGTGATATAACATCCTTGTGATCATATCACGTGCTTGCAAGCGGTTTCGATGTGATATCACCGAGAGGGCCCAGAGTATATCTCTCCGTCATTTGGATGGACAAATCCCACTCTTGATCCATGATCCTCAACTAATACTTTCCGAATACTTAACGACACCTTTATAGTCACCCTGTTACGGTGTGACGTTTGATGCCATCAAAGCACTCTTCCGGTATCAGTGATTGACATGATCTCAAGGTCTAAGGAATAAGTTACTTCGTATGTTTGATATAACAATGTAAACTAAATGACTTGATCGCATTGCTATATTCTCTTTGGGTATATGTTCATCACATCATTCTTCTAATGACATGACCCCGTTATTAATAACATCCAATGTTCATGATCAGGAAACCTTGATCATCTATTAATCAACGAGCTAGTTAAAAGAGAGGCTTTACTAGGAACCATTGTTTGTTTATTAAGCACACATGTATCAACGTTTCCGGTTAATACAATTCTAGCATGAGAAATAAACATTCATCATAAACAAGGAATAAGATAATAACCATTTTATTATTGCCTCTCGGGCATATTCCCTTCAGTCTCCCACTTGCACTAGAGTCAATAATCTAGTCTGTAAGCACTTAACACATATGGCGTACCAGTGTTATTACCATGCTTCGCATGTGGTAAACATTATCAAAAAGATCTGAACTGTTCAGGTCCTATTGTATTTGCATGTTCTTTGTGTCTACACGCATCACTCATTCTCTAATGAGATGGCTTTGTATATATATGGTCAATTGGTGAAAACTTAATTCCTCAGCTTAAAATGATGTCACTAACATTGTGAAAATGTAGCTTCATAGTGTTAGCATTCTTGGAAACTCACCAAGTTCCGGTGATACCTTAATTCCTCAGCTTAAACTGATGTTACTAACATTGTGAAAATGTAGCTTCATACTTTCAGCATTCTTGGAAATTCACCAAGTTCAATAAAGAACTCCTTGACACAAAATACGCTTATAATCAGTTGTCAACACAACGATATACTTTAGCCTTTGTTGTAGTATCTGTCAGAATATTTTAATTTTGAAACTCTTTCAAATCCAGCATGGAACTTTCTTCCATCCTATTGTGCTACCGTTCATCACATATTTTAATTGAGATAAAATTACTTGAATAAATGACAAGACTATTAGTGTAACATATTACAACTAATATTTTGTCATTACTATATAGGAAAACATATCCTTAGCATTTCTAAAATGACACAAGGATCTCTCCCACTGTTGTCTAATCATCATATGAATTATCCTACTATAACATTTTATAGCATAGGACTCATCTGGTTGTGTACATAGCATGAAAACATGACTTAGAAATCTCAATTTCAATGGTGCTCATCATGTGTCAAAACACATGAATCTTGCTCAATTATTTTCCATGTGACAAGAACTCCTTCTTGTCATTTTCATATTGACTTACTTCAATATTTCATCTATGTAATTTGGCTTCAATCATATCAGGTGCGTCAATCCATCTTTTATAGATATCGATGCCCAATATCTTCTAAGCCTTTCATCAATATGAAAATCTTAACCATGTTAATTTAAAATACATATTTTCCAATCAACCATATGTCATCTACATAAAGTATTGGAAATATGTCATAGCGCTCCCACTTAATTTCTTGTAACTCTACAAGCATCTTTATCATTCATGATGGAATCAAACTCTTTTGATAGCTTCATTAAGGTAAAGATTTCAACTTCGTTATGCTCACTTCAACCATTGAAGTGTGCATACCTTTCTAGCAACCTTTTTGGATTTTACAAAACTCTCAGACTGTGTCAAGTACACATCCTTGATAAAACTTCCTTGAGAGGAGAGTTGGTTTTGTTATTCAACTGCCATATCATAATATGTAACCTTTTGCTAGAACTATCCGCAAAGACTAAAGCATCACTACGGAAGATCAAAATCTTGTAGTAGTTAACTCTTTGAACTTCGTCGAAAACAACTTTTCGATAAGTACAATTTTAATAAGATGTAAAATCCATGTCTTTGTCGCTATATAGACCCTTTTGCTATCGTTAGGCATCATGCCTATCGAAAGGACTACCAAGTCACATACTTGATATTCATACAAGGATACTATGGCGGATATAATGACTCATAGTCAATTTTACGAAGCCGGGGCCCATCATTTGCTTCCTTTATAAGGTCCAGGTCCTTTTGTTGTCAAAACAACACTTTACACTTAAACCACAAGTTGTTCTAAGTACAAAGTTTTTGGACTTTTCTGGTACAGCTCGCAAACTCATTTGAAGTATCTACAACATTTGTAGTGTCTTCTACTTAGTCAAAATAGTAAACCCCGGAACAACTTCCAGTGCTGCGCTACTCTTGACATGATAACGAAGATTCTCTAATCTCGTTGAGTTTGTATTATGCTCCCACTCACTTGTTTCGCAAGAACTACTTTCTCGAGAAATCAACCCTTTCCGACAAACAACATTTGTCTTTTGGTTCGGTGATAGGAGAAATACCCAATGTTTTATTTGGGATAACCTTATAAACATATATTTATCCTATTTTGGTTGTAAACATTTTACACATGCTATGCATACCAAAACTTAAGAAAAATGACAATTCGGGTCATTACCCAAACCATATCTTATATGTTGTCAATTTCAACGGATCATGATGGTGCTCTTTTCAGTGTAAAAGCGGTTGTCACTAATGTATAAACTACAAAATTATAATGGCATTTTTATTAATCTTACCATGTCAAACAAGGTTTGATTTTGTCTTTTTTGAATACTCCAATCTAATGTGGGGTATTCGAGAAATATAAGTTGTAGAACAATTCTGCAACTTCTCAGATGTTTTGCTAAACTTGTAACTCAAACTTTATCCTTTATGATCCAATCATAAATACTTGATTATCTTGTTACATTGATTTTAACTTCATATTAACAACCTTTTGAACCAATTCAAAATGTCAAACTCTGTTCCCTTTAAATAGATATACTCACATATCTACTCAAGTCGTCGAGAGAATTTTATGAAGGAAAAATTAACCCACCATACATGACTACACATAATGGACTATATACATCAATATGTATAATCTCCACTAAATTAGTCGTCCATTCTACTTTGGCCTATGAACGGAATTCTAGTCATCTTTTGGAAGAGGTCTCACAAGCGTCAATTTATTCAAAACAAAATGACTCCGGAAGTCCATCAATATGGAGTTCCTTCATGTTTTCCTTTCCGATATGAACTAAAATGGTGGTGTCACAATTTAAAGTGAAAATCTTTTATGTCTTGCAACGTTTAGCATTCAGTCTTATAGATGTTTACTTTACCAACATGATTTATATTAACATATCCATCAATTATGGAATATGGTCATCGTTTGAAAAATCTCATTTGTTCTCACAAAAGACTAGAACAAAATAACAACTTATTAAGTTCTTAAAATAAATCTTGAATGTTTGGTTCGATACTACAATGAACACAATAACACTTTATTTATGTTCTTGTCATAATCGATTCCACATCTATTACTAGTTCTTTTTAGGCCCTTGTATTTCTTGCATTGCGTTGCTTTGTATGACAACTCATACCAACCAATGTGGTATCAAAATACCCAAAAATACTTTGTTAACTAGTAATACATCTATAACTTGTATATAAAGTATATACTCCTGAGCTGGACTTTTCCAGTTATCTTCTTTTCTGCCATATATCTATTTGTAATTCTATTTTCAATATTCCCTTTCCTTTATAGAAGAATCATTCAAAATCAAACAATGCTAGTCTTACTAGCTCATTTTCTTTGGTGTGTTAGTCATATACTATCACCCATTGAGTCATACTTTGAGTTTGATTGTTCTACTAATATCACCATATTAATAGCATTCTTCTAGATTCCACTCTTAGCAATTTCCAAGTAAGGTAAACTACTTTACCCATACTTCCAATCCATCCCCTCATAACAATTTTATGATTAAGCTACTATAGCTCGAAGGAAGGGATTTAGAGGATAATTTTGAGCGCCCAACTTCTTGGAATATTCAAACGCCTAGTGTCTTCAATCATTGCATATATTCAGATAATATAAGCAAACATTGTCACGCTAAATTTGCATATATTCAGATAATATAAGCAAACATTGTCACGCTCAATTATACTCAGTCATGTTGCCACAAATAAGTTTCTAGATATCAATATATCTTTCACTTGATTGTTTCTGAAAACAACTCTTTTCAGTTCCTAAATCACCTTGATCAACAAAACATTCTTTTGAAGATAAAGTAATACGGAAGCAACCATGACTCTGGATTCTAAGTAGGAATTATTTGCTCTCTAGATTAATCAATCATTAACCACATGGAGCTAGGTAGGAAATACCAAAAATCTACAATAGGACTCAATTTTAAATTTCACTAATACGGTACCAATCTTAAATGGTATTTACCAGATCATAACAGTTATATCTCAATTAACAATCTAAGTGTAAGGTAGTTATGTGGATGCCAATGAATACTACAATTTGTGCAAATTCAATTTGATTTGTTGTTCATGATAAATAAGTTCAAGTTAATTCAAAAAATTAAACCATGAACTCCCACTCAAAAACAACATCCCTCTTAGTCGTCTTTAGTGATTACACGAACCAAATTCACTACACCAAAACCGATCATCACATGAGATGATGTAGCTTCAAAGGCGAACATCTACATGTTCATCATATCATCCATATGACTCATGCTTTACCTTTCGGTTACGTGTTCCGAGGCCATGTCTGTACATGCTAGGCTCGCCAAGTAGAACCGTAGTATTGCGTGTGTTTCAAGGCCATGTCTGTACATGCTAGGCTTGAAAACACCCGTTGTATGCGAACGTTGAGTCTGTCACACCCGATCATCACGTGGTGTCTCGAAACGACGAACTTTCTTAACGGTGCATACTTTAAGGAAGAACACATTATTATCTTGATATTAAGTGAGAGGGATCATCTTATAATGCTACCATCGTTATCTAAGCAAAACAAGATGCATAAAAAGGATTAACATCACAGACATCACATGAAAGGATAACGTGATATGATATGGTCCTCCTTGCACTTGATCTCCATCATGTGCATTATGGTATGATCTCAATCATTCCACCGGCGTGGTACCAAGTACCATGGTACCCCAAACTTGATTGTCCATCAATAAGAAGACAACCATATGGATACCTTCCGGTATATCAATAATTTACAAAATAGATCATCTCATAATCAAATTTGTAATATTGACCATATCACATCACATGCCCAGCAAAAACTAGTTAGACGCTTCTAATTTATTTTTGCATATTTTACGTGGCTTAGGGCTTTCGATGATAGAACCGTTCATAGCTACGAACATCAACCACAACGTTGATAAACACATTTTTAACAACCCTTCATAGATTAGATCTTAACTATAGTAGGAGAAACAGACACCCGCAAGCCACTTATGCAATACAAGTTGCATGTCAGTTGTGGAACAAGTCTCATGTACGTGGACATGTAAGGTTAGTCCGGGCCGCTTCATCCCACTATGCCACTAAGATCATAAAATAATCAAGGAGGTAATAACATGATCATCAACGCCCACATACACCTATGTGTTCTACCCGTACAAAACATCTACGCATAGATCCGGCTCTGATACCACTGAAGGGGAACGTAGCATAGAAAACAAAAAATTTCCTATGCGAGAGACACCCGAAAGGCCAAGATCTAATCTAGGAGACGAAGTGTAACGGGCAACAAGAGGGTTAAGGAGAACACATACCCTCGAAGACTCAAAGTGGTACGAGATCAAATCTCGTTGTTGGCGTAGTCGTACTCACACCGATCCCGATAGCGAGAAGATGGCACCGCAATCCGGCGGTGCATCCGTGATCGGTCACACGTACGGTTGATGACGACCTCCGTTCCCTCGTTCCAGCGGGGCGCGGAAGTAGAGGATCCCTCGGAACTCCAGCAGCACGACGACGTGGTGGTGGTGAAGAATCCCACGGTCAGGGCTTCGCCAAGCCGGAGACCATGAAATGGAGCAGCGGGTGGAGGGAAAAGGAAGTGGCCAAGTGTGTGGAGGAGGGAGAGCTCTCACCCTCCTTTTATAGGAGAGGGGGGAGGCAGCCCAAGGGGGGTGCGGCCAGCCCCATGGTGTGCCCCCACCTCTTCCCTCATGATGTGAGTGGACACTCCACTCACACCCACTCATTTTCCTTTAAACCCCACTTAGAAAATCCAAGAGTTTTTCTTTAATAAATCAATAAAACATTTTTATTTCTTTATTTCAGCATTTGTTAATTCTATTAACAAACATTTGCATAAAGCACCTCGAATCATTTGTTAATTCTATTAACAACCATTCGATGAAAACCCCTTGAACTATTTCAATTTTCCCCGAAACAATTTCGGTGTTGTCCAAAATATTCTTCGATATTCCGTATCCTCTCAAATGCGTCATCGAACCTTAAGTGTGTCACCCTACGGTTCGCGAATAAGATAGACATGATCGAGACTCCTCTCCGATCAATAATCAACAGCGGGATCTGGAGATCCGTGATGACTCCTATATATTCAACGATGACTCTCGTGATCGTGTGAACCAACAAGGCCGTGAACTATTCCCTTTGTCTCGCGACATTTTACTTGTCCGAGATTCGATCATTGGTATCAACCATACCTTGTTCAATCTCGTTACCGACAAGTACTCTTTTCTCGTTCCCGTGATATAACATCCTTGTGATCATATCACGTGCTTGCAAGCGGTTTCGATGTGATATCACCGAGAGGGCCCAGAGTATATCTCTCCGTCATTTGGATGGACAAATCCCACTCTTGATCCATGATCCTCAACTAATACTTTCCGAATACTTAACGACACCTTTATAGTCACCCTGTTACGGTGTGACGTTTGATGCCATCAAAGCACTCTTCCGGTATCAGTGATTGACATGATCTCAAGGTCTAAGGAATAAGTTACTTCGTATGTTTGATATAACAATGTAAACTAAATGACTTGATCGCATTGCTATATTCTCTTTGGGTATATGTTCATCACATCATTCTTCTAATGACATGACCCCGTTATTAATAACATCCAATGTTCATGATCAGGAAACCTTGATCATCTATTAATCAACGAGCTAGTTAAAAGAGAGGCTTTACTAGGAACCATTGTTTGTTTATTAAGCACACATGTATCAACGTTTCCGGTTAATACAATTCTAGCATGAGAAATAAACATTCATCATAAACAAGGAATAAGATAATAACCATTTTATTATTGCCTCTCGGGCATATTCCCTTCAGGCAGACGCCAGGATCTCTGCAACAAGCGCAGAGGTGACCGCCTCGATACTCGGTATGATGCCGAAGAAGTGAATGCTGTGAATCAAGACCCTGCGGCTGCTGGGAGTAGCCAAAAGCAGAAAACTGCTGGAGCCCAATACGGGCAGAACCAGAATTAGGGCCAAGGCATGAAGAAACCATACAGTGCTCCTCAGCAAGGTAGCGGCAACCCGGATGCAGGAGATGCTCAGAGATTTATCTTTGAGAACATGAAAGATGGGCCATGCAGCTTCCATACTCGGCATCCGAGTAGGCCAGCCAACCACACTACCCGGCAATGCAGCTGGTGGGATCGCATCAAGAGTGAAGGCTTTGGTCTACTGCCTCCTCCTCCTCCTCCTCTGCGGCCTGCGAATGCCAATGTGCAGCCTATTCGGGCAGCTGCTCCCAGGCATGCAGTAAATCCAAGAAGGGAGAATGTGAACCAAGTGGCTCAGGGAGCCAACCGCAACTACAACTACGACAACCGCAATGACCACAACCGCAACTACTACACCCGCAACAACAACAGGAACAACAACAACAACAACAACAACAACAACAACAACAACAACAACAACAATAACAACAACGACAACAATGGTGGTGGAGACCGCAACCAGTACCAGGAGCACCATGAGAGCTACATGGTATTCACCACCGAGCCAGACGACAAGCAGTCGCTGCACATGCGTGCGATGGAGGTAAATGCAGTGATCCCAGCTGTGCCTCACTACCTGCTCTGGTGCGAGCAAGAGATTACTTGGTCCAGAGCTGATCGTCCCAAGGTGATTCCCAATCCGGGTACATATGCTCTGGTAGTGGATCCCACCTTCCTGGGGATCACGAAGAATGTCAGGTTCAGCAAAGTGCTGATTGATAATGGCAGCAGCATAAACATCATGTACCGAGATACCCTGGAGAAGCTCGGCCTTGCCGAGAACATGCTGCTACCCAGCAGGACTACTTTCCATGGCATTCTGCCGGGAGTGTCTTGCGCTCCAATCGGCCGCATCTGGGTAGATGTCCTATTCGGCACCAGGGTGAACTGCCGCACTGAGTGCCTGCAGTTCGAAGTGGTTGATCTTCAGAGCCCCTACCATGCTCTACTCGGTAGGCCTGCGCTCACCAAGTTCATGGACTCAACCCATGCAAAACTACCTGAAGATGAAGCTACCTGGTGCCAATGGTGTCATCACCATCTCGGGTGATTACAAGCGTTCCTTGGAGTGCGCGTCTGCTGGTTCTCTACTGGCAGAGTCCATGCTCATTGCTGGTGAGAAGAAGAAGATACATGAGGTGGTTGCTATGGCCCAAGCAGCGCAAGTCGGTATGCCTGGCATGCCGGGTACTCAATCTGGAGCAGCTTTCCAGGCCTCCCAGGAAACCAAGAAGGTGCAGGTGGACCCTGAGTTCCCAGACCGTGTTGCCATCATTGGCGCCGGGTTGGGCGAGAAATAGGAAAGCGAGCTCATCCACTTCCTCTGTGAGAATCGGGATGTCTTCGCATGGTCCAATGAGAACTTGCCGGGTGTCCCGAGGGAGTTGGTTGAGCACTCGCTACATGTGCGTCCTGACGCCAAGCCGGTTAAGCAGGCTATGCGCCGCTTTGGTGATGAGAGGAGGAAAGCTATCGGTGATCAGATCACCAAGTTGCTGATAAGCGGATTCATCATGGAGGTACTGCATCCGGATTGGCTGGCCAATCCGGTCATGGTTGAGAAGAAGAAGGAGGACCCCAAGGCCGAGACTGCATGGCGCATGTGCGTGGACTACACCGACCTGAACAAGGCCTGACCCAAGGACCCATTCCCGCTACCCCGCATAGATCAGGTGATCAATTCCACTGCCGGGTGTGAACTTTTGTCTTTCATTGATGCCTACTCTGGTTTTCACCAGATACCTCTTAATCCGGCTGATCAAATAAAGACTGCTTTTATTACCCCGTACGGGGCTTATTGCTATCGTGTCATGTTCTTTGGGTTGCGGAATGCTGGGGCTACCTATCAGAGATGCATGCAGAAATGCTTGCATGATCAAATTGGCAAAAATGTGCAGGTGTACGTAGATGACATTGTCATCAAAACGAAAGAAACACATACTCTGCTTCGTGACATCGAGGAAACTTTTGCTAACGTGCGCAAGTACAGGATGAAACTGAATCCGACTAAATGCACCTTTGGCGTCCCGGTTGGCAAGTTACTCGTCTTCTTAGTATCCAATCGGGGCATTAAGGCCAATCCTTCAAAGATAAAAGCTATCAAGAGCATGTCTTTGCCAAGATCACTAAAGGATGTGCAAAAGTTTACCGGGTGCTTGGCTTCTCTGAGCCGCTTCCTAGGAAGAATGGGTGAGAAGGCCTTGCCTCTTTACCAGCTCATGAAGAAGAGTGATATGTTCGTCTGGACATCGCAAGCCGATGTGGCATTCAGAGAACTCAAGACCATGCTGGGTAGCGCTCCCATCCTGGCTAGCCCGCTACCCAAAGAGTCAATGTTGTTGTACATCGCAGCAACCAACCGGGTAGTCAGTGTGGTGATAGTGGTGGAAAGAGAAGAGGAAGGCAAAAAGGTGCAGCGGCCAGTGTATTATCTCAGCGAGGTGCTATCCAGCTCCAAACAGAACTACCCGCACTACCAGAAGATGACGTATGGCGTGTACCTGGGTGCCAAGAAGCTCAAGCATTATTTCCAAGAGCATCCCATCACAGTGGTGAGTACTGCTCTCGGAGATCATGGGCAACAAGGAGGCCAGCGGCCGGGTAGCCAAGTGGGCAATTGAGCTAGCCCGTACACTCCTCTGTACGCGAGAAGAGAAGCAATCAAGTCACAAACTCTGGCAGATTTCTTGGTGGATTGGGCCGAGATGCAATATGATCCTCCCTTGCCGGAAACCAACTACTGGAAAATGCATTTTGATGGTTCCAAAGTGAAGGAAGGCCTTGGTGTTGGCGTAGTGCTTACGTCACCCAAGCGATATCAACTCAAGTACGTGCTGCAGATTCATTTCAAAGCATCTAACAATGTGGCCGAGTATGAGGCATTGGTACATGGTCTGAGGGTAGCCAAGGAGATTGGGGTGCAGCATATCGTCTGCTATGGCGACTCGGATTTAGTGGTGCAGCAGGTATCCGGCACCTGGGATGCTTTGGGTGCCAACATGGCGTCCTACCGGTTTCTGGTGCAAACCATGACTGGCTTCTTTGAAGGGTTTGAGTTCCATCACATACACCGAGCTGAGAATGATGCAGCTGATGAGCTGTCCAAGTTGGGGTCTTCTCGGCAGTTTATCCCGGCTGGGATTGCCTTGGGCATTTTAGAAAGCCATCCATCAAGCCATCCCCCAACTCGGAGTCTATCTTTGTTCCATCTCTGCCAGGAGAGGAAGCTGTGCCCATGGAGATTGATTGGGAGGCTGCAAAAGAGAACCCGGGGACTGTCGTCTTCAACCCGGGGACTGGCACCTGCAACCCGGGGACTGCTCCATTCAACTCGGGGACTGTCGCATTCATTGAGGGGATCATTTCTCGGTACTCGGGGACTCGCCCCCAGCTCAGAAGAGGTCTTGGTAGCTGATCCAATGGAAGTGGACGAACCAGTGTTTCCCACCCGGGAGACACAGAGTTGGGCTCTGCCCATATTATCCTTTCTAACGGATGGCACTTTGCCGAGTGACGAGGTCACAGCCAGGCAGATACAGAGAAGATCCAAGGGCTACACAATCATCAACAAGGTGCTGCATAGAAGGAGTCCTACTGGCTTGCTGCAACGCTTTGTAGAACAAGAGGAAGAAGAAGAGATCCTTATAGAGATACACCAAGGAGAATACGTGCATCACGCCTCTTCTCGGGCTCTGGTCAACAAGGCTTTTCGGCATGGCTTGTTTTGGCTCACTGCCTTGAGGCAAGCTGAAGATATAGTGAGAAAGTGCAATGGGTGCCAGAGATTTGCAAGCAAGATTCATGTGCCAGCTTCCGAGTTGAAGACCATTCCCATTACTTGGCCATTTGCTGTTTGATGCTTGGACATGGTAGGCCCCTTCAAGCCAGCTAGAGGTAACATGACTCACATGTTGGTCATGGTTGACAAGTTCACCAAGTGGATTGAGGTAAAGCCTATTCGGAAGTGTGATGGAGCCACTGCTGTGGGTTTCCTGAAGGATGTCATTCTGAGATACGGCTACCCGCACAACATCATCACTGATAATGGTACAAACTTTGCTGAGGGTGCCTTGGCAAGATTTTGCAGAGAGAAGCGGATCCGGCTAGATGTTGCATCTGTTGTGCATCCTGCCTCCAATGGGCAAGTTGAAAGAGAAAATGGCATGGTCCTATCCGGGATAAAGCCAAGGCTAATTGAGCCATTACAGCGAACCCCTGGTTGTTGGCTGGACGAGTTGCCGACGGTGTTGTGGAGTCTAAGGACTACCCCTAACCGATCAACCGGATACACACCATTCTTCCTGGTATATGGAGCTGAGGTCGTGTTGCCCACTGACCTAGAGCATGACTCGCCCCGAGTAACCCTCTACAATGAGGCGGAGGCGAGAGAAGCTCGAGAAAATGACGTTGACCTGCTAGAAGAAGCAAGAGAGTTAACTCTGTCACGTTCAGCCATTTATCAGCAAAATCTGAGGCGTTATCACAGCCGGAAAGTAAACCCAAGGGTTTTCCGAGAAGGAGACATGGTCCTTAGGCTCGTACAGCGCACAGCCGGGATGCACAAGCTATCCCCTCCGTTGGAAGGGCCTTTCATTGTGAGCAAGGCTCTGCACAATGATGCTTACTATCTAGTTGACGCACAGGCACCCCAGAAGAACATGCCGGATAAAGCTGGAGAGGAATCTAAGCGCCCCTGGAATGTAGCTCTACTCCGCCGTTTTCATTCATGAGAAAAAAGTTGTATGTATCTCCTCAAACCGAGTTAAAATTCTAGTCGGCACTCCGAATTCAAACTCGGGGACTGCCCTTGTCCAAATTTGCTATGTGTTGTTTTATTCTGTTTTACTTTGTCTACTCGGTTGCCTTACTTAAAATTTCATAAGCATATCTAGTAATGTGTTTAAACCCAAGGGCCAACTCTTCGACTCTGCTGCTGTCCGCAACCCGGGTTCATGGCAAGCAAGAGAACAAGCCAAAGGTCAATAAGCACATGGAAAATTGCTAAGGAAAAGAGAAGTGTAGCAACCGAGTAGGGTGTTCTTTACTGTCCTGTTGTCTTTTTCGGTTAAGTGGTGGGCAGCGTTACCATGCAATTTTCTAAGTGGCTAAGTATCTGAAACTTGAACTTTGAAATCTTGTGACTCGACTACCAAAAAGCCACAAGTGGCAGGTAAGAGCAAAGACAAAGAGAACAAGTGAATGAAAAATGCAACTCGGGGACTTGCATTGAAACGCAACCCGGCATTAAGCCAGAGTTGCTAAAGTATTAACCAAATAAAACTGAGTAGCAAACGACTTAAGACATAAACTTGTTCGATACATATGCACCCGGCATCCCGGGGATTTGATCAGATTGTCTCGAGATAAAGTTTGCAGGAGCTAAGGAGCAGTGGAGTCAGTTTCCATGTTGGTGTTGGTAGGCGCTTCCGGCTCGGAGGTAGCAGTAGTGGAAGTGGGCTCAGTTGAGGAAGGAGTTGGAGTAGTGGAGGTTGGCTCTGGTACAGTGTTGGAGGCCTGAGCAGCTGCAGTACTAGGAAGAGGGTAGAGTTCGCCAGTCTTGGTCCCAGTTGCGCCTAGCTCTAGAGCGGGAACGTTGATCACCATCTCGGTGGTGACGGTCTCTTTCTGCGCAGCGGATTGCGACTGCTGAGTCTCCGAGTTGGCTCCCAACCCGGATTCCACTGCAGTGCCGCGCTGCTCAGTCTCCTTCTGCTCAGCCTGTTCGTTCTCGGCCCCTTCCTCCTCCATCTCCTCATCCTAGTCCTGTTCTTCGCCGTCTTCGTCCTCGAACTTGGCCTCTCCCTCGTCTTCATCACCCTCAACATCTGTATCCGGCTCAGTGGGGCCGGCAATGAACACGCTGGTGTCAGCGTAGGAGGCAAGCTCGTAGGCCACGGCCTTCCGGCGGGAGACGCACTCGGGGCGTTTAGTCCATTTGGAATCGTTGCGCCGAGTGCCTATCCTGTCGAGATCCAGGTTCTCGTACCAAGACAGAATGAAGTGAAGAACCTCATCAGCTCCTGCCCGAGCTGCGGAAGCACGCCACTTCTTCAGCTCCACCTTGACCTGGTCCAGGTTGGTGGCGATGTCGCGGAAGGTCTCCGGAACGTACTTCTCGGGCAAGAAGAGCTTGTGCAGTTTGATACCAGTAGACACCATGGAGGTGCCCAAGCCCTTGAGGGAGCGGATTTGAGTCTTGAGGTTGAGGAGATGGTCGTTGACGCTGGATGTGTTGTCAATATTCAGACCAGAGGCGGCCCTGGCCTGCCTTGCCTTGTCCACAATAGGTACACTAGCGGAACGAAGTTCTGGGAAGATACCTGCATAAGGATCTGAGTTGGATCAGAAACAGTGACCGAGAAAAAGTGAAACCGGGTAGAAGAAGGCAGAGAAGAAAAAGACAAGAGAAGTAAGGGGTAGCGATTACTCACATTCCATATCCACCACCAGGCCTCCCAGCTTGACCTTCCAGTCCTCGGCGTCTTGGAGGTGCTTGTCATGGACGCGACGCGACTCGGTGATTTGCACCTCGAGAGCCTGGTTCCGCTCCTTCAGCATCTGGATTTCCAGCTCGAGTGCTCGCTTCTCAGCAACGGTAGTCGTCTCAAACTCCTGCTTCTCGCGGATGGAGTTGATTGCGGTTTGGAGTGCATCTGCGAGATCAACTTGGAGCTTCTCGAAGTCCGTCCTCTCAACCGCGCGCTCTTTCTCTATCTCGGCTTCCCGGGCCTGCACTTGCTGGTGAGCCCCAGCAGGAGTGAGGCATTGCAGGTGCTGCTCCCGGAACTTCTTATATTTTTCTGCGAGAAGAACAACACCATTGAGCAGGGTAGCCAACAGAGAGAAGGAAAATATAGAAAAGAGAGAACAATACTCACCTTCCAGAGAAGAGATTTTACTCTGAGCGGAGGCAGCGAAAACCTCACAATCTTGGTGCCTCTCCACCAAGGCCTTGAGTTCGCCTGCAGAGAAGAAAGCAGTTGAGCAAAAAGCAAAAAACGGGCGTAAGTACAAAACGCACAAACCGAGATGCTAAAAACTTACCTTCAATTTCAGAGAGCTTGAGGGTGCGGTCCAGAGCGTGCTGCTCCATGGCATCACTGTCTCTCTTGTCAGCCTCCAGAGATTGGTTTTGTTCTCTGGCTTGGTGGTGATTCTAGAGAAGCTGGCGGAAAACTTTTGTCCTTTTTAAACGCTATCCCGCAGGGGAGAAGGAAAGAGTATAAGTTTTGTAAGATTTGCCCCGAGTAGATTTCAACTCGGTTGTGCCTCATCTACTCGGACCGAATCTCGGGGACTGGGGTAGTGACTGAGAGAAGAGAAAGAAGAAAATTGCAACTCGTAAAATTCAAAATGGAGAGGGACACTTACCACATAACTTTGCTTGATATCTTCGATATTCTTGTGCAAGACGAACAGCTTGCCGGCCAGAGTGCTGCAAGGGCTGGCCACGGCCATGCCAATAGGACCAATATCGGCCTTGTTCCAGTCTGTCCGGTAATGGTCGAGCTTGCCCAGCTCGGCACCATCCTAGGCGTGGTTACCGTACATCTTGCTATACCAGGCCTTCTCGACGTGGCCTACCCGGTCCAAGATGGCTGCAATGCCTGCTTCGGGTAGCTCCTCATTGTCCTCGCCGCGGGAAGAGAGTTCCTTAATGACCAAGGAGTCTTTCTTTCCCTTGGACTTGGAGAGGCTCGCGGCTTTGCGCTCTTTGAGAGCGGCTAGCCGTTGATCCTCCTTGGACAACTGGATTTGGTGGCGCTGCTACAGTTCTGTCCAGTACTCGGGATACTTGCGCTGCCCGCTGGCGCCAGCACCAGCACTCAACTTCTCGACAGGACCAAGGGTAACCTCGTAGGGAACCAGGCTGACGTTTGGGTTAGGAGAAGTCTTGTTCTGAGGCGACGCCTGCCTAGCCTGTGAGGCGACGCGTTTTGGCTGCGTCCAGGTTGGTTCAGCACCCGCCTTGGTAGTATTCTTGGTGCTTGGCGTGGGGTTTGGCCGTGAAGGCGGAGGTGCTTGGAAGGCTGGCTGAGAAGGAGGTGGCACCTGTTTGACAGGTGAAGGTACTGCGCGAGTCGAAGGCGCCTTTGCTCGGTTGGCAGCAGCGGCATCCGGCTGCACCGCGTACTCGCGGGAGGGCTCCTCCATGGCGTCCTCTGTGCGCTGCACGGCAGTGGGATCCTCGGTGTGCTGCGCGGCAGCAGCATCTTCTACCCGCTGCTCGGCAGCGGGATTGGGTTGTTCTGCAGCATTGGTCTCTGGCTGCTGCTCGGTGGTGGCATCTGGCCGCTCCACGGCCGTGGTGGCCTGCTGCTGCTCGGCAGCATGTTCAATGTCTTCCCCAGCTGAGGCAGCTGGGGGAGTTGGCGGTCTCTCGGTGTTGGCAACGTCTTGGGCAGCCTGCTGCGCTTCAGGCTGCTGCTGCTCGGAGACGCAGTCGGTATCATCCCCGGCGCCATCGTTCTCGGCGCTGAGATCTTGCTCTTCGTCAATAGGGGAGGACGCACGCGTCCTACCCTGCGTTTCTTGGTTTTCATCATCATCCGAGAGCTCTACAAGCTACTCTCGGGGCGCGGCTGTTTTCTTCTTGGGACGTGGTGCAGCAGTGGCATCAGCGTCAAGAGCCTCACTGGAAGAAGAAATAGAGTCAGAAGGGAAGTGGAAAAAGGAACATGGGAAAAGCACAACAGAGAACCAGGGTATACTCGGAAGCACTTACCCGTCCATGGTAGGGGCGCGTTTTTGACGGCCGGTGGTGCTTTGATTGCTGGTTTCTTCTTGATCCTCTTGGGAGGAGGCGCCTGTGCACCACTGCCAGTCCTTTTCCGAGTAGTAGGAGCAGCCACGGACACCGGAATCGCGTCCACGGGCTCCTCTAACTCATCCAATTCAGGCTCCTCTGCAGAGAAGAAGCGAGAATTCAGAACAAGCAAAAGAGAAGGGAAGCAAAGCAGACTGCGAGTAAGCGGAAAGGTGAAACAAGTCACCTTCTTCATCTTCGGACCAATCCGAATAGAGGCATCAGCTCGGGACTTACCGGCCTGAATGGCGTGAGGGATATACAAGGTATCTTGGGTGTCGTAGGCGGTCTCGTCATCTTCAGTTCGGTCATCTTTCCAGTTGGCCTCAAAGATTTCATTGTCCTCTTCTCTCTGGCGATTGATGTGCTATTGATGCAAACATAAAGCACAGTGATTTGAATTTCGGATAAGTGGCTCTACTCGGTTTAGCATGCAAACATAAAGCATATCAAGCTAAGGAATTCTACTCGGAACAAGCGTGCAAACACAAAGCATATTAAGCTAAGTGACTCTACTCGGAACAACATGCAAACATAAAGCATACAAAGCTAAAGGTTCCTACTCGGCATAGCATGCAAATACAAAGCATATAAAGCTAAAAGGAGTCCTACTCGGTATCAATCACAAGTAATGAAGGTGCAGAGAAGAGCACTAACCTGGGTAATCTTCTTGGTGCGGCTATACGGCACGAAGCCGTAAGCCCAGTTCTCGGTGAGCGTGGTCTGCATAATAGACCTGGCCCAGATGGACACCTCATCCTTGCTGAGCTCGAAGGTCGTCGTCCTGGTACAATCCCGAGGACCTCCCATGTAGCACATCTTATGTACTCGGTCCTAGAGCGGGAGTACCCGGCGCGAGATCCAGCAGGCGATTGGGTCGTCCTGAAGGAGTCCTTCTGCCGCCAACTCGGTCAAGCGCTTCTCGACCTGGACGACGTCTGGCACGGTCTTCTTCGGGTCGTATCCCCAATTCTGCCCGGTGGGCAGCGCGTTCACAAACTTAGGAAGCCCTATCCGGTTTTCGATGGGCTTTCCCTTCTCGGCGGGAATGTTCTTCACGTAGAGGAAGCCGCACTGCCACTTGCGCACGGTATCCAGCCCGAGTACTCTCGGGTGGTGTCCGGTGCGGCGCTGCAACATCATCGCGCTACCCGTCTGGGTCTTCGTGCGGGGGAACGAGAGGGTTGTTGGGATTGGGCACGCTTTGTTGACGGAGGAAGAAGTAACGTGCCCAGGTTTGAACTGTCGGGTAGACACCCAGGAAAGCTTCACACACGGTGGCGTGTGTGGAGAGCATAACCATGGCGTTTGGTGGAAGGTGGTGCGACTGAAGGCCGAAATGGCGGAGAAAGTCCAAAAAGAACTTGGATATGGGAAGGCCGAAGCCGCGTTTGAAGTGGGAGAGGAATACCACGTACTTGCCCGATTCTGGTGCCGGGACGAGCTCGGTGCCGGGAGGCCGGCAGACAACGCCGGGGGGGACTCGGCGGCTGTTCACCAGCCACTGGCAGTCTTCGGCGGTGACGTCCGAGCCCTCCCAGCCGGCTCGGGCTGGTCCATGGAACCGAGGTTGCTGTTGGAGAAGAAGAGCTCGTCGGAGTTGAGGATGAGGATTACGGCGGTGGCGCGCCAAGATTCTTGCTCTCAGTTCTCACGGTGGGGGCGCGGTGAGTACTCGCGGTGGCGCTGTGCTCGACGGCGGCGACAGAGGCGATGGGTGCGCGAGATTGGAAAGTGAGGAGGAAAGAGAAAAGGTAGGCGGCGCGGGGGTATTTATATCTCCCCGCGAGATGCAGTTACTACTGGATTGATCGTGGCCAGAGATCGTGCGGCGTGGGTTAACTGCCCGTTAGAAACGCACACAGCGCAATACGCGCGCGTAACGGGCGCAGTTAATCCCACTTCCTGGATCGTGTGCTTTTGAGTACTCGTTCGAGGTGACCTAACGGGCTGTGGGCCCTGGGTGCAGTGATAGGCACGTGGTCTGCTGCTGCGCAGGCACCGAGACATCAAGGGCTTGCGCGTGTGACGTGTGCCCCACGGTGACACGAGAAGCTGGATTTGATCTGGACAGCGCGGGATCGCGTTGAAAATTTCACCAAGGTAATTTACTCGGCGCAGAAGGGATTTCTCCAATAAGCGTGATGGGGACGTTCGAGTAGGAGTTATGGGTCCGGGTTGAGGTGCAACTCGGCCTCATTCTTTCGAAGAAGACAATTTGGTTTAAGCTGGCAGAGCCCTGCGAACAAGTTTGCTGGACTCTACCAGCTTCGGGGACTAATGTCGGGGGGCTACCCCCGAGTAGGGGTAAGGCAGGTGGTAAAATGAAGATCAGGGTGCTATTTACCGAGTAGGCGGCTACCTGGGTATCCTCTACCCGGTAGTTTCTATTCGGTCATAAGTATTGAAGGCCAAAAGAAGATAAGGAGAAAGATTATAATAGTCCGGGTAGTGGTCAGGTGGTCCGACTAGATGGGCTGCAATCCTACTCGGGCAAGAAGTCAATGGAGCCGTTCTAACAAGATCACGGAGATCCCGCAGCCGTACAGGCATGCGGTTCAACTTACGGAGCGCATGATTATCCGCACAACGGCGTGGCTACAGTGAGGTGGGCGCCTGTCACGTCATGTCACTAACAGAGGGGACAGGACGTGTCGGGGGGCCTACTCTGTGTGACTGACAGGGTGGACAGGTCCTGTTAGCCGGACGGCGCGGCGACTTCCCGCACCCGCGTCAGCGAGGAGCCGGAGGCGTGCTCTGCGCCACTGTGGAGATGTCGCATCATCGTACCGTTTATTCTTTGTTTACTCGGATGGGCACCAGTATATAAGGTGCCATGCCCCCTCCTTCGCGAGGGACGTTACGCGAGAGAGCATTTATTGCACGAGCGAGTGTTAGCAGTAGAGAGATCAGAGAGTGGCTACTCGGCTGAGAGGCAATTTTGTATTGTGTCTACTCGGATATCATATATATAGAGAGATAGGCAGGAGTAGGGGTGTTACCTCCACATGAGGGCTCCGAACCTGGGTTGTTCTTGGTGTTTGTAGTGTTACCTGAGCGCGTCTACTTGACGTGCGATCCCTCCCCGAATACCTACAGCGTCCATCGGCCCCAAACTTAAGCCATCCCATGGCATCTGTCTTTACTCATCCACGACATGTCTTGTTTTTGTGCAGAAAAATCAACTTTCGGGAATTTCCCAGAAAAGGCCCCATTGATGTTTTCACCCCGAATGACCCCGGGAGCCAAAAGGGGTCCAGGACAAGAGCCACAGGGTGTCCACACCACCCCCTGGCGCCCCCCTTGGCCGCGCCAGCCTATGGTGTGGGCCACCCACAGCACCCCTCGCACTCCCCTTTCGACTACAAATAGCCTTCAACCCTAAAACACGAGGGGGTTCGATATATTTCCAGAAAGAAGTCCGTAGCTCCATCGCCATCACGAATCCTTTTTGGGGGTTCAGAAACTCCGTTCTGTCACCTTGCCGGGACGGGGAATTGGAGGATATCATCGCCACCGTCATCACCAACGCCTCTCTATCGACCATCCATGTTTCCCCCATCCATGTGTGAGTAATCCCCCGCTGTAGGCTGAAGGGGATGGTAGGGATTGGATGAGTTTGTTCATGTAATAATGTCGTGATTGTTAGGGCATAGTGCCTAGTATCCTCTATTAGTGTTATTGACATTGTTGCAACTTTTTATGCTTAATGCTTGCCACTTTGGGACCGAGTGCCATGATCTCAGATCTAAACATATTATTGAATCATGATGATAATTATTGTTTCTTGATCATACCTGCAAGTTGTTTACACATATCGTTGTCCAGAACCCGAGGCCCCGAAGTGACAGAAATTGGGACAACCGGAGGGGATGGCTGTGATGTGAGGATCACATGTGCTCATGGAGTGTTAATGCTTTGCTCCGGTGTTCTATTAAAAGAAACACTTTAATTACCAGTAGTTCCCTTGAGGCCCCGCTAAAACGGGCTGGTAGGACAATAGATGTTGTGCAAGTTCTCATTGCGAGCACGTGCGAATATTTACGGAACACGTGCCTATGGTTACTTAGTACCTGGATGCTTTATCCTATTTATGTGCAATGCTCCTAACTTGATCATTATATGAACTATCTTATCCATGCAACGCCCGTTCATCCATCCTTATGCCTATAGTATTTAATCCCGCTGTTTACTTCAATCACCATTGCTGTTGTTTTCATACTACTGTTGTTATTATTTCACTGATGCTGCTACTATAAAACTGTTACTACTGATAGACCACTGCGAACAAGTACACTCTCAGGTGCAGGTGAATTGACAACTCACTTGTTAAGGCTCACAAATATTCTTTGGCTCCCCTTGTGTCGAATCAATAAATTTGGGTTTTACTTCCCTCGAAGACTGATGCGACCCCCTATACTTGTGGGTCATCAAGACTATTTTCTGGCGTCGTTGCCTGGGAGTATAACTTTATTTGTGAGCTCACCGGAGAGTACTATATTCTACTGCCAATCATTCATCATGGGTAAGTCTCGTGATGGAAGAATTCCTATATTACCATCCACTACAAGAAGAGGTACAACTCTGAACACCTTTGTTGCTCTTGATTCACCGTCTGTTATGAGTAAGCTGCTTACACCACCACATACACATGCTACTTCTGCTGAATCTGAAAATACTTCTGATACTTTTGACGATGCTTCTACTGTGCTTGATGAGAGTGATTCTCTCGGTCCTTTCTTAGATGCTACTATTGCTAAAGCTAAAAATATTGCAAACACTGAAACTCCGGATAAAAACCCTGTTACTCATGCTTTTTCACATGAATTTAGAGAAAATCCTAGTGATGATGCCTATATTGAACTGAGTGATGATCTTATTGATGAAATACATGCTATGAAGGATAAAGATGCTGCTATACGTCTTATGGAAAGTCGTGCTGTTAAATATAGATTATCTCCTGATGCTAAGTTTACAACTTCTCCTATTAATATTAGGGATAAGGATTATGATTTCGCTCTTTATTTATCTTATATATATATTGTTGAGAAAGAACCTTTTTGTGGAACTGAAAATGAAAGTGCTATGAAACATATGAATGAGCTCTCCTCTTTGAGTAGTTTATTCTCTGATGATCTTAAGAAACATAGCTACTTTGTTGCTAAAATATTCCCTTTCTCATTAAAAGATGAAGATAAAACTTGGTTCAATAATTTATCTCCTGGATCTATTGATAGTCCTATTGGTTTGGTTAATGCTAGTGCTCAACATGCTGCTTTACAAAATATATTTAATTTCAAGGAATTGGAAGAAGAGAAATTGCCTGTATCTTGGGCAAGGTTCTGTTCGTTAGTTAGGGCTACACCTGGGCATAAGCTAGAAGATAATAAACTTCTTGATATATTCTATAATGTACTAACTATTGAATCTAGGACATACCTGGATAGTTGTGCTCGTTGTGTTTTCAGGCAAAGAACTCCAGAAGAAGCTGAGGAATTGATGGCTAAAATAAGCCAAAATCATGATGATTGGACTATGGTTGATCCTCAGCCGACCCCTACTCCAGTATCGACACCAACACCAACACCCAAGAAGAGGGGAATGATTGAATTAAATGATGAAGTGATGAGAGAAGCCAAGAAATCTCTTAAAGAGAGGGGTATGAAATCTGAAGCTGTGAAGAATATTCCACCTATAGAAGAATTATGTAAGCCAATCCCTCACTCATCACCCATTGATGTACACTCTCTCCAATATTTTGATAGTAGAGATATTCCCTATAGAAAACCTCCTGATCAATGCTTAGATGAATTTGATAATTATGTTATTAAGCAAGATAATTTTAATATGAGAGTGCAAAATCACGTGGAAAACTCTAAAGCTATTAATGATTTGCATGGTATTATAGAAAGAACCTCTAATGATGTTAAAATGCTTGTTAAACATTTTCAAATGGTTCAAACTCAAATTGATCAACTCGCTAAAGTGCAAAAAGATTTGCTAGTTAATGCTTCTAAAGAAAATATGCTTATGAAATAAGAACTAGAAGTGGTATTTCTACACAAGATCCTTTATATCCCGAGGGACATCCTAGAAGAATTGAACAAGATTCTCAGCAAACTAATAATGATGTTATTCACGCTAAGAAGAAAAAGAAGAAGAAACATAAAACTGCTGTAGAATCCTCTGAACTTGCTAAAGATCCTAATAGTATATCTATCTCTGATGCTGAAATTGAAAGTGGTGTGAAAAGAATGATGCTTCTGATATAGAAGAAATTGAAAAGGAACCTGAAAAGCAAACTAAAAATACAAAGTACATTAAGGAATATTTTATTGCTAATAAACATGGTAATGAAAGAGAACCTTGGGTGCAAAAACCAATGCCTTATCCTAATAAGAAACACAAATCAAAAGGAGAAGAACACTACAACAAGTTTTGTGAATGGATGAAACCTTTGTTTTTGTAAATTCCTTTAATTGATGCTATTAAATTGCCTCCTTATGAAAAATATATGAAAGATATTGTCTCTAACAAAAGGAAGATTCCTAATGAGGAAATTTCCATTATGCTTGCTAATTATTTTTTTAATGGAAAGGTTCCTAAGAAACTTGGAGATCCTGGTATATCAACTATTCCCTGTTCTATTAAAAATAATTATGTTAGAACTGCTTTGTGTGATCTGGGAGCTGGAGTTAGTGTAATGCCTTTTACTGTCTATAAAAGACTCCTCCTAGAAAAATTGATACCAACTGAGATATCTTTTCAAATGGCTGACAAATCTACTGCTATTCCTGTGGGTATATTTGAGGATGTTCCTATTCAAGTTGCTAATAATTGTCTGATATTAACTGACTTTGTTGTGTTGGAAATGCCTGAAAGTGATAATATGTCTATTATTCTTGGAAGACCTTTTCTTAATACTACAGGGGCTGTTATTGATTGCAATCAAGGGAAAGTTACTTTTAATGTTAATGATAAAGAGCACGTTGTTTATTTTCCCAAGAAGATTGATAAGAAATATGGTCTAAATTCAATTGAAAATATTGAGACCATCAAGATTGGAGAATTTTATTGTCCTATTCTAGTACCACCAAAGGAATATGAAATTATTATTATTGGTACTATGCCTATCAAGGTTGACGTAACATAATTATTTAGTGTTTAGCAAAGTTTTTCTTCATATGAAAATTATTCTGGTAGCAAGACTTGATCACCCTTGTTAACAAAATGATTTTTAATGAAGAGGACAATGTTTTCACCATGTTTACTTTTGTTATAACATTTCTACTTGAGTACAATCATGTTTTCCACCATCCTGATGCATGTTTTCCTAATATTTTCACTCTGATTTCTGAGGTTATGCATGTTTTCACCATCCATACTTTTGTTTTCACCACTACCACCTTAATTTTCTTTGGATATTCTTCCATTAGAGTGTCATAGAACCTCTGCAGTGCTAGTTTTGGTTTTGTTTTCTACATTTTCACGTTTGTTTTCCAGAAATATTATTATTTATTAAAATTCTGAAAAAGTCCAAAAAATAAAGTTTCTCGAAAAATTCCAGAAAATTTATAGCAATTTTTTTCATCAAAAATGAGGCAGAAAGCCACCTGGGAGACCCCAGGGGGCCCACCAGTCAGGCACTCCCTGCGGTGGCGCGGCCAGCCCCCTGGTGGCGCTAGCACATGGTGTGGGGCCCCCTGGCCCTCCACTAACTCTCTCCCCTGCCAAAGTCTTCTCACTCACCTCACAAACTGAAAACACTTCCTGGAACCCTTGTTCTTGCTGTTCTTGCCTCTGGATTTTCGATCTCCTTCTCCATCCCATCATTTGTGCTGATATTTGGTGTGTTTGATCTCCGGTATGTGACTCCTCCGATGATCCAAGTAGAATTTTATTTAGTGAAGTATTTATTGAGTATTTTGATACTGTAGGTGACAGCTTATGTGAGTTTGCATGCTTGATTTGAGTAGAAATAATTTATTTTTGATGTATGTTTAGCTTTCATATAAGTCCCTATGGTAGTCTCCACCTTATAGTTGCTTGAAATTAATTTTTGTGATGATTGTTGAAAAATTTCAGAGATGGAGCACAATGCTTATCAACTAAACCAACATGAGTTGGAGGTGCATGAGGTCATGATCGTGCACCGTGAAGAGAGAGTGTTCCCATCAATCTATCTGTGTCAGGAATTTATGCGGATTTTAAGAATTTTGCAAGACTTCAACACTCTTGTGCGGACTGCGGGCTTGGACCGTTTCATTGAGGATGACCCTATCCAACATGTGAAACTAACTATGTCTGTGGTGTAGGATTTTTGTTTCAAGTGGTCCTCGACTAACCCAATGGGCCACTATAAAATTTATAACAAAGTTGTGAGTCTGCCTTTCAGTGTTTTATGTGCAGCTATTAAGGTACCACAGTGGGGTTCTTGTGGGAAGATACGTGGGCAGCCCAAACCACTGCTGGATTTATATGAAGAGATTTGGCAAGGCAGAAGCTTCACAGGGGAGTGTGGTAAAATTTGAGAAATCCAATTCCCTAGCAATCGATATTTTGCCTACTTTATTTCTGAATGTGTGTTAGCTAGAAAAACTGGCGGTAAACTATCTATTTATGATTTGGCATTTATTGCAGCTGCCTTAAAATGTGATAAGTCTTATAACCTTGGCGCTTTGATTGCTTACCGTATCTCACATAACCGTGAGACGGGCGGAGTTTGTGGAGGTCTTATTGCCTCGCGCTTGCTAGCTTTGCATGGTTTGGAGCCACACCATATGGATGTGCAATTTCCTATAGAGAGGCTTAATCTTGTTTCCACGGTTCAACATAAGTTTCTTTCTACTCATGCTCATTTTCACAACTTGTCCTTTGAAATTACTTTCTCCAAACAATCTAGGTGGAGGGTTATTAAAACTATTAGGGAAGTACTATTGCCTGCACATCCTTTGTTTGATCTTAATGGCAGGCAAGGATGGGAGCTTTCTGAGAGTGAGCTGGGCACATACCTTGAGCATCTCCCCCAGCAAGGGGAGGACACCGGAGAGGGGGACGATAGTGATTTCGTCCAGCCCTACGACACCACGGGGATTCCATATCAGCACCCCTACTATGACTACCCACCCGCTGCATCATCTTCCTCTTCTGCGCCCGAGTACGACCACGCGAGAGATGACCCACCACAGTGGGGATACTTCACATGCCATGATTGATCTCCACTTAGGCCAAAACCCTAAGCTTGGGGGAGGTATATCGACATCGCACTCATTTATATATCATGTTTTGTCGGTTCTTTGTATATCCATGTTTTCTTGTCTTTCGCTTCTTTTTGTTTCTTTCGCTTCTTTTTGTTTCTTTCGTTTTTGTTCGTTTCTTTCATCTCCTTTGTTTTTACTGTTTTGTTTTCGCTTTCGAAAACACAAAAAGACCAAAAATATTTCAGTTGTTTCTCTCTATTTGTTTCTTTAGTTGGTTTGCTTTATTCTTTAGTTGCATTTTAATATTCAAAAACCCAAAAATATGTTTTTTGTTTGTTTTGCTTGCTTTCTTTTATTCTTGTTTTATTTTGAAAAAAACCAAAAATATTTTTGCTTTGTTTGCTTGTTCTCGTTTTCTTGTGCTTTAATTGAAATCCCAAAAATATTTTGTTGTTCTTCTCTTGTTTTGTAAAGTCTGGTGCAGATTTCAACAGTCGTCCGTGATTCCATTGGAGCTTGGTTTTCATTATATATTTTATGCAAGCCACAAGTGAAGAGCAATAATGACGATCTACGACAATTCAAGTGTGGTGAGAGGCTGGTCCGAATTCTATTTGCTTTCACTTTTGTAGATATATCCATATATGTGAGCATGCTTAGTTTGTTCGTATAAGATATATGTGTTTTAATGGATTCTTAATAGTTCATGTTCTCTCATGTTTTGTTCCAATTTATTAATGGTAAATGGCATGTCATATAAATATTTTTTCACATTGTTCGATTCATAGAAGGGTATGACATTCTGGTAGCCTCCTCTGACTGTTTCATTTGAATCGACTTGGCACATGCTTACGCATGCTAAGAATGAAAACAAAAAGTCAATAAGCCTCGATGATTTATTTTGCCTGAGAGTTCTAGTATCAATTTCATGCATCAGTTAATTTTACTTTTTCGCAAACATGATTATGATAGTTGTTGCTCTCTTGATTGTCATCTCCCTGTCTATTGCTAGCCTTCACCTGTACTGAGTATGGAATTATACTCGTGCATCCAACTCCCAAAAAACCAAAGTCTCCCATTGTGTACACCATACTTACCTACATGGGGTATTTGACTGCAACTCCAAGTAAATTTCTCATGTGCTACCTTTAAAACCTTCTAAAAATTATTCCTGTTTTGTGCCCCTGTTTTAGGTCATGTGGACGTAAATAGAGAATCTTTATCTCACTTGTTGATTGGATTTCACACCCTGGACTAGTGGCTTCGTACGCTTATCCAAATGATAGAGGAGCTGGCAGCGGGGTGCCCAGCCCCAAATTAATACACATAAATTATATTCACTATTTTTACCCCTGATTTATCAGTCAAAGCATAATTGTGTAAACAAAAGAGAAAGAGGGATGACCTTCTACACCAGTTGCGTCCATCACCATGGGAGCCTCTCTTGTCCAGTTGGCTTGTGACGTACTCTATTGTCTGTTTACCATTCGTTGACAGAAGCATACACCTCTCTTAGAAATGTTTTCAATACCTCTGTTTAATAAAATAAAAGCTCTAGCACATGAGTAATCTCTGCTTCCCTCCGCGAATGGCCTTTATTTTACTTTTATGTTGAGTCTCCGCCATATTCTTTGAGCACTTTATTGAGAGCATAATTGTCATTCTTAGTGTGATGTGTTTGTCCCAAAGAACGGTTGATTGTGGTATATTCTTGATACTTGCATCTTTGATATATTTACTTCTAGTCGTCCCTTGAACTTCAGAGGTTCCCTGGCATTTATGTTTTGCCCCACACTTAAGGGCAAGCGAGATACCACTTTATCAGATCCTATTACGAATACTTTAATCTTGCAAATTGTTATGCTTCTTGTTGTTTATTATTAATATGTTGTTATCTCTTCATGGTTTGCATAGCTATTGTGTTAGTATCTTGCATGTATCTTATCATGAGCATAACTAAGTATCTGATCATATAGTGAGTATATTTACATCATATGAAACAAATGTGTTCGTAAAAGTCTTGTATCGCACTCAGTTCTCACTGAATTGCTTGAGGACAAGCAATAAGCTAAGCTTGGGGGGAGTTGATACGTCAAAAATGTATCTCCTTTTCCAAACACTTTTATTATTGTTTTCCTCTAAACTTGTGTGTTTTGGATAAAACTAACACAAACTAACGCTGTTTTCAGCAGAATTACCTTGGTGTCTTGTTTTTGTGCAGAAAAATCAACTTTCGGGAAATTGCCCAGAAAATCCCCCATTGATGTTTTCACCCCGGAAGACCCCGAGAGCCAGAAGGGGGCCAGGAGAAGATCCACAGGGTGGCCACACCACCCTATGGTGTGGGCCACCCACAACCCCCCTCGGACTCCCCTTTCGACTACAAATAGCCTTCAACCCTAAAACATGAGGGGGTTCGATAGTTTTCCAAAAAGAAGTCCGTAGCTCCACCACCATCGCGAATTCTTTTTCGGGGTTCAGAAACTCCGTTCTGCACCCTGCCGGGGCGGGGAATTGGAGGAGATCATCGCCACCGTCATCACCAACGCCTCTCCATCGACCATCCATGTTTCCCCCATCCATGTGTGAGTAATTCCCCCGCTGTAGGCTGAAGGGGGTGGTATGGATTGGATGAGTTCGTTTATGTAATAATGTCGTGATTGTTAGGGCATAGTGCCTAGTATCCTCTATTAGTGCTATTGACATTGTTGCAACTTGTTATACTTAATGCTTGCCACTTTGGGCCCGAGTGCCATGATCTCAGATCTGAACATATTATTGAATCATGATGATAATTATTGTTTCTTGATCATACCTGCAAGTTGTTTACACATATCGTTGTCCGGATCCCGAGGCCCCGAAGTGACAGAAATTGGGACAACCGGAGGGGATGGCTGTGATGTGAGGATCACATGTGTTCACGGAGTGTTAATGCTTTGCTCTGGTGTTCTTTTAAAAGGAACACCTTAATTACCAGTAGTTCCCTTGAGGCCCCGCTAAAACGGGCCGGTAGGACAATAGATGTTGTGGAAGTTCTCATTGCGAGCACATACGACTATTTACGGAACACATGCCTATGTTTACTTAGTACCTGGATGCTTTATCTATTTATCTGCAATGCCCCTGACTTGATCATTATATGAACTATCTTATCCATGCAACGCCCATTCATCCATCCCTATGCCTACAGTATTTAATCCTGTTGTTTACTTCAATCACCACTGCAGCTGTTTTCATACTACTGTTGTTATTATTTCACTGCTGCTGCTACTATAAAACTGTTACTACTGATAAACCACTATAAACAAGTCCGCTCTCAGGTGCAGGTCGAATCGACAACTCACTTGTTAAGGCTCACAAATATTCTTTCGCTCCCCTTGTGTCGAATCAATAAATTTGGGTTTTACTTCACTCGAAGACTGTTGCGATCCCCTATACTTGTGGGTCATCAATCTCCGTAGACACTTTGATCACGGTGTAAAGGTGACAGTGTGTGCACCGTGTGGTTTAGCCTGATATTTCTATCTTGTGTTGGATGACCCTATGAAATTGTGGCGTTTGTTACTAATTTGGGGCGCTCATAGTGACAACGTGGGGTTCCCTAGAGAGGGAATACAGACTTGAGTGTTTTTACAGCGCTACGCATGGATTGGTGTTTTTTATTCAACCGGAGAGTGGTTTGGAGTAGCATAGTCAAGAGAGATATTTATGCATTCAATTATGTTATTATTGTTGAGAGTGATCACTAGTGAAAGTATGATCCCTAGGCCTTGTTTTTAAGCATTGAAACACCGTTTACAATCAGTTCTGCTACATGTTTGCTTGCTTCCATTTTTATTTCAGATTGCTATTATCACTCAGAACCATCCATATTACTGGTACTTAACTCTCTCTTCGCCCAACTAGTGCACCTTAATAACCCACAAGTATAGGGGATCGCAACAGTCTTCGAGGGAAGTAAAACACCCAAATTTATTGCTTCGACACAATGGGAGCCAAAGAATATTTGTGAGCCTTAACAAGTGAGTTGTCAATTCACCTGCACCTAAACGTGGACTTGTTTGAAGTGGTTTATCAGTAGTAATAGTTTTATAGTAGCAGCAGTAGTGAAATAATAGCAGCAACGAAATGAAAATAGCAGCAGTAGTGTTTGAAGTAAACAACGAGATTAAATTCTGTAGGCATAGGGATAGACGAATGGGTGTTGCATTGATAAGATAGTTCATATAATAATCATGACATGGGCATTGAATATAAATAAGATAAAGCATCCAAGCACTAAGTGAACATAGGCATGTGTTCCGTAAATAGTCGTACGTGCTCGCAATGAGAACTTGCACAACATCTTTTGTCCTACCAGCCCGTTTTCAGCGGGGCCTCAAGGGAACTACTGGTAATGAAGGTGTTCCTTTTAATAGAACACCGACGCAAAGCAGTAACACTCCGTGAACACATGTGATCCTCACATCACAACCATCCTCTCCGGTTGTCCCAATTTCTATCACTTCGGGGCCTCGAGTTCCGGACAACGGTATGTGTAAACAACTTCAGGTATGATCAAGAAACAATAATTATCATCGTGATTCAATAACACGTTCAGATTTGAGATCATGGCACTCGGGCCCAAAGTGACAAGCATTAAGCATAACAAGTTGCGACAATGTCAATATCACTAATAGAGGATACTAGGAACTATGCCCTAACAATCACGGCATTATTACATGAACAATCTCATCCAATCCCTACCATCCCCTTCAGCCTACAGCGGGGGAATTAGTCACACATGGATGGGGAAACATGGATGGTCGATGGAGAGGCGTTGGTGATGACGATGGCGATGATCTCCTCCAATTCCCCGTCCCGGTAGGGTGCCAGAACGGAGTTTCTGAACCCCGAAAAAGTATTCGCGATGGCGGCGGAGCTACGGACTTCTTTCTGGAAAACGATCGAACCCCCTCGGGTTTTTAGGGTTCGGGGCAAATGTAGTCGAAAGGGGAGTACGAGGGGGTGCCCGAGGTGGGCTCACCATGCCCAGGTGCGGGCCCACCTTTGTTCGCGCCTGGGATGGTGAGGGCACCCCTTTGCCCCTCTCCAACTCATCTTCTGGCTCCGGGAGTCTTCGGGTAAAATATGGACTTTCCCTTCGTTTCCGGGCATTTTTCTAAAAGTTGATTTTCTGCGCAAAAACGAGACACCAAAGTAATTCTGCTGAAAACAACGTTAGTCCGTGTTAGTTGCATTCAAAACACACAAGTTTAGAGGGAAAACATCGGCAAAGTGGTCGGAAAAGTAGATACGTGTTTGATGTATCAACTCCCCCCAAGCTTAGCTTATTGCTTGTCCTCAAGCAATTCAGTTAACAACTGAGTGTGATAAAAGAACTTTTACGAACACGTTTGCTTCATATGATGTAAATATACTCACTATATGATCAAATACTTAATTATGCTCATGAAGATACATGCAAGATACTGTCACTTAATAGCTATGCAAACCATGAAGAGATAACAACATATTAATAATAAACAACATGAAGCATAACTATTTGCAAGAATGTAATATTCATAATAGGATAAGATAAAGTGGTATCTCGCTTGCCCTTATGTGTGGGGCAAAACATAAATTCCAGGGCACCTCTGAAGTTCAAGGGAAGACTAGAAGTAAAGATATCAAAAGATGCAAGTATCAAGATTATATCACAATCAACCGTGCTTTGGCACAAACACATCACACTAAGAATGACAATTATGCTCTCAAGAAGGTGCTCAAAGAATATGGTGGAGACTCTTCCTATAAGTAAAGGATTGTCCCTTCGCAGAGGGAAGCAGGGATTCACATGCTCTAGAGTTTTCATTTTTCACGAAACAGAAGTAAAACAATTTTGAGAGGTGGTTGTTCATGTCAACAAATGGCAATAGAGTGCTTACTATCTTCCATATTGAACAAGTGAGAGCGGTTCCGAGTTAGGCAATTATATCATGCACATATACATAGCTTGACACTCCCCCCAACCTGTGCTTTCACAAACCATGGCTAACCGAATACTCGGGTGCCTGTCAACTTTCACATACCATGGGGGAGTGCCTATTTTTCATTATTTTTAGGTTATAGTGATCTAACCAGCTCTTTGCAATATTAATGACGATAAGATGAATCATGCAATACTACTTCCTCATGAGGTAAAACAGTGTCACAAAACGAGAAGTATTTTGAAGGTTTTAAAGGTAGCACATGCAAATTTACTTGGAATGGCAGGAAATACCATGCATAGGAATTTATAGTGGACTGATACGTCCATAACGTATCTATAATTTTTTATTGTTTCATGCTAATATTATGCTTTTGACACTTGTTTTTATATAAAGTTTATGATTTATTTGGACTAACCTATTAATAGTTTCAAGAGTGCACAATGTTCTTGTTTTACTCTTTGATGTGTAGGAATTAACAAAAAAACACAAAAGGGGACTTGTTGGAAAAGGACTCTGACTTTCCTGAAATCTGTCCACCAACAGTTTTTAGAGATCATCAGGTTTACCCCCAAAGACAACATCAACTGAAGATCAAATTTCCTACAAAGTTGTTGGCCATTTCCATACCTTTCCTTTAATCCCAAGAACAGCCCAATCCGAGTTCGTATGCGACATGTGACTCATTTTACTAGAGGATATATATCTGATTACGGGATTACAGGAATCGGTGACGGGATTGAGTCCAACTCTTACCATATTTGGTAGATTCGGCCAAGCCACGACTTTGGGGCTGAGAGGGGTCCCTAGGAAGATTTTAGAGGTGCCCAAGATCTTTTGGATAAAGGGGCTATCCATCGAAGGGTCGGGGAGCATTGTCCTATCACATATAAGGAGAGGAAAACCCTAATTCTTGGGCAGACAAAAAGCCACGAATTTTGCCTCCCCATGGTCTCATCGCCATGGGGGAGGGCTCATCTACAGCACCAAGAAGCCATGGAGTAAGGGGCTAAGGGGCGGCGCTCCCCCATGATGGCCGGCCGACGCAGGAGTAGCCCCCTGCGCCGCTGACGGCCACCGGCGCCGCCCTGCACCTCACGTGCTGCCCCTTCTCCATCCTCTCCGCCATGATGCCGCCTTCACCAACACCTCCATAATAATCTCCTCCTTGTATTCAGTGGTTCATCCTCCCACAAACCTCTGTACCGTCCTATGTAAACATGATGTTTGATGCTATAATACTTATCCTATGATCTATGTCATGTTTGTGTAGTTTATTTGTCTTTTGATTGCTTGGTTGAATGTCTTTGGTTCATTCTAGTTATATGCTGATATGGTACTGTCCTTTGGTGTCCATTATATTTGTGCGCACTTGGATCAACACCATAGGGTTTGTAGTATGTGCAAAGGAAGGGGCGTAGTTCTGCCGGAGTGACAGAAATCTAAGAACTCGAACCGGGTAGTTGCACATATGGGAGTAAGAGGAACATTAACTTAAGGCTATGGTTGGGTATGTTTACCTTAATATATCTTGTAGTAGTTACGGATGTTTTCTAGAGTTACAATAATAAGTACTTGCAATCATTGGATAGTGAGAGCTTGTTAGCTTTGCCTCTCCCACATAGAAAACTGCATCGAAGACAATGAACCCGATATCTTCACTAATTAATCTTGGACAAAGCCACCACAATTACGACCACTTTTCCACACTCATCGTACTGTTAGTTTATGGTTACTTATTATATTTTATTTCTGCAGCACTAACATTTACTTTCTTGTATTTATTATCTTGCAAAGCTATCTCTCGTACCCGTATTACTGCTCTACTTTTATTTCCTAGATAATGCAAACGTTTAGTGTGTGTAGAGTTGTATCAGTGGTTGATTGAACTTGAGAGAATATTTATCCTACCTTTAGCTCCTCGTTGGGTTCGACACTCTTACTTATCGAAAAGGCTACACACGATCCCCTATACTTGTGGGATATCATGGACTCTATGGAATAACTTGGTTTTCAGAATTTGGAGGCACGAGTAGAGCTCATACTCAGTGCAAGTGAATGCTAGCAATAAACTAGGAAGCGACAATCAAGAGAGCAATAATTACCATAATCATGTTTGCGACAAAGTAAAATTAACTGAGGCATAAAATTGATACTAGAACTCTGAGGCAAAATAAATCATCGAGGCTTATTGACTTTTTGTTTTCAGTCTTAGCATGCGTGAGAATGTGCCAAGTCGATTCAAATGAAACAGTCATAGGAGGCTACCACAATGTCATACCCTTCTACGAATAGAACAACGCGAACAAATATTTATATGATAGGTCATTTACTATTAATAAATTGGAACACAACATGAGAGAGCACGAACTATTAAGCAGCCATTAAATCACATATATCTTATACGAACAAACTAAGCATGCTCACGAGGATGGGTATATGTACAAAAATGGAAACAAATAGAGTTCTTACCAACCTCTCACCACAACTTGAATTATCATAGATCTTCATTATTGCTCTTCACTTGTGGCTCAAATAATATATAATGAAAACCAAGCTCCAATGGAGTAACGGACAACAAATATTTTTGGGTTTTTGCTCTTCACTTGTTGAACTCTGCAGCAAACTTTACAAAACAAAAGAAGAACAACAAATATTTTTGGGTTTTTCAATTAAAGCACGAGCAAAAGAGAACAAGCAAACAAAGCAAAATCTTTTTGGGTTTTTTGAAATGAAACAAGAACAAAAGAAAGCAAACAAACAAAACAAAATATTTTTGGGTTTTTGAATATTAAACTGCAACTAAAGGATAAAGCAAACCAACTAAAGAAACAAATAGAGAGAAACAACAGAAATATTTTTGGTATTTTTGTGTTTTGGAAAGCGAAAACAAAACAACGATAACAAAATAAAGAGAGAGAAACAGAAAATATGAATGTACAAAGAACCGACTGAATACGATATATATATATATATATATATATATATGTGAGTGTGATGTCGGTATACCTCCCCCCAAGCTTAGGCTTTTGGACTAAGTGGGGCTCAATCATAGCGATGGTATTGGCTCCACGCCGGTAGATCGTAAAGGGCATGCTCATAATCAGGCTCCCGCGAAGAAGAAAATGAAGGCGTGTAGTCGTAATCCGAGGGCTGACGTGAACTCTTTGCAATGTCGGGTGGCTGGACAACATTTGCTGCGGCCTCCCTCTTGGCGTCCTCTACGCGTTGATATTCCTCAATGTACGCATCGGGTTCTTCCTCCGTTAGTGACCATCCTTCCCTGTTATCAAGGTCAAACAAAGCACGTGCAGGCAAAGGGTCTACTCGCTCTCTAGTGGATCCCCACCGTGATTTCTTAGGGAATGAAATATCATATGGCAAACTATACGCGTCAGTCCCATAAGCAATAAAGTGATGCCGTAACATGGAATTAAGATCAAGCCTCTCTAAGGGAAACTGAACATCTAAGCGATGTGGCAACATGCCATGAAAAGCTAATAAACGGGAGGCAGTGAGACCTCCACAAACTCCTCCTTTCTCAGGGTTAGTGGAAAGGCGACAAGCAATTAAAGCTCCTAAATTATAAGTCCTATCTTTCCTCAAGGCAGCTGACAAGAATGCTAAATCATGAGCAGATAATTTACTTGCTACCTTCCTAGCTAGAACACACTTTGAAATGAACATGGCAAAATATCAGTTGGATGGGACATGTATATTACGAATTTTTCCATTCTCCTTCATGAAGCTTCTCCCGTAGCAGATTTCTGCATATAAATCCGTCACTGGCTTGGGATTTCCCTTTATCTTCTCGCACGTTCCCCACTGCTCCACCTTAATTACTGCACAAAAAATTCTAAAAGGCAGACTAACAGGTTTTTTATAAATTTTGTAATGCATCGTGGAGTTAGGTGAAGGCCAATCAAACTGAAAATCCTGCACCACGGACATAGCCAATTTCGCATATTGGCTTGGTTCATCATCAACGAAATGTGTCAATCCTGCATTAGATAGTAATGTTCTAAAATGATGCATAATTTCTGCAGCACTCATGAACCCTGGGCATGGGTAGACAGCCGGAAACATGCCCTCTTCGCGATGAACTCTCATAATCTCTATTACCACTAACTCATGCTGGTTAAGTTGATATGCACTTGCCTCCATTTCTGAAATTTTTAGCAAGCAACTTAAGAAAATTATTTGAATCAACTATATGGTAGCAACTACTATAAAAACTTGTATGAGTACTAAACATGCATCAAAACTAACTTAATCAAGCATCAAACAAGAATGCAAGCTCACATAACCTGTCACCTACGGCAGCAAAATACACAAGAAATACTCCACTAAACAAAATTCTACTTAGATCATCGGAGGAGTCACATACCGGAGAACAACTTTCCCAAATCCCGACAGAAAATATGGCTGAGCAAGGAGATGAAAAATCGCGAGGAAAAGCAGCAGGAGCTCGGGTTTGGATGAACTGGTTGAGTTTCTACAGGCAAGAGGAAGGTGTGGTAGGTGGGAGAGCAAGTGGGGGGCCCTCACCATAGGCAGACGTGCCCCAGGGGCAGGCCGCGCCTGTCCATGGTGAGCTAGCCTGGGTGCCCCCCTGGGGTCACCCCAGGTGGCTTTCTGCTCCTTTTTACGCAAAAACTTCGAATATATAATTTTTGGGATTTTTCGAGAAACTTTATTTTTCGGACTTTTCCAGAATTTTAATTAATAATAATATCGCTGGAAAACGACGATGGAATGATGAAAAACGTCAGCAAAACCAAACCTACAGCAGTTCTAAGACACTTTACTAAACATATACCCACTAAAAACGAGGAAAACATATGGAAAACATGATTGGGGATAGCGAAAACGTGAGTAGACGATGGAAAACGAGCGAAAACGAGGTGAAAACGTGTGTGGGCATGACTAAATATGGTGAAAACAATATGAAAACATGATATACTTTATGGAAGCACGACGAAAACGAGCATATGAATAATAAAACGTAACGAACACGTAGTGATAACATTGTTTCCTTCATTGAAAATCACTTTGTTAACAAGGTTGATCAAGTCTTGCTACCAAAATAATTTTATATGAAATAAATCTTTGTTTCTCACTAAATATTTATGTTACCTCAACCTTGATTGATATAGTCCCAGCCATGACGGTCTCATATTCTTTGGATGGCTTTGGAATAGGACAATAAAATTCTCCAATCTTGACGGTCTCAATATTTTCAATTGAATTTAGACCATATTTCTTACCAATCTTCTTAGGAAAATAAACAGTGTGCTCTTTATCATTAACATTAAAAGTAACTTTTCCTTGATTGCAATCAATAATAGCCCCTTCAGTATTAAGAAAAGGTCTTCCAAGAATAATAGACATATTATCATCTTCACGCATTTCCAACACAACAAAGTCAGTTAATATCAGACAATTATTAGCAACTTGAACAGGAACATCCTCACATATACCCACAGGAATAGCAGTGGATTTATCGGCCATTTTCAAAGATATATCAGTTGGTATCAATTTTTCTAGGAGGAGTCTTTTATAGAGAGTAAAAGGCATGACACTAAGTCCAGCTCCCAAATCACACAAAGCAGTTCTAACATAATTATTTTTAATAGAATAGGGAATAGTTGGTATACGAGGATCTCCAAGCTTCTTAGGAACCTTGCCATTAAAAGAGTAATTAGCAAGCATAGTGGAAATTTCCTCATTAGGAATCTTCCTTTTGTTAGCGACAATATCTTTCATATATTTTGCGTAAGGAGGCAATTTAATAGCCAGTTAAAGGAATTTGCAAGAACAAAGGTTTCATCCATTCACAAAACTTGTTGTAATATTCTTCTTCTTTTGATTTGTGTTTCTTATAAGGATAAGGCATTGGTTTTTTTACCCAAGGTTCTCTCTCATTACCATGTTTATTAGCAACAAAATCTTCCTTAGTGTACTTCATATTTTTAGTTTGCTTTTCAGGTTCGTCTTTAATTTCTTCTTTATCAGAAGCATTATTCTCTTCATTACCACTTTCAGTTTCAGCATCAGAGATAGATATACTATTAGGATCTTTAGCAAGTTCACAGGATTCTACAGCAGTTTTATGTTTCTTCTTCTTTTTATTCTTAGTATGAATAAAATTATTATTAGTTTGCTGAGAATCTTGTTCAATTCTTTTAGGATGTCCCTCAGGATATAAAGGATCTTGTGTAGAATACGACTTCTAGTTCTTATTTCATAAGCATGTTTTTCTTTAGAAGCATTAACTAGAAAATCTTTTTGCACTTTAGCAAGTTGATCAATTTGAGTTTGAACCATTTGAAAATGTTTAACAAGCATTTTAATATCATTAGAGGTTCTTTCTATAATACCATGCAAATTATCAATAACTCTAGAGTTTTCCATTAGGTGATTTTGCACTCTCATATTAAAATTATCTTGCTTAATAACATAATTATCAAATTCATCTAAACATTGATGAGGAGGTTTATTATAGGGAATATCTCTACTATCAAAATGTTGGAGAGAGTGTACCTCAATGGTGGATGAGTGAGGGATTGGCTTACATAATTCTTCTATAGGTGGAAGATTCTTCACATCTTCAGATTTAATACCCCTCTCTTTAAGAGATTTCTTGGCTTCTCTCATCACTTCATCATTTAATTCAACCATTCGCCTGTTCTTGGGTGTTAGTGTTGGTGTTGATACTGGAGTAGGGGTCAGCTCAGGCTCAACCATAGTCCAATCATAATGATTTTGGCTTATTTTAGCCATTGATTCCTCGGCTTCATCTGGAGTTCTTTGCCTAAAAACACAGCCAACACAACTATCCAAGTATGTCCTAGATTCAACAGTTAGTCCATTATAGAATATATCAAGAATTTCATTATTTTCTAGCTTATGCCCAGGTGTAGCCCTAACTAAAGAACAGAACCTTGCCCATGATACAGGCAATTTCTCTCCTTACAATTGGTTGAATTAAATATATTTTGTAAATCGACACGTTGAGCACTAGCAGGAAAATATTTCTGAAAGAAAGCATTAACCAAATCAATAGTACTATCAATAGATCTCGGAGACAAATTATTAAAACAAGTTTTAGCTTCATCTTTTAATGAGAAAGGGAATATTTAGCAACAAAGTAACTACGTTTCTTAAGATCATCAGAGAATAAACTACTCAAGGAGGAGAGCTCATTCATATGTTTCATAGCACTTTCATTTTCAGTACCACAAAAAGGTTCTTTCTCAACAATAGATATATAAGATAAATCAAGAGAGAAATCATAATCCTTATCCCTAATATTAATGGGAGAAGTGGCAAACTTAGCATCAGGAGATAATTTATATTTAAGAGCAAGACTTTCAATAAGACTTATAACAGCATCTCTATCCTTCATAGCATGTATTTCATCAATAAGATCATCATTAAGTTCAATATAGGAATCATCAAAATCATCACTAGGATTCTCTCTAAGCTCAGGTGAAACAACAGGAGTAACTGGATTTTTATCAGGAGTTCCAGTGTTAGCAATACTTTTAGCTTTAGCAATAGTAGCATCTAATAAAGTACTGAGAGAACCACTCTCATCAAGCACAGTAGAAGCATCATCAAAAGTATCAAAAGTATTTTCAGATTCAGTTGAAGTAGCACGTGTAGCATGTGTATGTGGTGGTGTAAGAAGCTTACTCATAACAGACGGTGAATCAAGAGCAACAGAGGTGTTCAGATTTGTACCTCTTCTTGTAGTGGATGGTAATATAGGAAACTTTCCATCACGAGTCTTACCCATGATGAATGATTGGCAGTAGATAATAGTACTCTCCGGTGAGCTCGCAAATAAATCTATGCTCCCCGGCAACGGCGCCAGAAAATAGTCTTGATAACCCACAAGTATACGGGATCGCAACAGTCTTCGAGGGAAGTAAAACCCAAATTTATTGATTCGACACAAGGGGAGCCAAAGAATATTTGTGAACAAAGAGCAAATAGAGTCGATCGAACAATGAGATCGATAGAGACCGATATTCGATTAAGAGAAGAGAATGTCACACACGATCATAGCACAAGAAGCCCACGACATAAGAAGTCCAACGGCGAAAGAATGTGTGTAGATAATGACAATGCAAAATGAGGCCACAAAAATCCCATATAAAGGAGTTGGATCAAGAAAATGAGGCCACAAAAGGACCGATAAAAGAGGCTGACAAGTAAAAGTAAGGTGGACTCTCATGACATAAGAAACACAAAAAGAAACAACGGATCTGGTGGACGTAGCGGAAATATAGAAAACTAGAAAAAATAGAGAGACTAATGGTGGCGCGGCGGCGGAAGTGAATCATAGTGTTGAGGGCCAGTACCAACCAGAGTTCCCGTATTGCGCTCCTGGCTGTGAAGAAGGTGGTTTCTCTGAACTAAAAGAGTCAGTAGCAAGACCGGCAGAACCTGTCGAAGAAGAACCCGAAGCCATAAGTTGACGCAGGAGGCGCATAATATCCTGCTCAGTCACAGGCACTACGGAAGGGGTCGAGGTCGGGGTAGGAGCACGACTAGCTGAAGTCTCTGAATAAGTACCACGTGACATGTCCCGCATCTTCTTGAAACAGTCAGACTCAAAGTGACCGGGCTTTCCACAGTAGTTGCAAAGACGACGGGGAAGGTCTCCACCATTGGTGGGTGACGATATAAAAGCCGGAGCACTAAGGTGGGAAGGAACCGGTGGAGCAGTTGACCGTGGAGGAGCGGGTGGACTAGGCGACGAAGCAGGACAACGGGGTGACAGGGTTGGTCCACTGGCAGCCAGCACAGAAGGAACATTAAGCAGACCAACGCAATGGAGGCGAATCTCCTCAGCATGAAGCTCAGACAATACCTCCGACATAGGAATACGACCATGGGCAAGCAGTTGCGCACGACGAGCCTCAAACTCGGGACGAAGGCGTGACAAGAACTCATAGATGCACTGGAACTCCAAGTCGGAGGGCACAGTCTGACAACACGGGCGGGTTCCACACACAGCAGTGCGAAGAGAGTCGAGCTGGCGTCAGATAGCAGAACTCTGCATGTAGAACTGATCAACAATGGAGTCACCCTGCTGTAGAGCATGCTCCTGACGAACCACAGACAGATAATGAGCATCCCCGGATGGCTGATGGCGCTGACGAAGGTGAGCCACATAGCAGCGGCAGTACCGAGTCCCATAAACTCCGAAGCAAACTGGGGTAGAACACTGGTAGTAAGAACAGGCGCAGCACGAGCAACATCATCCACCCACTGAGTGTATGCAGTCATGTCCTTCTGATAGGTCGGAAAAGTGGCAGAGTAGTCATGAACTTTCTTCTCATGCGCCGCAACAGCGGCAACATCCGCACTCTTAGCCGCATCCTTTTTAGCCTGAGTAGCACCGGCAACAAGGACCGGTGGCGTCGGTGGAGTAGGAACCGTAGGAGCAACGGGACACGGCGGACATGGGACCTCGCCAGAAAGAACACGCCAGAGACGAAGACCACGCATATGAACGCGCAAAAAAGCAGCAAAATCCGGGTAGTTGGTGCCATCGAAGATCCCGGAGCACCGAGGAATCGCAACATAACCAGTTGCAGCCATAGTTTTTTTTTTTGGACAGAAACAGATCTTGCTAATGAACAAATATGAGGAAAAGAGACCACACAACAGCGGTAGAACAAGAAGATCCGTAATAGTCAACCAGCAAACAGCAGTAGTGGAGATCCCGTGACTGTCAAACCAGCAAACAGCAGTAGCAGATCGAGCCAACTAGGAGAAACCAGCAAACAACACAAGGAGATCCGTGGCTGTCAAACCAGCAAACAGCAGCAGTAGCAAAATGAGGAGGTAGCAGTGTAAAAACGTCACGACAAATCCGGCCGACAACACGGAACAGCGAAACGAGGCAAGGTCTTCAGCGCTGAGCATCAGAAGGAATCCGGCAGATGGGACAAACCAGCGCAAGAGAAGATGCGTGCCGGCGTAGCAATCCAGGGGAAGAAATAGGGAAGAGGAAATAGATCGATAGTGGATCGGAAGGACGAGTTGCGCATCCGGAAAAAAAATACTAGCTCACGATACCATGTTATGAATAGGCAACTTGTCTATATTGATAGCCCAATGGGCATATATATATTACACATGACTTGGGACATAAGTAATCTAGACTAATACGGATTGGACTCCTAGACCTATACTAATACTCCTTAACAGCCTTAACAAGTGAGTTGTCAATTCACCTGCACCTGAAAGTGGACTTGTTCGCAGTGGTTTATCGGTAGTAACAGTTATATAGTAGCAGCAGTAGTGAAATAATAGCAGCAGTGAAATGAAAACAACAGCAGTAGAGTTTGAAGTAAACAACGGGATTAAATACTGTAGGCATAGGGATAGATGAACGGGTGTTGCATGGATAAGATAGTTCATATAATAATCAGGACATGGGCATTGCAGATAAATAAGATAAAGCATCCAAGCACTAAGTAACCATAGGCATGTGTTCCGTAAATAGTCGTACGTGCTCGCAATGAGAACTTGCACACCATCTTTTGCCCTACCAGCCCGTTTTCAGCGGGGCCTCAAGGGAACTACTGGTAATTAAGGTGTTCCTTTTAATAGAACACCGGAGCAAAGCATTAACACTCCGTGAACACATGTGATCCTCACATCACAGCCATCCCCTCCGGTTGTCCCAATTTCTGTCACTTCGGGGCCTCGGGTTCTGGACAACGATAAGTGTAAACAACTTGCAGGTATGATCAAGAAACAATAATTATCATCGTGATTCAATAACATGTTCAGATCTAAGATCATGGAACTCGGGCCCAAAGTGACAAGCATTAAGCATAACAAGTTGCAACAATTTCAATAGCACTAATAGAGGATACTAGGCACTATTCCCTAACAATCACGGCATTATTACATGAACAATCTCATCCAATCCCTACCATTCCCTTCATCCGACAGCGGGGGAATTACTCACACATGGATGGGGGAAACATGGATGGTCGATGGAGAAGCGTTGGTGATGACGATGGCGATGATCTCCTCCAATTCCCCGTCCCGGTAGGGTGCCAGAACGGAGTTTCTGAACCCCAAAAAAGGATTCGCGATGGCGGCGGAGCTACGGACTTCTTTCTGGAAAACGATCGAACCCCCTCGGGTTTTTAGGTTTCGGGGCATATGTAGTTGAAGGGGGAGTCCGAGGGGGTGCCCTAGGTGGGCTCACCATGCCCAGGCGCGGGCCCACCTTGGCCGCGCATGGGGGTGGTGAGGGCACCCCCTTGCCCCTCTCCGACTCATCTTATGGCTCCGGGAGTCTTCGGGTAAAATATGGACTTTCCCTTCGTTTCCGAGTATTTTCCTAAAAGTTGATTTTCTGCGCAAAAACGAGACACCAAAGTAATTATGCTGTAAACAACGTTAGTCCGTGTTAGTTGCATTCAAAACACACAAGTTTCGATGGAAAACATCAGCAAAGTGTTCACAAAAGTAGATACGTTTTTGATGTATCACACCTATACAACTGACAATTGTATTATGTGTGTTGGGGACACAAGAGACTTCTTGTATCATAATTGCAGGGTTGCTTGAGAGGGATACCTTTGACCTCTTCCTCCCCGAGTTCGATAAACCTTGGGATCCACTTAAGGGAAACTTGCTGGTGTTCTACAAACCTCTGGACTTGGAGGCCCAACACTGTCTACAAGAATAGAATTGTGTGTAGACATCAAACTCTTTTATGGCCCTTTGTCGGGGAGGTAAGGTAAAAGGTACTCACATCCTCTATGAGTGCTCGAAGTTGTTTCCTTTAGATTCTGCAATTATATCTTTTTGTTTCTTGTTTTTATTTTTAGTAGTTAGGGTTAATGGAAAACAAAAAAAATGAGAGAACTTTATAATATTTATCTTGAGTTAGGACATGAAGTGTTTGAAGAGAAGATTAAAAAACCTAGATTTATTTGCATGCTAGTAGCAATGTTATTAGTATGAATTATTTGAACACTATTATTGCTAATGCTATGGGAAAGTCTAAGCTTGGGGAAGCTGGTTTTGATGAATATGATATTTTTAGTCCCCCAAGTTTTGAGGAGGAACCTTTCTTTGATGATACTTTGCCTCCAATATATAATGATTATAATGATTGTGGTATTCTAGCTCACCTACTATTGATGATAAATTTTATTGCGATCATGATATGCCTTATATATATGATGTTTACAATGATGAACATGATACTTTCATTCCACCTACTATTGAGGAGAAAATTAATTATAATTACAATATTCCTCCTATATTTGATGATTGTGGTGATGAGAATAATAATTATATCTATTTTGTTGAATTTTCTCCCACTGCTATTAATGAGAATGACTATGCTGGGTATTAATTCTTTTATGCATGTGGCTCATGATAAGAATGTTTCTTGTGATAGTTATATTGTTATTTTCATTCATGATGCTACTTAAAGTTATTATGAGAGAGGGAAACATAGTCTTATGCATCTCAACAATATCAAGTTTCCCCTCTTTATGTTGAAATTTTTGAAGTTGCACTTGTTTTCCTTTCCTATGCTTGTTGCCTTGTCCTTTCATGACTTGTTTTTATACAATATTCTTTTTCATATGAAGTGGGTTAGACTAAAATTTGTTTTACATTTGCTTCTTGATGCTCTCTTTTGCTTCAATTCATATTTCTTATGTGAGGATCTTCTCAAATTATCATGCCTAGCTAAAAGTCTTTAAAGAAAAGCACTTCTTGGGAGATAACCCATGGTTTTATTTTTTGCTTTGTTTTTCTCTGTTTTGTTTGAGTCAAGGTGTTGTATACTTCTGTAGAAAATCCTTCGTATCTTTATTTTCATGTATTAGTTGTGCCAAGTAAATTTTCTAGCGAAAGTTGGTGTTGGCTTTGGATTTCTCCGCATGAAACATATTTTTGTTGTCCACCATAAAAAATCGTAAAAATCACAGAAATATCAAAATGCCCTAAAACAAATTGTGCTTATTCCTCGGCTAATTCTGGAACTTTTTATTTCTTTACGTTTTTCGATCTGAGCAACTTAAGTGCCCCGGAAAAATTCGTCTTTACAGACTGTTCTGGTTTTGACAGATTTTGCCTTTTTACTTGCATTCTCTCTTTTACTATGTCAAGTGGACTTATTTGCTCCATGAAACATAATTGTCTGTAGTTAATGTTTAAAAGTATCAATAATGCTTGTGTCCTCGCGGAACATGTGAATTTTTAATTGTGCACTAACCCTCTAATGCGAATTACATTGAGTGTGGTGTGAAGGAAGTTTTCAAGGGTCAAGAAAAGAGGGTGATATAATGTGTTCAAGAAGAGTGCAAGGTCAAATCTTGGGGATGCCACCGTGGTTCATCCCCTTCTTCATCAACAATTTATCAGGTCACTTCTAGTGAAACTATATTTTTATTCGGTCACATCATATGAATTTTACTTGGAGCGTCTGTTTGTTTTCTTTGTTGTAGTAAACTTAGTTAGAACTTAGCATTATTTGTGTAGGAGAGAGAGACGCTCCGCTTTTTAATTTTAATACTTTCTCGCATTCTTAGTTTTTCTTCTAGCTGCTGCAAAATTCCCATTTAGGTCATGTTTTTCATGCATCTCTTATTCAGAGTTGTTAGTTCTAGTAGAGTTATGTTAGTGCTCTCTGGTTTCATTGCTATATCTCCTGGATAATTTTTTTTGCTTGGTATTTGATGGAAATAGAAAATGCTACTTGTGGTAGATGGTATAACGAAAAAAGCTTGCATATTATTGTAGATCACGAAACTGTTTCACTTGATTATTTGTTGTTGTTTTGAGATATAAATATCCTTAATGGTAAATTTTCTGGTTTAGTAGAGTAAAAATAATTAATGGTTGGTCTTAAATCTCGAAACTGTGCCACACTCAAATAACCAGTTGATGGGATAATGTATATGACTTCCTTTGCCGATTGCAATCGTAATGACTTTTGTTACGCGCTATGGTTGGGGTAGCTAACAGTGACTTTTCACTGCCACAGACCCTCTTGGAGTGATTTTAATTATGCCTTGTAAGATCATAGTTTTATTTGAATCTTTTAACTTGTGAGTTATATGTTACAGTTTTCTCGCACTTCCACCATCCATATTTGTTAGCCTCTTCGGTATTGTGCATTGCTCATTCTCACATTGAGAGTTGGTGCAAACTTCGCCAGTGCATCCAAATCCCGTGGGAGAACTTTGTTCTTCTACACATAAGTCTAAAATATCTTCCTCAAAACAGCCACCATACCTACCTATCATGGAATTTCCATAGTCATTCCGAGATATATTGCCATACAACATCCAGCACCATTATGTTACTTCATGCTTCATTGTTACTTTGCATACTGCTACACTGGCAGGAGCATTTAGTTTTACATACACCAGAGATATTTCAGTTTGAGTTATGAGTACTAAAGGTGTGATGATTCATTGTAAAATAGAGTGTTGCCCCTACCAGTGAGGTTATATATCAAAAAATAAAAATAAAATAGAAAAAGCCCAAATAAAAAAAGAAAGAAAGGGAAAAAGAGAGACAATAAAGAGAGAGGGTACAACCCTACTATCATTTATTCCACACTTGTGCTTGTTTAGCATCATTACTTCAGTTTGGAGAGAGTTTTTATTTTAGACTTTCATAACTATGCGGGGAACTTACATTATAGAACTTGGCTTGTATATTCCAATGATGAGCCTCCTCAAAAGAGCTCTAGGTCTTCATGAGCAAGCACGTTGGATGCACCCCCACTAGTTCCATCAGAGAGCTTTCATACACTTATAGCTCTATGTGCATCCGTTGTGATGCAATCACTACTCCTTGCATAACTTCGATTATAAAACTTCCTCTTGTCTAATGATCACTTTCAGTTGTATGAGACTTTCTTCCATTGACCATCCAAACCCCCCATAATATTCTTTTAGCCACAACATCCTAGTGCCAGGGACCAATACAGAATGCTTGCTTGTTTTGAGTGCACAAATATTTTAATGATTTTCCTATGTACATATTGTTGTCAACTGACTCGATCCTAACAGGAGTTGTTGTGAGAGTTTGATGCCTTGAATGATTATATTTTTGTTCTTGAAGCTTAAATCATCTTTAATAAACCATTGCACGGTTGATTATCTTTTAGTATTGATTAATTGAAAAGTTTTACTTTGTTCTTCCTATTGGTCTATACACTATTCTATTTGATATCAACTATAAACCACAACCTTTATTCATTTGATCCTACTTTACATACTTTACATTACTATGATGATCAAGTTTATGTTGGTAGCATGTCACCTCAGAAATTATTTGTTTTTGTCGTTTACCTACTCGAGGACGAGTAGGAACTAAGCATGGGGTTGTTGATACGTCATAAACGTATCAATAATTTCTGAACGTTCTATGTTGTTTTCATGCCATATGATACATGTTTCCTTTACACTTTATGTCATTTTTATGGATATTATGAGACTAACCTATTGACGAGATGCCACAGAGCCAGTTCTGTTTTCTGCTCGTTTTAGTTTCAGAAAAGTTGTTCTGGAAATATTCTCAGAATTGGACGATTTGAAAGCCAAAAGTCTTATAATTCCCGGAGGGTCAAGGAAGTCCAAAGGAGACCCGGAGGGGGGGGCTGGAGCTCCCACACCATGCATGGGCGCGGATGGCCCCTTGGCCGCTCCTGGGGGTGGTGTGGGCCCCTCGGGCGCCCACCAACATCGCCCTTTCGCCCATATAGTCCCACTGATGTATAAACCCTAAATATATCGGGCCCTTCCAAGAAAAGTTCCGTAGCTCCGCCGTCGCTGCCGATAAGCTTCGGGGGACAGATATCTCTATTCCGGCACCTTGCCGGGACGGGGAAGTTCCCCAGAGCCATCTCCATCGACTCCACCGACATCTTCATCGTCGTCGTTGTTTCCCACGATAAGGAGGGAGTAGTTCTCCCTCGGGGCTGAGGGCTCTACCAGTAGCTATGTGTTTCATCTCTCTCCCCAATGGTGTGACCTTTATGTGATCGTGAGCTTTGTAATCTAGTTGAATAAGTAGATGTTAATCTTCATTTGTTATGCTACTCAAGTGGTGTTGTTATGAGATCTTGGTAAACACTTTGATCACGGTGTAAAGGTGACAGTGTGTGCACCGTGTGGTTTAGCATGATATTTAGATCTTGTGTTGGATGACCCTATGAAATTGTAGCGTTTGTTTAGTACTAATTAGGGGCGCTCATAGTGACAGTGTGGGGTGCCCTAGAGAGGGAATACAGACTTGAGATATTTAGGCATTCAATTATGTTATTATTGTTGAGAGTGTTCACTAGTGAAAGTATGATCCCTATGCCTTGTTTCTAAGCATTGAAACACCATTTACAATCAGTTCTGCTACATGTTTGCTTGCTACCATTTTTATTTCAGATTTCTATTATCACTTATAACCATCCATATTACTTGTATTTCACTCTCTCTTTGCCGAACTAGTGCACATATACAACTGACAATTGTATTAGGTATGTTGGGTACACAAGAGACTTCTTGTATCGTAATTGCAGAGTTGCTTGAGAGGGATACCTTTGACCTCTTCCTTCCTGAGTTTGACAAACCTTAGGATCCACTTAAGAGTAACTTCTTTTTGTTCTACAAACCTCTACACTTGGAGGCCCAACACTGTCTACAAGAATAGAAGCGTGCGTAGACATCACATTCCACTTGAGCTAGATGATGACGATCTTGACTCTCTCAAGTTGGAACATCTTTCTTGATTTTGTTTTGTTCGGTGAAGACACATAGATTGCTCCCCCATACGCCACTATGGGAGAGGCTCTCTTAATTACGTCTTCACTTGACCATAATCTCCACATGGCTGGCAAACATCAAGCATAGGATTTCTTCGAGATGGTTCACTTGAGCTTCTACGTCAAGCTTGATGACGAACACCGCTTGACGACATAGACCATGGGTTAAATGAAATCTTTCTTTTGGTGCATGCCCATGGAAAGATACCTAACTACACATAGAGATACCACACACATATATAGTGGGTTGGTTCAAAAATCTATATGGACCAATTCTTACGATGCCACGAGATCCACTTGGTACACCTTATAGCTTTGTGTGTTGATCACAATCATGATCAACCTTGTATCTTTTCTTCATTTGATGATGTCTTGAAGATAATCATGAAAAACCACCTAATACTTTTCTTCAAGACATACTTGCGATCTGCACAACTCTATATATGACCATTCTTTATATAAATCTTTGAATATAACAATGGCCATTATGAAAACTAATAGAGTTCAACACATGAACTCCAAACTTTCATATGGACAAGATCTACAAGGATAACCCAATGCAAACATTAGTCCATAAGGATTGTCATTAATTGTCAAAACCACATATGGGGGCACCATGCGCTTTCATATTTTTGTTTCTATATTTCATTTAATATAGAATAATTCATATATTTAAACTCGTAAATCGTAATTTAACAGTTAACATGTCTAAATCGATTAGAAAAATGAGAGGAATCCAAATATTACAACTATATCATATTTTGCATCAGAAAAACTCACTTAAATAGGCAAAATTACTTTCGTACAATCATCATAAACTAATTTAACTAGGCGAAATTAGATAGAAATCAAGGAAATTACTAATACTTGGGGATTATCCAACAAATGTGGACTACTCTTTGTGGGAATTGGATGGGTGGCGTTTTGCACAATATTGTTTGTACTTGGTTCACAAAAAAGTCATTTTTACCACTTAGAAAAAAGAAATGATATTTATAAAAATAATCTGAAAAATCCTTTCAGAACAACAAGATACCCATATTTGTCGAATATGAGAATTTATCACAAAATATGTCGTGGAAACTGCTATAACTTGATCGTTTGGCTTGAAACCTATAGATATTTATACATGATAGATCTTTTTGTGAAGATTTTTTTGAATAATTTGTTAAAAATCAAGTTTATCATTTTTCATAGAAACTAATACACATATGCGAGAGAAAATATATTTTTTAGGGCTTTTCACTTTATTTAACTGTTTCAGAAGACAATCAAAATGGCCACCATGACTATTCATCGAAAGGTGTCAACTTTTTTGAAACTATCAATTTTTCTGTGATATAACAATCAGTTGTGTACCTTAAAATGATTTTTTGAAAAAATTCATACCAAACTATCAAACACTTATAGTTCAAATTTGGATTACTTTTGAAAATCAACATAAAGTCATTTAATTACAAGAAATTCGATAGAAATCAAGAAAATTTCTAATGCTTGGTAAAACTAATTTGAAAATTCTCTTTGAAGCCATTGCTTCATATACCAAAATACACCTATTTTATCTAATATGAGAACTTTATCACAAACTATGTCGTGGGAATTGTCATAACTTGGTAATTTGGCTTGAACAAATAGATGTTTATACATGATATTACTTTTTGTGAAGATTTGTTTGAAAAAATTTTCAAAAACAATTTTAGCATTTTTCATAGAAAATAATACACATAAGTGGACTCCATGGCAGAGAAAAACATTTTTTTAGTTTTTTTACTTTTTTTTTTCAAAAATCGGTCAAAATGGCCACCATGGCTATTCGTTGAAAGATGTCAAATTTCTAAAGCTATCGATGTTTTATGATATGGATGGCATATTTTAATTCCTCTCATTTTTCTAATCGGATTACACATTTTATTTGTCAAATTTTTTATATACGGCTTTAAAGATATGGATTATTCCATATTAAATGTAAAAAAGCGAAAAATAAAGTAAAATTTGTTTTATTGTTATTTATTAAAAAATATTATTACACAATCATTAATATTTATTCAAATATTTTAAAAAAACTAAACAATAAAAAAGTGTAATACTAGTAAGTTTTAACTTCTCATTTGGAAGCTAATTTGAAAGAAACTCAAAAGTCAATCGTGCTTGGGCTACATCAATTTAAGGATGAGTGACTGAACGGAAGTTTAATCAGGGTAAATACTTTGACCAGATTAAGTGTGTACTCTGAAATTAAGTGTGTAGCTAAGTGAAAAAAATTCAAATAGAATTCAAAAAACATTAAAAAAAAGTTTTTAAAAATATATAAAAATTGGAAAAAAATATGTTTTTTTTTTGGAAAAACTATGCCGCCGGCTTTTAAAACGCCGACGGAAAATTAACCTACGCCGACACGCTGTTACGTTGACGACCGTGTGCCAACGGCATCCGCATGTGTAGCATGCATTCCTGTAGTGGGTGATAAGAGTTTTGGAGACTCGATCCATTCTTACAATGGAAGCAGCCAACGCGGCGACATCCATTGCTGTTAAACACAAGAAACACTACTCCCTCCGTTTCAAAGTAATTATCGTCGAAATGGGTTGAAATGGATGCATCTAGTAATTAAATACATCTAAATACATCCATCTAAACGACACTTATTTTGAGACGGGTGGAGTATCAAAAGACTGCTTAGTAACAGAATTAGTTTGTGCCATATATGGATTCAAAGACCCTAAAAAACCTATTCTTGGTACCTATTTCAAAAAAGGATATACAATCTAAGATTGAAGGGAATTAATAGCTATTGACTGCTGGCCTATAGCATTAAACATCAAGATCAGGATCGACATACTCCTATTTTGGAAGGATGGCTCGCCAGCATGGACGTAATAAATTGTTGCTAAACACGGCATGTTACGACTGTTCCCTATATATCAGAGGAACATGGAGCAGGCATGTTCCCACATCCAACAAGATCTATAGGAGTAGTTGCAAGGTTTACGATGGACGGTCGACGACAAGTGCTCGCTCTTTTCCTGGCTCTCCTGGGCTGCTTCTCCGTTCTTGCACAATGTAAGTGTTGCCTGAATTACACTCCGGTATCCTGTTCATTTCTGTTCCGAGGAAGCAGGGGAATTTGACCGATTGGCATGCACGTTTCGAAAGCTGTTTCTTAGGGCATCTCCAGCCGTTGCGCCCCCCCAGGACGCGAAAACCCTCGCTTTTTTTGCGCCGCGGCGCTATTCTGGAAACTGGGGGGGCGCGTTTCCCAGTCGTGAACCCAGGCCGCCCCCCCCCCCCCCCCAGCGGCGACTCGGCCCAATTTGAGCAATAGAAAAATTGCACACCAAATAAATAGAGTTTTGCCACACAAATAAATTATTCAACAAATAAAAGGAAAAAAATTGACTAGTCATCCTCCTCAACATTGCCATTCCCCTTTCGCGCCCACAAATGCTGCACCAGGTCATCCTGCAGAGCATGGTGTGTTGCAGCGTGTCGAATCTCCTGTCGCTTGGTGAGGAAGTCTGCCCATGATGCCGGCACCTGGTGATCAACATCTGCAAGAGGGCCCTGCCGGTAGTATGGTGTGTTTGCCTCACTGTCAGGCACCGGGTCATCCCGCTCACTCTCAATGATCATGTTGTGCAAGATCACACAACACTGCATCACCTCCCACATGTTGGACTTCGACCAAGTCATAGCTGGGTACCGGACAACAGCGAATCGAGATTGCAGCGCACCAAATGCCCTCTCAACATCCTTCCTGCAAGCCTCCTGGCATTTGGAAAACCAAGCTTTTGCACTTCCTGGGATAGGGTTGGAGATGCTCTTCACAAATGTTGCCCACTTGGGGTAGATGCCATCTGCAAGATAGTACCCCTTTGTATACTGGTGTCCATTGATCTCATAGTTCACAGGGGGGGCATGGCCTTCGACAAGATCGGCAAAGACATTCGAGCACTGCAAGACATTGATGTCGTTGTGACTTCCTGGCATACCAAAGAATGAATGCCAAATCCATAGATCGTACGAAGCCACGGCCTCGAGAACCACAGAGCACTCTCCTTCCTTTCCCTTGTACATCCCCTGCCAGTCAAATGGGCAGTTCTTCCATGCCCAGTGCATACAGTCGATGCTGCCAAGCATCCCAGGAAACCCTCTTGCTTCATTCTCAGCGAGGAGACGAGCAGTGTCTTGCGCATTGGGTGATCGCAGGTATATTGGGCCAAAAACTGCAACCACTGCCCGGCAGAACTTGTTCAAGCACTCAATGGCCGTGGACTCGCTCATGCGCAGGTAGTCATCTTGTGCATCTGCGGGAGCACAATATGCAAGCAACCTCATGGCCATCGTGCACTTCTGGATAGAGGTAAACCCTACCGTGCCGGTGCAGTCCTTCTTCAACTTGAAGTAGGTGTCGAACTCCCGGATGGCATGCATGATCTTGAGGAAGAGCGTGCGTTTCATCCTGAAACGACGCCGGAACACCTTCTCGTCGTTGGTAGGATCCTCGGCGAAGTAGTCGGAGTAGAGGATGCAGTAGCCCTCGTACCGCTGCCTCGGCCTGCTCTTCCGGCGACCGGGCTTCGATCCAGCGCGGCGTGGCGCGGCGTCCTGGGCCAGCAACGCGGCCAGGCAGCTCAGGACGACCAGGTGATCCTCGTCGTCGATGGAGGCCTGGTCTTCCTCGTCGAATAGCTCGGCGAGCATTTCCTCGGCGTCGGAGTCCATGGCTCGGACAGAGCGTCGAACACCTTGCGGGCGGTGGACGCGGCTCACTGGGGCGCAGCCTCCTCCGCGACGGAGACGTGCTCGAACGGCGGCGACGACGTGGTGGACCAGCCGGCGGTGGTTTGTCTCTTCGCTGGCGTACGCTGGCGGCGCCGGTGGTTGCGGGGGTGGGGCGGCGACGGCGAGGGCGAGCGAGTGGGAAAGACGGTTCGGGGTGGAGAAAGTGGAAAAAGAGCTCTCCCTCGCCGACAGCGCTGGCCCACGCGCGCTTTTCCTCTCGCCGCCCCCCCCCCAGGCCGAACCCAGCAGGCTGGGTTCCGCCTGGGGGCGGCGGCGCTAATTTCCGCCGAAACGGCGCTTTTTCAGGTCCTGGGGGGGTCGACTGGTGGAAAAACGGCGTTTTTCGCCAAAAACGGCGCTAATTTGCGTCCTGGGGGGGCTCTGGGGGGGACGACTGGAGATGCCCTTACTACTACATCTGAATAAGATTTTAGCACAAAACTGTGGGAGAATAAAACTGACGCATGCTTGTTTCACTTCCATGCAGCTCGAAGCATCGACGACATGCAAAGCAGTAAGATCACCGTAGAGTGCTGCGCGCACTTGAAAGCACAGCCGAGCCCGAACGCCCCGCCGCTGGTGTGCTGCACGCCCGTGAATGGATCAGCGTGCTTTCAGACCAAGAAAGAATGCCTGGCAACCTGCTGCAAACCATCGAAAACTAATTTTGCTGTGGATACCCGGTCCTCTTCTACTCTGTAATAATGGCCATAGCTATAAGCCTTATTTGCCAATGTGACGAAAAATAAACACCGAGTTATTGTGGTTTTGTCTTGTTCATTTTATTTTATGTTTCACTTTGACGTTTTGTTTCGTGTCATCCGCCTCTCTTGGGCTGCTGGATTTCTCTTAAGAGCAGCTCAATAGCTCATATATGTGTGCTGGCTAGAAAATGAAGCTGTCCTTGGAGGAATTATTTGGAACCAACCAATAAATTACAATGGATGAAACTTTGAGATATCTCATTGTATAATCAAACTTCATTTCTAGATGACGTGGAAGGCATAGAGAAAACAGCATTCTCAATCAATGTCCATTTTCATGCGCAATCCATGCCCAACGCATCACCACATGTGTGTGTGCTCCTGCAAGGGAGAAACTGAATAGACCTTGCCTTCCGCAACCCTCTCCTCCATTTTAAATTGCATTTTTTACCTACTTGTTGATGCGGTTTAGCGTGCACCTCGATGTTGCAATTTCAAATGTTTCTTCCAAATTACGACTTTACAAACGAGAAACACACAAGAGCACTCTTAGTTGGAAAAAAAAAGATTTTATTGATGTTAATGACTTTGAAAAATTATATGGGCCCTGTGAATTTTCTTGATAAAGTAATAGATTTAGTGTTAGAAGTTTACTTTATGTAGAACATTTGAATTTTGTTTTTTAAGCTTTTTCATAAAAAAAATTACACAAAACATGTACTACAAATGTAAGGAAAAAAAGAATGTCCCTTAAAGCTTTAATTACTTTTCTCAGATCACAGTCCATCCCAGTAAAATGTACTACACGGACCATTTTTAGCCTTCATTCAAAGTGATGCTTGAGTTGCTAGGTTGATCATTGAGATTGGTTGCATTGGAAATGCAGCAATCCAGATTAAAAAATTCATAACAGAGGTAGTACACCATAGGCATGCTTGTTATTCGATCGGAAACCACTTGCTCGGCATGGGGAACTGGGAAAAATCATCTTTCACAGGGTTGTACATACGACTACCGAACACGAGACTAGATTTTGAGCCTCTCAATTTGTTCACACCATCTAATGTTCATGCTCCTCGAGACAGTTCGGGAATGTCAAAACTCCTAACACTAGCACGCACAAGGACTAGCGTGAAAATAACCATACTGTTACAGGCCATCCGCTTACCAGTTACAGCATGTGAACAGTCCCACCTCCAGTCTCCAAGATGTGAAAACCATAGCATATCATTGACCTTTTCTTCTCTCTCAAAAACGAAAACCAAAAATAAAAGAATCTGATGTTTCAACTCATAGACCAACCCAATATGACCGGCCGTTGCTATTATGGATTGGGGATGGAGACGGCGCCATCAGAGCCCACTCATACCACACCTGTCACAGCAGACGAAATGAGACTTCAATTACAGGATTCATATATCTCAGGAGCCAGGATCAAGAACAGTGGAAGCCATGCTACCTTAGTGGTACCACAGCATCGCCAGAAGTGCACTTCTATGGGTGACTCCGATGGTACGTAGATGGGCTTCCTCAATGGGAAGAAGATCGGGAACCTGGAATTTGTTCAGAATATGTCAAAATTAAGCATGATTGTCAGGCCATGGAAATGTCGTTGCCAGCTTTTGAAATCAGGTTGCCAGTTGTTACTTACCAGCTAAACATGTTTGGTGTGCATGTGTTCGGCTCAATTCCGAGATGGACATCTTTATACAGTACGGCATCAAAATATCCAGCAAATCCTGCCAGAGTGATGACATGTACACTTAAAAGTGACCTAACCAGCTTATATGAATAGAAAAAACACATATGAAGTAGAGCTACATACCGTGTACAAGGCATGATCCTGTGTCTTGTGGTAGCTCAAACTGCAACTTGGTATACCTTTGGTTGCTAGCTTGTGAAAAATTTGGATGTGTGAAAGAAAAAACCTACAGATGTGAGATGAGCATTAAATGCTGTGATGAAAACAGCTCTTGGGGGGAATGCAGTATAACATATAATGTAATAGGACCACACAATCAACAGAGGACATTGAGCCAAAAGTGTGGTCTCTCACCGCCTGTGGAGGCGCAAGTCTTGCTACTCGATGTAGCTTGACAACATATGCCGTTTCAAAATGTGCAATATCTTTGTGCGCTTTGATCTGCAGAAACCAAGTCACTTAATCTCTATTTAATTTTAGAAATATTATTAAAATGGCATAAACCCTTACATCATTGTGTAGTTTTGATGCTGTTACTGGTTGGATAAAACTTGTGTATCTGCAAAGGAGCACATGAAAACATGACGTACTTAGGACTGAAAAAATGCAGGGATGTTGCATTATATAACAATACAAAAGGGAAAAGACCAGTACGAGGAAGGAATAGAAATCCCATCTGGCTTCAAGAATCTCTGGGCACCATCAAGACACTCAGGAGATAATTCGTTATCACCAAAGGATCCAAGCAACTCACTGACCTGTTTCATAATTGCATGTAAGACATTTTGTGATTGCTTCCTAAAGATTTGAAATGTCACTTTCCAACAAATTATCAGCATACCAAAATATCAGCTTTTTCAGGAGCATCCCAGCACCGCATGTCACTAGATATTATAGTAACCATGCTTTCCCACCCTTCCAATTTGATCAAACTCTGCAGCAGTTCCCGAAAGCCAATCAGATCATCATATAATCATATCTATTTAGGCAGGAGGCAAAAAAAAAATACCAACAGAAAAGTAATTGAAAAATGGTCACTGAACCGACAAGCTTCCACCTTATCTAGTGGAATAGTTTGAGAACTGAGAATCAAAAGTATACATTACACAACTTACATGAAGGGTAATAACAGCGTTAGGATTTTTCTCCACAGCATATACTTTTAACCTGCGGCCAGTTTCTTCTGCAGCCTGCATTTAGAATGAAAAGCGTAATATGAACCAAAAATCAACATAAATTATAGATATGTTATTTAAACACAAGAAAAATTATCATGGTTTGTGGTAAGTTAGTAAGTATCAGGAGAAAAGCAACACACCTGCAATGATGCTCGTACTAAAGGTCCTCGGCCTGCTCCAACAACCATCAACACCTTTGTGGAATGACAAATGAAGTTAGAACAGTAAGTTCTAAAGGTAACATTAAAAATTAAAACTGCAGATTTAAGGTTAGCGGTGCAGGAAAGAGACTCGGAACTTTAGTTACATGTTATAGACAACGATAAGGCGCAGAGGAGCTGCCAAAATGATTCCAACAGTTCCTAGTCTAGAAATACTATAAAAGTAATAAAGGTGCTAACATAACATTGGGTTGGCTACAGCAAATGTGGAAGATGTAATGCAGAAACAGGATATGATCAAACGAGTGTGTGCCAACTAAAATAACAAGAACATGGTTCTAAGAATCATTATTTAAAGTGATTCGTTATCAGTTCATCTCTTAAAAATCATTGCATCATCAAGCGTCTTCCTGGCACACGAACTGTTGCCATTTTATTTAGGGAAAAAAAAGTTCAAGGCCCAATCTTACCGTCCTAGTTGTGGGGATTTCATCATCTGAAACCTTATCAACCAAAGCCTTAGCAATTGCTCTTTGATACTGTTCATATAACGTAAAACAAGGAATTATCAGTGAGATTACTGGTATGAGTAATATTAGACTGAACCAGCAAAAAATGGAACTCTAAAATACAGAGTTAATAAAAATAGGCAGGGGATTTTATCTTTGATTTCTTTACAAAACCAGGTCTGCTATAGCTATGAAGTTCTAATGTTAAACAATGTGCTAGCTCACGCATGCATATAACCTTAAAAGGGTTGATCGTATGCCAGTAATAGTAATTAGAAAACAGAATATTTGGCTAGTGCCAGTACTTTATGGGTGCACTAACAGTAACTAGTAGAAGAACCATGATGCTGTCAATAGTTTTGAATAAAAATCAAATAAAAGAGATCATATAAGTGAATTTCAATTCAACAGCTACTTTGTTCTCACAATATGTTAACGAAAAATATTCACATAAAGTCGAGCAACGTTTGCTTCTTTAAGATGTATAGCATTAAAAGATAGACAGAGTCCAAATATTTAACACAAACCTGTGTATATTTCACAGTGTCTTTCTCAAAAGTCTCATAAGTCTGAGCTTCCAAATTATCCATGAGAGGCTACGAAGAAGAAAAAAAAAAGAGAAAACTTATGAAAAAGTGAATCTTATATTCTAATGGAGAAAAAGGAGAGCCATAAGTCCAATAAATTTGCGAGGAAGAATAATTTCAGGTGATCAGAGTTCAAGTGTAAGGAAAACAGTAATTACCTGGAGAGGAGATTGCAAGAAATCCCTATAGTTGATCTTGAATAAGACAAATAACATAAGATCAAGAAAGATGTCGGTAAATAAGATAAATCATGGGTCCTGGAAGAGGAAAATAAGGTTAGAGTGGATACCTCAAAGCGTTCCTGTTCAGGAAGTGGAGCGATCCTCTGATAGAGGTAGCCGATGTAGTCGAGGTACAGGCTCAATGCATGGCGAGTGGGGGTATCTGAAGCAACAATTTAGGCGTCAACAAGTCATATTCTAAAGGAGATGGGGGGTATTTATTCGTGAAGTAAAACATTTTAGGGTATGACAATTACTCTAAACATATGTGTCAAAAACATTATTTAACATAATCATGCCTAGTTAAAGACCATCTGAACTAACAAATCAAAGAGTTTGCGGGAGTTACCTTCAGTGTGGTTTTCTTCAGCAGAGAGCACTCCTTCGGATACTTGGGAAACATTATGGTTTGATCTCCCAGAAATAATTACCTAACCAGAAAATAAAAAATCAGGGCATCTGGCAGAACACTACACCATACACATCAATTACATCTGAAGGTTAATCCATATATGCAAAATGAGGGCAGGTTGTGTGATGTGTCAATGATTCAGAAGGCAATGCAGTTATGGGGGAAAATGCGCCATCAAAAGAAGCATAAATAAAGAACACACCTGAACTGAATGGTTAAAAAATCCACTAAGCAGAGTTTGATGGCGCCTTGACAAGCAAGGAAAGCCTTTTGCATTTGTTAGAAAAGCCTGCAAATGAAATATCAGTTAGTGATGCAAACATGCATGGCATATAGTAATACCTGAAGAAATCAATGTGAAATATTATATTGTATATTTACATCTGTTTGAACAATTGCCGCTCTTACAGGCTCCCCAAACCACCGAGTTAGGGAGTTCATTGATGGTACTGAGCTCCTGATAATTGAATAGCCAACATTTGTAAGGAATGCCAAAACCACGACATTATCGATGAAATTTCAGCGATATCTTCACTTGGAAGAAAAAATTATTTGGTCTAACAATGCATCACTACTTACAAGATATCCAGTGCTACATACAGTTGACTGTTATGCTCACACAACAGTCTGAAGGAATTCCACCATTCCCACGAGTCTACTATGTCATTCTGTAATCAAGGAAACACATAAAAAGAGAATAATGTGGTGTGCGCATATATGTAGTATTAGCCCTTGAATAGGCGCAACTGTCCAGCACCTACGACCTTGAGGACACTAAAATTCCAGACCAGACTGGGTGGACCAAAAGCTTACTGTGGGGTTATTATTATTTACCTGGGCGCGGTCTTCATCCATAGGTTCAGACTTCTCCAAAGGTATCCTAAGCCATAACTTAAGAAAGAAACAGAGCAAATAAAAGTTAAATGTCAAAAAATATTACGGCACACAGACAACCCTGGAAAGATGGGATTGGAGAAGGAGGACCGTACCTGCATATTGGCCTGGCCTTGCAAAATATTATTCACCACTCTAGCATAATTGGCACAGGACGATCTCCTGGGAGGAGGGAGAACGCATGCCTGCAAAGAAATGCACCACAATTCACCTCTTTGTAGGATAAATAATGTTATTGCAGTTACTCGTTTACAATGATCGGGTTATGTGCTGCATCTACTGGTTAATTATGTGTAAAACCAAATTGATCAAAAATAGCCTGGCACATAAGTGATGAGCAATGTGGTGCCAAGTGGATGGAACCTGCAAGGAGAGATGAGTCGCCCAGGCGATCTCCTGCTTCAGCGTGAGCTCCGAGTCCAGCCGGAGATGCTCGTCCTCTGAATCCAAATCAATCCACTCGCTGATCTTCCCGACGATGTGGCTGCTCCATTGGGACGGGCTGAGGACGAGGTCCGACGCCGCCACCGGCAGTACTGCGCCGGGCGTGGGCCGGTAGTCGGGATCAACCTGAACAGAGCATTGGCGAGTATATAAGCCTCCGTTTCAGAGGGAGGGTACGAGGTAATAGAGGTGGCAGAGGTAGAGAGTACTGACGAGCGGTGCGAGGAGGAAGTCGAAGCTGGAGGAGAGGGAGTGGGAGAGGACGGCGGGGAGGCCGTCGCCGGCGGGGAAATCGAGCACCTCCACCCCGCAGTAGCGGGAGTCGCTCTTGTCACCGGCGCGTTGCCCCAGCGGCATCTTTGCCTGATACGTGCTGCCGGTGGCTGACGCCGCCGCCGGAGGAGGGGGAGGGGGAGGGAGTGTTTCGGCGGGCTAGGGTTTAGGGTTTTGGTCGGCGAAGGAGAGGAACGCGCCTTGCTTTGGCAGCTATACTCTGGCTTCACTCTGTTTCGGGGTTTCCTCGCTCTTTTTTCTTGGATGGCTTGGCTGACATGTGGGGACACATGACATAATAATTCTCAGGATTCAACATAAGTACTCCACCTCACAGACATGAACTCGCACCAAAATATGAATTTTTTCTCTCAAAGAAGTGTCAATTATAAGCACGCCACATATGAAATCTAAAACGAGATTAAAGATAAGAGAGAAGATATAATAGAACCAACCCTTTGTTAGGAGTCGGTCCCTCTCTCTTAATATAAGTTGAAGGGTTCACTATACACTTGTTAACTTGTATTCAGCCTTATTAGTTTTCCAAAGTAAAAAATTAGAGTGAATACATTTATGACACTAATTATCCTAACTGGTTCCGAGTTATAATATTTCCTATTAGTTTTCATATTACCACAACTTTACATGCACGAGTTTGTTGTGTTGTTAAAAAAACATGTTTATATGTTGTGAGGCGGTTTTATGCAAGTCACATCCTACGGAGCACACAAAACGAAACCTGAAACATAAATATAGATGGTGAAATAGAAGATTCTAAGGTCTTTTAGAAAAAAAAATGAAATTTATCTAAAAGCGCTATGGAAATAAAAGTTTTGATTTAGATTTTGTAGTTACCTTTTGAAATATTCATTATTTCTATTATTTCCTCATTTCCGTTTGTTTACTATTATTTTTTAGGTTTCACTAATTTTTTTTGTAAATTTTCTTTGGCAAAATGTGGTTTTATCGAGTTTATTATTTCAGAATTCCTAAACATATTTATATTGTTATTTGTATACTTAGGTGTTCCATCAATTTCAAGTTTCAAAAATTTCTTCTTTCAATGATTTTCTATTTTTAGATTTTTCGTGGCCTTTTGTGAGTGTGCGGCCATTGTTTGAGATGCCATACCCACATCATTGTTGGAGCCATTTATAAGTGTCTGTAAAAGGGTAAATCCAATCTGTTTTGTTGAACATAAAATCAAAAATAAGAACACATAATAATCTAGTATGGAGTTGAGTGATAATGTTGAGATAATTTCATTCAGGAGTACTATCTCAAAGTATCTCTAGCAGATACGCAATAAAATGAAACCGGAAAACTCGTATTCAGTTTCCCCGAAATGAGTTATTCGGTTTGTAAAATGGTTGGACAAAAGAAAAAAAAATACTATAAATTGCGGCCAAGTTTTTAAAAAATAAACTTCGCGCTTGATTCAGCATAGTTCATCGGAAACATTTACACAGCAGTATGAAACATCAAACACAAATATATGCCCTAGTCGTTGTTGTGCTTCTCGCGTCTACTTTCGTGATCGCTTAGAGCCCCTTTTCCATCAATAGGTACTCCCAAGGCGTCGACCACACGGCCTAACATGGCCTTTCCCGCAGGAACAGGAAGATGCACCGGTGGAGGCACTCCCCCTCCCACTCCCGACGTTTAGCGGCCAGCTCACGGCTCAACTTCAGCTCGTGCTTGAGGTCCTCGTTGTTCAACCACTCGATCCGCTTTCGAGCTGGCTCCTTCCACCACACTGTCCGAACATTGGTTCATACAGACTTCGCCATGACGTGTCGGAGGAGCGATACATCCATTTTGCATCACTATTTTACATCATAATTTGGTCTTATTTACTGATGTATTTCATATTAGAATGCATTGCTTATTTTTATTTTGCATGTTTTCAAGTGCAGGAAATTCAGGATTTTCCGTACTCCGAAAATTGCAGACATCAACTAAACCCCTCTCGTCGAAGAAAGTGAATACAAAGAAGAGGAGGCAAAAAAGAAATGTCTCCCACTTTCATCTATGTATTTGTTAACATATGAAGTGTAAGTATGATTGTGTGTTATTTTTGGTAATCTCTTTCTTTTCGATTAATTTAAATTGTATATCTATGTTCAACGGTACGAGTTTTGAGACACAGATTACGAAGGAGAAGATTGAAAAGAAGAAAAAGAAGGCATAATAGGGATTATACTAAATTTTATGTTTAACTAAAGTACTCGACTGAACCCAGAAAATGTAATTTCGGTATTTACACCATAGGAAAATTCATTGTTTCAATTTATTTTAATTTATTCAGGTTTATTTGTTAACTTCGACAGTCTTGATCGGATCTCTTACAATAATCTGGACCGCCCAGAAGAATTTTGTGCAAAACATTTTATGAAGACTGTCATTTCAAAATAGTGTATTGGGCTGTACAATTTAATTTTAGATTATATACTCATATTATGACATCATTCCAAAGGAAATTGAATTCTAACAAGTCTTACGTTATCTTTAATTTTTATATATTAATGAGCGGTAGAAATTTGTAGGAATTAAAAAATGAGGGAACTAAATGGTTTAAATTCACATTATTCAATCTTAATTATAAACAAAGTTATGTGCATGAGATGATCTAAAAATGCTTAATTTTGTTACGAATCATGGTTTCACTACTCCGGAGTGGAAGGTAGTACGACCCTATGTCCGGAGACTTTACAGGAAAAATTACCCCACTTATGTGAATGACCAACCATTTCAAATTACCTTATTGCTTTGAACAATTTAATTTTAGCTTATATACTCATATCATGATACCATCTAAAGGAAATTGAATTCTGACAAATTTGGCATTTTTCTTTAAATTTTATGTATTAATTAGTCAGTGGTAGAAATTTCTAGGAGTTAAAAAATAAGAGAGAAACTTGGTTTTAATTCACACTAGTCAATGTTAATGATAAGTAAAGGTATCTGCACGATAAGATTTAAAAAAATATAAAAAAATTACGAATCTTGGTTTTCCTACTCTAGAAGGTTCGACCCTAAGTCTAGAGACTTCAAGCCACATCGACCACTTTGTTAGTGAGACATGTCATTTCAAATTACCGTATTGACTTATACAAATTTATTTCAGATTATATATCCATATTATGACATACTTTCAAAGGAAATTGAATTTTAATATGTTTTAGAATTTATTAAAAAATCAATTTGTTACAAAAATTTCATAGAACGCCAAGTATTAGCGGACGTTCTGAAGTAGACAAAACCGAACAAGATCGGACCAGCTGACTCAGCCGACTCGTGTCGATGGCACAACGCCAAATCCGCTTCGGCGCCCTGGTATTCCTTACCGGGTAAAATCTTCTCTCCCTACAATCTTCTAGGATTCTCTTGATGAGGTCCACGCCGCAGAGAGGGAAACAGTTTGGAAATTGTGTCTACACCATCAAATTCTCGGATTTTCTTGATGACCCACAAGTGTAGTGGACCATAACAGTTTTCGAGGGTAAGTGTAACCCAATTTATTTTTTAGACACAAGGGGAGGCAAAGAATTCCTATAAGTCTTAGCAGCTGAGTTGTCAATTCAGCCACACCTCAGAGGCACTTAGCAAAATATATTAGTAATAGAAGGTGCAATAAAACAGTGGATGGAGTGGTGTTGTGATGTTTCTCTTGCATCCTCAACACACCTAATACAATGGCAATTGTCGTGGTGGTGTCACGGCAGATGCCATGGGATGGCTAAAGATGTGGGGACGAAGGACGCTGGAGGTGCTCGGGGAGGCATCACGCGACGAGTAGCCACGTGAGGTAGGAAGTAAACACTGCAAACAACACGATCTACCCAGGTTCAGGGCCCTCGTGAGGAGGTAAAACCCCTACTCCTGCCTTTCTCTATGTATTCTGGTGTCTCACCGAGTAGCCACAGTACAAAGTTCTTGCTACCGAGTAGCCACTCTTCTCTCTACGTGATGAACTAGGTCAAGAATTAGGTCACGATGTGTTCCAGCATGCGATCCCTCACGCAGGAGGCAGCGGGGCACCTTATATACATGGTGCCCAGCCGGATACGTCCAAACATGGACAAGTGTCGACATAGTGTGCACATCGTCCTTCTTCCGGGTTCCCGCTGACAGCTTTGGTTCCTAATCTTGGCTGTATCCGGAAAGTCGTTGGGCAAAACCAAGGGGACAGACTGGTATCACTGTGCCAAACACAGAGTGGGGCCCCCTTATCCTACGACCGCCTGCTTCCATGCTGTCACTGTCAGGCAGGCCGGTCCCAGATGAACAGTAGTTCGAATAGTGCCAAGTACGGACCCAGGATACGCGGGATCCTGTGTCAGAACGGCTCCTTTGACTTTCTGGCCCGAGTAGGTTCCCGCCAGTTTTACTCGGGCCAACTTTTCTACTCGAATTGACAGAACTTGATTGATTCTTTCTTCTGGTCATCTTGAAGTGAGACCGAGTAGCAGTCGACCGGGTAGCATGTACCGGGTAGGCGGCTACTCGACCAAACTTCTCTTCTGACATTTGCCTTTACCACTTGCTTTTACCCTACTCGGGGGTAACCCCCCGACAGCAGTCCCCGAAGCTGGTAGAGTCTCGCGAACTCGTTCGCTAGGCTCTGCCAGTTTAAAACCAATCTTCGTAATAACACCTTTGAACTTCAAGATGCCGAGTAAAACCTCCGAGTAGCACTCTGAAAAGTACCTTGTGTCTCCTCCTTTACGAATAGGGCTAGTTTCCTTCTCTGTGTCCGAGTAAAAGGACTTAGAGAAATTCTTAATCAGAGTCTCTGCAGCGCAGAGCACAATCCAGCCTTCCGTGCCGCAACCGGACACGTGTCAAGCATCCGCGACCCGGACGTCTCGTTGCCCAGGACACGACGTGCCACGCGCCTAGTTTTCACGGAGCGGGCCCACCGGCTCGTCATGTCCCATCAAGCGCAGTAATAGGCCACGATCTGGTCGTGGGATCAACTGTGGCTGTCGTGGTGGAGTCACGGCAGATGCCATAGGATGGCTAAAGATGTGGGGACGAAGGACGCTGGAGGTGCTCGGGGAGGGATCACGCGACGAGTAGCCGCGTGAGGTACGAAGTAAACACTGCGAACAACACGATCTACCCAGGTTCAGGGCCCTCGTGAGGAGGTAAAACCCCTACTCCTGCCTTTCTCTATGTATTCTGGTGTCTCACCGAGTAGCCACAGTACAATGTTCTTGCTACCGAGTAGCCACTCTTCTCTCTACGTGATGAACTAGGTCAGGAATTAGGTCACTGGCTTGGCGTCAGGACGCACATGTAATGAGTGCTCAACCAACTCCCTCGGGACTCCTGGTAGATCTTCATTGGACCAGGCGAATACATCCCGATTCTCACGGAGGAAGTGGATGAGCTCGCTTTCCTATTTCTCCGCCAACCCGGAGCCAATGATGGCTACGCGGTCGGGGAACTCGGGGTCGACCTGGACCTTCTTGGTCTCCTGAGATGCCTGGAATGCGGTCCCGTGCTGGGTACTCGGCACGCCTTGCGCGCCAGCTTGCGCGGATTGCGCCATAGCCACCACCTCATACATCTTCTTCTTCTCGGCAGCAATCACCATCGACTCCGCCAACTGGGAACCAGCAGAGGCACACTCCATGGACTTCTTGTAATCACCAGAGATAGTAATTATGCCATTGGGACCAGGGATCTTCATCTTCAGATATGCAACATGGGTAGAGGCCATGAACTTGCTCAGAGCAGGCCTGCCGAGTAGAGCATGGTAAGGACTCTGATGATCAACCACCTCGAACTGCAGGCGCTCTGTGCGGCAGTTATCCCTGGTGCCGAATAGCACATCTATCCACACTCGGCCAATCGGGTTGCACGAGATCCCGGGCACAATACCATGGAAGGTGGTCTTGCTGGGCAGCATCATGTTCTCGGCCAGGCCAAGCTTCTCGAGTGTGTCTTTGTACACGATGTTGATGCTGCTGCCGTTGTCGATTAGCACCTTGCTGAACCTCACATTCTTCTCGGGACCCAGGAAAGTAGGATCCAGCACCAAGGCATAGCTACCCGGATTGGGCATCACCTTGGGATGATCTACTCGGGACCACCTGATCTCCTGGTCACACCAATACATGTAGTGAGGGACAGCAGGAATCACTGCATTGACCTCCATGGCCCGCCTGTGCTGTGATTGCTTGTCGACTGGCTCAGAAGTGAAGATCATGTAGCTCTCGTGCTGCTCTTGGTACTGGTTGGAGCCTCCGCCCCCATTGTTTCCGTTGTTGTTGTTGCCCTGGTAGTTGTTGTTGCCTCTGTTGTTGTTGCGGTTGTAGTTGTTGTTGTTGTTGCGGTAGCTCTCATTGTTGAAGTTACGGTTGGCTCCTAAAGCCACCTGGTTCACATTCTCTCTTCTCGGGTACACTGGCGGCCGAGCTGCGGGTGCGCGAGTAGGCTGCACATTGGCATTGGCCGCTGGCAGAGGAGGAGGAGTAGGCAAGCCATCACTCTTGATCACATCCCACCACTCGCACTGCCGAGTAGTGTGGTTAGCAGGCCTTGAGGGATGGTGAGTGTGAAAACTGCATGGACCATCCTTCATGTCATCAAAGACAAACTTCTTTGGCTGCTCGGAGTTTCCGCTACCCGACTGAGAAGTGCGAAGTGGTTTCTTGTTGCCTTGGCCCTGGTTCTGGTTCTGCCCGTAGGCTCCAGCAGGTTTCTGCCTTTGGCTACCGCCAGCTCCAACAGTCACTGCATTCACCTCTTCTGGATCATACCGAGTATCTATTCGGCGCTTGTTGCGGAACTCGTTGCGCTTGCTGTTGCTGAAGTTTCTTCTCGGCTCAGAGGAGTCCATCAGGGGCTGAGTAGGATCACCGAGTGCGTACTGATCCGCAATCTTGATGGTCTCCGCCAGAGTGTTCGGCATCTCCCTCTGCAACCTCTGCCATAGCATACTGCCATGCCTGCATCCCTGCGCAAACCAAGTAATGGCCTGTGCTTCATTCACACCTTCACAGGTGTTCCTCAATGTGCTCCACCGAGTAAGGTACTCGCGGTCTGTCTCGTCTTCTCGCTGCCTGCAAGCAGATAGCTGTTGTGGCCTATTCGGCCTCTTGTATGTGCTCGTGAAGTTGCTGATGAAAGCATCCGAGAAGTCCAGCCAGCAGTTGATGCTGTTCTTGGGCAAGTTGTTGAGCCAAGTGCGAGCTGGACCCTCTAGCATCTGTGGGACATAGCGCACCGCCCACCTTCTGTTGCCGTTCGCGATATGGACCGCGGTGACATAGTCATTGAGCCAGTCTTCCGGCTTGGTGCTGCCATTGTAGCTCTTGGTGCCCCTCGCGAGCTGGAAGTTCTTCACGGACGGCTCGTTCATGATGCGCGGGCCAAAGCACTCGGGGCCAGGAGGACCCGTGTTCTCCAGCCGCGCCGACAAGCTGATCCGGTCCAACTGATGCCTCGCATCTCCAGGCGCCAGCATGCGCTCGCCAACACGATCATGAACGTCATAGCCAGCCATCTCCATGGCCGAGTAGCCATCATCATATTTGTCCACCTGCACAGCAGCAGGCTGCTCCACCGGGTTGGCGACTGGCGCCACTGCTCGCGGCTGCTGCCTCTGCCGAGTAGGCTGAGCTGCGGGTTGCCGAGAAGGACCTGGACGCGCTCCATCTCGGGCCTGGCTTTGAGCTTGATGGGCTTGAGAGCCTGCTCTTGCAGCGTTGTGTTCCTGCCCGGGCTGCTGCGGCACAGCAAGCTATCTCGCGGCAACAGCCGGGTCGTACACCTGCATTTGCCTATCTCTGGCCGAACGCCCGCTGCGGCTCTTCTCGCGGCTGGGATGCGGAGACGAGGACTGATCGTTAGATCTAGCCGCGTGCGAGTGCACCACCTGAGAAGCTCCGGCACCAGAGTTGGCTTTTCGGAACTCCTCGTTCTGCCTAGCAGCCTCCAACACCAACTCGTTGAGCCTTTCCTGCTGCCTAACACGCGCGTCGCCGTCTAGACGAGGCAACTCGGCAGCTACAGCCTCTGCAGCTCTAAGTGTCTTGGCGGGTGTGCTATATCTAGGCCGGGTGGAGGTGTTTGCGGTGGCGGACTGAGCAGGAACCTCTACAACTGTCGCCATCTCGGCACCAAGGTTGCGCCGAGTGGCGCCTACTCTGCTAGCCCTCCTAGCGACTGGCGTGAAGCCGTGAGCCTTGTTGTACTCGAGCTGATCTAGACTCAACTCCAACCTCACCTTATCCAACTCCGCCTGCTCGGCAAGCAGCTCCTGGCGCTGCCGCTCGAGCTTCTCCCTCATGGCTAGAAGCTCGATGTCGGTGGGAGTCGGCATGCCAAGTCGCCCAGCCGACGCGGGAATAGTCGGAGTAGAGGAAGGCGGCAAGTTGCACTCCTTCTCGTAAGGCCGGTGAGTCCTGCCACCAGCGCTCGATGCAGCAAGATCCTCGACGACGGCCGCAGCGCCAGTAGGGGCCGCGCCAGCGTTTGCCGCCAAGCCCGTCACCATCACCTCGGCGCGGTCCGCAGAACGGCACGCGGGCCTTCCGCGAGCAGCGATCACCGCGGGAGGATCCTCCGCGTCATGCACCAGCTCGGGGTACGTGCGGTTGGTGACGGTGGCGACGTAGACGAGGTGAGAGCCGAAGGAGATCACCGAGCCGCCCTCCGGCATGGCCCTGCCGCCGAAATCGCCGGCGTTGTCGGTGACGAAGTCGAAGGAGCCGAATCTGTGGACAAGGCCACAGACTACGCGCTCCGCTGAAGAAGATCCCGTCCGAACAGAAACTCCAGCCAGCGCCGCTGGTTGCCCCACGGTGGGCGCCAACTGTCGTGGTGGTGTCACGGCAGTTGCCATAGGATGGCTAAAGATGTGGGGACGAAGGACGCTGGAGGTGCTCGGGGAGGGATCACGCGACGAGTAGCCGCGTGAGGTACGAAGTAGCCATGGCAGCGAGCGAGAAGGTGGTGGAAGTTGGAGGAATTGGGTGGAGAGAACGAATCCGCAGCGGCGCAAACAGTTGCGCGGCGGCGGAGAGCTCGGCGGAGAAGAAAGAAACAGGGCAGAGAAAGAGGAAGGTGCGGAGGAGGAAGAAGGGGAAGTTACCGGTAGGGGTATTTATACCCTCGCCTCAGATTACCGTTACCATCGGGGTAATGGGATCGATCGTGGCCATAACACTCGTGTGGTGGGGCCTGTGGCCGGATAGAAACGCACGCAAGCGCGGAACGCGCGCGTAACGGCCACAGTTGATCCCACGACCAGATCGTGGCCTATTACTGCGCTTGATGGGACATGACGAGCCGGTGGGCCCGCTCCGTGAAAACTGGGCGCGTGGCACGTCGTGTCCTGGGCAACGAGACGACAGGGTCGCGGATGCTTGACACGTATCCAGTTGCGGCACGGAAGGCTGGATAGTGCTGAGCGCTGCAGAGACGTTGGAGGAGATATTATCTAAGTCTTTTTACTCGGTTACAAAGTAGAAAGCTGGTGCTACTCGGAAAACAGGAAACTCAAGGTACTTTCTAGAGTACTACTCGGAGGTTTTTACTCGGCATCTTGAGGTTCAAGGGCTGTGTTAAGCTGGCAGAGCCTAGTGAACGAGTTCGCAAGACTCTACCAGCTTCGGGGACTGCTGTCGGGGGGTTACCCCCGAGTAGGGTAAAGGCAAGTGGTAAAGGCAACTGTCAGAAGAGAGGTTTGGTCGAGTAGCCGCCTACCCGGTACTTGCTACCCGGTCGACTGCTACTCGGTCTCACCTCAAGATGACCAGAAGAAAGAATCAATCAAGTTCTGTCCATTCGAGTAGAAGAGTTGGCCCGAGTAAAATTGGCGGGAACCTACTCGGGCCAGAAGTCAAAGGAGCCGTTCTGACACAGGATCCCGCGTATCCTGGGTCCGTACTTGGCACTATTCGAACTACTGTTCATCTGGGACCGGCCTGCATGACAGTGACAGCATGGAAGCAGGCGGTCGCAGGATAAGGGGGCCCCAGTCTGTGTTTGGCACAGTGATACCAGTCTGTCCCCTTGGTTTTGCCCAACGACTTTCCGGATGCAGCCAAGGTTAGGAACCAAAGCTGTCAGCGGGAACCCGGAAGAAGGACGATGTGCACATTATGTCGACACTTGTCCATGTTTGGACGTATCCGGCTGGGCACCGGGTATATAAGGTGCCCCGCCGCCTCCTGCGTGAGGGATCGCATAAGGGATCGCATGCTAGAACACCTCGTGACCTAATTCCTGACCTAGTTCATCACGTAGAGAGAAGAGTGGCTACTCGGTAGCAAGAACATTGTACTGTGGCTACTCGGTGAGACACCAGAATACATAGAGAAAGGCAGGAGTAGGGGTTTTACCTCCTCACGAGGGCCCTGAACCTGGGTAGATCGTGTTGTTCGCAGTGTTTACTTCGTACCTCACGCGGCTACTCGTCGCGTGATCCCTCCCCGAGCACCTCCAGCGTCCTTCGTCCCCACATCTTTAGCCATCCTATGGCATCTGCCGTGACACCACCACGACAGTGGCCGTTACGCGCGCGTTCCGCGCTTGCGTGCGTTTCTATCCGGCCACAGGACCCACCACACGAGTGTCATGGCCACGATCGATCCCACTACCCCGATGGTAACGGTAATCTGAGGCGAGGGTATAAATACCCCCACCGGTAACTTTCTCTTCTCCCACCTCCGTACTTTCCTCTTTCGCCTTTCTTCCTCTTCTCCGCCGTCGAGCTCTCCGCCGCCGCGCAACTCTTTGCGCCGCCGCGGACTCGTTTTCTCCACCAAATCCTTCCCAATCTTCCACCACCTTCTCGCTCGCTGCCATGGCTGCTCGCGCCGGCTGGGCTGGTTCTGATGTCACCGTCGATGACTGCTCCTGGCTCGTGAACACCCGGAGGGTTCCTCCCGGTGTTCAGTGCCGGCCGTCCGACGGCGAACTCGTTCCGGCCCCGCGGGAGGGCGAGCATGTCGTTTTCCTCGCGCACTTCGCGCGAGGATTCGGCCTGCCGGCATCTGATTTTCTCCGCTCCTTCCTGGATCACTTCGGTGTCCAGATGCATCACCTCCCTCCGAATGCGGTCGTCTTCCTCGCCTATCATACCGTGGTGTGCGAGGCCTTTCTCGGCGTCCGCCCCACGGTACAGACATGGCTGAAGTACTTCCATCTCCGTCAGCAGAGCAAGGGGAAGAAGGATGGCGCGGCCACTGGCAGTCGGGTAACCGACACCGGCAGCGCCATGATGCTGCAGCGGACGGGAACCAACCATCCTCGCATCAAGGGGTTGGATTCCGTCCGTATGTGGCAGAAATCTTTCCTCTACGTGAAGAACATCCCCGCCACGAAGGGGGGACCCGTGACGGACCGCATCAACCTGCCCGCCTGGAGCAACCGAGCTCCGTCTGGGCAGAACTGGAAGACGAAGCCCTCCAACGACCGCAACGCCGTGCAGATGGAGGAGCGGCTCGCTGAGCTAATCGGAGAGGGCCTTAAGAGCGATGACCCCGTCGCTTGCTGGATCCGGAACCGGGTGCTGCCTCTGCAGCAGCGCTCCCACCCAATGTGCTACCTGGGAGGCCCCCGCGACTGCACTCGGACGACCACGTTCGAGCTCAGCAACGCGGAAGTCGCCGCGCACGCAAGGTCCATCCTGACCACGGGCCTCCGAGATAACTGGCAGTATGGGTTCATCCCCTTCAGCCGCACGAAGCCGATTCCACGGGTACGTTCTCCTTACTCTGCCTCCCGTATACATGTAATCCGAGTAGATAACCTTCTTTCCTTGCCGCGACTAGCAATTGCATTCCGCGCCGAGTAGAGCACTCTGCAGAACTGCCTAGGCTTAGTATGCTTGGTGTTTGCACGCCTTGCCGAGTAGCATACTTAGGAGAAATGCTTAGGCTTAATGTGCTTGTTGTCTGCACGCCTTGCCGAGTAGAACACTTAGCAAACTTCCCTAGGCTCAGTGTGCTTTGTGTTTGCACGCCTATCCGGGTAGAATGCTTTCTCGCTACTCGGCTAATTTGCAGTGTTTCTCCGTCTTTCAGGTCCTTGACCGCCAGCTAGCTGAAAGCTGTGAGCGCTTTGAGGGCAATTGGTCGGATGACCGAGAAGAAGATGACCAGGCCTCCCTCGAGACCGCGGATCAGATCAATCTTCCTCATTCCCCTTCGACAGAGAAGCAGCATGCCGAAACGTCTCTCCGCGATTGGTCTGATGACGAGTTAGAAGGTAACTGAATTCACGCTTTTCTCTCTGCGAGAAACACTAACCCTTTGCCTGCTGTTTCTGAAGTGTTTTTCTTCCTCTCTATTTCACAGATGCTGCAGATGCTGAGGATGATGACGAGGATGAGGACGAGAGAGCCCTTGAGGCCAATCCTCTATCCGTCGCCGCTCCTGTTACCCGCAAGCGGACACGCAGTGGCGCCTTAGAGCCCCCCGCCAAGAAGAAGAAACCATCCGAGAAGACGACCAAAAAGGTCGTGAAGAGAACAAGACGAACGATTCCCTCCACCAAAGCGTAAGTTTCTTCTCGGTTAATTCCCAATTTTGTACTTCGCTGTTTCTCTTAATCTTCCTCTGCCTCCCTCTAATTTCTGATTTTACCTTTCTCATCAGAGCTCCCTTAGATGCGGATGCTGCTTTCGCGCCTGACCAGGCCAAGAAGCAAGCTGCCATCGACGTCGACAAGGTTGTCGACCTCGAGGGCGATGATGCCGACACCACCAAAACAGGGACCATCAATGCCCCAGACGCCGAGGCTGAGCAACAGTCCCGCGCAGATCCAGATGCGCAGGATGCCGCTCACCAGGACAGCCCCCCTTCTCCTCCGGCTAGCACCGCCGAGGAGAACCAAGATCTAGACCAGGAAATGCGTGATGACGCCGCCGTTGAGCGGCCAGAAGCTGAACATGGGCAGCCAGCCACAGGGGCTGCCGAACAAGAGAATCCCGCTGCCGAGCAGCGGGTAGAAGATACGGTCATGACAGAGCAATATCCTCTGAGCGACCTTCAACCAGACGCTGCGCAGAGTAGCGCCCAACCAGATGGCGCAGCGGATAGCACGCCCTTGGTGCCACCAACTGACCAGGGCACTGCACCGCCAGACTCCTCCTTGGTGCAGCAGACCAAGGACGCAGCCAGCCCTCCTGCCGGGCGAGTCACCAGGAAACAAGCCCAAGATGCTGCCGAGAAGGAGGCAGCCGAGAAGAAAGCCACCGAGAAGGAGAAGGCTGAGGAAAATAAGACCGAGAAGCAGAAAACCGAGAAGTCGGTTGTCGCGAAGCCAACTGCCCAGAAGGAGAAGGCGAAGAAGCGGGCTGCCGACATGCCGCCGCCAACATCGACTGGCCAGTCCAGGCAGCTGGTTATCCGCAATCCCAATGCGGTTCCTGCCGCCGCTGCTATAGCTGATCAGCCCTGCTACCCTGATTACATGGTGAAGGTTAGCCAACAGCACCAGGTCGGCTTCTCCCCCACAGACCGGAATCTTGCTCTTCAGAGAGGGAGGAAAGCCGTGGCAGTGGACTCCAGGCCCCCGGCCCCAAATCAAGACAAGTCTGTCTCCATCGCTTCTCGGGGAGCTCGAGACCAGGCGATAACGTCCCAGAGCCTCGAACAAGTACTCGACCTGATCGGCTTCATCGACGCCAAGTGGGACAGCAAGGTTCTCGGCAACCCCAACTGGAACGGCATCGATCTGGGCGACATCGACCATATGCGTCGGGATTGGAACAAGGTGGACTTGGGTTGCAAACCCATGACCGTCTCGACCACCTCTGCTACACTTGCTGCCAAGATGTTTGTCCACCGCAAGAACGCCGAGGACCTCGAGCAATCCTACGCGGTAAGTTCCTAATCATCCTTTCCGAGTTGCGTTTTCACTTCTTTTCTACTCTCCCTCTTTTCCTTATCCATCACCCAGTCCCCGAGATTCTGGCCGAGTAGGCGGACACTCTCCCGAGTAGCCGCCTTCTCGGGTTGAATCTCAATTACTTTGCCTGATTCTTGTTTCTTTTGCTTCTCAGAATAGCGTACTGAAACGGACCAACTTGCACCGTCAGCTACTCTGGAATCATGCCATTGCCAAGAGACGCATTGCTGCCTTGGAGAAAGAGAAAGTGAGCGCCGAGGAAGCCGACAAGGAAGTGATGAACAGTACCATGAGGCTGTCTGAGGTTGAAGGTACGCTTCTAGCTGCGCGGTTCTTGCGTTTTTTGTTTACGCCCGCTTCTGGTTTTTTGCGTTAACCATTTCTACTCCGCAGGGAAACTGAAAGCCCTGGTTGACGAGCACGCGAACTGCCGTGCCTTTGTTGAGAATGGCGAGGCCACCATCAAGAAGCTTGAAGGTAAACCACTGTCTACTCGGTTCGCCCTTGTGTCTGTTTCTTTTGCTTTTCCGCTGATCACGATCTTGCTTTCCGCAGAAGATCATAAGAAATTTGCCGAGGAGCATCAAGATTGCCTCAAGCCTGCCGAGGTGGAGGTGCGACTGGCAAACCAATCTGCTGCTCTGCAGAGTGAGCATGCTACCGAGATGGAGAATCTGCAACTCCAGCTGCAGAAGGCACTCCAGGATGCCATCAACCTTGGTGCCGAGAGGGACAGAGTCATCGCCGAGAAGGCGAAGGCCGAGACAACAGCCAATGCCAAGGTGAAAGCCCTCGAGCAGGAGTGCGAGGTGCTGAAAAAGCCAATGCTGGGCTCTTTACTCAGCTGGAGGGGCTCCGCTTGCTCGAGGAGAAGCATGTATCCAATGAAGAAGCATGGAAGAGCCAGCTGCAGGGGCTGCGCCACGAGTTGAATCGTAAGTTTTCTCCTTTCTGCATCTCTTCTTCTCGGTCCTACCTCCTCTCTAACTCTGCTACTGAATTTCTCACTTGCTTCTTGCAGAAATCTTCCCTGACATCGTGTCCTCTTGCGCGCCTGCTTTGGCCAAGGCCCAAGCAGCTCGTATTGAGAAGGGCGAGGCTGCGGACACCATAGCCGAGATCGAGGATAGCATGCTGGTGATGCGAGGGCAGTTCGAACGCCTAGCCGGCGTGGGCACTGACCTGGTGCGCACCGGCTTCCAGCTCCACGATCTCTTCTGGCCTCAGGATCCTGCGCCAACAACTATTTGTGGCCTTGCTCAGAAGCTGCGCAACGTGAAGGCCGAATTGAAGAAGTGGCGCGCCTCGGGAGCTCGGGCGGGTGCTGATTTGATGCTGCTCTGCGTCGCCTCCTGGTATGAGAACTTGAACATGCAGATTATCCGCGGGAAGCGCGCCAATTCCAAGTGGGAGACGGATCCCAGCTGCGTGACCATGCGCAAGCTGATTGCGCATGAGGTTGCGGAGTATGCTGACACGGCAACCTTCATCGATGGCCTCACTGAACCCGACACCGAGGTGGAGGAGGACGAGGAGGAGGACGAAGAAACAGATCCCGAGCTGGACTTGGGCTTCTTCGATTCACCTAGGGGCAAGGCCGGGAAAGGGAAGGCCGCGGCGATGAAGAGGTCGAGGAGATCGACACAGCCGCCCTCGAGTTCGGCACCTCATCAGGAGCCGCCCTCGACGACACGGTACGCCCTCACGGCCAAGCTTCTGGTTCTTCCTTGGCAACAGGACCTGTCTCGGTGGCCACGGCCACCTCAGACCAGGTAGCCACCGAGCACGGCATCGAGATGGAGCAGTCCACCACCGTCCACTCGGAAGCGGACGCGACCAACACCAGCGCCGAAGAGGAAGCCGCGAAGACAGCTGACGCCAGCTCGGAGGCGGAGGCGACCAAGACCACCACAGAAAATGAAGCCGCCAAGTCCAGCACCGACAACACCGCTTCCTCAACATGATTTTATCCTGCAAACTTTTTACTCAAACACTTATCAGATCCCCGGGATGCCGGGAGCAAATGTATCAGACTATTTATCTTGTTGCTTGCTACTCAATTTTATTCCCACTTGGTATTTGTTACTTTTGATTTAATCAATCTGGGCTGGATGCCGAGTTGCGTTATCATGCGAGTCCCCGAGTTGCATTTCTTATTCACCCTCTCTTTTCGTCTCAGCTCTACCCGCAACTTGTTGCTTTTTTGGTATTCGAGTCACAAGAGTTAAAGAGTAGAGCTGCAAATACTTAGCCGCTTAGAAACAATCATAGTAACGCATCCCACCACTTAGCCGAAAAGATAAGACACAGAACAGTAATAAAGACACCCTACTCGGTTCCTGCACTCTTCCTTTCCTTAGTAATTTTTCTTGTGCTCATGGACCTTTTGCTTGTTCTCTTGCTTGCCATGAAGCCGGGTTTCGGACAGCAGCAAAGTCGAAGAGTTGGCATGTAGGTTTAAACACAGTACTCAATGTACCTTTGAATTTTGAAGCAGAGCAACCGAATAGGCAAAAGGTAAAACCGAGTAAAAACACTTAGAGCAAGTTTGGACGAGGGCAGTCCCCGAGATCAATTTCAGATTGCAGAGTAGAATTTCAACTCGGATAAGAGGGTACATACACATCTTTGCTTACGAATGAAAACGACGGAGTAGAGCTACATTCCAAGGGCGCTTGGTTTCCTCTCCAGCTTTATCTACCCTGTTCGCCTGTGGTGGGCGCGCATCTATAAGATAGTAAGCATCGTTGTGCAGCGCTTTGCTCACAATGAAGGGCCCTTCCCATGGAGGAGACAACTTGTGCATCCCGGCTGTGCGCTGCACAAGCCTAAGGACCATGTCTCCTTCTCGGAAAACCCTTGGGTTCACCTTTCGGCTATGATAACGCCGCAGGTTTTGCTGGTAGATAGCCGAACGTGACAGAGTCAGCTCTCTTGCTTCTTCAAGCAGGTCAACGTCGTCTTCTCGAGCTTCTCTCGCCTCCACCTTAGTGTAGAGGGTTACTCGGGGGGAGTCATGCTCTAAGTCTATTGGCAACACGGCCTCAGCCCCGTATACCAAGAAGAATGGCGTGTAGCCGGTTGACCGGTTAGGGGTAGTCCTTAGACTCCACAACACCGCTGGCAACTCGTCTAACCAACACCCAGGTGTTTTCAGCAGTGGCTCCATCAGCCTTGGCTTTATGCCTGCCAGTACCATGCCATTTGCTCTTTCAACTTGCCCATTGGAAGCGGGATGCGCGACTGACGCAACGTCTAGTCGGATATGCTTATCTCTGTAGAACCGCACCATTGCTCCCTCAGCAAAATTTGTGCCGTTGTCGGTGATGATGCTGTGCGGGTAGCCGTATCTCAGGATCACATCCTTCACGAATTTCACAGCTGTGGCCCCATCGCACCTCCGAATAGGCTTCACCTCGATCCACTTGGTGAACTTGTCCACCATGACCAAGATGTGAGTCATGTTGCCTCTAGCCGGCTGGAAGGGTCCGACCATGTCCAAACACCAAACAGCAAAAGGCCAAGTGATAGGAATCGTTTTCAGCTCGGAAGCAGGCATGTGAATCTTACTTGCGAACATCTGGCAGCCATTGCACTTTCTCACGATGTCCTCAGCTTGCTGCAGTGCTGTGAGCCAGTAGAAGCCATGCCGAAAAGCTTTCTTGACCAACGCCCGAGAAGAGGCATGGTGCCCGCATTCTCCTTGGTGTATCTCTACCAGGATTTCTTCTCCTTCTGCTGGGTCCACACAACGTTGCAGCACGCCAGTGGCACTTCTCTTGTGCAGCACATCTCGGACTATAGTGTAGCCCTTGGATCTTCTCTGAATCTGTCTTGCAGCCACCTCATCTTCTGGTAGAGTACCGTCCCTTAGAAAGGATAATATGGGCATAGCCCAACTCGGTGTCTCCCGTGTGGGAAACACTGGTTCGCCCACTTCCATTGGGACGGGTACCTCTGGTTGCTCTTTAGGGATGGGAGCACTTCTCTGAAGCCCAGAACGATTAGCAAGGACTTCCTCAATGAATGCGACAGTCCCCGGGTTAAGGACAGCAGTCCCCGAGTAAGGAGTGGCAGTCCCCGAGTAAGGAGTGGCAGTCCCCGAGTAAGGAATGGCAGTCCCCGAGTAGGGAGCGGCAGTCCCCGAGTAGGGAGTGGCAGTCCCCGGGTTTCCTGTAGCATTCTCCCAGTCAATCTCCATGGGATCAGATTCCTCACTTGGCAGAGAAGGAACAAATATGGACTCCGAGTTGGGGGAAGGCTTGATGGATGGCTTCCTCAAGTGCTCCAAGGCGACTCCCGCCGGGATGGATTGCCGAGAAGATCCCAACTTGGATAACTCATCTGCTGCTTCGTTCTCTGCTCGGTGAATGTGCTGGAACTCACAGCCTTCGAAGAACCCAGTCATAGACTGCACCAGGAAGCGATATGATGCCATGTTGGCATCCAGAGCATCCCATGTTCCACAGACTTGCTGCACCACCAGATCTGAATCGCCATAGCATATAATGCGCTGCACGCCAACCTCCTTGGCTACTCGCAAGCCATGCACCACTGCCTCGTACTCTGCTACATTGTTGGACGCCTTGAAGTGGATCTGCAGCACATACTTGAGTTGATCTCGCTTGGGTGACGTAAGCACCACGCCAGCACCAAGGCCTTCCTTCACCTTAGAGCCATCAAAGTGCATCTTCCAGTAGTTAGAAACTGGAGCAGGAGGTTCATACTGCACCTCGGCCCAGTCCACCAGGAATTCCGCCAGAATCTGAGACTTGATGGCTTCTCTTCTCGCATACGCGGGTGCATACGCGGCCAGCTCGATTGCCCACTTGGCCACTCTGCCACTCGCCTCCTTGTTGCCCATGATATCCGAGATGGGAGCAGAGCTCACAACCGTGATAGGATGCTCTTGGAAGTAATGCTTTAGCTTCTTGGCGCCCAAGTATACGCCGTAGGTCATCTTCTGGTAGTGCGGGTAGTTTTGCTTGGAGCTGGACAGCACTTCACTGAGATAGTACACTAGGCGCTGCACACTCTTGCCTTCTTCTTCTCGTTCCACCACAATCACCACACTGACTACTCGGTTAGTCGCAGCAATGTACAGCAGCATTGGCTCCTTGGGTAGCGGACTAGCCAAGATGGGAGCGCTAGCCAGCATTGCTTTCAGCTCATTAAATGCCACATCCGCTTGCGGAGTCCAGACAAACTTGTCACTTTTCTTCATCAATTGGTACAGAGGCAGTGCCTTCTCGCCCATTCGGCCCAGAAAACGGCTCAGAGATGCCAAGCAACCAGTGAATTTTTGCACATCCTTCAAGGATCTTGGCAAAGACATGCTCTCAATAGCTTTTATCTTTGAAGGATTGGCCTCAATGCCCCGACTAGACACCAGGAAGCCGAGTAGCTTACCAGCTGGGACACCAAAGGTGCATTTACTCGGATTCAGCTTCATTTTGTACTTGCGTAGGTTAGCAAAGGTTTCCTCCAGGTCGGCAAGCAGAGTATGTGTTTTATTCGTTTTGATGACAATGTCATCTACGTACACCTGCACATTCTTGCCGAGCTGGTCGTGCAAGCATTTCTGCATGCATCTCTGATAGGTTGCACCCGCATTCCTCAAGCCAAAACACATGACACGATAGCAATAAGCCCCGTACGGGGTAATGAAAGCAGTCTTTATTTGATCAGCAGGATTGAGTGCAATCTGGTGGAAACCAGAGTAGGCATCTATGAAAGACAACAGTTCACAACCAGCAGTGCAATCGATCACCTGATCGATGCGAGGTAGCGGGAAGGGATCCTTGGGGCATGCTTTGTTCAAGTCAGTGTAGTCGACACACATGCGCCATGCAGTGGCAGCCTTGGGATCCTCCTTCTTCTTCTCGACCATGACCGGGTTGGCTAGCCAATCCGGATGCAGCACCTCCATGATGAAATTGCTTATCAGCAACTTGGTGATCTGGTCACCAATGGCCTTCCTTCTCTCATCTCCGAAGCGGCGCATAGCCTGCTTCACTGGCTTGGCGTCAGGACGCACATGTAATGAGTGCTCAACCAACTCCCTCGGGACTCCTGGTAGATCTTCATTGGACCAGGCGAATACATCCCGATTCTCATGGAGGAAGTGGATGAGCTCGCTTTCCTATTTTTCCGCCAACCCGGAGCCAATGATGGCTACGCGGTCGGGGAACTCGGGGTCGACCTGGACCTTCTTGGTCTCCTGAGATGCCTGGAATGTTGTCCCGTGTTGGGTACTCGGCACGCCTTGCGCGCCAGCTTGCGCGGATTGCGCCATGGCCACCACCTCATACATCTTCTTCTTCTCGGCAGCAATCACCATCGACTCCGCCAACTGGGAACCAGCAGAGGCACACTCCATGGACTTCTTGTAATCACCAGAGATTGTAATTATGCCATTGGGACCAGGTATCTTCATCTTCAGATATGCAACATGAGTAGAGGCCATGAACTTGCTCAGAGCAGGCCTGCCGAGTAGAGCATGGTAAGGACTCTGATGATCAACCACCTCGAACTGCAGGCGCTCTGTGCGGCAGTTATCCCTGGTGCCGAATAGCACATCTATCCACACTCGGCCAATCGGGTTGCACGAGATCCCGGGCACAATGCCATGGAAAGTGGTCTTGCTGGGCAGCATCATGTTCTCGGCCAGGCCAAGCTTCTCGAGTGTGTCCTTGTATACGATGTTGATGCTGCTGCCGTTGTCGATTAGCACCTTGCTGAACCTCACATTCTTCTCGGGACCCAGGAAGGTAGGATCCAGCACCAAGGCGTAGCTACCCGGATTGGGCATTACCTTGGGATGATCTACTCGGGACCACTTGATCTCCTGGTCACACCAATACATGTAGCGAGGGACAGCAGGAATCACTGCATTGACCTCCATGGCACGCCTGTGCTATGATTGCTTGTCGACTGGCTCAGAGGTGAAGATCATGTAGCTCTCATGGTGCTCTTGGTACTGGTTGGAGCCTCCGCCCCATTGTTGCCGTTGTTGTTGTTGCCCTGGTAGTTGTTGTTGTTGTTGCCTCTGTTGTTGTTGTTGCGGTTGTAGTTGTTGTTGTTGTTGCGATAGCTCTCATTGTTGAAGTTACGGTTGGCTCCTAAAGCCACCTGGTTCACATTCTCTCTTCTCGGGTACACTGGCGGCCGAGCTGCGGGTGCGCGAGTAGGCTGCACATTGGCATTGGCCGCTGGCAGAGGAGGAGGAGGCAAGCCATCACTCTTGATCACATCCCACCACTCGCACTGCCGAGTAGTGTGGTTTGCAGGCCTTGAGGGATGATGAGTGTGAAAACTGCATGGGCCATCCTTCATGTCATCAAAGACAAACTTCTTCGGCTGCTCGGTGTTTCCGCTAACCGACTGAGAAGTGCGAAATGGTTTCTTGTTGCCTTGGCCCTGGTTCTGGTTCTGCCCGTAGGCTCCAGCAGGTTTCTGCCTTTGGCTACCGCCAGCTCCAACAGTCACTGCATTCACCTCTTCAGGATCATACCGAGTATCTATTCGGCGCTTGTTGCGGAACTCGTTGCGCTTGCTGTTGCTGAAGTTTCTTCTCGGCTCAGAGGAGTCCATCAGGGGCTGAGTAGGATCACCAAGTGCGTACTGATCCGCAATCTTGATGGTCTCCGCCAGAGTGTTTGGCATCTCCCTCTGCAATCTCTGCCACAACATGCTGCCATGCCTGCATCCCTGCGCAAACCAAGTGATGGCCGATGCTTCATTCACACCCTCACAGGTGTTCCTCAATGTACTCCACCGAGTAAGGTACTCGCGGTCTGTCTCGTCTTCTCGCTGTCTGCAAGCGGATAGCTGCTGTGGCCTATTCGGCCTCTTGTATGTGCTCGTGAAGTTGCTGATGAAGGCATCCGAGAAATCCAACCAGCAATTGATGCTGTTCTTGGGCAAGTTGTTGAGCCAAGTGCGAGCTGGACCCTCTAGCATATGTGGGACATAGCGCACCGCCCACCTTCTGTTGCCGTTCGCGATATGGACCGCGGTGACATAGTCATTGAGCCAATCTTCCGGCTTGGTGCTGCCATTGTAGCTCTTGGTGCCCCTTGTGAGCTGGAAGTTCTTCACGGACGGCTCGTTCATGATGCGCGGGCCAAAGCACTCGGGGCCAGGAGGACCCGTGTTCTCCAGCCGCGCCGACAAGCTGATCCGGTCCAGCTGATGCCTCGCATCTCCAGGCGCCAGCATGCGCTCGCCAACACGATCATGGACATCATAGCCAGCCATCTCCATGGCCGAGTAGCCATCATCATATCTGTCCACCTGCACAGCTGCAGGCTGCTCCACCGGGTTGGCGACTGGCGCCACGGCTCGCGGCTGCTGCCTCTGCCGAGTAGGCGGAGCTGCGGGTTGCCGAGAAGGACCTGGACACGCTCCATCTCGGGCCTGGCTTCGAGCTTGATGGGCTTGAGAGCCTGCTCTTGCAGCGTTGTGTTCCTGCCCGGGCTGCTGCGGCACAACAAGCTGTCTCGCGGCAGCAGCCGGGTCATACACCTGCATTTGCCTATCTCTGGCCGAACGTTCGCTGCGGCTCTTCTCGCGGCTGGGGTGCGGAGACGAGGCCTGATCGTTAGATCTAGCCGCGTGTGAGTGCACCACCTGCGAAGCTCCAGCACCCGGGTTGGCTTTCCGGAACTCCTCATTCTGCCTAGCAGCCTCCAGCACCAACTCGTTGAGCCTTTCCTGCTTCCTAACGCGCGCGTCGCCGTCTAGACGAGGCAACTCGGCAGCTACAGCCTCTGCAGCTCTAAGTGTCTTGGCGGGTGTGCTATATCTGGGCCTGGTGGAGGTGTTTGCGGTGGCGGACTGAGCAGGAACCTCTACAACTGTCGCCATCTCGGCACCGAGATTGCGCCGCGTGGCGCCTACTCTGCTAGCCCTCCTAGTGACTGGCGTGAAGCCGTGAGCCTTGTTGTACTCGAGCTGATCTAGACTCAACTCCAACCTCACCTTATCCAACTCCGCCTGCTCGACAAGCAGCTCCTGGCGCTGGCGCTCGAGCTGCTCCCTCATGGCTAGAAGCTCGATGTCGGTGGGAGTCGGCATGCCAAGTCGCCCAGCCGACGCGGGAATAGTCGGAGTAGTGGAAGGAGGCAAGTTGCACTCCTTCTCGTAAGGCCTGTGAGTCCTGCCACCAGCGCTCGGTGCAGCAAGATCCTCGACGACGGCCGCAGCGCCAGTAGCGGCTGCGCCAGCGTTTGCCGCCAAGCCAGTCACCATCACCTCAGCGCAGTTCGCAGAACGGCACGCGGGCCTTCCGCGAGCAGCGATCACCGCGGGAGGATCCTCCGCGTCATGCACCAGCTCGGGGTACGCGCGGTTGGCGACGGTGGCGACGTAGACGAGGTGAGAGCTGAAGGAGATCACCGAGCCGCCCTCCGGCATGGCCCTGCCGCCGAAATCGCCGGCGTTGTCGGTGACGAAGTCGAAGGAGCCAAATCTGTGGACAAGGCCACAGACTACGCGCTCCGCTGAAGAAGATCCCGTCCGAACAGAAACTCCAGCCAGCGCCGCTGGTTGCCCCACGGTGGGCGCCAACTGTCGTGGTGGTGTCACGGTAGATGCCATGGGATGGCCAAAGATGTGGGGACGAAGGACGCTGGAGGTGCTCGGGGAGGGATCACGCGACGAGTAGCCGCGTGAGGTAGGAAGTAAACACTGCAAACAACACGATCTACCCAGGTTCAGGGCCCTCGTGAGGAGGTAAAACCCCTACTCCTGCCTTTCTCTATGTATTCTGGTGTCTCACCGAGTAGCCACAGTACAAAGTTCTTGCTACCGAGTAGCCACTCTTCTCTCTACGTGATGAACTAGGTCAAGAATTAGGTCACGATGTGTTCCAGCATGCGATCCCTCACGCAGGAGGCGGCGGGGCACCTTATATACATGGTGCCCAGACGGATACGTCCAAACATGGACAAGTGTCGACATAGTGTGCACATCGTCCTTCTTCCGGGTTCCCGCTGACAGCTTTGGTTCCTAATCTTGGCTGTATCCGGAAAGTCGTTGGGCAAAACCAAGGGGACAGACTGGTATCACTGTGCCAAACACAGAGTGGGGCCCCCTTATCCTGCGACCGCCTGCTTCCATGCTGTCACTGTCAGGCAGGCCGGTCCCAGATGAACAGTAGTTCGAATAGTGCCAAGTACGGATCCAGGATACGCGGGATCCTGTGTCAGAACGGATCCTTTGACTTTCTGGCCCGAGTAGGTTCCCGCCAGTTTTACTCGGGCCAACTCTTCTACTCTAATGGACAGAACTTGATTGATTCTTTCTTCTGGTCATCTTGAAGTGAGACCGAGTAGCAGTCGACCGGGTAGCATGTACCGGGTAGGCGGCTACTCGACCAAACTTCTCTTCTGACGGTTGCCTTTACCACTTGCTTTTACCCTACTCGGGGGTAACCCCCCGACAACAATTGTATAGATGCACGGGTTCACCGAAAAGATAGTGAATGCGGTGTAATACGGCGTGAAACAAGTGATATGTGTAATCTGTAATAAATGGACCGGCAAGGTAAAAAGTAGTAAAATCATGTAAAAAGGTAGAAATAATAGTAAAAGATGGACCGGGGTTCATAGATGCACTAGTGGCAACTCACCAAACAATAGAACAAGTGTTGGGTAAACAAATTACAGCTAGGCAATTGACAAATCATGGGGGCATACCAATGCTATTATGACGAGATATAGTTCACGAGTTCTAACATGGTAGACATTACGTCAAGGCATATCGACCGCGATCCAGCATGCATCTATATCTAATAGTCCACCTCAAGAAAGTTATCCAGCAAATCTCTCTGGTATTAAGTTGCAGCAACAAAGTGTTTTCTTTGGTGCAACAGACAATTGCAGTCAGAATAATATGTAATGTAATCAATGGTTCTCGTCCGTAGACAAGAGCAGCGCTGTTTTCTCCCTAGTGGCAACAATACATCCCCCACCTGTCACGTTTCTGTCACTCGAGCACAAGTGTAAGTGAGGAATGAACCCACTATCGAGCATAAATACTCCCTCTTGGAGATGCATACACCTATGTGATCAAGATAATCATACACATCGGAGAGCATGCAAGAACACATTAAAACACTCTAAGGATATAAGTGAAGATTCTCATATAATGACATTAACAAAATAATCATAATTTCATGGTTCATCGGATCCTAGCAAACACATCGCATAACATTACATCAGATGGGTCTCAGTCATGTGAGGCATAACATGAGACCATGGTATTGATCAAACAACGGGAGAGAGTACCAACTAGCTACTGCTATGAACCCATAGTCCACGGGGGAACTACTCATGAAACATCATGGAGGAAGAACGGTCCATGGAGATGGCACCGGGGGCACTTCCCCGTCCCGGCAGGATGCCAGAACAGGAACTTTTGCCCCCCAAATTAGGGTTTTCGATGGCAGCAGAGCTCGGATGCGTTTCTGGAAAAATCCTCCTGGGGTCTTGATGCTAATGTGATCACACGCTCGTTGGAAGACCCCAAGCGGAAGGTATGATGTAGTCTAGAGTAAGTTTTCCCCTAGTATGGAACCAGGGTTATCGAGCTAGTAGGACTTCATAGTCTTGAAGAAGGTTACTTTATCAACAATGCCAAAAAATTACTGGTGTGTAGTTGACAAAGCATGGAACCTGCACACATGCACAAACTCTCTCTTGCCCCAACTTTCCGGAAGGTTGTCAATCTTCCGGTCTTGCTGAAAACAGGAGAACTAAACGTATAGAGTCTTGGAAAACAATAAGAGTAAAAACGGAACAGCGAGGAAACAATAATTAGAAGTGCTAAAAAAAGGTTTGCAATATGAGGAAAATAGGACCGGGGCCATAGGTTCACTAGTGGTGTCTCTCCAAAGAAAACAAACATGTTGGGTGAACAAATTACAGCTGAACAATTGACAAATCATGAACATATAACAACACTATTACGACGAGATAAAGTTCACGGGTTCTAACATTGTAGGCATTACATTAAGGCATATGGACGGCTATCCAGCATGCATCCATATCTAAAAGTCCACCTCAACAAAGCTATCCAGCAAATCCCTTGGTATTAAGTTGCAGCAACAAAGTGAATGCTATGTGTGCAACAGAAAAATGCATTAAGATCAATACATAATGTAAGCAATGATTCTCATCCGTAGACAAGGGCACCGTTGTTGTATCCCTAGTGGCAACAACACATACTCTCCCCGAACGTTTCTGCCACTCGAGCGCAGGCAACAAGGAGGCATAAACCCACTATCCAACCTATAAACCCTCTCTTGGAGGTGAAAACAACTACATTGCCAAGGTAATCATAAACCTCAAGTAGCATTCCAAGACAAGATTAAGACTCTCTACAAATATAAGTGAAGCACCTCAGATTGGCATGAACAAAATAATCATAATCTCATGGTTAATAGGATCCCAACAAACACAACATGCACAATTACATAACGATGGTCTCGATCATGTGAGGCAGCTCACAGTACTCTAAACATGGAGGCATGCATAGGGGAGAGAACAACCATCTAGCTACTGCTATGGACCAGTAGTCCCGAGATGAACTACTCACGCATTTGACCGAAGGCGATCATGGAGATGTTGAGGCCTCTGGTGACGATCCCCCTCTCCGGCAGGGTGCCGGAGCAGGTCTTTAGAAGCCCTAGATTGTACTTACGAGGTGACGACGCCGCTATGTATGTTTCGTGGAAAATAACTCCATCCTCGACGTTTTTAGGATTGAAGGCAATTTATTGGCGAAAAGGGGACGAGAGGCGGTCGCCAGGGCTCCTAGGGGCCCACTAGGCACGGCCAAAGGGGAGGACGCGCCTAGTGCCCACCTGGTGTCCCACTGGATCCCCTCCGTCTCTCCTTTGGACTCTGTCTTTGTTCCGGGTAAAAAATGATCTCCGTGGATTGTCAGCCCTTTCCGAGAATATTTCCTTAAGAACTTTTCTGAAATAGAAAAACAGCAAAAAAATAGCAACTGGACTGGGGCATCTTGTTAATAGGTTAGTATGTGAAAACATCCGGAAAACGATAGAAAACATGTGGAAAACAAAAGGTATTGGATAGAAAACTAGCTTGGAGCATAAAAAATTATAGATATGTTTGCAACGTATCAGCATCCCCAAGCTTAACTCATGCTCGTCCTCGAGTAGGTAAGTGATAACAAAATAATTTTTGAGGTGACATGAGACGAACACAAATCTTGATCGACGTTATGTAAAAGCATTGCAAAGATGAGATCAAAGTACTTTAGCAAAGGCATGAAAAATATTATTTCAACCAATGTAAACTTAGCAACCATTTTGCACATGAAAAGAAACACAAACAAAAGAAAATGGATAATGAAACATTGAAAGTGATACGTTTGTTTCAATCATAAAGAAAAACATAATAAATTGGTATCCAGCTAGTCCTTCGTGTGGTAGCAAAACATAAATGCCAGGACACCTTCAAAGTATAAATGGTGATTAGATACAAATTATTTGAGAGCAAGCAATACCACAATCATGAATCAATCAATAATAAATTTTGGGACTTTGCACATTATACTCATAATGACAACTATGATCTCTTAGCTGGTGCATAAAGTAAGAAGATGAAGACTCGGCATAAAAGTAAAAGGAAGGTCCTTCGTAGAGCGAAGCAGGGGTTACTCATGTGCTAGAGCTTTTTATTTGATAAAACAGAGACATTGAAAAAAAATTGAGAGAGGTGTATGTGTATGTCAATGAATGGTAATGAAAAACTTATCATAATCCATGTCAAGCAAAGTGTTTAGTCTTTTGAGAGCGGTTTCCGTTGTTTTATTAGTTTGGCACTTCTCCTACCTTTCTTTCACAAACCAGGCTAGCCATGTTCACGAGTACCCACCAGCTTTCATAAAACCATGGGGAAGTGTCTTTTATTATATTAGTTGGCACCAGCTCTCTACAAATTTAGATGAGCACAGATTCCATACTCATTGGGTAAAATAACAAGAAGAACTTTGCTTTACACAAACCATAATAAATTCTGAACTACTTCCTCATGAGCTAAAACAAAAAGACAAAACAGGTAATATTTTTGAAGGTTTTAAAGGTAGCACACGAGAAATTTACTTGGAGTGGCGGTTAAATACCACATATAGGTAGATATGATGGACACATTTGGCAAACTTTGGTTTTGGGGAGTTGGATGCACGAGTAGAGCTCATACTCAGTACGAGTGAAGGCTATCAAAAGATTGGGAGCGACCAACTAAGAGAGCAATAACGGCCCTAATCATGCATAGCGACAAAACATCATTAATCAAAGAATGAAATGATATTACAATTCAAAAACTAAATAATCATCAAGGCTAGAAGTGACTTTGTTTGTAGTCATAACATGGTGTGAGCATGTGCCAAGTCAATCCAGATAAAACATTCAAAGGAGAAATACCACAATACCATGATTCAATATGAGAGAACAACACATGATTAAATTCAATGGCACATTAACCACTCTCAACTATTTGGGGATAGTCATGATACATCATAAAATACTAAGAACACAACTAAAATAACATCTAACATGACATGCCAAAGCATATGCCACAATCAAAACAAGTTTCCCATTGCACCACTATAAGCATGAAACAATTTACTCTTCTCTGACACCAATCAACTTATTTGAAACAACTCACAAAGCAAATAATCATCAAAGAACAGAGAGATAATCAAATATAACTGAAGAAAACCAACAAGTTCTGAACAAAATCCGAGTGAAAACAAGAGCTAAACGCGGTACTAGCAAAAAGTGAACACTCACAGGATAATAAGAGTAAAAACTAGAGTGTTCTAGGCAATGTAAATAGAGTGTATCTCTCCCGGAATAGAAGTTCTAGGATCGAACCAAAAGCTAAAACAAAGAAGAAGAAAAACTGGAAGCAAAATAAAATGATGCCCCAAAAATAACACATATCATGTGATGCAGTAAAAAATAAAGTGTTTTGAAAGAAACCTGATATTTTTGTTGATGAAGAAGAGGATGCCTTGGGAATCCCCAAGCTTTCACGCTTGTACTTCTTGGATATGTCTTGGGGTGCCATGGGAATACCCAAGCTTGAGATTTTGTCCATCCTTCATCTCATCACGTCATACTTCTCTCCCAACACTTGAAAACTTCCTCCACCTAAAACTTCTCACAATCTTCATTAGCAACGTTAGCGTAATAAAAAATAATAAATGAAGGGAATATGCTCGAGAGGCAATAATAAAGTGGTTATTATCTTATTCCTTGTTTATGATAAATGTTTATTTCTCATGCTATAATTGTATTAACCGGAAACGTTGATACATGTGTTTCTAATAAACAAACAAGAGTTCCTAGTAACGCCTCTTGTTTAACTAGCTCGCAAATTAACTGATGATCAAGATTTCCTGATCATGAACATTGGATGTTGTTAATAACGGGGTCATGTCATTGGAAGAATGACGTGATGAACATAGACCCTAAGTGTATATAGCAATGCGATCAAGTCATTAAGTTTACATTGTTATATCAAACATACGAAGTAACTCTAATCCTTAGACCATGAGATCATGTCAATCACTAATACTGAAAGAATGCTTTGATGTCATCAAATGTCATACCGTAACGGGGAGACTATAAAGGTGACGTTGAGTATTCGAAAATTATTAGTTGAGGCTCATGGATCAAGAGTGGGATTTGTCCATCCAAATGATAGAGAGATATACTCTGGGCCCTCTCGGTGATATCACATCGACATCGCTTGCAAGCACATGACTAGGTCACAGGGATGTCATATCACAGAACGAGTAAAATAGTACTTGTCGGTAACGAGATTGAACTAGGTATGGTTGATACTAATGATCGAATCTCGGACAGTAAAATAGCGTGAGACAAAGGGAATTGGTTATGACATTTATGGTTCACACGATCACTAGATTCATCGTTGAATGTGTAGGAGTCATTACGGATCTCTAGATCCCGCTGCTGGCTATTGATTGGAGAGGTGTCTCGATCATGTCTACATTATTCACAAACTGTAGGGTGACACACTTAAGATTCAATGACACATTTGAGTGGATACGGAATATCAGAGAAAAGTTTTGACTGCACCGAAATTGTTTCGGGTAATTTTGAAATAGTTCAAGGGGTTTTGGGTCAAATGGTTGTTAATAGATAACAACTAACTCAAGGGGTTATGTGTTAATGTTTTTTTAATGGAATTAACAAATATTAAAATAATGAAATTGTTTTATTTATTTATTAAAGAAAACCCTTGGGATTTTGAGTGGGAATTAATGGAAGAATGAGTGGGTTGAGTGAAGACTCCACTCACATGATGAGGGAGATGTGGAGACACCCAAAAATTTGTGGCTGCCTTCCCCTCTTATATAAGGAGTGGTGGGAGCTCCCACATACACACACTGTGTCATCTCTTCCTCCCTCCTCCCGCTGCTCCACCACTTGTTCGTGCGCTTGGCGAAGCCCTAAGCAATGTTTTCGTCACCACACCACGCCGTCATGTTGTTGGAGATTCTGGTGGGTCCTCTACTTCCGTTGCCCCGCTGGATCGATGGAACGGAGGTCCTTGATACGTCCAAAACGTATCTCCTTTTCCGAACACTTTTGCTATTGTTTGCTTCTAAACTTGTGAGTTTTGGATACAACTAACACGGACTGACGTTGTTTTCTGCAGAATTGCCTTGGTGTCTTGTTTTTGTGCAGAAAAATGAACTTTCGGGAAAATGCCCCAAAAGATCCCAAAGACCTTAAAACACCCAAAGACCCCCAGAGCCAGAAGGAGAAGCGGAGAGGGGCCAGAAGGGGGCCACACCACCCCTGGGCGCCCCCCCTTGGCCGCGCCGCATGGTGGTGTGGGCCCCCAGGCACCCCCTCGGGCTCCCCTTTCGACTACATATGCCCCTTTACCCTAAAACACGAGGGAGTTCGTCATATTCCAGAGAAACACACCCGAGCGCCGCCGCCACCTCGAAACCCAATTCGGGCATAAGAAGTTCCTGTTCTGGCACCCTGCCGGGACGGGGATTCGAAGGAGATCATAGCCATCGTCACCGCCACCTCTTCTCCATCAACCATCCATGATTCCCCCGTCCATGTGTGAGTAAAACTTGCTGTAGGATGAGATGGATGGAAGGGATTGGATGATATCGTTCGTGTAATAATGCCAGATTGTTAGGGCATAGTGCCTAGTTTCCGTTGTTAGTGCTATACACCATTGTTGCAACTTGTTGTTCTTAATGCTTGTCACTTTGGGCCCGAGTGCCATGATCTCATATCTGAACATGTTATGGTTTCATGAGTATAATTATGTTTCTTGATCATATCTGCAAGTTGTTTACACACATTGTTGTCTGGAACCCGAGGACCCAAAGTGACAGAAATGGGGACAAGCGGAGGGGATGGCTGTGATGTGAGGATCACATGTGTCCACAGAGTGTTAATGCTTTGCTCTGGTTCTTTATTAAAAGGAGCACCTTAATTACCAGTAGTTTCCCTAGAGACCCCGCTGCCATGGGCTGGTAGGACAAAATATGTTGTGCAAGTTTCTCATTGCGAGCACGTACGACTATATTGGAACACATGCTTATGGTTTGCCTAGAACTTGGATGCTTTACTATTATTATCAGCAATGCCCATGTTATTATTATTATATGAACTATCTTATCCATGCAACGCCCGTTCATCCACCCTCTATGCCTATGGTATTTTCATCATGTTGTTTTCACAATTGCTACTGATGTTTTCACGATTGCTACTATTGTTACAATTTTACTACTGATGTTATTTCACTACTGCTGCCGCTATAAAACTGTTACCACTGATAAATTGTTGCGAGCAAGTCTTCTTTCAGGTGCAGCTGAATTGACAACTCAGTTGTTAAGGCTTATAAATATTCTTTGGCTCCCCTTGTGTCAAATCAATAAATTTGGGTTTTACTTCCCTCGAAGACTTTTGCGATCCCCTATACTTGTCGGTTATCAAGACTATTTTCTGGTGCCGTCGCCGGGTGTCGTGGTGGTGTCACGGCAGATGCCATGGGATGGCTAAAGATGTGGGGACGATGGACGCTGGAGGTGTCCGGGGAGGGATCACGCGACGAATAACCGCGTGAGGTAAGATCCACAGAACACTAACAACACGATGTACCCAGGTTCAGGGCCCTCGTGAGGAGGTGAAACCCCTACTCCTGCCTTTCTCTATGTATTATGATGTCTCTCCGAGTAGCCACAGTACAAATGATATCGCTACCGAGTAGCTTCTCTCTTCCCTCCGGGTAGAACTAGGTCAAGAACTTAGGGTTTCTAGGGTTCGCTATGAGCATGGGTGAGCGTGCCTCGCGCAGGAGGCGGCGGGGCACCTTATATACATGGTGCCCAGCCGGATACGTCCAAATCTAGACAAGTGTCGACATAGTGTGCACACCGTCCTTCTTCCGGGTACCCGCTGACAGCTTTGGTTCCTAATCTTGGCTGCTTCTGTAAAGTCGTTGGGCAAAACTAGGGGACAGACTGGTATCACTGTACCTAGGCACAGAGTAGGGCCCCCTTATCCTGCCACCGCCTGCTTCCATGCTGTCACTGTCAGGGAGACCGGTCCCATATGAACAGTAGTTCGAATGCTGCCAAGTACGGACCCAGGATACGCGGGATCCTGTGTCAGAACGGCTCCTTTGACTTTCTGGCCCGAGTAGGTTCCCGCCAATTGTTCCCGCCAATCGTACTCGGGCCAACTCTTCTACTCGAAAGAATAGAACTTGATTGATATCCCCTTCTGGTCATCTTGAGGTGAGACCGAGTAGCAGTCGACCGGGTAGCGAGTACCAGGTAGTCGGCTACTCGACCAAACCTCTCTTCTGTAAGCTGCCTTTACCACCTGTCTTTACCCTACTCGGGGGTAACCCCCCGACAGCAGTCCCCGAAGCTGGTTGAGTCTTGCGAACTTGTTCACTAGGCTCTGCCAGCTTAAAACCAGCCTTTGCATCTCAGCCTTTGAACCTCAAGATGCCGAGTAGAACCTCCGAGTAGCTATCTGGAAAGTACCTTGAGTTTCCTCTTTCCCGAGTAGCACTTGCTTTCTACTCTGTAACCGAGTAAAAAGACTTAGGGAAATTTCTCAGATTGAGCCTCTGCAGCACAGAGCACAATCCAGCCCTTCGCGCAGCAACTGCACACGTGTCAAGCATCCACGACCTTGTCGTTTCGTTGCCCAGGACACGACCTGCCACGCGTCCAGTTTTCACGCAGTGGGCCCACCGGCCGTCATGTCCCATCAAGTGTAGTTATAGGCCACGATTCGGTGGTGGGATCAACTGTGGCCATTACGCGCGCAACCGGCGCTTGTGTGCGTTTCTAGCCGGCCACAGGACCCACCACACGCCACAATCGATCCCACTTCCACGACGGTAACGGTAAACTCGCGGAGGAGATATAAATACCCCCGCCGGTAACTTCCTTTTCCCCTTCCCTTGCACTATTCCTTCTTCGTCTCCTGCTCTTCTCCGCCACCGAGCTCTCCGCCGCCGCGCAAGCTCTCGCGCCGCCGCGGGCTCAATCCCCCAACCAACTCCTTCGAAATCTTCCACTCCTTCCACCCGCAGCAATGGCCAAAGCTGGCTGGGCCGGCTCTTCCGTCACCGCGGAAGATTGCGCCTGGCTCGTCAATACCCGGCGAGTCCCTCCCGGCGTGGAGTGCCGGGCGCCCGACGGCGAAATCGTGCCATCCCCGCGGGAGGGTGAGCGCGTGGTCTTCCTGTCGCATTTCGAGCGCGGGTTCGGATTGCCCGCCTCCGATTTCCTGCGGAAGTTCCTCAACCACTTCGGCATCCAGATGCACCATCTGCCCCCCAATGCCGTCGTCTTCCTCGCCTACCACGCCGTGGTCTGCGAGGCCTTCCTCGGCATCCGGCCCACGTGGGAGACGTGGCTCAGGTACTTCCACCTGCGCCAGCAATCCACCGGGAAGAAGGACTCCGCGGGCGTCGCCCGCGCCACCGACACCGGCTGCGCCATGATGGTGCAGCGGTCCGGGACGAACCACCCCCGCATCAAGGGGCTGGACTCCGTCAAGCTGTGGCAGAAGACGTTCCTCTACGTCAAGAACGTTGCCGCAGCGGAAGGAGCCATCGTCGACGATCGAATCAACTTGCCCGTTTGGAGCAACCGCGCTCCAATCGGGATGTACTGGAAGGACAAGCCCGTCAATGACGATGACGCCATCGAGATGGAGAATAGACTCGGCTGGCTGAAGGCGCAGGGCCTCAAGAATGACGATCCGGTGGCTTGCTGGATCCAGCGCCGAGTACTGCCCTTGCAGGAGCGCTGCCATCTCATGTGTTACATGGGAGGCCCCCGCGACTGCACCAGGACCACCACCATCGAGATCGACAACATCGACGTTCCCTGGCACGCAAGGAACATCTTGACGACAAACCTTGGCGACCACTGGCAGTACGGGTTCGTCCCGTATAGCCGTACAAAGCCGATTGAACGGGTACGCCTTTCTTACTTTGCTCTCTGCATACACTTTCCGAGTAGATAACTTCTCCTTCTTGCATCAACTAGCAATTGCCTTGCGTTCCGAGTAGGACATCTAGCCGAATCGCCTTAGGCTTAGTATGCTTTGTGTTTGCACGCCTTGCCGGATAGCCTACTCGAGAACGATTCTTAGGCTTGATGTGCTTTATACCTGCACGCCCTTCCGAGTAATACCTTCCAGCAAACATGCTCAGGCTTAGTATGCTTTGTGTCTGCACGCCTATCCGAGTAGAATTCCTTCCTGGTACTCGGCTAGTCTGTGATCCTTCTCTGTTTTTCAGGTTCTCACTCGCCAGATAATTGAGAGCTGCGAGGTGTTTGAGGGCAACTGGTCTCCTGACCGTGAGGAGGACGATGTGCCCTCTTTCGATGCCGCGGAGCAGACCAACCTCTCTCGCTCCCCCATTACTGACAAGCGCGATGCTCTCCGCACTTGGTTTGATGAAGACTTTGACGGTAACTATCCTTTCATTCTGTTTGTTTCCGAGAAGCACCAGTCCCTCGTTTGCACCAGTCCGAGTAGGAGGACGAGGACGAAGACGAGAACGAGGGCGATGCGCCCCTAGTCGTCAAGCCCCTGTCCGTCGCCGCTCCTGAGACCCGCAAACGGGCTGGTAGCGGAGCACCAGCGCCTCCTGCCAAGAGGAAGAAACCCGCCGAGAAGAAAGTGGTCGTGAAGAGGTCCAGACGAGAGCTCAAGTGCACCACCGCGTAAGCCCTCTTCTCGGTCGCCTCCCTTCTCGCGCTGTGCTATTTTCCCCAATCTTCTTCTAATTTGTGATTTCCTTTTCTCTGCAGACCTCCTATGGACGCGAACGCAGCTCTCGCGTCTGACCACACTAAGGAAAAATCAGTACCTCTGGTCAATCTGGATGATGATGAGGACGACACCGCCAACGCCGCTGCTGCCAATCCACAGAACGCCGGTTCACAAGGAGCAGCGTCTGAACCAGCAGCACAGGACACTACCGTCCACGATGAAAGACCCCCTTCTCCTCCGGCTAGCAATGCCGAGGAGAACCAAGATCAAGAGATGCAAGACAACACCGCCGCCGAGCGGCCTGAAGCAGAGCAAGAGCAGCCCGCCACAGGGGCTGCTGCACAAGAGAGCCTCGCTGCCGAGCAGCGAGTAGGAGACACCACCGCCGCGGATGCCACCGTAACTGACGCTTACCCATTAAGCAGCGTGCAACCGGGCGTGACACCGAGTAGCGCCCAGCCAGGAGCTGCACAGGGCGGCGGATCTGCGGCACCACCAACTGCGCAAGGCCCTACACCGCCAACTGCGCAAGGCCCCACACCACCAACTGCGCAAGGCCCTACACCACCAACTGCGCAAGGCCCTACACCGCCAACTTCCTCCTCGCCGCCGAAGACCAAGGATACATCCAGCCCTCCTGCCGGGCGAGTAACTAGGCAACGAGCCCTGGATGCTCTGAGGGGTGAGGTTGACAGAAGGGCAGCCGAGAAGGAAGCTGCTGAGAAGGCCAAGGCCGAGGGGGAAGCCGCCGAGAAGGCCAAGGCTGAGAAGGAAGCTGCTGAGAGAGCCAAGGCCGAGAAGGAAGCGGCCGAGAAGGCGAAGGCCAAAGCTGACGGGAAGAAAACTCAAGATCCCGAGAAGGAAAGGACGAAGAAGCGGTCCAAAGACCAAGTGCCGCTACCAGCCTCAGGTGGAGCACTCGTGATCCACGAGTCTGGCCCGATTCCCGCCGCGCTCTCAGCTGATGCTCGCGCCGCTGGCCAGCCTTGCTACCCGGACTACATGATTGAGGTTAGCCATCAGCACTCAATCGGCTTCCCTCCCAAGGACAAAGCTTTAGCTATCCAGAGGGGAAGGAAGGTTGTAGCCATGAACTCCCCTCCTCCAGATCCAAGCCAACCCCAGTCTGTCAACATCGCTTCTCGTGGAGTCCAAGACAAACCAATAACCTCCAAAGGCCTTGAGCAGGTACTGGACACCATTGGCTTCATCGACGCCAAATGGGATAGCAAGGTTCTCGGCGTGGAGAAGTGGCACGGTCTTAGCCTTGGCGGCATCGACCACATGCGCGTGGACTGGAACAAGGTTGACCTGGGACGCAATCCCATGTCCGTCTCCACCGAGACCGCGACACTCGCAGCCAAGATGTTCCTGCACCGCAAGAATGCCGAGGACATCGAGCAGTCCTACGCAGTGAGTTTTCCTTATCCTTTCCGAGTTGAATTTTCTTCTCTTCTATTCGCCTTTCTGCTCCTTTCTATCACTCCCAGTCCCCGAGATTCTAGCCGAGTAGGTGGATACTCTCCGAGTAGCCTCCTACTCGGGTTGAATCTACTCTGCTTTTTCTAACTTGCTTCTTCTCGCTTCTCAGGATAGCGTCCTGAAGCGGACCAACCTGTACCGCCATCTTCTCTGGAACCACTCCATCGCCAGGAGGCGAATTGCTGCTTTAGAGAAGGAAAAGGCGGCTGCGGAGGCAGCCAGCAAGAACGCTAACGACAGCACCCAGCAGCTGGCTGAATTGCAAGGTACGCTTTTAGCTGTGCGATTTATGCGTTTTTTGCTTACGCTCGCTTATGCTTTCTTTTGCGCTAACCTTTCCTTCTCTGCAGAAAAACTGAAGGCCTTAGCAGATGAACATGAGAAGTGCCGCAGCTTCGTGGAGAACTCCGAGGCCACCATCAAAAGGCTAGAAGGTAAGTTTGTTGTTTACTCGGTTTGACTTTGAATTTGTTTCTTCTCTGCTCCTCTGCTAACCTCATCTATCTCTTCGCAGAAGATTACAAGTTGTTTGCTGAGGCACACCAAGATTGTGTCAAGCCCGCAGAGGTGCAGAAGCAGCTGTCCGACCAGGCCGTTGAGCTGTTGAAGGACCACACCACGGAGACCGAGAAGCTGCAACTCCAGTTGCAAAAGGCACTCCAGGATGCCGTCAAGATTGGCGCCGAGAGGGACAGAGCCATTGCTGAGAAGGCCAAGGACGAGACAACTTTCCGAGCCAAGGAGAGGGCCCTTGAGCAGGAATGCGAAACCTTAAAGAAGACCAACGCTGATCTCTTCGCTCAGATGGATAGCTTGCGTCTGATCCAAGAAAAGCACATTTCTAACGAGGAGTCCTGGAGGACCCAGCTGCAGCGGCTGCGCAACGAACTGTCCGGTGAGTCTTTTCTTCGTTGCTTCATTTCTTCTCGGTCGTATTTCTTCTCGGTTTTCTTCTACTCGGTTCTTCTCTTCTCGGTTCTGAAGTTACCACATGCTATTTCAGAGATCTGGCCTCATCTTGATTCCCCTTCTGTGCCTATGGTGGCCAAGGCCAAAGCAGCTCGCCTTGCGAAAGGTGAGGCAGCAGATACCAGAGCCGAGATCGAGGACAGCTTGCTGGTGCTCAACAACTATTTCGAACAGCTGGCTGGCGTCGGAACTGACCTGGTGCACGAGGGCTTTGAGCTCCACAGGCTGTTTTGGCCTCATGATGATCGGCCAACCACCATGAAGGGCCTAGCCTTCAAGCTGAAGAATGTGAAGAAAGAGTTGAAGAAGTGGCGTGCCTCGGGCGCCCGTGCTGGTGCAGACGTGATGCTTCTCTGCATAGCATCCTGGTATGAAAACCTCAACATGCAGCTCATCCGCGGGAAGCGCAACAATTCCAAGTGGGAGGTAGATCCCGACTGCGTGGCCACACGCAAGCAGATCGCCTACGAGGTCGCGGAGTGCGCCGAGACGGAGACCTTCATCGAGGGCCTCCCCGAGCCCGACACCGAGTACGAAGAGGAAGAGGAGGAGGACGACGAAGTGGAATCCGACTTGGAAGGCCTCTTCGAATCTCCTGAGGGCAAGGCCGGGAAGGGGAAGAACGTCGCCGTCGCGAGTAGCGATGAGGACGAGTACGCCCACATCGACACCGCCGCACTCGACTTTGGCACCTCCTCAGGTGCTGCTCTCGACGACACGGTGCCCCCTCCTGGCCAAGCTTCAGGCTCCTCTTCGGCTCCAAGACCCGTCTCGGTGGCCACGGCCACTTCCGAGCAGGCGGCCACCCAGGATGATGCCGAGATGAAGGAATCCGCCACCGTCCAGACGGGAGCGGATGCCACCCATGCCAGCACCGAAGGAACAGCCGCCACTACCGTCACTGAAGAAGCCGCTGCCAAGACCGCCGCCGAAGAAACAGCAGCCAAGGCCAGCGCCGAGAACACTGCCTCCTCATCTTGAAGCAACCTGCAATCTCTTTCAACTCGAACATTTATCAGATCCCCGGGATGCCGGGAGCAGATGTAATAGACTATCTTTGTTTTGCTTGCTACTCAGTTTTTATGCCCACTCTGTTTATTTCGACATTAATCAATTTGAACGACGCTGGCCTAATGCCGAGTTGCGTTTCCATGCGAGTCCCCGAGTTGCTTTTCTTATTCACCCTATCTTTTCATCTCTGCTCTACCCGCGACTTGTCGCTTGTTTGGTATTCGAGTCACAAGATTCAAGTAGTAGGGCTGCAAATACTTAGCCGCTAGAAACAATCATGGTAACGCAGCCCACCACTTAGCCGAGAAGACGAGAACAGGGAACAAAAGTAACCAACAATCTACTCGGTTCCTGCACTCTTTCTTCCTTAGCGATTTTCGTGTGCTCATTGACCTTTTGCTTGTTCTCTTGCTTGCCATGAAGCCGGGTTTCGGACAGCAGCAAAGTCGAAGAGTTGGCATATAGGTTTAAACACAGTACTCAATGCACTTATGAGTTCTGAAGTGGAGCAACCGAATAGACAAAGGACCAAGCCGAGTAAAAACACTTAGAGCAATTTTGGACGAGGGCAGTCCCCGAGAACAATTTCAGATTGCAGGGTAGAATTTCAACTCGGATAAGAGGGTACATACACATCTTTGCTTACGAATGAAAACGACGAAGTAGAGCTACATTCCAAGGGCGCTTGGTTTCCTCTCCAGCTTTATCCGCCCTGTTCGCCTGCGATGGGCGCACATCTACAAGATAGTACGCGTCATTGTGCAGCGCTTTGCTGACAATGAAAGGCCCTTCCCATGGAGGAGACAACTTGTGCATCCCGGCTGTGCGCTGCACCAGCCTAAGGACCATGTCTCCTTCTCGGAAAACCCTTGGGTTCACCTTTCGGCTATGATAACGCCGCAGGTTTTGCTGGTAGATAGCCGAACGTGACAGAGTCAGCTCTCTTGCTTCTTCAAGCAGGTCAACGTCGTCTTCTCGAGCTTCTCTCGCCTCCACCTCAGTGTAGAGGGCTACTCGGGGGGAGTCATGCTCTAAGTCTATTGGCAACACGGCCTCAGCCCCGTATACCAAGAAGAATGGCGTGTAGCCGGTTGACCGGTTAGGGGTAGTCCTTAGACTCCACAACACCGCTGGCAACTCTTCTAGCCAACACCCAGGTGTTTTCAGCAATGGCTCAATCAGCCTTGGCTTTATGCCTGCCAGTACCATCCCATTTTCTCTCTCAACTTGCCCATTGGAGGCAGGGTGCGCGACTGACGCAACGTCTAGTCGGATATGCTTATCTCTGCAGAATCGCACCATTGCCCCCTCTGCAAAGTTGGTGCCGTTGTCGGTGATGATACTGTGCGGGTAGCCATATCTCATGATCACATCCTTCACGAACTTCACAGCTGTAACCCCATCGCACTTCCGAATAGGTTTCACCTCGATCCACTTGGTGAACTTGTCCACCATGACCAAGATATGTGTCATATTGCCTTTAGCCGGCTTGAAAGGACCAACCATATCCAAGCACCAAACAGCAAATGGCCATGTGATAGGAATTGTTTTCAACTCGGAAGCAGGCATGTGAATCTTACTTGCGAACATCTGGCAGCCGGTGCACTTCCTCACAATATCTTCAGCTTGCTGCAGTGCAGTGAGCCAGTAGAAGCCATGCCGAAAAGCTTTTTTGACCAATGCCCGAGAAGAGGCGTGGTGCCCGCATTCCCCTTGATGTATCTCCACCAGAATTTCTTCTCCCTCTTCCGGGCTCACACAGCGTTGCAGCACACCAGTGGCACTTCTCTTGTGCAGCACATCTCGGATTATGGTGTAGCCCTTGGACCTTCTCTGAATCTGCCTCGCAGTCACCTCATCTTCAGGTAAAGTACCGTCCCTTAGAAAGGATAATATGGGCATTGCCCAACTCGGTGTCTCCCGCATGGGAAACACTGGTTCGTCCATTTCCATTGGGGCAGGCTCTTGTGGTTGCACAGGAGGAGTAGGAGCGCTTCTTTGCAGCCCAGACCGATTGGCGAGGACTTCTTCAATGAATGCAACAGCTTCTGGGTTGAGGGCGGCAGTCCCCGAGTACGGAGTGGCAGTCCCCGAGTAAGGAGTGGCAGTCCCCGAGTAAGGAGTGGCAGTCCCCGAGTAGGGAGCAGCAGTCCCCGAGTAGGGAATGGCAGTCCCCGAGTAGGGAATGGCAGTCCCCGAGTAGAGGACGGCAGTCCCCGGGTTCCCTGCAGCACTCTCCCAGTCAATCTCCATTGGGTCAGATTCTTCACTTGGTAGAGAAGGAACAAAGATGGATTCCGAGTTGGGGGAAGGCTTGATGGATGGCTTCCTCAAATGCTCCAAGGCAATCCCTGCCGGGATGGACTGCCGAGAAGATCCCAACTTGGATAGCTCGTCTGCTGCTTCGTTCTCTGCTCGGTGAATGTGCTGGAACTCACAGCCTTCGAAAAACCCAGTCATTGACTGCACCAGGAAGCGATACGATGCCATGTTGGCATCCAAAGCATCCCAGGTACCTGAGACTTGCTGCACCACTAGATCCGAATCACCATAGCATATAAGGCGCTGCACACCAACCTCCTTTGCTACTCGCAAACCATGCACCACTGCCTCGTACTCGGCTACATTGTTGGATGCCTTGAAATGAATCTGCAGCACGTACTTGAGTTGATCCCGCTTGGGTGATGTAAGCACAACGCCAGCACCAAGGCCTTCTTTCACCTTTGAGCCATCAAAGTGCATTTTCCAATAGTTGGAAACTGGGGCAGGAGGTTCATACTGCATCTCGGCCCAGTCCACAAGAAATTCCGCCAGGACCTGAGACTTGATTGCTTCTCTTCTCGCATACGCGGGAGCGTACGCGGCTAGCTCAATCGCCCACTTGGCTACTCTGCCACTCGCCTCCTTGTTACCCATGATATCCGAGATGGGAGCAGAACTCACGACGGTGACGGGGTGCTCCTGGAAGTAATGTTTCAGCTTCCTGGCGCCCAGGTACACACCATATGTCATCTTCTGGTAGTGCGGATAGTTTTGCTTGGAACTGGACAGCACTTCACTGAGATAATAGACTGGGCGCTGCACACTCTTGCCTTCTTCTTCTCGCTCCACCACTATCACCACGCTGACTACTCGGTTAGTCGCAGCAATGTACAACAGCATAGGCTCCTTGGGTAGCGGACTAGCCAAGACGGGAGCGCTAGCCAGCATTGCTTTCAGCTCATTGAACGCCACGTCCGCTTGCGGAGTCCAGACAAACTTGTCACTTTTCTTCATTAGCTGGTACAGAGGCAAGGCCTTCTCGCCCATTCGGCCCAGAAAACGGCTCAGAGATGCCAGACAACCTGTGAACTTCTGCACATCTTTCAGTGATCTCGGCAAAGACATGCTCTCAATAGCTTTTATCTTAGAAGGATTGGCTTCAATGCCCCGACTAGAAACCAGAAAACCGAGTAGCTTTCCAGCTGGTACACCAAAAGTGCACTTACTCGGATTCAGTTTCATTTTGTACTTGCGTAGGTTAGCAAAGGTTTCCTCCAGGTCGGCAAGCAGAGTATGTGTTTTATTCGTTTTGATGACAATGTCATCTACGTACACCTGCACATTCTTGCCGAGCTGGTCGTGCAAGCATTTCTGCATGCATCTCTGATAGGTTGCACCCGCATTCCTCAAGCCAAAACACATGACACGATAGCAATAAGCCCCGTACGGGGTAATGAAAGCAGTCTTTATTTGATCAGCAGGGTTGAGTGCAATTTGGTGGAAACCAGAGTAGGCATCTATGAAAGACAACAGTTCACAGCCGGCAGTGGAATCGATCACCTGATCGATGCGAGGTAGCGGGAAAGGATCCTTGGGGCATGCCTTGTTCAAGTCGGTGTAGTCGACACACATGCGCCATGCAGTGGCAGCCTTGGGATCTTCCTTTTTCTTCTCGACCATGACCGGGTTGGCTAACCAATCCGGATGCAGCACTTCCATGATGAAGTTACTTATCAGCAGCTTGGTGATCTGATCACCGATGGCCTTCCTTCTTTCATCTCCGAAGCGGCGCAAAGCCTGCTTCACGGGCTTGGCGTCAGGACGCACATGCAAAGAGTGCTCAACCAACTCCCTCGGGACTCCTGGTAGATCTTCATTTGTCCAGGCGAACACATCCCGATTCTCACGGAGGAAGTGGATGAGCGCGCTTTCCTATTTCTCCGCAAACCCGGAACCAATGATGGCCACGCGCTCCGGGAACTCGGGGTCAACCTGGACTGTCTTGGTCTCCTTGGCAGCTTGGAAAGCAGTACCATGCTGGGTACTCGGCACACCTTGTGCGCCAGCTTGTGCGGACTGAGCCATGGCCACCACCTCGTACATCTTCTTCTTCTCGGCAGCGATCACCATCGATTCCGCCAGCTGGGAGCTAGCAGAGGCACACTCCATGGACTTCTTGTAATCTCCCGAGATGGTGATGATGCCATTGGGACCGGGGATCTTCATCTTCAGATAAGCCACATGTCGTAGAGGCCATGAACTTGCTCAGAGCAGGCCTGCCGAGTAGAGCATGATAGGGGCTCTGATGATCCACCACTTCAAACTGCAGGCGCTCTGTGCGGCAGTTCTCCCGAGTACCGAATAGCACATCAATCCACACTCGGCCAATCGGGTTGCATGAGATCCCGGGCACAATGCCATGGAAAATGGTCTTGCTAGGCAGCATCATGTTCTCGGCCAGGCCAAGCTTCTCGAGTGTGTCCTTGTACACAATGTTGATGCTGCTGCCGTTGTCGATTAGCACCTTGCTGAACCTCACATTCTTCTCGGGGCCCAGGAAGGTAGGATCCAGTACCAAGGCATAGGTACCCGGATTGGGCATCACCTTGGGGTGATCTGCCCGAGTCCACCTGATCTCCTGGTCGCACCAGTACATGTAGTGAGGGACAGCCGGAATCACTGCATTGACCTCCATGGCCCGCCTGTGCTGTGACTGCTTGTCGACCGCCTCAGAAGTGAAGATCATGTAGCTTTCATGGTGCTCTTGGTACTGGTTGGAGCCATTGCCACCATTGTTGCCATTGCTGTTGTTGTTGCCCTGATAGTTGTTGCTGCCTCTGTTGTTGTTGTTGCGGTTGTAGTTGTTGTTGTTGTTGCGGTATCTCTCGTTGTTGAAGTTCCGGTTGGCTCCTAAAGCCACCTGGTTGACATTCTCTCTTCTCGGGTACACTGGCGGCCGAGCTGCGGGTGCGCGAGTAGGCTGAACAGTAGCATTGGCGGCTGGCAGGGGAGGAGGAGGAGGCAAGCCATCACTCTTGATCACATCCCACCATTCGCATTGCCGGGTTGTGTGGTTAGCAGGCCTCGAGGGATGATGAGTGTGAAAGCTGCATGGACCATCCTTCATGTCGTCGAAGACAAACTTCTTCGGCTGCTCGGAGTTCCCGCTACCCGACTGCGCAGTGCGGAACGGTTTCTTGTTGCCTTGGCCCTGATTCTGGTTCTGCCCGTAGGCTCCAGCAGGTTTCTGCCTCTGGCCACCACCGCCTCCGACATTCACTGCATTCACCTCCTCAGGGTCGTACCGAGTATCTACTCGGCGCTTGTTGCGGAACTCGTTGCGCTTGCTGCTGTTGAAGTTTCTTCTCGGCTCAGAGGAGTCCATCAGTGGCTGAGTAGGATCACCGAGTGCGTACTGATCCGCAATCTTGATGGTCTCGGCCAGGGTGTTCGGCATCTCCCTCTGCAATCTCTGCCAAAGCATGCTGCCATGTCGGCAACCCTGCGCAAACCAAGTAATGGCCTGTGCTTCATTCACCCCCTCACAAGTGTTCCTCAAGGTGCTCCACCGGGTAAGGTACTCGCGGTCCGTCTCGTCTTCTCGCTGCCTGCAAGCCGACAGCTGCTGTGGCCTATTCGGCCTCTTGTATGTACTCGTGAAGTTGCTGATGAAGGCATCCGAGAAGTCCAGCCAACAGTTAATGCTGTTCTTGGGCAAGTTGTTGAGCCAAGTGCGAGCTGGACCCTCTAGCATCTGCGGCACATAGCGTACCGCCCATCTCCTGTTGCCATTCGCGATATGGACCGCGGTGACATAATCATTGAGCCAATCTTCAGGCTTGGTGCTACCATTGTAGCTCTTGGTGCCTCTTGCGAGCTGGAAGCCCTTCACGGAAGGCTCGTTCATGATGCGCGGGCCAAAGCACTCGGGGCCAGGAGGACCCGTGCTCTCAAGCCGCGCCGACAAGCTGATACGGTCCAGCTGGTGCCTTGCATCTCCAGGCGCCAACACACGCTCACCGACACGGTCATGGATATCATAACCAGCCATCTCCATAGCCGAGTAGCCATCATCATACCTATCCACCTGCATAGCTGCGGGCTGCTCCACCGGGTTGGCGACTGGTGCCACTGGACGCGGCTGCTGCCTCTGCCGAGTAGGCTGAGCTGCGGGTTGCCGAGAAGTACCCGGACGCGCGGCTTCTCAGGCACGGCTTTGAGCTTGATGGGCTTGAGAGCCTGCTCTTGCAGCGTTGTGTTCCTGCCCGGGCTGCTGCGGCACAGCAACCTGTTTCGCGGCAGCAGCCGGGTCATACACCTGCATTTGCCTGTCTCTACCCGAACGCCCGCTGCGGCTCTTCTCGCGGCTAGGATGCGGAGATGAGGCCTGATCGTTAGATCTAGCCGCATGCGAGTGAACCACCTGCGAGGCTCCAGCTCCCGGGTTGGCCTTCCGGAACTCCTCGTTCTGCCTAGCGGCCTCCAACACCAACTCGTTGAGCCTCTCCTGCTGCCTGAGACGCGCCTCTCCATCTAGGCGCGGCAACTCGGCAGCCACGGCCTGTGCATCTCTGAGCGTCTTGGCGGGTGTGCTGTACCTTGGCCTTGTGAAGGTGTTCGCGGTGGCGGACTGCGCGGGCACCTCCGCAACTGTCGCCATCTCGGCACCCAGGTTGCGCCGCGTAGCGCCCACTCTGCTGGGCCTCCTGGCGACCGGCGTGAAGCCGTGAGCCTTGTTGTACTCGAGCTGGTCTAAACTCAGCTCAAGCCTGATCTTCTCCAACTCCGCATGCTCGGCAAGCAGCTCCTGGCGTTGCCGCTCGAGCTGCTCCCTCGCGGCTAGGAGCTCGATGTCGGTGGGAGTGGGCATACCGGTTCGCGCAGCAGACGCGGGGATGACCGTAGACGTGGAAGGTGGCAAGTTGCTCTCCTTCTCGTAGGGTCGGTGATTCCTGCCACCAGCAGGCGGGTCGTCAACCTCCTCGACGACGGCCGCAGCGCCAGTAGCAGCTGCGCCAGTGTTCGCCGCCAAGCCCGTCACCATCACCTCAGCGCAGCATGCTGAGCTGCATGCAGGCCTTCCGCGAGCAGCAACCACCGCGGGAGGATCCTCCGCGTCATGCACCAGCTCGGGGTAGGCGCTGTTGGCGACGGTGGCGACGTAGACGAGGTGAGAGCCGAAGGAGATCACCGAGCCGCCCTCGGGCATGGCCATGCCGCCGAAACAGCCGGCGTTGTCGGTGACGAAGTCGAAGGAGCCGAATCTGTGGACAAGGCCACAAACTACGCGCTCCGCCGAAGAAGATCCCGTCCGAACAGAAACTCCAGCCAGCGCCGCTGGTTGCCCCACGGTGGGCGCCAACTGTCGTGGTGGTGTCACGGCAGATGCCATGGGATGGCTAAAGATGTGGGGACGATGGACGATGGAGGTGTCCGGGGAGGGATCACGCGACGAATAGCCGCGTGAGGTAAGATCCACAGAACACTAACAACACGATGTACCCAGGTTCAGGGCCCTCGTGAGGAGGTGAAACCCCTACTCCTGCCTTTCTCTATGTATTATGATGTCTCTCCGAGTAGCCACAGTACAAATGATATCGCTACCGAGTAGCTTCTCTCTTCCCTCCGGGTAGAACTAGGTCAAGAACTTAGGGTTTCTAGGGTTCGCTATGAGCATGGGTGAGCGTGCCTCGCGCAGGAGGCGGCGGGGCACCTTATATACATGGTGCCCAGCCGGATACGTCCAAATCTAGACAAGTGTCGACACAGTGTGCACACCGTCCTTCTTCCGGGTACCCGCTGACAGCTTTGGTTCCTAATCTTGGCTGCTTCTGTAAAGTCGTTGGGCAAAACTAGGGGACAGACTGGTATCACTGTACCTAGGCACAGAGTAGGGCCCCCTTATCCTGCCACCGCCTGCTTCCATGCTGTCACTGTCAGGGAGACCGGTCCCATATGAACAGTAGTTCGAATGCTGCCAAGTACGGACCCAGGATACGCGGGATCCTGTGTCAGAACGGCTCCTTTGACTTTCTGGCCCGAGTAGGTTCCCGCCAATTGTTCCCGCCAATCGTACTCGGGCCAACTCTTCTACTCGAAAGAATAGAACTTGATTGATATCCCCTTCTGGTCATCTTGAGGTGAGACCGAGTAGCAGTCGACCGGGTAGCGAGTACCAGGTAGTCGGCTACTCGACCAAACCTCTCTTCTGTAAGCTGCCTTTACCACCTGTCTTTACCCTACTCGGGGGTAACCCCCCGACACCGGGGAGCATAGCTTTATTTATTTGCTCACTTGAACGTGATACTGTTTGCTGCAAACCTTTCATATGGACAAGACTCGTGATAGGAAAGTTCCTATATAACCATCCACTACAAGGAGAGGTACAACTCTGAACACCTATGTTGCTCTTGATTCACCATCTGTTATGAGTAAGCTTCTTACACCACCACATGCTACACACACTGTTACTTTTGCTGAGTCTGAAAATGTTTCTGATACTTTTGATGATGCTTCTACTGTGCTTGATGATACTGGTTCACTAGGTCCTCTCCTAGATGCTACTATTGCTAAATCCAAACAAATTGAAAATGCTGAAATTCCTGTTGAAAATGCTAGTACACCTGTTAATTCACCTGAGTTTATTGATGATCCTGATGAAACTTATATTGAACTTAATGGTGACTTTATTGAAGAAGCTCGGGCTACTACTAGTGCAAGTGCTCTTAAGAGTCTTCTTGCAAGACATGCTATTAAATATAAATCTTCTCATGATGCTAAATTTGCTACATCTCCCATATACATTAGAGATAAGGATTATGATTTATCTCTAGATTTATCTTATATATCTATTGTTGAGAAGGAACCTTTTTGTGGAACTGAAAGTAAAAGTGTTATGGAATACATGAATAAGCTTTCATCTTTGAGTAGTTTATTTTCTGATGATACTAAGCTACGTACTTATTTTGTTACCAAGATTTTTTCCTTTCTCACTAAAAGATGAAGCTAAAACTTGGTTTACCAATCTGTTACCTGGATCTATTACTAATCATATGGATTTGGTTAATTATTTCTTTCAAAAATATTTTCCTGCTAGTGCTCAACATGCTGATGTGCATGATATCTTTAACTTTGAGCAAATTGAAGGAGAGAAATTGCCTGAATCTTGGACAAGGTTTTGTTCTTTAATAAGAGCTAGCCTTGGCTATCCATTACCTAAAAATGAGCTCCTAGATATAATTTACAATGTACTAACTGTTAAATATAGGACATGCCTGGATAGTTGTTCTGGTTGTGTTTTCAGGAAATGAACTCCAGAAGAAGCTGAGGAATTAATGGCTAAAATAGCCAAAAATAATGATGATTGGAATATACCCGAGCCTACACCTACACTAGAGCCAACACCAATACCAACACCCAAGAAGAGAGGGATGGTTGAATTAAATGATGAAGTGGTGAAGGAAGCCAAGAAATCTCTTAAAGAGAGGGGTATTTAATCTGAAGATGTGAAGAATTTACCTCCTATAGAAGAATTATGTAAGCCTATTCCTCATCCATCAATAGTTGAGGTACACTCTCTCCAATATTTTGATAATAGAGATATTCCCTACTCTAAACCACCCGATCAATGCTTGGATGAATTTGATAATTATGTTGTTAAGCAAGACAACTTTAATATGGGAGTGCAAATTCACCTCATGGAAAACTCTAGAGCTATTGATAATTTGCATGGTATTATTGAGAGAACCTCTAATGATGTTAAAATGCTTGTTAAACATTTTCATATGGTTCAAACTCAAATTGATCAACTCACTAAAGTGAAAATAGATATGCTAGTTAATGCTTCTAGAGAAAAACATGTGTGTGAAATAATTACTAGAAGTGGTGTTTCTACTCAGGACCCCTTGTATCCTGAAGGACATCCTAAAAGAATTGAACAAGATTCTCAAGAACCTAAAAACAATAGTTCTCACTCTAAGAAAAAGAAGAAGATACATAAAATTGCTGTAGAATCTCCTGAACCTGCTAAAGATCCTAATAGTACATCTATTTCTGATGCTGAAACTGTAAGTCATAATGATAAAAGTGATGCTTCTGATAAAGAAGAAACTGTAGCTGAACCTGAAAAGCAACCTAAAACTATGAAGTATATTGAGGAGGATTTCATTGCTAATAAACATGGTAATGAAAGAGAGCCTTGAGTACAAAAAGCAATTCATTTTCCTAATAATAAACACAGATCAAAGGAAGAAGAACATTATAATAAATTCTGTGAGTGGATGACACCTCTGTTTTTGCAAATTCCTTTGAGTGATGCTATTAAACTGCCTCCTTATTCAAAATATATGAAAGATATCTCTCAATTAGAGGTTGCTCTTGGCACAAAAAATGCAAAAAAAAGGATAAGGAGTGGTTACTACAGAGGTAACAACTTCCAAAACTCAAAAAGAAAAAAAGAAAATAGAAGAAAACAAAAGGGTAACCAAGGAAAACAAAAGTGGGTTGCCTCCCACAAGCACTTTTCTTTAACGCCTTTTAGCTAGACATGAAGAACGAATCAATTATTATCTGTACATCCATCAACAAGATCATCAAAAAATTCTTCAATAGTGCAACTAGTTATTTTAGGAGGATTCTCTGAAATAAGTTTGTTTAAAACACTAGGTGAATCAGAAATAATGCTTTTATCTTTGCTCACACTAGATTCCTCCTCTACAATTTTAGATAGTGTGATCAAAGCAAAAAAGGTAGTGTGAGCAAAGTTAGAAGCAAAAAGGTAGTGTGAGCAAAGCCAGATGGCTTATATTCATTAGCTTTTGTAGTTTCAAGGACTTTCACACTTTTGGAAATACTCTTTATAGCACCATCTAGTTTGTCAACATGCTTAATTAAATTATTTTCTAGCTAATTTTGTTTCTGAATATTGATTATATTCTCCTCAATAGAATCCAAAATATTTAGCACATGTTCCATAGTGATATCAATTTTAATCTCATCAACAGGAGGATTTCCCACTAGGCTTTCAATAAAATTAATAGCTTCCAAAGTGTGTGCTCCTAAAAAGTTTCCACCAATTAAAGTGTCAAGTATATACCTATAACAATTGGTGACACCCACATAAAAATTTCTTAGAAGAAAAGTGGTGGCTTGCTTTTTAGTGGATCTATTTTGAGCATCATTAATTCTATACCAAGCATCTTTTAATTTACCCACCTATTTATTTGAAGGTGAGGACCTCAGCCTCAGGAGACATAACAAAAGGAGTAGAGCTAGACATACTAACAAAATAAACTAACATCACATAAAAAAGACTATACTATAAAACTAATTTTTTGGATTTTTGATAAAGAGAAAACAAGACTAAACAAAATTAAACTAATCAAGAAAAAACAAAAGAAAGAGAGTGGAAGTGTGAGACTCCCATTGAAGCAAGCTAGAAGTCCCTGGCAATGGCGCCAAAAAAAGTACTTGGTGCTGACGTGATCACACGCTCGTCGAGAGACCCCAAACGGAAGGTAGGATGTAGTCTAGAGTAAGTTTTCCCCTATTATGGAACCAGGGTTATCGAACTTGTAGGACTTCGTAGTATTGAAGAAGGTTACTTTATAAATAGTGCCAAAAAAGTACCGTGTGTAGTTGACAAAGCGTGAAACCTACACACAAGCACAAACTCTCTGTTGCCCCAACTTTATGGAAGGTTGTCAATCTTCTGGTCTTGCTGAAAACAGGAGAATTGAACGTACAGAGTCTTTGAAAACAATAAGAGAAGAACGGAAAAACGATGAAACAATGATTAAAGGTGATTAAAATAAGGTTTGAAATATGAGGAAAATAGGACCGAGGGCCATAGGTTCACTAGTGGTGTCTCTCCAAAGAAAACAAACATGTTGGGTGAACAAATTACAGTCGGGAAATTGACAAATCATGAATATATAACAATACTATTTTGAGAAGATAAAGTTCACGTGTTCTAACATTGTAGGCATTATGTCAAGGCATATGGACTGCTATCCAGCATGCATTTCATATCTAAACGTCCACCTCAAGAAAGTTAGCCAGCAAATCTCTTGGTATTAAGTTGCAGCAACGAAGCGATTGTTATCCAAAAATCATGGGTTCTAACATTGTAGGCATTATGTCAAGGCATATGGACCGTTATCCAGCATGCATCCATATCTAAAAGTCCACCTCAATAAAAGTTATCTAGCAAATCCCTTGGTATTAAGTTGCATCAACGAAGTGATTGCTATGTGTGCACCAGACAAAAGCATTAAGATCAATGCATAATGTAAGCAGTGGTTCTCATCCGTAGACAAGCGCACCGCTGTTTTCTCCCTAGTGGAAATAGCACATCCTCCCATCTCACGTTTCTGTCACTCGAGCGTAGGCAACAAGGAGGTATGAAGCCACTATCTAGCATATAAACCCTCTCTTAGAGGTGAAAACAACTACGTGGCCAAGGTAATCATAAACACAAGAGATCATTGCAAGAAAAGATTAAAACTCTCGACAAATATAAGTGAAGCATCTCAGATTTACATGGACAAAATAATCATATCTCATGTTCATCAGATCCCAACAAACACAACATGCACAATTACATTACAACGGTCTCGATCATGCGAGGCAGCTCATGAGACTCTAAACATGGAGGCATAGGGGAGAGAACAACCATCTAGCTATTGTGATGGAGCCGTTGTCCCGAGATGAACTACTCACACATCTGCCCGAAGGCGGTCATGGAGATGTAGAGGCCTCCGGTGACTACCCCCTCTCCGAAGGGTACTGAAGCAGGACTCTAGAAGCCCTAGATTGGACTTTCGAGGTGACAACGCCTCTGTGTATGTTTTGTGGAAAATAACTCTGTCCCCGATGTTTTTAGGGTTGAAGGAATTTTATGGCCGAAGAGGAGATGAGAGGCGGTGGCCAGGGCTCCTAGGGGCCCACTGTGCACAACCAAGGGGGAGGCCGCGCCTGGTGCCCACCTGTTGGCCTACTAGCTCCCCTCCGTCTCTTCTTTGGACTCCGTCTTTGTTCCGGGTAAAAATGATCTCTGTGGATTTTCAGCCCTTTCTGAGAATGCTTCCTTAAGAACTTTTATGAAATATAAAAACAACATAAGACAACAAGTGGCCTAGGGCATATTGTTAATAGGCTAGTTTGTGAAAACATCCGGAAAACGAAGGAAACATGTGGAAAATAAAAGGTATTTGGTATAAAACAAGCATGGAGCATCAAAAATTATAGATACGTTTGCAATGTATCAGCATCCCCAAGCTTAACTCCTGCTCGTCTTCGAGTAGGTAAGTGATAACAAAATAATTTTTGAGGTGACACGAAGCCAACACAAATCTTGATCAATATTATGTAAAAGCATTGCAAAGCTGAGATCAAAGTACTTTAACAAAGGAAAGAAAAATATTATTTCAACCAATGTAAACTTAGCAACCATGTTACACATGAAAAGAAACACAAACAAAACAAAATGAATAATGAAAACTGAAGGTGATAAAGTTCCAATCATAAAGAAAAACATAATGAAGTGGTATCCATCTAGTCCTTCGTGTGGTAGCAAAACATAAATGCCATGACACCTTAAAAGTTTAAATGGTGACTAAATATAAATAATTTGAGAGCAAGCAATACCACAAGCATGAATCAATCAATAATAAATTTTGGGACTATGCACATTATACTCAGAATGACAACTATGCTCTCTTAGCTGGTGCATAAAGTAAGAAGATGAAGGCTCAACATAAAAGTAAAAGAAAGGCCCTTCGCAGAGGGAAGTAGGGATTACTCATGTGCTAGAGCTTTTTATTTGATAAAACAGAGATATCGAAAACAATTCTGAGAGAGGTGTATGTCTATGTCAACGAATGGTAATAAAAAACTTACCATAATCCATGTCAAGCAACGTTTTTTGACTTTTAAGAGTGGTTTCCATTTTTGTTAGTTTGGCACTTCCCTCACCTTTCTTTCACAAACCAGGGCTAGCCGTGTTCACAGGTACCCACCAGTTTTCATCAAACCATGAGGAAGTGTCTTTTTATTGTATTAGTTGGCACCAGCTCTCTACAAATTTAGATGATGAAAGTGTGTTTCGTTTTCCCGGTGTTTTGCATGTTAGTTAACAATACTAAGTACATTATTTATCGAGGTGCTTAGTGTGAAGGTGTTATCTTTAACATCGACATTGATCACCAAAAATATTGGTGAAGATTGGGCTAAGAGATTTGGGACACTGAGGAGCCGAATTATTCTAATCGGATTATTCTGGGAAATCGGATATTCCGGTTAGGATGGTTTCTGTCCAGTTCGGGACAGAGAAGAGCTGGAATATTGGTACCGTATTATTCATACCGTACCAGATATTCCGGTTGAGGAAGTTTCTGCTCAAAATTGACTAAGGAATGGAGCCTCAACTCACAGAAGCTAACCGGATTATTTGAACCGGATTATTCCTTGCCAACCGGAATATCCGATTCAGGTGCCTACGCGGGACAGAAGGCAACCGGATTATTCATACTATATTATTCAGCCCCAGTCGGAATATCCGGTTGAAGTCAACGAGTTCGAAGCAGATCTGGAGAAATATCCCGACCGGATATTCCGGTACCTCTTTTCCAGCTCAAAGGACTAGATTTTAGGAGGGGGTATAAATACCCCTCCTCTTCCTCCTTGAGGTCCAGTTTGTCCATTAGCATTCAGTAGCATTTATTGAGCTCACCAAATCTGCAATTACTCCCAATCCCTCCCACCAAACTTGTTGATCTTTGGAGGACTGAAGGAGAAGGCCCGATCTACATCTTCAGCGAGTCGTTCTTCATTTCCCCCTCATTAGCTTGAGGGATCTTGCCTAGGGTTTCCTCTTGTGGAGAACCTAGGCATCTTGCTACTCCTGGTGTTTCTTGAGATTATTGGGAGCCCCCAATTTGGTTGTGGGTGTGTGCCCCAAGTTGTTTGTAAAGGATTCGATTCCCGCCTCAAAGGGGGTCAATAGTGGAAGGTGGACTAGGCCTTTGTGGTGGGGTTCATCGGAGAATAGGGTGAGGCCTTTGTGGCGTTGAGTAGGCCTTCATGGCGAGCTCACACCCCTCCAACGAGACGTACTCCCTTAACAAGGAGGAACTCGGGATTACATCGTGTCTCCGCGTGCTTCATGTCGGTTACCTCGTTCCCTTCCCCCTTTACTTGTATTTGCATTGTGATTGTTGTTATCCTTGTCATATAGGTAAATTCACCTTAGTTGCATTATCTAGAGAATTTACCTTTGTGTCAAGCCTAAACTCGAAGAAAAATTAAAATTGGTCGTAGCACCTATTCACCCCCTCTAGGTGCCCATACTTTACTTTCAATTGGTACCGGAGCCTTGGCTCTTCTATCGGGCCTAACCGCCTAAGAGTTTAAGTATGGTCGATTATACGAAAGACACCGGTTCCGCGGTGCATGTCTCTATGGATGATCTCAATGAGTTGGAAAATTCATTGACCTCATCCATGGAGAACAAAATTGATGAATTGCGTAAACTCTTGATGCAATTCATGAAAACCAAGGAACTGGAGGCTTCCAATTCATCTCCTCCGGACGAAGTTCCGGAGGGAGCCAAGAAAGGGGATAATGGTGACCCATCTAAAAATGCTTCCGCTAAAGACCCCACCGATAATGGTACAGAAGGACATGGAGAATTTCACTCCGTCAAAGGACATTATTCTCCCGATCCTCCCGTCCCACATCCTCATATAATTCCTAGAGGAGATCCACCTAAAATTGATGCAGACTCTTTTTGTGAATGGCAATATTACATGGAAACTCGCTTGAACTCTTCTTGTATAGAACTTTGGAGGCTCACTCGTGATGGGTACAAGCCTCATGACCCCAAGAACTTGACAAGGAGAGAAGTTGTAGATTTTCAACTCGACTACACCGGTTTGTCTATTTTTCAACAAGCCATGGGTCCTAACCACATGCCTCATCTTCAACAATATTCCACCGCTAAGGAAACATGGGACACTCTTGTCGTCATGTTTGTGGGTAATGAAAGCATGCAAAGGAATAGGTATGATGCCTTGAGCAATGAGGCCGAAGGGTTCTATATGCATGACGGAGAGAGCCATGAAGACATGTACCGAAGGCTCAACACTCTTGCCACCGCATTCCGCAATGTTGGTGCCAAGTACATTGATGATGCTTGGATCAAGAGGAAGTACATGATTGCTCTCATACCATTCAAGCCCGTGGACTTGAAGAGCATTCAAGGAAGACATGACTTTGCTTCATTGACCTCAACTCAAGTTATGCAAGAGGTGTGCTCCTATCAGGTGCAAACCAAGAATGCTCTTGACAACCGTGCTAGGGCCATAGGAATGCATAAAGGGGCATCGGTTTTTTGAAGGCCAAGGTTGTGTCAAGGGAGGTTGAGTATGAATAAGAGTGCCATGAGGAGTTGGCTCCATTGAAGGATCAAGAATATGATCACGTTCTCAAAGATATCATTGCTCTCACCGTGCATAAGTTTTGGAGGAATCCTCCCAAGGCCAAGGCATATGTTGAGGAGAAGACCAAGTCTGTCTATGGCAATGATGGGACTCAACGAGTGAGGTCTTCCTTCAATTGTCAAGATAAGCACCATTTCATTGAGGAGTGTACCTATGAAAATAGAGAGCTCCATGGTGGGAAGCTCATTTGCAAGGACAAGTCCAAGGTTGATTACAAGACACCTCACTTCAAGAATAAACCATTCAACAAGAAGTCCCCCACCAAGTTTGTGCTAGTGACCCAAGAGGAGTATGATTCCGGAAGTGATGAAGAAGAAGAAACCACAAGTGAAGTGGCCGCTCTTGCTATTGCTTCTACTCCATAATCTTCATCTCTATTTGAATCCCCTAATGAGAATCATCCTCACCCAAATTCCAAGTGCTTCATGGCTAAGGCCTCGGATGTATCACCTTCTCCCAACTCTAAGACCCCAAGTGAACTAGAAAATCATGCTAGTCTTGGAGTAGAAGATGAAATTCTCTCTTTGGAGCGTTTTATGTCTAACATACAAGGGGAGACCAACAAGTACTTTGATCATCTTATGAGCCAATTGGGAGAGGCCCATAAAGCTCTTCAGAAGAAAGGTGAGATTGAAAGAAGGGATGCGGATGAGATAGCATCCCTCTCTATGACTCTTGAGGAAGAGCATGATGGTAGAGTTTCTCTTGAGGGGGAACTTGAATCTATTGAAGAGTCACATAATGAACTTGTTTCTAATATCACTAGGGAACGTGACCTTGCAATTTCTGAATGTAAAAAGGCTAAAAAGTATAAGGTTGAGTTTGGTGTTGGTCATGGTAAAATAACCGAGGAGTTTGAAAAACTAACCAAGGATTACAAGGCCTTGGAGAGTCAACATTCTTCCCTCAAAGAGTTGCATGAACAAATTCAAACTCAACTTAAGAACCCTAGTACCTCTAGTTCTTCTTGTGATCATGAAAATATTATTGAGGAAAATGCTAGGTTGAAGGAAGAGCTAGCAAGGCTCAAGGGCAAAGGCCCTCAAGTTGAGAAGGTTGTGGTCTCTATCCCACAAGTGGTTGCCCCTAGCCCTCATGTGGTTGTTGCTAGACCACAATTGAGTGCTCCAAGGCACCAAGTGAGCAAGTAAGGTCTTGGCTATGTTGCCAAAAAGAAGAACAAGAAAAAGAAGATCAAGAAGAAGGCCAACAATGGTTCTTCGGGTGGTATTGTCATTAGGGACAACACTACTCATAGCACTCCCGCACAAGCAAACAATGTTGCTTCAAGTAGTGGTGTCATGAGGGACAACACTACTCGTAGCATCTCCGCGGGAACTAACAATCCACACCATTTCTTATATGTTTATTATTATGGTGTTGTGCAAGCTAAATATGTTGGTCCTATTGAGGGTTACATTGACTATACCATTTGGGTTCCAAAGACCCTTGTTGCTAACATGAAAGGACCCTCCTCGGGTCCTAAATCTAGTCAATGATCTATTGCAGGACTATGCTTCCGGTGGGTCTAAATGGATAATTGATAGTGGATGCACTAGTCATATGACCGGAAGCAAAGAACTTGTGACGGAGTTGCGCCAGACTCGTCCTCGTCTAAGGTATCGGGGTTCGGTAAGGCTGTGATTGCTCTCGATATTACTATCGTGAACGTCATGCTTGTTGAATCCCTTGGTTTCAATTTACTTTCGGTTCGTTCTCTTGGTAAGATGGGTTTCTCCGTCTTCTTTGATGAAGACATTGTGGTCCTTTTGAGGAGCAAGACTCTTGACTTCGCATACGTGGGACATGTTGAAAATGAGTTGTTTGTGGTGGACTTTTCGAATTCTACCAACTCGCAATCAATGTGTCTTTTCAGAAAGGCAGACGTGGGGTGATTGTGGCATCGCCTCTTCTCCCATGTCAACATGAGAACTTTGCAAAGTCTTAACAGAGGTGGCCTTATTCTTGGGCTAAAAGAAAATGTTTCCTTTTCCAAAGATCGCGTTTGTAGGTCGTGTGTTGAAGGAAAGATGCATGATGTCGCCCACAAGGCCAAGTGTCGGATATATACTGAATAGGGGTATAGAAGATGGTAGACAAAAGAGCCGGACTACCAGGGTGGCCTACATGGTAATGGGCTTAGGTCCATTGGGCGGCCCAGTAGTCCGACGCGCAGAAGCCGGATTCTAGAAGAACCCGGATCACGGCCCGCGTGATCTGGCTTGGAGGAGAAGACGGATTCCTTACTTTCCAAGTTACAAGTTAAACGTAGTCTTCTAGGTTTCTTGTTCTGTAAGCCCTAATCCGGCTATTATATAAAGCCGGACGGGAGATAGATAAAAAAAAGTTAAGTTAGACACAAGTTCAAGCTCTACGCAACTCGCCGGGAAGTTCATCCTCGTCGAGTAGCTAGATCTATTCCCTCACATTGTAACCTTGTTATACGGGCTTTAGTCCCAGTTAGTGAGAAGTGCAGGAGTAGGTACGCCGTACTGTCGCGACGTACCGAACCTGGGTAAAATCCCGTGTTCTGTGTTACTACGCTATCCCGTTACCCCACGTCTCTACCGTAGTCTCATGGCACCCCAGTCTATGAAAACTACTACGATGTCTCGACAGTTGGCGCCCACCGTGGGGCAAACGACGTCAGGCGTGAAATTCCGATCTGGGATATTAGGCGGAATTGGAAGGTCGATCACTGTCGGAAGCTTGGAATTCGACGACGACGTCGGGCGCTTCCTCGACAATGGATCCTACATACCGGCGCAAAACCACCTGGTAAGTGCCTGCGTTTTACCGATTGGATCTGCTAACATCTTTATCGGATTAACCGCGGAGGCAATGGGGTTTTGCGGTGGAAGCAAGTATTTCCCACCCGCCCTATACCCAGTCGAAGACGACTATGATGCCGGATTTTGCTCAGATCGCCGACAAAACAGTGATACGCACTTTATCGGCATGGTGCAATCCGAGATCGCTGAAAACACGGATGACGGAAATCCCGTGCAAGAGGCAGATAACAACAATACACCCGTCACAGAGACGGAAGAACCAATACCCGTCACAGAGACGGAAGATCCGACATCCGTCAACCAGACGATGAACTCGGAAACAGAGTCCGTGCTTGCCGCCATAGAGGCGAGATTGGAGTCGGAAACCGGATCGGACAATTTCGACTCCGAAGACGAAGATGATGATGCCTTCGTAAGAAAAGTTAAGTCCTTTCAAGAGGGATTCCATGAAGTGCTAATGGCAAAACCAGCTGATACAACAGGTGCCGACAGCCAGGAAAGCCCTAAAACCCCTCCGCCAGTGGAAGAGAGGGAAGACGGAGAAACTTCTCCGATATTCCCTAATGTCAAGGAGATGACAGAAGATGAACCTGTCAAAAAACCTCCTTCTTCCAAGAAAAAGCACCGTGCTTCTAAAAAACTCCAGTACAAACTCCGGAAGAAAAAGTCAGCTGATCTCGCTGATGAAAACCTGGAAGTTGGAGATATTAGTGGCACAAAGCCCGCGGAAAAGAAATCTAAGGAAATCACTGCTCCGCCAATGACAGAACTGGAAGAGCAAGAGCTATTACAAACTCCAGTGGGACCCAATGAACCCCCTGAGATGCTGGAAGCCAGGAGACAAGCTTTCCAACGGCAACAGCAACATCTGCTTAGATCTCGGCAACATCTCCAACAAACCCATAATGACATCAAAATCATGAAGGAAGAAATAGAGGAGTACGAGAGAAAGCATAGATCTGCCTTAAAACCTACTAGGTTACCCGGAATTGCAAAACCGGAAGAACTGCCGCTGAAAGAAAGGTTCTATAACCCATCTTGGCAAAAGCAGTTAAACGGCAAAGATGCCAAGGGCGAACCAATATACAAAACCGCAGCTGAAAACGCGGAAGCAGCGTTCGCCATCCTAAACAACGATCTGTACTCCAACGGGGAAAAACTCCAAGGGGTGTATGCTTTCCTAGGAAAAGCATTACAGCAGCAACAGCGAGGACAAGAGCGATCAGGAAGGCTGCATGATAATTCCGCCCTCTGCAAAACTGTTACTTGCGCTGCTGGAGCACCTGGACCGGAAGAACCCGGAGATTCGGATAAAAAAGAGGATCCGAGAAAAGACAAGAAAAACCCCGACAACCGGGACGCAGCGTCTAGAACCGGACCTCATCTCCCGAAAGATGGATATAAACCACACGACCGGGAAGACAAACACCGGAATGACGGCAAAATAATTCCACCTCCGAGAAACCCAGCTGAAAAAGCTGGAAGATACGATACACCTCACAGACGTGAAAGATCTCGGACACCGCCTAAAGATAAGGAAAGGTACAGGAGCAGGACTCCACCTAATCCCAGGGGGCGTGACAACGGAAGAGATAGAGATAACCTCGGAAAAGCGCGTCCGCGCAACAATGGAAAAGAAAGGAGCAGATCCCCTTCTGTCCATTCAGCCGGGAGATATTCTGCACATATAGATAGAGCAGAAAAGGACGATCTATACTTTGGTCCTAAGTGTTTTACTGACAGGATCCGAAGGATAACCCTGCATTCTGGCTTTGCCAAATTTGGTCCAACATACCAAAAATATACCGGCAGTACAAACCCGGATACCTGGCTTTCAGATTATTACACAGCCGTCCAAATCAACAACGGGACAGACCTGGAAGCTGTCAAGTTTCTTCCCCTAATGTTGCTAGACGGAGCCAGAGATTGGATCAATGGTTTACCATCAAAAACTGTCGACAGTTGGGATGATATGGCGAGAGTATTTACTCAGCATTTTCGGGGAACATACAAACGCCCAAATAGCATCAACCAGCTGAACCGTTGCACCCAATTTGAAGACGAACCATACGTGGATTTCATCTCCAGATGGACTGCAATGAAGAATAGTTGCTCTGGAGTAACTGACGTACAAGCAATGCATGCTTTCGTCAATGGCCTAAAACCCGGACTTGTACCGTTCATGGTTGGTTCTAAAAAGCACAAAGATCTCGGATCTATGCTTACAACCGCTAATGAGCATGCTGCAGCCGAAGACGATATCAGAGCAAGAGGAGGCAATATTGAGTCACTGATACTGGCCAAGAAAACACCTCGTTCTGATAAAAAAGGAACTCCGGAGTCAACAACAAAGCCCAAGGAGGTTAACATAGCCTTTGGAGGAGAAAAGGTGAACAAGTGGAAAGGTCGCAGTCCGGATCCCATCAATTACACTCCCGAGGAATGGGAGAGAATTAAGTCGGAACCCTGCGTCCACCACTCTCAATTTGGCAAACCAACCCACACAAACGCGCAATGCCGGCTAAACAAGCATATGAAAGGCAATGCAGGATCCGGAAATAAAGGGAAGGGTTCCAAGAGGAAACCTGCCAAACAAAAGCCAGAAGCTGAAAAAGAAGACAGTGAATCGGACACTGATGACAAAATCCAGGAACAACAGCGAAAAGGCGAACCTAAATTTCCGAGAGTTGACGGAGAAGCAATGTTAACTTTCCTAGCAACCCCGTCAGCAAAGGTGGCCAAAAGGACGCTTCGAGAAATAAACGCGGTTGTTCCTGCAACCCCAAAATTCTTGAAGTATTCCAACACACCGATAATCTGGGATCAGTCAGATCATCCCGGAAATATCCCTGAACCCGGCGCACAAGCTCTTGTTGTAAGCCCTATTGTTCAAAACACTAGGCTAAGAAGAGTGCTGATGGACGGAGGATCCAGCATCAACATAATGTACCTGGATACACTAAAGCACTTGAAGATCTCCGAGTCCCAGCTCAACTACAGCAATATACGCTTCCACGGCATTGTTCCTGGCAGGCAAGCACGATCCCTAGGAGAAATTTCCCTAGATGTCACCTTCGGAGATAAAGATCACTTCCGGCAGGAAAAAGTATCCTTCGAAGTAGTGCCGTTCGAAAGCGTGTATCACGCAATACTCGGACGTCCGGCTTTCGCCAAATTTATGGCAAGATCTTGCTATATCTACAACAAGCTGAAGATGCCAGGACCCAAAGGAGGAGTAATCACCATTGCCGGTGATTTCAAGCTGGCAAACGAGTTGGAGAAGCAAAACGCCCTTTGCGCTCAAAAAGTTATAGCTCAGGAAGAACTGAAGGAGTTAGCCAAGGAGGTATCGCTGAAAGAAATGCCGGCAGGAAAAGAAACTCGGAAGCCAACAGATAGCTTCAAGGCGTCCGAGAATACAAGACAGGTAATCCTAGATCCCAAAGATCCGACAAAATTTGTCGTTGTAGGGACTGGGATGACCGACAAATAGGAAGGCGAGCTCATCAAGTTCCTCCGTGAGAACTGGGATATTTTCGCCTGGTGTCCAGCTGACATGCCAGGCGTACCCAGGGAACTTGCTGAGCACCAACTCAAGGTTATTCCTGGATCAAAACCCGTCAAACAAGGTCTCCGTCGATTTGACGGAAGAAGACGGAAGGCTATTGGCAAGGAAATTATCCGGCTTTTAGCGGCGGATTTTATCAAGGAAGTAATCCATACTGATTGGTCCGCAAATCCGGTATTAGTACCGAAGAAAGACACTACTGCCCTCAGAATGTGTATAGATTACACAGGATTGAACAAGTTATGTCCGAAAGATAGGTTCGCACTGCCGCGAATCGATCAAATAATAGATGCCACTGCAGGCTCCGAGATTTTATGCTTTTTGGATGCATACTCCGGGTACCACCAAATACGCATGAAAAAGGAAGATCAAATCAAGACTTCTTTCATAACCCCGTACGGGACGTATTACTACGTAACCATGCCTTTTGGCCTGAAGAACGCAGGTGCAACCTACCAGCGTTGCATGCAACGTTGTTTGCATAGTCAGATTGGAAAAAATGTCCATGTTTACGTGGACGATATTGCCGTCGTAACCAAGGAAAAAGATACACTCCTTGAGGATTTGCGAGAAACTTTCGAGAACTTACGCACCTACCAGATGAAGTTGAATCCATCTAAGTGCGTATTCGGGGTTCCCTCAAGTGAACTTCTGGGTTTCATCGTTTCTCATAGAGGAATAGAAGTTAACCCGGAAAAGATTAAGGCAATCTCGAACATCTCAGAACTTACGTGTGAAAAAGATGTCCCAGAATTGCCGGGTTCCGCCACAGCCATAAAAAGATTTCTTAGTTGGCTGGGGGCTAAAACCTTACCATTTCACAAACTGCTGGAGAAGTTCGACAAGGTCAAGTGGATTGCGGAAGCCTGGGAACACCTAGCAAGTTATGTCCCCTTCTGTACTTAGTTCAAATCTATGTAAACATCTTTTGAGATCATGAAATAAAGTTGTCGGAATGCTGTCATCCATATTTCTTATAAGTGCAAAGTGTTTCCGCCTCATCTATTTCCCAATGATCTTACAAATTTCTCAACGTTAACCCGAATTGTGCTTGCGTACTCGGCGTTACATAACTAAATGATCTTTCAGCCTTTTAACGGCTAAAGGAAACTTGAATTGCCTGCGTGCCCAAGTTTCACTTAAAACTTTCCTTGTTTCTCTAAGTCTTATCTGATTGTGCGTATGCTGGGTTACTGGAACTAGTTAGTAAAAATGCCTTTAGCATGTTTCATGTTTTCGAGTTTCAAAACTGATTGGTTCGTCCCCAGTTACTCGGCATAACGATTCATAATGCTATTTGAGCCATTTCAAACACTAAGGACAGTTAAAGCATATACACCAGAGAACTTAGAAGATAAAGGAATGGTAAAATTCAAACAACTTGCAAAGTAATTTCATAGTTTAAACTGCAAAAGGCGGAATTCTCATTAATATAAAAGAAGCATTACATTTTGGATTACAAATGAAAGAACAGTAATGCTCCTATTGTCTACTTTTTCTATCCAGGTTCCAGGTAACCTTTCAAGAATCCGACTCCTCCTCGCTGCTTTCTTCGTCGGGGATTGGAGGAGCTTCCTCTTCTGGATAGTTGACGGCGACATTTACCATGGCGGCAATCTGGGTGGCGTGGCCCTTAACTTCACCAAAGATGGTGGTTCGTTGCGCATCCGTGTATCCCTGAGGGACACCGGTGGCCACACGCCAGGATTTGGCACTAGGATAGTGCATGCGCATAAGGCCTAAGGCCATGCGCGCGCCACCCCGTGCAGCGGAGCGGAGAAGAGACTCCTTGGACTCCGCCACCTCCATGATGATACCCGGAAGTTTTTCAACCTCCGAGCATTCCCCAGATTTATCGGGAAGGAACTTCTCTATGAGCTGCGTCCCGGCAGCCTTAATCAAATTCCATGTTTCCCCGAAAGCTCGGATGCCTGCAATCCGAGTTCCATCTGGGGTGTCTCCTGTTTGATCCAATAAAACATACAAAAGGGTTAAGCAGACAAACAGAAAAAGCAAAACATGGAAAGATGAGGAAAAGGGTAAGAAATTTACGATGAGCTTGTCGATCTCGGAAACTTACTCCAGGCGAAGGTTCAGAGCTTCGGTCAAATCCTGAATGGTGGATTTGTCTTTCTCCGCCTGTTCGGAAGCCTTGGAATTAGCCATTCCAAGAGCCAGGTTGCTGGCTTCCAGGTCTTGTTGAGCTTTCACAAGATTCTTGTGAAGCTCAATGTTCTCATTGCGGAGAATTTCGGCGTTGCCAGAATCTTCCGCTGCTTGCTTAGCCTGAGCTAAGGCAGCTGAAAAGCAAGGGAAAATCCGAGTTGATCAATTTCCTCGGGAAAAAACTTAGACAAAGTCTTAAATCGGAAATTTCAAAATGAAAAAGCTTACCTTTCGTTTCCGTCAAAGCGAGATGAGATGATTCCAGCTCCGCCTCCTTCTCCTCAAGAATAGAAAGAAGACTTCGAACTTCTTTATTCTTGATGGTGAGCTTCCTGAAAACTTCCAGGTTTATGGCCTCGGAGGTTTGCTGAAACATGGAAAGGAGAAGAATGAGTACAAAAAGCATCAAAGCAAAAAGCACGCATTTTAATTAATGCTTGGGGGCTAGAGTTATATACCTGGCTCATGCGCTGCAAACCCGCTAAGTTTTCTTTGAATTCTTTCGCGTATTCCGCGAAGTGATTTCCGGCTGCGTCCAAGCCGTCATTGATAGCTTTAAAATCCTTATCAAAGGTGGGGATTTCCTCGTCGAAAGTCCGAGAAGATTTCCCCACCTCTGTAGCCCTTTCCCTCGTGTCCGACTCGGACACAACGGGCTGGCTGGGCTCTGGGGGCTTGGTGGTGGTGGCTGCAGTAGGCTCTTCCGCCATTGTCTGCGGCGTGTCCGGGGCGACGGCGGGAGATGGTTGGCTGCCTCGGTTGGAAGAAACTCTGAGTTTCTTCAGCTTTCTCGGCTTCAAGTTGGAGGGGGGTAGGCTAAAAACCAAAAACCCGGAAAAGGTTAAAACACCGAAGATGGACGAAAAAGATCCCATAAAAGAAAAACCCAGAAGAAAATAACCTGGAAGTGGCGACGGGGATTCCGTCAAGGTCGATAATCTCATCCGAAGAAATTATCTTCTTGCGCTTGCGCCCACCCGTAGCGGCGGTGCGCAGCGCATCCAGCTCGGCCTCGGAGGCTAACTCCGAGTCTGGAAGATCCGCAAGCTGTCGGAAGAACCAATCAGAGTCAAAAGGTAGATTATCCAGTAATTGAGATTATACCCAAATGACGGAAAATTTACCTTGGGAGCTGGGTTGTCGGCCGTGTACATTGGCCGACTCTCCGTGTATTGGTCGCGCGATGCGACCAACTGATTGATGCGCCGCCTAAGTTCCTTTGCGGGCCAATCCTTGTCGGTTGTCCGCATTGGATCCTTGGCTCCCGTGTATTCGCACAGGAGACGGCCTCCGTGGTTTGCTAATGGCTGAATCCGCCTATCCAGCCAGCAAAAGACCGTGTCCATACCGGTCAAAGGAGGTTTGGAGGAGGTGAGCTTGACGATGCGCCTCTTGATCCTTAGCAGATCTGGAGGCAGAACTTGGACGGCCTCTGTTACCCAGTTATCCTGGGGAACGGCGGCGGAGTTCACAAAAGGTGGAACCCCGACGGCCTTTTTAGGAAAAGGCACGTCGGGATGATAGAAAAAAGAACCCGTCCAAAATTTGACGGATTATGAAGTTTTGATTTTGGGGAACCAATCCTCTCGGAATCTCCGAAGAGTAAAGGAAATGGTCCCGCAATTTGGGAGTGCGCCCTCCGAAGAGTTACGCTTGACCCCAAAGCAATACAGCCAAAAATCTAACCTAGGCTCTATTCCTAGGTAACCTTCAAACAAGGCCTGGAAGCCGGCCATGTACATAATGGAATTGGGAGGAAGGTTGTGAGGTTGGATGCTGTAATGTGACAGAACCTGGAGGAAGAAAGAGGAAGGTGGGAGCCCCATACCTCGTAGAAGGTGGGAGGCAAGAAGCACCCTTTCGCCCTCTTGTGGCAAGGGTTCGGTCTCCTCTTCCGGGAGCCGCCACTTCTTTTTAAGAACCAAGCCCTCCTTCTCCAAGTTTGGAAGAAGAGCCGGGGGAATACTGCAGGCACTCCAGTTGCCCGCAGTTTCCTCTTCCTCATCCGCTCCGGCAGCGGCGGCGGCGGCCTTCGCGGCGGCAAGTTTCTCGCCAAGGAGCTCGATTTTCTCCTCCGCCGTTTCAGGTGCGAACGGCGGGGTTGTCGTGGCGCTTGGGCCCGCGATGTCCGCGGCGGCGGAAGCGTTTCCTCCGCCCGCCGCGGATGCCGTGGCCTTTTCCGGCTCGCCGCCGGCATGCTTGGGCGACCATAGCTGTGGATCTAGGTCGCCCAAAAGTTCGTCGATGGAGGCGCGAGCCGGTGAGGACGATGGAGATGCCATCCTTTGGTGGTGCGTTTTGGAGCGCTCCGGCGTGCGAAGGGTTCGTCGGGGCAAGGTCTTGCTCTCAAGCTCGCGGTTGCGTCAATGGCGTGGGCAGTGAGGGAGTGAGGAAAGATTTCCGATGACGACGAGGACGGCTATTTATAGCCTGAAAACCTCTAGATACGTGCCAACGGCTCTTTCGAACGTTGGATGTTTGACGCGTGTCAACCACCAGAAAATCCGGGAAACGGAACGACAGAGGAATGATGGCTATCTCCTCGTTTCCCGTGAGAATCTGTCAGAGATACGTTGCAGGGTTTCCCGCGTGAAACCAAGCGGCGCTTGCGTCAGCATGATTAAAGCGCTGATGTCACGAGTTCCTTTTCCGCGAAGGATCGCGAGAAGAAAAGCCGGATTTTCATAGTTCCGAGTTTTATGTTACCATCTCCTTCAAAAGGAAAGAAGAAAGAATCAAGACTGCTGAATCAAGTTTTCCTGGACAAAATGTATTTGACGAAAGGCGGAGTTTCAGAGTTTTGATCCTTCCTGGGGGCTACTGTCGGATATATACTGAATAGGGGTATAGAAGATGGTAGACAAAAGAGCCGGACTACCAGGGTGGCCTACATGGTAATGGGCTTAGGTCCATTGGGCGGCCCAGTAGTCCGACGCGCAGAAGCCGGATTCTAGAAGAACCCGGATCACGGCCCGCGTGATCTGGCTTGGAGGAGAAGACGGATTCCTTACTTTCCAAGTTACAAGTTAAACGTAGTCTTCTAGGTTTCTTGTTCTGTAAGCCCTAATCCGGCTATTATATAAAGCCGGACGGGAGATAGATAAAAAAAGTTAAGTTAGACACAAGTTCAAGCTCTACGCAACTCGCCGGGAAGTTCATCCTCGTCGAGTAGCTAGATCTATTCCCTCACATTGTAACCTTGTTATACGGGCTTTAGTCCCAGTTAGTGAGAAGTGCAGGAGTAGGTACGCCGTACTGTCGCGACGTACCGAACCTGGGTAAAATCCCGTGTTCTGTGTTACTACGCTATCCCGTTACCCCACGTCTCTACCGTAGTCTCATGGCACCCCAGTCTATGAAAACTACTACGATGTCTCGACACCAAGACTATTATCTCATCAAAGAGGATCTTGGAGCTTCTCCATGTTGATCTCTTTGGTGCCGTGCCTGAGGCAAGTCGTGGAGGCAAGAAGTATTGCTTGGTGATTGTCAATGACTATTCAAGATACACTTGGGTCTATTTCTTCAAGTGCAAGAGTGAGACCCAACAAACTATCATCGACTTCACCAACCAAGTGCAACGTCAACATAGTGTCCAAATCATGGCCATTAGGAGTGATAATGGCTCTGAGTTCAAGAACGACACGTTGAATGAATTCCTTTGTGATGAGGGTATTCTTCATGAATATTCCGCCACCTACACCCGTCAACAAAATGGTGTAGACGAGTGGAACAATAGAACTCTATTGGACATGGCAAGGACAATGTTGGCGGAGTATTCTTCTCCCCAATATCTTTGGGCGGAGGCTATTTCTACCACATGCCACTCCTCCAACCGCCTCTACATCCGCAAGGTCTTGGACAAGACTCCATATGAGATCCTCACCCGCAACAAGCCCAACATCTCCTACTTCCGTGTATTCGGTTGTAAGTGCTTCTATTTGATCAAGGGTGTTAGGTTGTCTAAATTTCAATCCAAAACTATTGAGGGTATATTTGTTGGTTATGGTGTAGAATCCCACACTTATAGAGTCTTCGACAAAGCCTCACGGATTGTCATAGAATCTTGTATTGTGGTTTTTTGAAGAAAACGATGGCTCCCAAGTGGCGCAATTTCATGTTTCTAATGTAGATGTTGAAATGCTTCAAGAAGACATAGGAAGGATGGGTGTGGGATTTTTCTTCCCCATTGAGGGACACCTTATGGCGACTCGAAAAGGACTATGCTCTACTCAAGTGGAGCCCTCCTCTACAATAGAAGAACAAGCCAAGGAGCCAAGTGATGCACCTACTCAAAAACATGTTGAAGACCCTCCTCTCATTGACCAAGTTACTACACAAGATACAACCAATCCTATAATTCATGCTAGTCAAGGTCAAGACCAAGATCAACTATCCTCATCCTCCTCTCCTCAAGTTGAAGCAAATGTTGAAGTGGTTGATGATGATGATGATGATTATGATCAAGACCAAGTTGGTCAAGACGGGGACACAAATTATCAAGTGATTCCTCCTTAATGAGGAGATCGAAGCCCGTCGTGCTAGAAGGATAAGAAGAGCTTTAAAGCATATTGATGCTCAAGACAACAAAGTGTTGGAAGATTTTCAAGCTCGAAGATCCACAAGAAGGCAATTGGCACATTTTAGTGAGAATCAAGCTCACATATCTATGGTGGAACCAAAGAAAGTGTTTGAAGCTCTTGAGGACTCCGATTGGGTTGAAACTATGCATGATGAGCTCAATAACTTTGAGCGCAACAAGGTTTGGAGATTAGTTGAGAAGCCCAAAGATTGCCACAATGTTATTGGCATTAAGTGGATATTCAAGAACAATCAAGATGAGCATGGCATTGTCATAAGGAACAAGGCAAGATTGGTGGCACAAGGTTACACTCAAGTTGACGGCATTGACTTTGATGAAACCTATATTCATGTGGCTCGCCTTGAGTCCATCTGTATCCTTCTTGCATATGCATCTTCGCATAATTTCAAATGGCAACAAATGGATGTAAAAAGTTCTTTCTTGAATGGTCCACTAAAAGAGGAGGTATATGTTAAGCAACCTCCACGGTTCGAGAACCTCAACTTTCCTAACCATGTCTACAAACTCGATAAGGTGCTCTATGGACTTAAACAAGCACCACGTGCGTGGTATGAGCACCTTAGAGAGTTATTGGATGACCGTGGTTTCGAAGTTGGGAAGATCGACCCCACTCTCTTCACAAAGAGGGTAAAGGGAGAGCTTTTCATATGACAACTCTATGTGGATGATATTATCTTTGTCTCAACTAACCAAGCTTTCAATAATGAGTTCTCAAAGTTTATGACTGACAAGTTTGAGATGTCCATGATGGGAGAGCTTAAATTCTTCCTTGGCTTTGAGATCAAGAAATTGGCTCGTGGGACTTTCATTTCTCAAGCCAAGTATACCCACATGCTCAAGAGGTTTAATTTCCAAGGTGCAAAAATAAAGCCATCTCCTATGCAAGTCAAGTGCCACCTCAAGCGCAACCCGGATGGTAAAGATGTGGACCAAAAGTTTTATCATTCTATGATTGGTTCATTGCTTTATCTTTGTGCATCTAGGCCCGATATCGTTTTGAGTGTATGTGTGTGTGCAAGGTATCAGGCGACTCCTAAGGAAATCCACTTAGTGGAGGTCCATAGGATTTTTTGGTATTTGGTTTGTGGTACCCAAAGGGGGAACAATTCTCTCTCAAGGGCTACACGGATTTCGATTGGGCCGGTGATCAAGATGATAGGAAGTCCACTTCCGGGGCTTGACAATTCCTTGGGAGGTCTTTGGTGAGTTGGTCTTCCAAGAAGCAAAATTGCATATCTCTTTCCACCTCCGAAGCCGAGTACATGGCCGCCGCAAGTGCTTGCACCCAATTTCTAGGGATGAGGCAAACCCTCAAAGAGTATGACGTTCATTTGGATAAGGTGCCTCTCATGTGTGACAATGAAAGTGCCATCAAGATCGCGTATAACCCCATGCAACACACAAGAACAAAGCATATTGAGATTCGTCATCATTTCCTCCGTGACCATGTGGCAATAGGTGATATTGCTCTCGCATATGTGCCCATCAAGGACAATCTCGCGGATATCTTCACGAAGCCACTCGACGATGCAAGATTCACGTTCTTGAGTAATGAACTATACATCATTGATTCTAGCAGTTTGACTTGAGGATCTTGCACACACCCCTATAGTTGTGACGTGTTTGGGTTTAGGTGTAGGCATGTACCTAGGGTGAGTGTTATCCTAACATATTGGGTTCTCCCTCACCCCATTATGCCCAAAGCAAAATTCACTGCTATCTCTCTTTTTCTAATGTTGAATTGTGAGCTTCAATGTTGAGAATTGGCAATGCACCCAAGATATATCTTCGCGGTTGCATACCATGATCTATTACATGGTGGCTTAGGCCACCAATCTCTTCTTTGTGAAGAGTTGGATCTTAGTCGGGGGTTTATTTGATATTTCATTGCATTTCTATGGTTTTCCCTTGCTAAGTGTTTTCGTAGGAAAATCTCACTCAATTGGTCTTTTTGTTTGTTTGATTCTTGCATTTGAGAGGGATAAGTACTACTTCCAGTTTGGTATTTCTACCCTAAGCCTTTCTACCCAAAAACCAAACTCTATCTAGGACACTTGTCATTCCATTGAAACTAGGAAGGTTCGAATCAGAAGGTAGCCGGAAAATCTGGTCCAGTTTTGAAACGGAATATCCGGGTGGTACCGGAATATCCGGTTCATACTTGAACAGGAATATCCGGTCCGACACATCTTCACTTATTCGAAGGGGCACGAGGAGAGAGGCAGTTCTTGCCTTTTCTCCCCCAACTCCTCTTCTCCACCAAAGCGCTGCCTCTCCGATTCTTGGCCTCCCGGGCCACTTCCTCCACGTGATCTGCGATTTATTGCCCGGATCTTGTTCTCCATCACCTTGGGAGCATTTTCATCCAAGAATCTTCATCCATGGACGCCGGTAAAGTTCAAATCTTTTGAATCTTGGTGCCATAACCATACCTCTCCATGGATTCGTGATTTTCTTGCAAATGCTTGGTAGTGAATGTTTCCTAGGGTATCCTATACATGCTAGAGACAATAGGTTATATTCACATGTCACCGATCTAGTTTTCAAATCTAGGTAAGAATCAATCTAGTGCTTTTTCATGCTCTCGGAATATCCGGTTCAGTTTTGAACCGGAATATCTGGTTGTGTTGTGTCGTGCAATCAAAATATCCAGTTCAGTATTGAACCGGAATATCCGGTTGTGTTCTGTCACGCACTCAGAATATCCGGTATAGAACTGAACCAGAATATCCGGTTGAGTTATGTCCCGAATTTCACCAGTACTGGTTTGATTCTAACTAGAATTGTTTCTCGATCGTACCGTGGACTCTTCCCTATTGTTTTGACGTATGATTCCTCCATTGTTTGACATGTGTGCACTTACCCCCATTGCTTGCTCTATGTTTCTCCTTCATAGGTAGCTCTCACGCTGAGAAGTTGGGCCCTCGCAAGCATCCTTCATATAAGGATACTAGTGATGAGGATCCTGGTGACTCTCGCCCTCCAAGGAAAGCTATTGCCAAGAGCAAGTTTCTCGCCTCAAAGCCATCAAGGAAGAAGAAAGGCAAGCCAGCTAGGAAGAATTACAAGCTGGAAGTCACCACTCAGGAATATGCTCAGATCCTTCAGAAGGATTGGTACAACACTCTACGTGATGTTGATTGTGAGGATGCTCGGTTCTAGTGCATGGAGCAGTCCTAAATCTATGCGTACATCTACTCTGACTACAAGTTCCCCATCTGTCAGATGCATCCCACCAGGTTTGAGGTGATCAGGGACAAGGAAGAGTTTGCTGATGCTGCTAGTATCATTGAGAGGTTTGGACTTGTGAAGCTTTTGGAGACCCGCTGCCCCTACAACATCGAGCTCATTGTTCAGTTCATGTACACTCTGGTTTTCGACTCTGGTGTTCCATGCAGTCTGAAGTGGATGACCCAGTCCACTCCTTGTGAGGTTCCATTTCACAGGTTGGGTCATCTGCTTGGGTACTAGCACAACTCTCATCCTCCACTTGGTCACCGTATGCATGATGTGGAGAGACCACAACGAGAGAGGTCTGTAACATCCCAAGTCTGAAAAATAGCCTTTAGAATGTTTGCTCTCTGTTATTTTATGTTTTGCATCATGGCATCATGTTGATTGCATTTGTTTTGTTTGTTTTCCATTTGTTTTCCTCTGTTTTCATTTGTTTTCCAACTGTTTTCAGTTGTTTTCCTTTGTTTTCTATTCGAATTTCAAACCAAAATTCAAACCTTTTGTTTCATCCTTGTGATGTTACAATTTCTAAAATGATATTTCAAAATAAAACAATTATTTGTTTCCATTAAAGGGTGATTCCAAACTATTGTTTTATTTCTATAAAAATGCATCCAATAATCAAACCCTTTTCAAATTCAATTTGTTTTCCATTTGAAGTTCCAAACCAACATCCAAATAGTTGTTTCCAAATAAAAAACCTTATTTGTTTCCAAATAATCCCATAATGATCACTTATTAAATTGTTGGTTTTAATCAAACAATTAATTCAATCCATTAATTCCAAATCATTTCAAATTCAAATCAAATCTTCCAATCAGCACCCAATTTCAAATTATAAAAATTACCAAACAAACCAAACCATTTGATCTTTTTAATCATTAGGATTCACCCTAATAAACATGTTGATTTTACTCAAAATCAAATAATAAGCAATTCTTTCAAATGTTGTTTTAAATTACAAAACAGTAATTAAAAAATTAAACTTTTGGAAACCCCAAACTTGCACATGTTGCATTCCAATAAGGAGTTATTGCAAAATAAAGGTTCCCTAAAAATTTCTACCCCAAAACCCCTTCTATTCCTTCCTATCTCTTTTGCAGCAAAAAAAAATAAAACAAACAAAAAAAATAGAAAATAGAGAGAGTGCAGCAGCCCAAGCCCATCTATTTTGGCCCAGTACCCCTCCAGTCTTGTCTTCTTCCTCCCCAGACGTCATCTTCCTGTACGAACGCATCAGACACCAGACGATCTCCTCCACCCCCCTGGATGTGCAGCCGTACCATGCCTTCCCCTCCTTATATCTCCTCCTCCCCCTCTCCCAACCTCAAACCCTAACTAGCCCTTCTCCTCCATAGCCGCCACCCTCTCTCCCTCCTCATCCAACTCCTTTCTGTTCTTCTGAACATTGACTGAACCCCACCATGGCCGAATGTGGAGAAGGTTGGCGTGGTCGCAGGAGTAGTTTTCGGGAGCTCCCCATGGCGGGAATGGAAACGGCTCCCTGCCCTCTTCCACTTCGGTGTAGGCGCCACCGGCCGAGGAGGCCCGAGTCGCCGGCGCCATCTCCTCCAACGCCGGCCACCTCCACTGCCTCGCCCTGCCTGCTCCCTGTCCGCCCGACCAACTGCTTCCGATCGCCTCCAGATCGCCAGGTGAGGCCCCCTCTTCCTCCTCTCCCCCACTCGCCTCCTTTCCCTCCTCCTCTAGCCGCACCCCACGCGCCTCCCTGTTTCCCCTCCGGCGAGCAGCCATCGATCCCCTTCCGCTCGATCAAGTCCAGTACCTGTTCGATCGATTCAGTTATCTTTTTTGTCAGAAAACGTGCAGCGAGCCAATACTTACCCCCATGTTTCCTTTCCTATCAACACACGCAGCGCAGCCGCACTGGCAGCAGAGCGTGCAGGGAGCCCTCAGGTCGTGGGTTCGACTCCCCATCTCCACCCTTTCCGCTGTTCTATTTTTTTTCCAATTAAATTCTGTGCAGTATCTGAACCTTATCTACCCCCCGAGTCCCATTCCATCACAACCCGAGTTCAGTCCCACTGGTTGGTTCCTCAGCGCAGGAATCAGGAGGTGGGGGGATCAAATCCCACCCCCTGCAGAATTAAAACCCCTTTTTATTTTGCAATGCCTTGGTACTGGAACTTCCATCAAATCACACATAGATCCCTGCTAATTAATTCTAGTCCCTGTACAATAATTTCCAAGTCCCTAGATCCATAAAAATGGCAGATTTGCCCTATATTTTGGAAATTGCATAAATAAATCATCCTAACTGCAAATCCAACATTTTTGATATGTTTTCAATACCAAATTAAATGTTCTATCCAAATATAAAATTTGTTTACTGTTTTGAATATTTTAAATTTGTGCAATATGTGAAAACTTGTCAAATTCACTTAAACTTGCAAAATTCATAACTTGTTCATAAAAATTCCAAATTTCACAAACCAAATATGTTTTCCAATCAATTTTTCATGTACTTTCCAAATATAAATTTTGTTGGCTGTTTTGAATAATTTAAATTGCTGAAAACAACTGTTTCTTATTTATTGCATTTAAAATTGCCAAAATAATAACTTGCTCATTTTAAATCCAATTTCCACAAATGAAATATGTTTTCCATGCAAAATTAAACCCTCTTTCCAAATATAAACTTTGTTTTCTGTTTTGAATAACTAAAATTGGTTAAATAATTTAAACCTTGTTTAATTCATTTAAAATTGGTAATTTCATAACTTGATCAAAACAAATTCTTTTGGGACATATAAAATATGTTTTCCAACCCTAAAAGTATAAACTTTTCAAATATGAATTTGGTTTAATGTTTTGAACAAATAAAAATTCAAATAAGTTCATGTTTGAATTAAATTCATTTAATTCTTGTTTAACTTGTTTAATTCATAATTAAATAATCCTAAGTCCAATTTCAAAATGTGAAACATGTAATCCAACTAAAATTTGATGTTCTTTTCAAATATCAACTTTGTTATTTGTTTTGAACACTTTAACTTGTTGAAAACAACAATTACTTGTGTGACATGTTTAGTAACCAAACTTTCCAAAACTTACTCAATGATTTCCAAACCTTGTTAAATTCCTTTTCCACTTGCATCTATCATTGTTATTTGTTGTTATTTTGTTGTTATCATCATGCATGCATCATGCTAACAACTCTCACATAATAATTAATTGTAAATCATTTGTTTCCACTTATTTCAATGGATCTTTTCCATATGCAATCCAATTGCATATGGGTCCAATTAAATTGTGTTATCTTGTCAAGTAGTTTATTTTGATGCATCTATTAACATGACATGCATCATCCCATGTTTGTGCACCTATGCCATTATATTGATTGCTTATCTTCCTACATTGTTTGTTTGCTTCTTCTCGGATACACGACGACGTTGAGACCGACGATACTTACGACACCCCTTCTAAGGAGTTAGCTCAGTACCAGGCTACTGGGTTTTGCAGGCAAGTTATCACTCACATGAACCACTGTGTTCCTTTCAACATTGATTACCGATACTTTCCGTTGTTCTTTCTTGCTAGCCTTAGTAGTAGTTGTTTCTGTTACGAACCTATCACATGAATCCCTTAAACCTGATATTGCCTCATCTCCCTTCCTACAACCCATTGTTTGAGCCTGTGCCTTACTAGCATGCTTAGGTTGTTTTGCTCGAGTCTGTTATCCGTTACTTTCAGTACTATATCTATTACGTTGTGGGGGCTCGATGTTTAATCAATCAATCATGCTAATGTTGCTATTAATAATAAATTTGATGATAAGGCACCGGCAGGAGGCCCATGAGAGGTTTTGGAGCCTGCTAGTGTCGACCCTAATAGGAAAAGGGTCTTGTCTACTGATCCATGATGAGCGCACTACCCGCATTTGGGAAGCGAGTATGGGCGCCCCCCTCAACTTGACCTGACTCGCATCTCGTCCAAATCGCCTCATTTAGTTCGTGTTTTCCATTTGCCGCATGCATGTTTTTGCGAGCCCAGGCCAGGGTGGAACTTTCGTAGTCGGCATATAGGGGGACACGTTCTTAGAGTGCTATGAGGGTCCATTTTCTTCTGGGCTCGATTAGCCGTGCGCCCAAGGTGCTTTGGGCTTGATGCGAAGAATGGTTGGTTGTGTTGAGTACCCCGCTTGGTGGAAGGGCCTTTCCATCTGGCGGGTTATTCATGAGTGTACGGCCAAATTGGTGCAACCCTGCAGGGATAATCTTCTCGAGAAGCCGTGTTTTCCGCGGTTATGGATTACTTGGTGAAAGTACTGGCTAACAAGTACTCAGGACAACTTAAACATAATAATCAAACATGTTACACCCCATGATTAATAATTTGACTAGTAATAGGCTTATTGACACAATAATTTGAACCATCACTATTACAACAGTGGGAGTTATCCTCGGATTGCTTCTTTGGATAAGGGGCGAGATCCAGGATGGGTTTGCTTGAAGTTATCTTTCAGTTGGTTACAATCCTCGATCTTATCTCCTTTCTGTTAGCCGGAAGTGGTAGAATCTCTGTAGTTGGTTAGCGCATCCAGTTGCAGCATCTTTTATATCCCCTCTCTTCCGTTGAACCCAAGGCATCTGTGCTTGGTGTTGACGGGTTACACTTTGGTGAACTGTGAGTCTTGCTTGCCAGTACGTTTATGTACTGACCCCTTTGGGGCTGTGGTTTCCGCAGACCTACGTTTCCGAGGATCTACATGGTGGCAACTACGTGGAGTATGACGAGACTGTTGACGAGTAGATAGCGGACCCGGGCAGGATCCGAGACTTCGTGGATGGGCTCCGTCTGTTTGTTTCCGGCCTCTTAGGCCTATTTGGTTCTTGTCTGTACTCAGACATGTTGAATGCTTCCGCTGTATTGTAATGATGTATTGTTGGGGCAGGTGCCCTCTGAATGATTGTATTTGCTATCTCTGCTCTAATGAGAGCCATTTGCAACTTATTTCAATCTTTTGTGTCGTAGAGATCTGTTGTGATATCAGTTGTTCAACGCCGTTGACGTACCATGTGTGTATGGTTTGAAGTACGTCGACGGAAGTGCCTTTGATCTCTAGTGGATAGTTTACATCGACGATGGAATAGCAGGGCTTGTGTTGTCGCGCATAAGCGCAGGCCTACCAGGAAGCTGGGACGTGGGAGCAGTTATGCCCCATAATCCAAGCATCTGCTATCCAGTTCGTACGGTGAGTATCCCCTAGAAATCAGGGTGCGACAAATGGTATCAGAGCCTGTCTGCCTGTAGGATCCCTTTTTTACTGGTCGCAGTTGAGTCTAGAAACTATTTTGTAGCTATATAGGAAAAATGAAACGTGAGAGTAGGAATTCTGTTCTTTTTCTTCTTTCCCCACCCTCCCTCCCTTTTCTGGTAAGGAAGTGCAACGTTGATTTCTCCCTTCTCATCTAAACTTTCAAGTTAGGATTTCACGTATTCTGGTTTCTCTAGGATGGTTATATCTACTAGACCATAGGAATGGAGGTGGTTGTGACATGATTTATCATGTTGCCTACTCACGATTGAGAACGGAGGCGTGTAAGCCCCGGAAGCAGATCCTCTATTCCTTAAGCAGTAGATATTGATCCTTTAGAAGCCCGGATGGGTTTTCCGTAGTACCTCAGGAGTTTTGGTCTCGTTTTTCCCGGAGTTGCTTCATTATCCTGTTCTTCTCAACATCCTTTTCGTCCGTTGAAATCTTGTTGTTGTTTTCTACTTAAATTCTTCTACCGGCGTCAAATCAACTTCCCAAATATCAAATCTATCTGTCCAGAGAGGTTCTTGTTGTTGTTGTTTTCATTCCTCAAGCACCACATTCCAAATAGTCTATTCTCCAAATGAATCAAATTCTATTCAGCTATACACCCTTGGTGCAAAATCTCTCCCCTTTACTTGAAATGTTCCGGTGGTTTCCAAATTCCCTGACGTCTACCCAAGAAGTTTACGGACCTTCTCTTTTCTCAGTAGGAATCTCGGGGCGCGATTCCTTCAAGGGGGGGGCGTTTTGTAACATCCCAAGTCTGAAAAATAGCCTTTAGAATGTTTGCTCTCTGTTATTTTATGTTTTGCATCATGGCATCATGTTGATTGCATTTGTTTTGTTTGTTTTCCATTTGTTTTCCTCTGTTTTCATTTGTTTTCCAACTGTTTTCAGTTGTTTTCCTTTGTTTTCTATTCGAATTTCAAACCAAAATTCAAACCTTTTGTTTCATCCTTGTGATGTTACAATTTCTAAAATGATATTTCAAAATAAAACAATTATTTGTTTCCATTAAAGGGTGATTCCAAACTATTGTTTTATTTCTATAAAAATGCATCCAATAATCAAACCCTTTTCAAATTCAATTTGTTTTCCATTTGAAGTTCCAAACCAACATCCAAATAGTTGTTTCCAAATAAAAAACCTTATTTGTTTCCAAATAATCCCATAATGATCACTTATTAAATTGTTGGTTTTAATCAAACAATTAATTCAATCCATTAATTCAAAATCATTTCAAATTCAAATCAAATCTTCCAATCAGCACCCAATTTCAAATTATAAAAATTACCAAACAAACCAAACCATTTGATCTTTTTAATCATTAGGATTCACCCTAATAAACATGTTGATTTTACTCAAAATCAAATAATAAGCAATTCTTTCAAATGTTGTTTTAAATTACAAAACAGTAATTAAAAAATTAAACTTTTGGAAACCCCAAACTTGCACATGTTGCATTCCAATAAGGAGTTGTTGCAAAATAAAGGTTCCCTAAAAATTTCTACCCCAAAACCCCTTCTATTCCTTCCTATCTCTTTTGCAGCAAAAAAAAATAAAACAAACAAAAAAAATAGAAAATAGAGAGAGTGCAGCAGCCCAAGCCCATCTATTTTGGCCCAGTACCCCTCCAGTCTTGTCTTCTTCCTCCCCAGACGTCATCTTCCTGTACGAACGCATCAGACACCAGACGATCTCCTCCACCCCCCTGGATGTGCAGCCGTACCATGCCTTCCCCTCCTTATATCTCCTCCTCCCCCTCTCCCAACCTCAAACCCTAACTAGCCCTTCTCCTCCATAGCCGCCACCCTCTCTCCCTCCTCATCCAACTCCTTTCTGTTCTTCTGAACATTGACTGAACCCCACCATGGCCGAATGTGGAGAAGGTTGGCGTGGTCGCAGGAGTAGTTTTCGGGAGCTCCCCATGGCGGGAATGGAAACGGCTCCCTGCCCTCTTCCACTTCGGTGTAGGCGCCACCGGCCGAGGAGGCCCGAGTCGCCGGCGCCATCTCCTCCAACGCCGGCCACCTCCACTGCCTCGCCCTGCCTGCTCCCTGTCCGCCCGACCAACTGCTTCCGATCGCCTCCAGATCGCCAGGTGAGGCCCCCTCTTCCTCCTCTCCCCCACTCTCCTCCTTTCCCTCCTCCTCTAGCCGCACCCCACGCGCCTCCCTGTTTCCCCTCCGGCGAGCAGCCATCGATCCCCTTCCGCTCGATCAAGTCCAGTACCTGTTCGATCGATTCAGTTATCTTTTTTGTCAGAAAACGTGCAGCGAGCCAACACTTACCCCCCATGTTTCCTTTCCTATCAACACACGCAGCGCAGCCGCACTGGCAGCAGAGCGCGCAGGGAGCCCTCAGGTCGTGGGTTCGACTCCCCATCTCCACCCTTTCCGCTGTTCTATTTTTTTCCAATTAAATTCTGTGCAGTATCTGAACCTTATCTACCCCCCGAGTCCCCTTCCATCACAACCCGAGTTCAGTCCCACTGGTTGGTTCCTCAGCGCAGGAATCAGGAGGTGGGGGGATCAAATCCCACCCCCTGCAGAATTAAAACCCCTTTTTATTTTGCAATGCCTTGGTACTGGAACTTCCATCAAATCACACATAGATCCCTGCTAATTAATTCTAGTCCCTGTACAATAATTTCCAAGTCCCTAGATCCATAAAAATGGCAGATTTGCCCTATATTTTGGAAATTGCATAAATAAATCATCCTAACTGCAAATCCAACATTTTTGATATGTTTTCAATACCAAATTAAATGTTCTATCCAAATATAAAATTTGTTTACTGTTTTGAATATTTTAAATTTGTGCAATATTTGAAAACTTGTCAAATTCACTTAAACTTGCAAAATTCATAACTTGTTCATAAAAATTCCAAATTTCACAAACCAAATATGTTTTCCAATCAATTTTTCATGTACTTTCCAAATATAAATTTTGTTGGCTGTTTTGAATAATTTAAATTGCTGAAAACAACTGTTTCTTATTTATTGCATTTAAAATTGCCAAAATAATAACTTGCTCATTTTAAATCCAATTTCCACAAATGAAATATGTTTTCCATGCAAAATTAAACCCTCTTTCCAAATATAAACTTTGTTTTCTGTTTTGAATAACTAAAATTGGTTAAATAATTTAAACCTTGTTTAATTCATTTAAAATTGGTAATTTCATAACTTGATCAAAACAAATTCTTTTGGGACATATAAAATATGTTTTCCAACCCTAAAAGTATAAACTTTTCAAATATGAATTTGGTTTAATGTTTTGAACAAATAAAAATTCAAATAAGTTCATGTTTGAATTAAATTCATTTAATTCTTGTTTAACTTGTTTAATTCATAATTAAATAATCCTAAGTCCAATTTCAAAATGTGAAACATGTAATCCAACTAAAATTTGATGTTCTTTTCAAATATCAACTTTGTTATTTGTTTTGAACACTTTAACTTGTTGAAAACAACAATTACTTGTGTGACATGTTTAGTAACCAAACTTTCCAAAACTTACTCAATGATTTCCAAACCTTGTTAAATTCCTTTTCCACTTGCATCTATCATTGTTATTTGTTGTTATTTTGTTGTTATCATCATGCATGCATCATGCTAACAACTCTCACATAATAATTAATTGTAAATCATTTGTTTCCACTTATTTCAATGGATCTTTTCCATATGCAATCCAATTGCATATGGGTCCAATTAAATTGTGTTATCTTGTCAAGTAGTTTATTTTGATGCATCTATTAACATGACATGCATCATCCCATGTTTGTGCACCTATGCCATTATATTGATTGCTTATCTTCCTACATTGTTTGTTTGCTTCTTCTCGGATACACGACGACGTTGAGACCGACGATACTTACGACACCCCTTCTAAGGAGTTAGCTCAGTACCAGGCTACTGGGTTTTGCAGGCAAGTTATCACTCACATGAACCACTGTGTTCCTTTCAACATTGATTACCGATACTTTCCGTTGTTCTTTCTTGCTAGCCTTAGTAGTAGTTGTTTCTGTTACGAACCTATCACATGAATCCCTTAAACCTGATATTGCCTCATCTCCCTTCCTACAACCCATTGTTTGAGCCTGTGCCTTACTAGCATGCTTAGGTTGTTTTGCTCGAGTCTGTTATCCGTTACTTTCAGTACTATATCTATTACGTTGTGGGGGCTCGATGTTTAATCAATCAATCATGCTAATGTTGCTATTAATAATAAATTTGATGATAAGGCACCGGCAGGAGGCCCATGAGAGGTTTTGGAGCCTGCTAGTGTCGACCCTAATAGGAAAAGGGTCTTGTCTACTGATCCATGATGAGCGCACTACCCGCATTTGGGAAGCGAGTATGGGCGCCCCCCTCAACTTGACCTGACTCGCATCTCGTCCAAATCGCCTCATTTAGTTCGTGTTTTCCATTTGCCGCATGCATGTTTTTGCGAGCCCAGGCCAGGGTGGAACTTTCGTAGTCGGCATATAGGGGGACACGTTCTTAGAGTGCTATGAGGGTCCATTTTCTTCTGGGCTCGATTAGCCGTGCGCCCAAGGTGCTTTGGGCTTGATGCGAAGAATGGTTGGTTGTGTTGAGTACCCCGCTTGGTGGAAGGGCCTTTCCATCTGGCGGGTTATTCATGAGTGTACGGCCAAATTGGTGCAACCCTGCAGGGATAATCTTCTCGAGAAGCCGTGTTTTCCGCGGTTATGGATTACTTGGTGAAAGTACTGGCTAACAAGTACTCAGGACAACTTAAACATAATAATCAAACATGTTACACCCCATGATTAATAATTTGACTAGTAATAGGCTTATTGACACAATAATTTGAACCATCACTATTACAACAGTGTGAGTTATCCTCGGATTGCTTCTTTGGATAAGGGGCGAGATCCAGGATGGGTTTGCTTGAAGTTATCTTTCAGTTGGTTACAATCCTCGATCTTATCTCCTTTCTGTTAGCCGGAAGTGGTAGAATCTCTGTAGTTGGTTAGCGCATCCAGTTGCAGCATCTTTTATATCCCCTCTCTTCCGTTGAACCCAAGGCATCTGTGCTTGGTGTTGACGGGTTACACTTTGGTGAACTGTGAGTCTTGCTTGCCAGTACGTTTATGTACTGACCCCTTTGGGGCTGTGGTTTCCGCAGACCTACGTTTCCGAGGATCTACATGGTGGCAACTACGTGGAGTATGACGAGACTGCTGACGAGTAGATAGCGGACCCGGGCAGGATCCGAGACTTCGTGGATGGGCTCCGTCTGTTTGTTTCCGGCCTCTTAGGCCTATTTGGTTCTTGTCTGTACTCAGACATGTTGAATGCTTCCGCTGTATTGTAATGATGTATTGTTGGGGCAGGTGCCCTCTGAATGATTGTATTTGCTATCTCTGCTCTAATGAGAGCCATTTGCAACTTATTTCAATCTTTTGTGTCGTAGAGATCTGTTGTGATATCAGTTGTTCAACGCCGTTGACGTACCATGTGTGTATGGTTTGAAGTACGTCGACGGAAGTGCCTTTGATCTCTAGTGGATAGTTTACATCGACGATGGAATAGCAGGGCTTGTGTTGTCGCGCATAAGCGCAGGCCTACCAGGAAGCTGGGACGTGGGAGCAGTTATGCCCCATAATCCAAGCATCTGCTATCCAGTTCGTACGGTGAGTATCCCCTAGAAATCAGGGTGCGACAAGGTCCATGGCTGAGATGTATGCTCTTGGTTACACTGTTGGGAAGCCGGAAGGGCTCCCCCCATTCTATGATCAGCTCGTGCGCCTCTTTCGGTCCTTCTTGGTTCCTAGTGGAGGTAACAATGATGCTCTCACCATTCCACTTTGCAATCTTCTCATTCTGGCTAAGCAGTGTATGGAGGATGAGGACCCTACTGCTTCCTATACCGTGGATGTCATGGACATTATCTTCCATGAGTTGCCAATTCTATGATTGGTGGGAACACCATACCATATGGACCATATATTATGATGCTTATCAAGGATACTATGAAGAGGGATTTTCGTGAGCTGCCTTTGGAAGATCATGCTTTCAAGAAGATGTATGTCAAGAGGAAGAAGGCTGTACGTGCTCCTGTTCCTCCTCCTGAGGGTGGTGCCTCTATGGGAGGTGTGGCCCCTTCTAGTGCTCGCCAGTCTGATTCTTCCACCACTCTATGCAATGTCAGGAAGCTCTCCTGGTTTCAGCGCAATGTGCTATGCATGAAGGTGGATATCCACAAGGAGCAGTACCAAGCCTACCACAGGGACTCTTCCATGTCCAGCTCTCAGCGTCAGATTCTTCATCATGTGAGTGGTGCTACCGGTGATCTTCCTGTTTTTCTCGTCCCAGAGTCCTATTCTCAGTGGTCATCCAGAGACCGTACCCCTTGGGAGCGGATTGAGGAGTCTCTTCGTTCCACAGCTGCTTCTTCCAGTACTCATGTTGGAGATGATTTCGATGAGGAAGATGAGGACGTGGACGAGGATCTTGAGAGGGCTGCAGAGGGTGCCTCTACGCGTCAGCTGGAGTCGTCTGAGCATTCGGATGCTTAGATCGTTGTTGGGACGCTAGCCCCACTACCTATCTCCTTTTTGGTGTCTCGATGCCAAAGGGGGAGAAGTAGTATTAGGCCTACGGGAATTTGCACGGGTTTCGGTCACAAGCATACGCTTTTACCATTTCTTGAGAGCTTGTGTCCATTTAGTCTTATTCGTGAATTATTTGCTATTTATTGTCTCGTTTAAAACTAGGTGCTACTATGTGTTGTGAGACTATGGTTATTGGTTATCATGGATTATCTATTATATATGTTGAGGATATTAAATATTATTGTGCTTGGGTATTCTTGTTGTGGTCATCTCTACGCACAAGGTATATATTTCTCTCTTCCTCAACATATTGGTTACTTTGACATGTTTGCTACTTGTTGGAAATTGCTCTCCTTGTATTATTGCATTTTTGCATTTGAGGCAAACAAAAGATGTGCACATAGATAGGGGGAGACATTTCTATTTTGTTTCAAACATGTACTCGTAAAGGTTTTATTGCAAATCTTAGTATTGTCATCTAACAAAAAAAAGGGGGAGATTGAAAGTGCATTTCGTTTTCCCGGTGTTTTGTGTGTTAGTTAACAATACTACGTACATTATTTATCGAGGTGCTTAGTGTGCAGGTGTTATATTTAACATCGTCATAGATCACCAAAAAGATCGGTGAAGATTGGGCTAAGAGATTTGGAACAGTGAGGAGCCGGATTATTCTGACCGGATTATTCCGGGAAACTGGATATTCCGGTTAGGATGGTTTCTGTCTAGTTCGGGACAAAGAAGAGCCGGAATATTGGTACCGGATTATTCAAACAGTATCGGATATTCCGGTTGAGGAAGTTTCTGCTCAAAATCGACTAAGGACTGGAGCCTCAACTCATAGAAGACAATTTGAACCAGATTATTCTGTGCCAACCGGAATATCCGGTTCAGGTGCCTGCGCGGGACAGAAGGCAACCGGATTATTCATACCGGATTATTCAGCCCAGTCGGAATATCCGGTTGAAGTCAACGAGTTCGAAGCAGATCTGGAGAAATATCCCGACCGGATATTCCGATCCAAACTTGAACCGGATATTCCGGTACCTCTTTTCCAGCTCAAACGGCTAGATTTGAGGATGGGGTATAAATACCCCTCCTCTTCCCCCTTGAGCTCTAGTTCGTCCATTGAACAACATATATTGAGCTCACCAAATCCGCAGTTATCCCAATCCCTCCCACCAAACTTGTTGATCTTTGGAGGATTGAAGGAGAAGCCCCCTATCTACATCTTCACCGAGCCGTTCTTCATTTCCCCCTCATTAGCTTGAGGGATATTGCCTAGGGTTTCCTCTTGTGGAGAACCTAGGCATCTTGCTACTCTTGGTGTTTCTTGAGATTGTTGGGAGCCCCCAATTTGGTTGTGGGTGTGTGCCCCAAGTTGTCTGTAAAGGATTTGATTCCCTCCTCAAAGGGGATCAATAGTGGAAGGTGGACTAGGCCTTTTTGGAGGGGTTCATCGTAGAATAGGGTGAGGCCTTTGTGGCGTTGAGTAGGCCTTCGTGGCGAGGTCACACCCCTCCAACGAGACTTACTCCCTTAACAAGGAGGAACTCGGGATTACATCGTGTCTCCGCATGCTTCATATCGGTTACTTCGTTCCCTTCCCCCTTTACTTGTATTTGCATTGTGATTGTTGTTATCCTTGTCATATAGGTAAATTCACCTTAGTTGCATTATCTAGAGAATTTACCTTTGTGTCAAGCCTAAACTCGAAAAAAATAAAAATTGGAAGAGCACCCATACTTTACTTTCAGATGAGCACATATTCCATACTCATATGGTGAAGTAAGGAAGAAGAACTTTGCTTGACACAAACCATAATAAACTTTAAAAATACTTTCTCATGAGCTAAACAAGAACACAAAACAAGTTATAATTTTGAAGGGTTTAAAGGTAGCACACGATAAATTACTTGGAGTGACGGTTAAATACCACATATAGGTAGATATGGTGCACACATTTGGCAAACTTTGGTTTTTTGGGAGTTGGATGCACGAGTAGAGAGCATACTCAGTACATGTGAAGGCTAATAAAAGACTGGGAGCGACCATCTAAGAGGGCAATAACGACCATAATCATGCATAGCGACAAAACATCATTAATCAAAGCATGAATGATATTAAAAGTCAAAAACTAAATGATCATCAAGTCTAGAAGTGACTTTGTTTGTAGTCATAAGATGGTGTGAGCATGCGCCGAGTTAATCCATATTCATTCAAAGGAGAAATACCACAATACCATGCTTCAATATGAGAGAACAACACATAATTAAATTCAATGGCACATTAAGCACTCTTAGCTATTTGATACTAGTCATGATACATCATATACTACTAAGCACACAATTAAAATAACATCTAAAATGACATGCCAAAGCTTATGCCATAGGCAAAACAAGATTCCCATTGCACCACTATAAGCATGGAACAATTTACTCTTCTCCGACACCAATCAAATTATTCGAAAGAACTCTCAAAGCAAATAACCATTCCAGAGAGATAATCAAATATAACCGAAGCAAACCAACAAGCTGTGAACAAATAAACACACAAATAGATAGAAACTGGCACTAGGCATCTTGTTAATAGGTTAGTCCAATAAATGATAAAAAAACAATGGAAAACATGTAACAACGAGCATGGAGCATCAGAAATTATAGATATGTTTGGGACCTTTCAGCATCCCCAAGCTTAACTCCTGCTCGTCCTCGAGTAGGTAAGTGATAAAAAATAATTTTTGAGGTGACATGCAGCCGACACAACTTGATCAATCATATGTAAAAGTATTGTAAGCGGAGATCAAATCACTTTAACAAAGGAATGATAAATATTATTTGAACCAATGTAAACTTAGCAATTATGTTGCACAAGAAAAGTAACACAAGTAAATGACAATGAATAATAATGCATTGAAAGTGATACATTTGTTTCAATCATATAAAAAAACATAATAAAGTGGTATCCAACTTGTCCTTCGTGTGGTAGAAAAACTTAAATGTCAGGAGACCATCAAAGTTCAAATGGTGACTAGATACAAACAATTTGAGAGCAAGCAATACAATAATCATGAATCAACCAATAATATTTTTTGGGACTATGTACATTATACTGAGAATCACAACTATCCTCTCTTAACTAGTGCATAAAGTAAGAAGATGAAGACTCAACATAAAAGTAAAATAAAGGCCCTTCACAGAGGGAAGCAGGGATTACTCATGTGCTAGAGCTTTTTATTTAATAAAATAAAGGTATTGAAAATAATTTTTCAAAGAGGTGTATGTCTATGTCAATGAATGCTATCAAATGACTTATCATATTTTAATGTTTAATGTCTTCAAGAGAAGATTCCATAGGATAATCATAACATTCCTCACGAATATATGGATCCTGGACCCTGCGAATAAGGACACCCCCTCTCAGGCCCAAGGTTAAAGGCCCAAGAAGAGGAGCCCTTGGAATACTCCAGAAGGCCCACGTGAAGCCCACCTGCTCTAACTTGCGGGTTAAGATAGGAAACATGCAACCGACCTAGTTAGAGTTCGAGTCCTCTCCGGGTAGGATTCGAGACCTGGCCATCAATTTAAGGCCAGGAGAGCCCCCCCCCGGGAAAAGGCCAAGCAACACAACACCATCAAAACCTTGAACTCGAGATCTTACTCTCGATTCAAGCACCACCATTGTAACCGATCTTTCCATCAATACAGATCGACAAGAGGCAGGAGTAAGGGTTTTACCTCTACGAGGGCCCCGAACCTGGGTAAATCTCGCCCCCTGTCTAGCCGACGATTCCACCAGCGCTCATGACTTCTCCTAGTCGAAACCCGATAGGGTCACCTAAGGGATTTGTAGAGTCAGAGATTCGACAATTCCCCTTTATCCTTTGTTTGCACAAGCTAAGTTCATCATTTCTCAAGTCCATTGTGTGAGGTGATTTTAACGTTATTGTTGTAGCTTATGTTTTGTGGGATGGGCACTCAGATGCGTGATATTTTTGCAATATTAGGGACTAGCACATTATTCATGTTAGTCAAGTGTGAAGCCACCAAACATGAAGAAAATAATTAAGCATTTAATACTTCCTCATGAGCTAAAACAGGAACACAAAACAGGCAGCACACGAGAAATTTACTTGGAGTGGCGGTGAAATACCATATATAGGTAGGTATGGTGGCCACATTGCAAATCTTTGGTTTTGGGGATTTGGATGCACGAGTAGAGCTCATGCTCAGTACATGGTGAAGGTTAGCAAAAGACTGGGAGCGACCAACTAAGAGAGCAATAACAACCATAATCATGCATAGCGACAAAACATTAGTAATCAAAGCATGAAGTGATATTACAGGTAAAAAATTAAATGATCATCAAGGGTAGAGGTGATTTTTTATATAGTCATAATATGGTGTGAGAATGCGCCAAGTCAATCCATATAAATCATTCAAAGGAGAAACCACAATAACATGCTTCGTTATGAGGAAACAACATTTAATTTCAATGGCACATTAATCACTCTTAGCTATTTGAGACTAGTCACGATACATAATATAGTACTAAGCACACAATTATAAATAATATCTAACATGACATACCAAAGTCTAAGCCACAGTCAAAACAAGCTTCCTATTGCACCAGTATAAGCATGAAACATTTTACTCTTCTCCAACACCAATCAACTTATTTGAAACAACTCTCAAAGCAAATGATCATAAAATACCAGAGAGCTAATCATATATAACTGAAGCAAACCAACAGGCTATGAACAAAATTTGAGTGAAAAACAAGAGCTAAACGCAGCACTAGCAAAAACTGAACACTCACAAAACAATAAGAGTGAAAACTAGAGTGTTCTAGGCAATGAAAATGGAGCATGTCTCTCTCCAAACTAAAACATGCTAGGATCCAACCATTTATTATAGGAACAAAAAAAAACAACTGAAAGCAAAATAAAATGACGCTCCAAGAATAACACATATCATGTGAAGGAATAAAAATATAGTGTCTTGAAAGAGACGTGATATTTTTGTTGATGAAGAAGGGGATGCCATAGGCATCCCCAAGCTTTGACACTTGTACTTATTGGATATATCTTGGGGTGAAATGAGAATCCCCAAGTTTCAGCTTTTGTCCAACCTTCATCTTCTCATATCATCCTTCTCTCCCTACACTTGAAAACTTCCTCCACCTAAAACTTCTAACAATCCTCATTAGCAATGTTAGTGCATCAAAATAATAAATCCACTTGGTTCAGTTTCAACACAAGTATAACACTCCATTTAAAACATTATCTACTGTCACAACTTCTTTTACAGCTCCTACCCCCTAAAGAACACAAAATAAAAAGATTAAGAGGCAAATGAAAAATTGGCAGAAATTTGTCAAAGCAGAACAAGAGGTAAAGATGATTTTTTTTCGAAAACCTTCTGTTGATCAAATAAAAAAGTTTGAAACTAACTAAAGTTATAAAACAACCTGGGTTAGGTGCCCAGAAAATATAAAAAATTCCTCGTATTTTGGCCGAAAGAATCGAGGTTTTTGGTGAAGCACAAAAATCTTGATAGAAAACAGCAAGTTCCACTTTCTTTCCAATAGAGATTATTATTGGCAAAAAAAAACGAAATAAAAAGGATAAAAAGAGTTTTCTACAGATGTAGAACTTCCAAGACTCAAAGAAAATAGAAGAAAACATAAAGAAATAAGAGAAAACAAAGTGGGTTGCTTCCCACAAGCGCTTTTCTTTAACACATTTTAGCTAGGCATTTATTTTGAGGGACTTTATATTTATGATACAATGGAAGAAAACACAAGAAACACATATTTTTAGTTGAGAATCTTCCATGAGAAGATTTACATTATTTCCATAGGCATGAACACAAGTGTTCAAGGTCGACCCCTATTTCATCAATGCTCACCTTCTTAATCACTTCTCTTTTTTGAAAAGTTTTAGATAACAAGATTTTTTTTAATAATTCATGTTCCCTGCCTAAAGTAGATAGAAAAAAACTCAAAACTGAAAGCAAAAGAAACTTAAAACTGAAAGGAAAAACAACAAGGGTTTTCTCCCAAGAGCTCTTTCTTTATAGCCATTAAGATAGGCTTAGTAATTTCAGAAAATTCTCACATAAGAAATAAGAATTGAGAAAAAGAGAGCATCAAGAAGCAAATATGAAACACTTTTAATTCTAACCCACTTCATATGCTTAGAAATCTTGCAAAGAAATAAATTAAAGAAGCACAAACTAGCAAGCATAGGAGGGTAAAATAAAAGAAACTTCAAAACTTTCAACATAAAGAGAGATGTTTTTGTAATATGAAAATTCCTACAACCATATTTTCCTCTCTCATAATAATTTTCAGTGACATCATGAACAAACTCAACAATATATCTAGCACACAAAGCATGTTTGTCATGATCTGCACAAAACTCATATAGCGCTCCAAAATAGTGGGATCAAAATTTAAAATCATGAGCTCTTCCAACCCACTTTTAGCAATGTTATAAAAGATGATTGATCAATCTCCAAAGGTATGGGACTACTACTAGATAAAGTCAAGACCTCTCCAATACCATTTTCAATAGCATTACAATTTATAACATCAAGTAATATAGGACCATCATCTACATCATTATCATATAAATTTTATAAACAAACTTCCTCATTATCACGCATATCAATGGTTGGAACAAATAGGGGATTATCATATGTTTTATAAAATTAGCATGTATTATTGTAAATAAAAGTAGCAAAATCATTCTCACAAGTTCCATTCATAGTAGCATCATGGTCACAAGTATAGCAAGTATCAGTTTCATCAAAGAGGGATATTTCAAAAGAATTAATAAGATCATCACGTTCATCAATATAGCACTCATCCTCCTTTGGCAAGCATGGAGGGAAATAAAATAAAGTATGAGTTAAAGATTTACTCTCATTAGAAAGTAGACATGGGTAGCTACACCATTCTTCCTCCTTTTGTTCATCAGTCTCCTCCTATTTTTCATCCAATGAGCTTCTAGTTTCAGCAATTTCTCCTTCCATAGGTTTCTGCAAGGCATTAGTCTCTTCCTTTGGAGGAGATATTCTATTAAGATATCTAGTAATAAAGAAATTATCATACTTTTAATTATCATAACAATATTGGAGTATAGCAAGACTCTTAGTTTCATAAGGAGCATCATCATAATTATAAAGCAAAGACATAATTTCATAGGCACCCTTAAAAGCGACAAATTTCTCAATCTGTTCCACATTATAAAAGTCATAACTTCCGATAACAGAAGAAGCTAAGGTTTTATCATCATTGCAAGAACATTGGAAACAAAGGTGATTAATATCCATAAAGCAACAAGATTTATCAAAGCAATAAGATATATCATATATAGAGCACAAGTTTCTAGCATAGTTGTTTAGTTTATTTATTTGTATCCATAAGTGTTTCCCCTTTTGAGACAAGCGGTGTTCCTCATAATATTTTTGTTGATCTTCCGTGAACCCACCTTGCCAATAAGATCTAGTTTCAAAGAAATAAATCAATGATAGCAAGAACGATAAAGCAAGTAAAAAAAGCAAGAGTGTGCTTTCCAAATGAAGTTATAGATAGACCTATGATTCCCAGCAACGGTGCTAGAAAATAGTCTTGATGGCCCACAAGCGTAGGGGAACGCAACAGTCTTCGAGGGTAAGTGTAACCCAATTTATTGATTCAACACAAGGGGAGCCAAAGAATACCTATAAACCTTAGCAACTGAGTTGTCAATTCAGCCACACCTGAGAAACATTTAGAAAAATATATTAGTAATAAAAGGTAAAATAAAACAGTGGATGGAGTGGTGTTGTGATGTTTCTCTTGCGTCCTCAACACACATAATACAATGGCAATTTTATAGATGCACCGGTTCACCGAAAAGATAGTGAATGTGGTGTAATACGGAGTGAAACAAGTCATATGTGTAATCTGTGATAAACAGACTAGCTAGATAAAAAGTAGTAAACCATGTAAAACCAGTAGCAATAATAGTAAAAGATGGACCGGGTTTCATATGTTCACTAGTGGCAACTGTCCACACAATATAACAAGTGTTGGGTAAACAAATTACAGCTAGGCATTTGACAAATCATGGGGGGCATAACAATGCTATTATGACGAGATATAGTTCATGGGTTCTAACACGGTAGGCATTATGTCAAGGCATATATACCGCGATCCAGCATGCATCTATATATAATAATACACCTTAAGAAAGCTATCTAGTAAATCTCTCTGGTATTAAGTTGCAGCAACAAAGTGATTTATTTGGTGCAACAGACAACTGCATTAAGAACAATATGTAATGTGAGCAATGGTTCTCATCCGTAGACAAGAGCACCGCTGTTTTCTCCCTAGTAGCAAGAACACATCCCCCACCCGTCATGTTTCTGTTACTCGAGCACAGATGTAAGAGAGGCATGAACCCACTATATAGCATAAATACCCCCTCTTGGAGATGCATACAACTATGTGATCAAGATAATCATACACATCAGAGAGCATGCAAGAACACATTAAAACTCTAAGGATATAAGTGAAGATTCTCATATAATGACACGAAAATAATAATCATAATTCCATGGTTTATTGGATCCCAGAAAACACATCACCTAACATTACATTAGATGGATCTCAGTCATGTGAGGCATAACATGAGACCGTGGTATTGATCAACAAGGGGAGGACAGTACCAACTAGCTACTTCTATGAACCCATAGTCCACGGGGTAACTTTATGAGGACATCCCTAGTTCTTCGCCACATAAGGAGGTTGTTATCCTAGAGAAGCATGATGAAGTGAAACTTGGACCAATAACAAGATCAAGGGCCAAGCTGTTACAACAACAGGTGAACTCAATCCTTATTGAATATGATGTTTGTGATAATGAGAATTTTATACTGCCTAAGTCTATGCATTTATGTATGATCAAGGTTATTAATAACACAAACATGGAGGTGTAAAACAACAAGGAGGAGCTGGAAAACAAGCTGGAGATGGTGGAAAACAAGAGTACAAGTGTGGAAAACAAACATACAAGTGCGGAAAACAAGACTACAAGTGAAGAAAACAAGAGTGCAAGTGTGGAAAACAAGCATGCACATGTTTTCCACAATTAATTACTTAAGGAAACATGAGGAGGGAGCGCCATTGAAGATCAATGCACCATAGAGAGAAGTCGTATTCCTAATAGGCATGTACCTGTGTGTCCATACACGGACGAACCCCTTAGGGTCGGTTTGTATCTATTTCCTAGTCCTAGTAGGAGTCCTAGTTCGAGTCAGGGAAGGGAGTGCTTGTGCAAGGGCCTTGTGGATGCACCCCTCCTCTCTTAAATACCCAACCTGCGAGTTGTGGAGGTAGACCAAGTTTAAACCAAGAAAACCATAGCCTCTAGATTGTATTGCTGCTAAGCATTCATCTTGAAGTAACCATTGCAAAGTTGCGTGATATCTTGTTGTTCCGCTGGGAATAAGTGGATACAGGACCACTCATAGTCTTTGATTGCGTGTGCAAGAGTGTGTAGTTGAGAATATCCAAAGAGATTGATTGTTGTTGCACTAGAAACAGGGATTATCCGAGGATAGTTTTCAGTGTAGCACTAGTTATCTTATCATACACCCACCAATTCGAGAGAACTCATTGAGAAGATCGGGCCACCCCATATCATCTTGATATCAGATTCTCGGGTTCACTCGGTGAGCAAATTCCATCCCGTAGTTTAGTTGTTTTTATTTCCTATCCAGAATAGCCATACAAAATATTAGGTTTAGTTTCTGCCAGAGCCTAGATCAACACCAATTTGCTACTCTCATTGTTGTTTTTTGTTGATTTGTGTTCTTGTTTTTCTGTTTTTATTTTTTTAGTTTTCATATCATTAGGGTTAGGGTTTATCTAGTTCTTGTTGTTTCTTTCTATATCGAAAATCTTACAAAAACATTGGATCTGAGCTGCTCTTGTTGTGATAGGTTTGATTTCTACGGTGGCATTGATTCCCTAAAAATCCTCTCGTGGATCGCCTAGTCCTACTCGAGTTCCTAGTACCTATTGGATTGGGCAACAAAATTCACCAAGTGTTGCCGCAAGTTGCTCCTAGCCCCTATCGTATTGTCATCCAAACGTTGTCGTGCACACGTTTTGGACGAATTTGCTGCCGCGCGCTCGCTTCATAGCTACTATCGGATTCGTCTCCAATCGCTGCCGGGCACCACTTTCGCCGTATTTTGCTGCCGTGCGCATAACTAGCGCTACTCAGACTTGGCGTACCCGTGTTATAAGCTGCTGCCGCGCGCGTTTTTTCGGCCGTGTTCCACACCCACGCACATGAGCGCACACTCCTGCCGCGGTATAATTTTTATGTGATTCGCTGCCGCACGCAAACACCGCAACACACACGCGCGCGCTGCCGGGAAGAGTTTTCTGCGCGTTTTCGCTGCCTTACAGGACGGGTTCGGTATTTCCTCTGCCGTGAGCCGTTTTCTCCCGTTTTTTTACTGTTTTCTCTAGTTTTCCATTGTTTTCTTCATGTTTTCTCTATAGGAATTGTGTGCTGATCATTGTTAAGCCTAGCCACAACCATTCTACAAAAAAAATTAGGTATCCACCCATAAGACTAGCTGTTTTTATTGCTCTAACGGGCTTCTCATTTGATCATCTTTGTGTCCATGTTTCTGTTTTCTATTACTTGTTGCTCCTAGTTGATTCAAAGGCCATTGGAAAAGTAAAAAAAAATAGAAAAGAGAAAAAGTATAAAAAAATAGAAAGAAAGAAAAATCAAAAGAGGCAGAGCCATTACTATTATCACTAGTGGAGCTTGATACATATCACCTTGGTTATTTTTGTGGACATTATTTGAGCAATCTCGTGCCTGTTACATAGAGTATTTGCTAGTGTCTTTCTAGTGTTTGAAATATATCTACCATATAATTGCTAAGCCACATTTGTCTCCCAGAGTGCGTGTGTTCCTTTTAGTGAATTTTTATCACATTAGACCGTAAATAGGAGTTGCTATTTTGGTGTTGTTAGGAATCCCAACCAAGCCCCACCAAATACCCTATTTTTTTTCTTGTGACACTTGATATCCTGGTTATTCTATTCTCACACTTGGTACACTTTTCATTGCTACTTGTTGGTAAGTAAATCCTATTCACTTTGGAACGGTAAGATAAAAAATTCTTTGCTGCTTTTGAGTGAGTTGAGAGAGAACACCACAACCCATTTATTATTTTGTTACTAACAGATTAATCATGAATACTTCTAGTGATGTTGATGTGCAGGCAAAGAAGAAACCCGAGGAGGTGACCAAGTGGAATGAATATGAGGATTTGAGAGATACAATGTATAGGATAATTATTGCTGAGGTAGACAAGAGTGATGATTCTTTGAGAGAAGAGTTGAGGAATTTGGACCTCAAAATAGAAGCTGTCGTTGTTGATGTTTTGAATGAGGCTGTGACAAATTTGACAAGACAGATTGCAAATTTAGCAACTATGGTACAACAACAACAAAGAGCTCCACCTAATGCTCATAATCTTGCTGATTTGGATGATGGACATGGCAATGTGCAAGGAGGCCGTGGAGGATTTGCAAGGGGAATTCCATTGGAAAATAATAGAGAGGATGATTGCTGGGGAAAACCAAAATTCTCTATACCAACTCTCACTTGTGATACTGAAGATGTAGAAGAGTACTTGATGTGGAAGCTGAAAATTGAGAAGCTATGGAGATTGCATGAATATAGTGAAGAGAGGAAGGTAAAGCTTGCATCTTCTGGATTTGATGGCTATGCTCTCTTGTGGTGGGATTGCATTACAAGATTGGGGGAAGAACATGAGGATCCAGAAATTGTTACATGGAGAGAGATGAAGCAATTGCTAAGAGAAAGATTTGTTCCCAAGAAATATATTAGAAATCTCTATGGCAAGCTACAACAATTGAAGCAAGGTACAAAATCTATGGATGCATATTACAAGGAGATGGAATTGATACTCCAAAGAGCTCGGGTTATGTAGGAGACAGAACAAACAATGCAAAGATTTTTTTCCAGGTTTGCAATTCAAAATAAGAAGCATTGCGAGGCATGCGCAATATAATAAAATGAGTGAATTATTGCATCAATCAAGAGAAGCTGAGAAGAGGTTGGCCGAGGAGGTGGAAATGAGTACAAGGAGAAGTTTTCTATCAAATAATTCTGTTTTCTCACACCAACACCTCAAGTTGCTCAAACCCGAAGTGGTGCAAGTGCCAAACCCGAGACTACCACTCCTAGTGCAAGAAAAACAACACCACAAATTTTGACTTCTAGTGGATCCACACCTACACCACCAAATAGAGAATGACATGCCATACATGTGGAGGAAAATGGCATTTTAAGAGAGATTGTCCTAACAAGAAAATCATGATTATCAATGTTGATGATGACTATGAGACTGAAGATGATGCTGATCCTAATGAGGATGATACTTATGATGATGAAGATGGTCCTATTGATGCATATGCTACAAATTATTCAACTATTGTTTGCACACAAGATTTGAGTGTTATTCCAAGTGATGAAAGCCAAATATGCAATTTGTTTCAAACCAAAGCAATTGTAGGTCTTCAAATGGCTTTCAAGGTGATCATTGATGGAGGGAGTTGCAGAAATTTAGCAAGCAACGATTTATGTGCAAAGCTCAAGTTGAGATATATTCCACACCCACACCCTTATTATATTCAATGGTTGAGTGACAAAGAAGAGATTAAGGTGTGCCATATGGTGAGAGTGGAATTTCATATTGGACCATACAAGGATACAATTTAGTGTGATGTGGTTCCCATGACAGTTTGCCACATGTTATTGGGAAGACCTTGGCAATTCGACAAGAAGACTATACACAATCGGAGAGCAAACACATATCAATTGAATTGGAATAACAAGGATATTATGTTGAGGCCTATGACACCACAACAAATTGTAAATGAGTCTAGAAAGAAAATAGAAGTAAATCTAGAAAACGAGAGTGAGAGATGGGAAGAGTGAAACACAATTTCTGTAGGTGAAAACAAGCCTAGGCTGAGTGGAAAAAATAAGGGAGAGAGCCTTTTAACCATGTTAGCCACCAAAGATGACTTGAGAGAGTTTAGTGAGGATCCTAGCTTAGTACCTATAGTGCTCATGCATAAGGGTGGATTTTAGTTTCTAACGACATGAGTCCTCTTTCTATTGGTGTTCCTAATGTTTTGCAGGAATTTGGTGATGTTTTTCCAGAAGAAATACCCTCGGGGATGACACCATTGAGAGGGATTGTGCACCAAATTGATCTAATTCCTGGTTCATCATTGCCAAACCAAGCTCCCTATAGGACAAATCCCCAAGAAATGAAGGAAATTCAGAAACAAGTACAAGAGCTTCTAAACAAAGGTTATATTCAAATAAGTCTCTCTCCTTGTGTTGTTCCTGTTATTTTGGTTCCTAAGAAAGATGGTACATGGCGCATGTGTGTATATTGTAGGGCAATTAACAACATCACTATTCGTTATCGTCATCCTATACCACGTTTGGAAGACATGTTATATGAATTAAGTGGTGGTGCTGTTTTCTCTAAAATTGATTTGCGTAGTGGTTATCATCAAATTAGGATGAAAGAGGGGGATGAGTGGAAAACAGCTTTAAAAAAAATTGTTTATATGAATGGTTAGTGATGCCTTTTGGTTTAACTAATGCACCTACTACTTTCATGAGATTAATGAACCATGTTTTGAGAGATTTTATTGGCAAGTTTGTGGTAGTTTATTTTGATGATATTCTCATATATAGCCACAATGAACATGAACACATTGATCATATTAGAAAAGTCTTGCATGTTCTAAGAGAAAATAAATTGTTTGGTAATTTAGAGAAGTGCACTTTTTGCAAGGATAAGGTCATATTTCTTGCATATGTTGTATCTAAACACGGGATAGAAGTAGATGAATCTAAAATCAAGGCAATAAAAAATTGGCCAATTCCCATGAATTGAGTCAAGTAAGAAGTTTTAATGGACCTTCTGGATTTTATAGAAGATTTGTTAAAGACTGTAGTACTATTCCTGCTCCTTTAAATGATTTGACTAAGAAAGGTGTAAATTTCGAGTGGGGGTTGCTCAAGATATTGCTTTTGATACTTTGAAGAATAAGTTGATTTCGGCCCCATTATTGATGCTCCCTAATTTTCATAAACAATTTGAAATTGAATGTGATGCTAGTGGCATAGGTATTGGAGGTGTCTTAATGCAAGATAGAAAATCTATTGCTTATTTTTCTGAAAAGTTGCATGGTGCTCAATTGAATTATTCTGTCTATGATAAAGAATTATATGCACTTGTTAGAGTTCTTGAGGTGTGGAAACACTATTTGTGGCCGAAGGATTTCATTATACATTCTGATCATGATGCATTAAATTTTTAAAGAACCAATCCAATCTTAATAAATGACATGCTAAATGGGTAGAATTTATTGAATCTTTCCCATACATTATTAAACATAAGAAAGGATTAGATAATGTCGTTGCTGATGCTTTGTCTAGAAAAAACATGTTACTCACTAAATTGGATGTCCAAGTTTCTGGTTTGGAGAGTTTAAAACCTCTATATGATGAAGATAATGAGTTTTCTACACCATATACTAGATGTTCTAACGTGAAGGCTTGGGATAAATATCATATAAATGATGGATTTCTGTTTAGAGCTAACAAATTATGTATTCCCGAGTGTTCTTTGTGTTTGATGTTATTGCATGAATCTCATAGTGGTGGATTAATGGGACACTTTGTACGTGAGAAAACATTACTTATGTTGGCTGATAATTTTTACTGGTCACATAGGAGATGTGATGTTTATAGGTTTGTGCAACATTTCATCACTTGCAACAAAGATAAATCTAAATTGAAGCCCCATGGTTAGTATACTCCTCTTCCTGCACCTACTACACCATGGGAATATATTAGTATGGATTTTGTGTTACGATTGCCTGGGACTAAAAGAGGACATGATTCTATATTTGTGGTAGTGGATAGATTCTCTAAGATGTCACACTTTATTGCATGACACAAAAGCGACGATGCGTCGCATATTGCTAATCTGTTTTTCAGAGACATAGTGAGACTACATGGAGTACCAAGGACTATTGTTTCTGACCGTGATGTGAATTTCATGAACTATTTTTGGAAGACACTATGGGGGAAGCTAGGAACAAAGGTGTTGTTTTTAACTACATGTCACCCCCAAACTGATGGACAAACGGAGGTGGTGAATCGCACATTATCAACATTGTTGCGCACCATGATCAAGAAAAATCTGCGGGAGTGGGAGGATTGTTTGACAAATGTTGAATTCGCATACAACAGGGTTGTTCATTCAACCACTCAGCTATGCCCATTTGAGGTGGTCTATGGTTTCAAACCCATTACAACACTTGACTTATTACCACTTTCCATACAAGAGAGAACAAATATGGAGGCATCCAAAAGAGCTCATTTTGTGAAGAAGATACATGCGAAGACAAAGGAGGCCATAGAGAAGAAAGGGAAGTATGTGGCTGAAAGAGTAAACAAGAAGAGAAAGGAAGTATTATTTCCGCCTCGAGATTTAGTATGGGTGCACTTTCGAAAGGATAAATTCCCAAAGTTGAGAAAATCCAAATTATTTCCTTGAGGTGCTGGTCCCTACAAAGTACTTGAAAAAAATCAATGACAATGCATACAAGATAGATCTTCAAGTTGATGAGTTTGGTGTGAGTAATTCATTCAATGTCGTTGATTTGACACCATACCATGGAGATGACCTTGATGCATCGAGAACGACGCCTTTTCAAGGGGGGGGGGGGGAGGGGATGATGAGGACATCCCTAGTTCTTTACCACATAAGGAGGTTATTATCCAAGAGAAGCATGATGAAGTAAGACTTGGACCAATAACAAGATCAAGGGCAAGTTATTACAACAACAGGTGAACTCACTCCTTATTGAATATGATGTTTGTGATAATGAGAATTTTATACTTCCTAAGTCTACGCATTTATGTATGATCAGGGTTATTAATAACACAAACATGGAGGTGTAAAACAATAAGGAGGAGCTGGAAAACAAGCTACAGATGCTAGAAAACAGGAGTACAAGTGTGGAAAACAAACATACAAGTGTGGAAAACAAGACTACAAGTGAAGAAAACAAGAGTGAAAGTGTGGAAAACAAGCACACCCATGTTTTCCACGATTAATTACTTAAGGAAACATGAGGAGGGTGCCCCAGTGAAGATCAATGCGCCATAGAGAGAAGTCGTATTCCTAATAGGAATGGATCTGCGTGTCCATACACGGTCGAACCCCTTAGGGTCGGTTTGTATCTATTTCCTAGTCCTAGTAGGATTCCTAGTACGAGTCAGGGAAGGGAGTGCTTGTGCAAGGGCCTTGTGGCTGCACCCCCTCCTCTCTTAAATACCCAACCTGCGAGTTGTGGAGGTAGACCAAGTTTAAACCAAGAAAACTCTAGCCTCTAGATTATGTTGCTGCTAAGCATTCATCTTGAAGTAACCATTGCAAAGTTGCATGATATGTTGTTGTTCCACTGGGAATAAGGGGATACAGACCACTCGTAGTCTATGATTGCGTGTGCAAGAGTGTGTAGTTGAGAATATCCAAAGGGATTGATTGTTGTTGCAATGGCAACATGGATTATCCGAGGAGAGTTTTTAGTGTAGCACTAGTTATCTTATCATACACCCACCAATTCTAGAGAGATAATTGAGAAGATTGGGCCACCCAATATAAGAACTACTCACAAAGCATCATGGAGGAAGAACGGTCGATGGAGATGGCACCCGGGGCACTTCCCCGTCCCGGCAGGTTGCGAGAACATGAACTTTTGTCCCCTGAATTAGGGTTTTCGATGACGGCGGAGCTTGGGAAAAATACTCTTGGGGGTCTTCCGTTTTAGGTCAATATTGAATTTATAAGTGAATGGACGACATGGGGCAGTGCCCGGGGCACCCAGGTGACCATCAGGCACTGCCAAGGGGGGAGGGACACGACTGTTGCCCCCTGGGGGCCATGGGACCCATCTTGGGCTGTCATTCTGGATCCTGGAGTTTTCCGGGGAATACAAAATCCACAAAAAATTTCAACTCATTTCGAGCACTTTGATTTTTGACCTATTTCTCCAATGCTATTGCTCCACCTGCTCCTACTGCTGCTTTCTATGAGATTAAACCTGCTTTATTAAATCTTGTTATGAAAGAGCAATTTTCTGGTATTAGTACTGATGATGTTGCTGCCCGCCTTAATAATTTTGTTGAACTATGTGAGATGCAAAATATAAAGATGTGGATGTAGATATTATTAAACTAAAATTATTTCCTTTTTCTTTGAGAGGAAGAGCTAAAGAATGGTTGTTATCTTTGCCTAGAAATAGTATTGATTCATGGACTAAGTGTAAAGATGCTTTCATTGGAAAATATTATCCTCCTTCTAAGATTATATCCCTGAGAAGTGACATAATTAATTTTAAACAATTTGATAATGAACATGTTCCTAAAGCTTGGGAAAGAATGAAAACTATGGTGAAGAATTGTCCCACTCATGGACTGACTACTTGGATGATTATACAAACTTTTTATGTAGGACTGAATTTCTCCTCAAGGAACCTATTGGATTCAGCTGCTGGAGGTACCTTTATGTCCATTACTTTGGGCAATGCAACAAAGCTTCTTGATGATATGATGATGAATTATTCAGAGTGGCACATTGAGAGAGCTCCACAAGGTAAGAAGGTAAATTATGTTGAGGAAACCTCCTCTTTGAGTGAAAGTATGTCTATGCTTGTTAATGTTAAAGCTCAAGTTGATCCTAATAATGTCCCTTTAGCCTCGTTGGTTGCTCAAGAAGAGCATGTTGATGTGAACTTTATTAGAAATAATAATTTTAACAACAATGCTTATAGAAATAATTTTGGTGGAAACAATTATAAGCCCTATCCTCCTAATAGTGGTTATGGTAATTCTTATGGCAATTCCTACAACAATAATAAAAGCTCTACCTCTGATCTTGAAAACATGCTTAGAGAATTTATTAGCACACAAACTGTTTTTAATAAATCTGTTGAGGAAAAACTTGGTAAAATAGATGTTCTTGCCTCTAAAGTAGATAGCCTAGCTACTGATGTTGATTTTATAAAACTGAAGGTTTTGCCACATGATGTTAAATAAATTAAAACTTTGAATTCCATTCAAGTTCGAATTGATGATAATGTTAGGTTGATGGCTGAATTACGTGCTAGGTGGGAAAGAGAAGATGAATTGGCTAAGAAGAATAATATTGCTAGAGTTTACACTATTACCACCACTAGTAAAACTGAAGCTCAAAGTGCTAGTAAACCTCCTAATATCAATGGTAAAGTAGTTGGTGTTAACAAAGTCTCTACCACTTCGGTGAAACGTGCTAAATTGCCTCAAATTGCTGAAACTGCTTCTAATAAAAGTGCTGAAATTTTTAGAGACGTGGGAGATAATGGTCCCATTACTTTTGATAATAATAATTTTGATTTTGATGATTGCAATATCTCTGAAGTTATCATGTTTGTACAAAAGCTTGATAGAAGTCCCAATGCTAGTGCCATGAATATGGCCTTTACTAAACATATTACCAATGCTTTCATGAAAGTTAGGGAAGAAAAGCTAAAACTTGAAACATCTATCCCTAGGAAATTAGATGATGGTTGGGAGCCTATCATTAAGGTAAAAGTAAATGATTTTTATTGCAATTCTTTGTGTGATCTTGGTGCTAGTATCTCTGTTATGCGTAAAAAGCTTTATGATATGCTTGATCTACCACCATTGGAACACTGTTATTTGGATGTTCATCTTGCTGATAATGCTAAGAAGAAACCTCTTGGTAGAATTGATGATGTTCTTATTATGGTTAACAATAACCTTGTCCCTGTTGATTTTGTTGTTATGAACATTGAATTCAATGCCTCTTGTCCTATTATTTTGGGAAGACCTTTTCTTAGAACTGTTGGTGCTACGATTGATATGAAATAGGGGAGTATTAAATATCAATTCCCCCTCAAGAAAGGTTTGGAACACTTTACTAGAAACAAGATGAAGCTATCTTTTGGCTCTATTATTAGATAAAATTATAATTTTGATGCTTCTTCACCTGAAAATACTTGAGTTGCTTTTTATGCCTAGCTGAAAGGTGTTAAAGAAAAGCGCTACCGGGAGACAACCCGTTCTATTTCTCAGTTTTTAACCTGTTTTTCTTTGTTTTCTTTTGTGTTCTTTGCACCTGGGTGTTTTTTATTTCCATAACAACCCTTCTGTATTTTATTTTGAGTTTTTGTTGAGCCAAGTAAAGCCTATAGTGGAAAGTTGAGACTAAATTTCGGATTTTTGCGCAGGAAACAGATTTCTGCTGTCCACTGTTAATTACGTATAAAATCACAGAAAAATCAAAACGACCTGAGCTTTTTTGTGCGTAATCCTGAGCTATATACACAACTTTTCGTAGTTGACCATGTTTTGATTTGAGCAACAGAAGATTTTCGAAAAAACCGATCTTTACCTGCTGTTCTGTTTTGACAGATTTCTGCCATTTATTGCATTTGCATCTTAATCTCTTTCTTTTGGTGTTCTTTTGAGAAAAAGAGTTTTAAAAGAAGTTGTGACAGTAGCTAATGTGTATTTGAGTGTTAGACTTGTGTTGAAACTGAAGCAAGTGAATTTATTATTTCGATTGCACTAACGTTGCTAATGAAGATTGTGAGAAGTTTGGTGTGAAGGAAGTTTTCAAGGGACAAGAGAAGAGGATGATATGATGTGATCAAGAAGAGTGAAGATCCTAAGACTGAGGATGCCCCGATGGTACATCCCAGCAAATTCTAAGAATACTCAAGCGTCTAAGCTTGGGGGTGCCCAAGACATCCCCTTTTTCATCAACAAATTATCAGGTCACTTGTAGTGAAACTATATTTTTATTCAGTCGCATCTTATGTGCTTTACTTGGAGCCTCTTTTATTTTTGCTTTCAGTTTGATTTTATTTTTACAATAAGCTTGGTTGGACCCCATCATTCTTTTATTGGAGAGTGACACGCTTCGCTTTTTCATGAGAATACTTTGTATTCTTAATCTTGTCTGACTGCTGCATTTATTTAGCTCTGTTTTGCATACATCTCTTATCAGAGCTGTTAGTTTTAGTAGTGTTATGTGAGTACTCTCGTGTTTGCTTGCTGTATCATAAAGAGTATTTTTGTTAAAGCATGTCTTGTATGGTGCTTGTTGGGAGAAGAAAAATGCTGCTTGAAGTAGAATTTATCACAGTGCTAGTAGAAGCTTGTATAGACTGTGGCTAGAACTTTTTCATGCCATGCTAAATGTTATTTTAGTTTTAAAGCCCTGTGGTTATTGAGTAGCATGAATAGCCTTAAATATATGAGAGTGTTTAATATGTCTTGAAAGATTCATGAGTTTTTCTTGTCATAGTAAAACATCAATATATGGTATTCTCTTTCGAATGTTTTATTTGGTTGACTTGGCGCATGCTCACACCATGTTTATGACTATTAACCATTCACGAATAGACTCCATGACCACTTAGTTTTTGAACTTGTGATACTGCTTATGCTTTAATTAATGATGCTTATGGCGCTATGCATGATTATGAGTCTTATGCTCTCTTGATTTGTCGCTCCCAGTCTTTTGCTAGCCTCCACCTGTACTGAGTATGAGCTCTACTCGTGCATCCAACTCCTTTAAACCAAAGTTTTTCCCATTGTGTACACCATACCTACCTACATGTGGTATTTTACTGCCACTCCAAGTAAATTGCTCATGTTTACATTTAAAACTTTCAAAATAGCTCATGTTTTGTGTTCTTGTTTTTGCTCATGAGGACGTCAATAGAGAATCTTTATCTCACTCGTTGATTGGATTTCACACCCTGGACTAGTGGCTTCATCCGCTTATCCAAATGATAAAAGAGCTGGCAGCGGGGTGCTCAGCCCCAAATTACAAACAAATTCTCTTCACTATTTTTTCCCCTGATTTATCAGTCAAAGCATAATTGTGTAAACAAAAGAGAAAGAGGGATGACCTTCTACCCAGATGCGTCCTTCATATGGGAGCCGCTCTTGTGAATCCAGTTGGCTTGTGACGTATTGTATTGTCTGTTTACCATTCGTTGACCTTACCATACACCTCTCCTAAAATATAGACACCCCTCCACGGTATGTGATTGTTGGCAGACACCCGAGGATTCGGTTAGCCATGGTTTGTAAAAGATGGATGGGAGGAGTGTCAAACCTTTTAATATCTCTGATTAATAAAATAAAAAGCTCTAGCACATGAGTTAATCCCTGTTTCCCTCTGCGAAGGGCCTTTCTTTTACTTTTATGTTGAGTCTCCATCTTCTAACTTTATGCATAGTTGAGAGAGCATTTTTTCCATTCTGAGTTCTATGTGCATTTATCCCATAAACATCAATAATTACTTCATTATGTGATATTATTTGTTCTTATATTATTTTCTCTAGTCTTCCTCATAAACTTTGAAGGTGTCCTGGCATTTATGTTTTGTCCCACTCTTAAAGACTAGCGAAATACCACTTTGCCATGCTTTCTCTATGCCTGAAACAAACGTTTACCTTTCTCTGCATTATTACTCGTGATCCTTTATTTGAGATACTCTTCGTGATGCAAAGTAATTGCATGCTGTATTATTAAAGTTCTATTTATCATGTTTGTGTTTGAAGTTCTATGATCTCAGCGTGCATATGCTTTTACATTGTAATGATCAAGTTTATGATAGTAGCATGTCACCTCGGAAATAACTGTGTTTTATCGTTTACCTACTCGCGGACGAGTAGGAACTAAGCTTGGGGATGCTTGCTATTCTCCAACGTATCTATAATTTCTGATGCTCCATGATCATATTATGACAATTGCTACTTGTTTTCTCTCTTATTTATAGCATTTCTATACGTTTTCCGGGACTAACCTATTAACAAGATGCCAAGTGTCAGTTCCCTGTTTTTCCTGTTTTTGGTTTCAGAAAAGTTGTTCTGGAAACATTCTCGGAATTGGACCCCACAAAGCCCGAAGTGCCTATTTTCCCCGGAAGCATCTAGAATACCGAAGAAGAGTCGAAGACGGGCACCAGGGGTCCTGTCGAATATTCATATCAACAAGTCCCTCGGATGAACCGATAGGGTTTCGATTAGGAGAACGTATAGGCGTTGGTGACGATCGTCGGCTAACAGGGGGCACAATTTTACCCAGGTTCGGGGCCCTCGTAGAGGTAAAACCCTTACTCCTGCTCTTGTCGATCTGTATCATCAATAGATCAGTTACAATGGGGGGTGCTCGAGTCGAGAGTATGGTCTCGAGCTCAAGGCTTTAGTGGTGTGAGATTGCTTGGATCCCCCTCTCGGTGGTTCTCCTGGCCTTATATAGGTGGCCAGGTCTCAAACCGTACCGGGGGGGGGGGGGTTACAAACCCTAGCTTAGGTCGGTTACAAGTTTCCTTCTTGACCCGCAAGGCTTTGCGGGTGGGCCTTCTAGAACTGTTGGTGGCACCTCTCCTTGGGCTTAGGTCTTGGGCCTTGGACCGGGTAGCCTTACCCGATAGGTCCAGGATTCATCCCCACGTCAGTAGCCCCCGAGTGTTTACTCGATTGAGAATATGTCGGGTGGACACTCAAAGTTTGTCTCAATTTCCTTCGATTGATCATTTCAATCGCTTGAATTTGGAGGGTGCATACCCTGTGCGTGATGCGCTTCTTGTACTCGAGCATCGAGAAATATATGTGCCTGTGTACTGGCTGTTTTTGCAGAAGCATGTGGCTCAGTCGCTTGGCTCTCCCGAAAGCTCAGGGCCAATTAATTGCATCTAGGGCAAAAACAGTTCTAGCCTACACAGATTCGAGACCTCCGACTCGAATCCGGCGAGGTGATCGTTGCGACTGGGCCGTGGAGGTCTTACCGAGTCGAACTTAACCTATAGGGGTACCCGGCACGTACGCTAGGATTTTTCTTCGTGTTGTTGACACGGAATTTCACCGGAGGACGCAGTTTGAGTGCGATTCTAGGCCCATCAGGGAGATCTTTGGGTCTTAGCTTCGTACTCGAAAGAATACGACATCCGGATGTGCCTAGTCGGCTGAACAATCCAGGGTAGAGATGTGTAGATACATCGTGTGAAAGAGTAGCGGGAGCCGCGTACTCGAGATTTTTCCCTTGATTATCTTCTCGAGAATCTTCGAGTGAAGAGATATCATTCTCTTGTTGTACTTATGCAAAAGATATTTTTGCGTTTGTAATAAATTTGTTTTTTCGTTGCCCATACGAAAGAGTTTTCGTGCCTGGGGTTTATGCAAAAGAAATTTTTGCGCCTTGATATACCCATACGAAAGAAATTTCATGCCAGGGAGCTTGTGCTAAAGAGATTTCGCGTCTTGATGTGCCCATACGAAAGAATTTTTGTGTTAGGGAGTTTGTGCGAGAGAGATTTCGTGTCTTGATGTACCCATACGAAAGAAATTTCATGTTTAGGGAGTTTATGCGAAAGAGTTTTCGCGTCTTGATATGCCCATATGAAAGAGATTTCGTGTTAGGGAACTTACGCGAAAGAGTTTTCGCGTCTTCATATGCCCATTCCTCTAAGGCTTTAAGCCTGGTGCCCAAGGAGGGCTCTCAGCGATTTGCCGCCGTCGGTGTCTCTGGTGTGTGGGTCCTCCTCCTATTGCTGTCGTGCGCGGTCGCTGTCCTCCACGCGTGGCTACGCGTGGCCGCGCCTCGCCTCCTCTTTCGTCCTGCTTTTTTCCCCCTGTTCCCGTCGCTGCTGTCTGTTCGCTGGGCCTTATTTGTTTGCGGGCCCGTCTGTCGGCGAGGTTGTCCGCCTCCTGTCTCTGTGCGCGTGGTGTTTGTTTCCTGTCGGGCGGGGTGGAATCGCTGCTTTTAGTTTTCTTTGGCCGGTTCCATCGCCTCGTTTTCTTCGGACGGTGTTCGCCGGCGCCGCCTTCCTGTTTTCTTCGCCGCCTGGGACGCTCGCTGTGGTCACTGCTGGGTACGCCCGTTCGCCGTCCCCTTCGCTCCCCTCCCGGTTTGTTCCCTCCTCTTGTTGTATTGTGGAACGGGTGCCCGTAGATTGCGGCGGATGGGCTGTGACGATGCGGGTTGCTCGAGGGCGTTCGTTCCTGGGGGGTTTCTTGCTTGCCTTTGCCCCTCTTTGTCTTGGAAGGATTCGGTTCTTTCTGCGGTTTGCTTGCCTCTTGCGTCTGCTGTGCTGGATCGGCATTCTGAATCTCCTGTCTGTTTTTTTTTCCTTTCAGGTTGGTGCTTGGGGCGCGGCGGAACGGGGATACTTCAGCGTGCTCTGCTTTTTCGGACTGGTGATGCCCTTCTCCATCTCCTTTGTTTGTTCTTTAGGCCTGTGTTTGCTAGCGTGCTCGCGTGTTTTTTCAGCTGCTCCGCTGGCCTCTTGCTTTTTGGAGGAAGCTGTTTGTGTTGCCTGCTTTGATTTTGGTTGTTCTTGGTTTCCTGCTCCATGAGTGATGTTCCTGCCTGCTCGAGGTCCTCTGGGAGAAAGCGACGCGGTGCGGCTTGTTTCCTTCTTCTTCGTTTCCTTCTTTTTGTCCTTCTCTCACGGTGTTGTCGCCTCTGCTAGCCGATGTGGGTGCTGACGGTGGATGGCGTGTCGCTGCGCGGTCTGCGCGTTCGCCTGCGCAGCGCCGGCTCGGTGTGTCCCCTTTGCTTGCGATGCTCGCGGATCCCTCTGGTTCTACTTCCGTTTTGCCCCGGCGTGTTGGTATGGCGCCGCCCTTTTTCGTCTGTTCTCTTTGCTCTGCGTGCCTCTGTTTTTTGGGACCTTTATTCTCTTTGCGTTGCTGCAGGAGTACCATTAGGTTTCCGCGGCCGCCACTTGCCTCGCCCGCCGTCTCCGCCCCAGTCTCCCTCCCGCACGCCTACCGCTCGACCCAGCGTCCCTCCCGGCTCCCGCTCACCAGATCCGCCGGCACGTCCTCAACGTCGGATTTGTCCTCCCCGCGCTAGAGCTGGACTCCCGCCGTGCCGGCATCAATCGTTGCTCTCCGAGGTCGCCGCCATGGAGGGCTTCTTCCACGCCGTGTACGACCTCGACTCCTTTCTTTCGCATGGCGGCAGCGCAACGCTCCTGTCATGGTGGCCTTGGTGCATCGACTGATTTCAATCCCATGAGAACCTCCTCTATTTTTTCACTCATTTCCATATGCTCCTCAAATTTTCTCATGTGTTTCACGTAGGCAGTGGTTTTCTGCAGCGTGGATGGACGTCTAGATAGTCCACGAGAGGCTAGTTGAGACCTGATCCACCGGTTCATTCATGATGGAGACAATCCCTCCGAAGAAATAGCAAGCTGGGGAAGATTGTGGTGAGAATGGGATTGGTATCTCAGTCAGAAATGTATTAAGGATGTGCCTAACTGTTTATATTTCTGATTGAGCCTAGATTTATAATTTCTTGCTTTTACCAATTGGCTACATTTTCATAGGATAATCCGGCAATGCTAGATTCTACCCCTCTATACTGAAGATGATTGGATGTTGATGTATCCAAGCAATACTCCTCACTTATGTCCTATCAGTTGTTCAGGTAGTGCCTTCTTTTGCAAGAGCAATTTCCCCCCTTGCCCTCCTTTTTATCTGTACGGGGTTGTCATAAATTATGTCATTTTCTTTATGCTCAATCACGTAAATATTTCCGGCCACAATCACACGTTACACATTACATATTTTCTCTGTCATTTTTCTTGTCCCCATTAGCCAGTGCAGGGTTAGTGTGTAGCCCTGTCCTTTTTCTTTTTGTTCGCCTATCTATATTTCAATTGGGTTGTTGCTTGGAATTCAATTAGTTTTCGATGCCAGGTATAATTATATAAAAGTTCCCTACGGTTTGTCTTCTATGTATAGCTTTAATCCGTGGAATGTAAAAGCAATGTTGATTGTATTATTCTGCCTCCTGGTTCTTACAGGAAATACACGAGTTGTCAATTTTAAAGAACGTGAATTCTTAACCAATGAACTCAAGGATTGTGATATTGAAAGAAAGGAAGCTACCGTTGTCGCTTCTACGGGATCATCAAAAGGTGAGACTTCTATACAGCTTCTATTATACTGGTTTCTCTTATACTCCACCTTAGAAAAAAATCTGAAGCAAGAACTGAGGCCTGCCTAAATAACTAATAGTTCTGATCAATGTTAGTGGTGGACTTTCAACTAGGATTTATACTATAACTAATTATTCTGGATTAAAACAAGTAACTCAATCTGTTTGACATTTAACATATAGTTTATTTATGCTTTAGTTCCATGACACGTCCTTGTCTTAACTGCAGGGTAAGAGAACGCCAATTTGCGTCATTTTTATTTATCTATTGCTGGAGGTACTTGTGTCTATTAGTTATTTGGAGTTTTTTCATATGATGATGCCTATAATGTGAACCAGATCATTTTTTCCAATTGCTGCCAGTACAGCTGTTATCTCTGTCGCCATTTGCCCTTTGATGGATTCCTGGTGGTGTATCTGCTACCAATATTTGCTGTTATAGGGTTTGATTATGTTGTAATATCATAGTGATTCATTCAAACTATATAGTTATTGAGCTGCTACCACTATATGATAGAAGTTCTGTTCTACAAATCCACCTTTCAGTTTTGTTTCCCACGTTTTGCCAGCTGATGCTACCTCCAGGACTTCAACTTCCCAGGGAGAATGGGACTTGGATCTGCTGGCTAGCCAATCCAAGTTCATGGAGTTGTGCTATATGATGAAAAATAGGAGACCTATTTCTCAATACCTATACAATCACGCCAAGGAAGCTGATTTAGTAAGTTGAATTGTTCCGATGTTTGTTAGTCTGGTTTGCCATTTGTTTGTTGAATAGCTTATGGGATGTGGCATTTGGTGCGGTAATCATGAAATATATATCACTGTATGTCATTGTTAAAATGTGCTAGATAAATTTACGGCAAGATATTGCATGGAAACATAATTGATCAATCCTTAGTTTTTTTAGTCAGTATATGTTTAGGAATTAAATTGATAGGCCAGCTGGGGCAAGCCTCACACATGACATAAGCCTAGCCAGCACGAGGAGGCTCAATAGAGTACTAAAATTTTAAACACTAGATGATGGAGTATTGTGAATGATGATCATTTTTCGTGTCACTAGACCCACGTCTTGCTGTAGCATAAGTAGTCATGCCAATCGATGGATATTACTATCCGCATAAAAGACCTGTATGCCAAAGTTGTAAGAGTATTATACGTGCAAGGGTTTCACTATATGTGGAGTAATGTGCTAATTCCTGCATATATTTTCTTGACAAAGCTTTGTGATTCTGCCGGTGAGACACATTTGCTAGGGGATATGTTGGAAGAAATGTTCTGTTGAAAATGCAATTAAGGAAGTTGTTTGGGTTGTGTAGGGACAGGTTACAACGAATATAGTTTTATCTATAAATTTGAAGTATGAACCATATAATAGTTCATGCAAATTCATCTTTCATCATTGTTCAATTTTTTTGGTCTGATGCTATTTTATTGGGTAAAAGAGTTATCCATGTTTTTTCCTACTTCGTTTGAGTACTTACAAACCCAGTATTGTGTAATACTATTTCACCATTCTCTAGGTTAGTCTCTCCTTCTATTTTGAGATAATCTAATTTGTGTTCCGTGAAGATTGTGAAAAGATCTTGCTATTACCTTTCTCATATTTCACCGTGAACAGTTCACTCCATTTAAGCTAACAAGCATGCATTGCATGCTACTTTTTTTCCAGACTAGGGTATTTATTGAGATTAAGGAAAAATGTCTAGGGGAATCATAATAGCATTGATAGAAATCATAATAACGGCTAGGATAGTGTTTGAGTGCCTTTTTTGTGTGTATGTTGCTAATAATTTGCTTGGCGGCCTTTAATTCTGGTGTATTGTGGCTAGCGTTCAGTTTGTGACGGCAGTCCGTTCCTTTTTTCTTTACGCCTTTGGCCTACATAGAACTGACTGTGCCAGGTAATTTCAAAAAAGAACTGACTGTGCCAGGTAGTTGTTAGAAGTGCTCTACCGTTCCTAATTTAGTGTTTAACATGCACACTTCTGATTTGTTGGGCAAGAGGATGTCGGGTAAGGGGTTAAGGTGTTGTGGGTGACACAGTCCTCCTTTTAGGATCACACATTCAAATGATTATTTTTATGGTTTGTATGAAAATGACATGTCGTTTATTTCAAACCTCCAAAACTAAGTAGATCCTCTTTCACATGTTTACTCTAGGAATCCCGGTCTAAAATCAGTTCTGTTGTTACAAGTGCAATTGTTTACCTGCTTGACATTTTGTTTTATATTTTCAGATCATGCAATGGCACTCTCAGGTAGTTGTCATTACTCTGGAGATAGCTAGATATTACCAAGTGGTTTGCATCGGTAAAAAAAATTGTGTTGAAAGGCTGATAAGGCTACAATTGTTTTCTGGACAAGTTTGCTCCCATGCCACACACCTATTTACCTAGCGTTGAGCGAGCTGCATTTGGAGTTCTGCAAACTAAAAAATTTCAACCAGCGATTTAGTGTGTTACTATGGTGTTCATAAGTTCGCTGTGTTGACATCATTCTTTTTTTACCTTGATCAAGTAATGTCGGTTTGTGGAATTTAACTCGGTCTACTGCTATTTGTTTGTATTATTTTTAAGCTCGCTAGCTATATCTTCTTGTTTATTACAGGAGTCCACACAAATGCTCCTGTTTGTGTAAATGACACTAGACTTGGACCATCAATTTATTGTGGCTTTCAGAATGGAGAACTCCTGTTAGAGCGTGGTTGTCATAAGAGACGCATGACCACAAGTTTTAGATCCCATGCTGATAGCCTCACTGGCTGCATTTGTGCTTTACAAAAACTAAGAAATATATGTGTCATTACGGCTGGCTGCAAAAGCTACTGCAAGTTCACCGCAGCTGCCACGTTGTGTTAGAATGTCATGCAGGCGGCGCAGCAAAGCGCGCAGTTCTGTCTAGTACGAAAGAAATTTCGTGTTAGGAAGCTTATGCGAAAGAGTTTTCGCGTTTTGATGAGGTATGCAGTGATGTCACTGCACACCCGTCTGTTTTGACTCCTCCCGATGGGACGTGACGGAGCGAAGCAGAGCATGCTGGCCCACCTTGTCAGCTTTTGACCGGAAACGATAGGTCGCATCCGGGTTTTCCGCGAGCCACGCGCTGTAAATGCGCACGATCTTTTGTAAAGATCGTGCCAGAGTAACCGCTCGCGCCGTTTCGTTTCCGCTTCACGCGTGGCGGCCGCGATGGGTGCCACGTTGCCAAATCCACGGTCTGGATCAGTGCGGCCTGTGTATAAATATTTACCCTTAGGAGATGGGTAAATCTTCCGGCCCTTTGCTCATCTTCTTCCTCCTCGCGCACACCTCCTGTTCTGTAAGCACAAGAGAGCTCCCATGGCGGGCGGGAAGAAACACGGTGCTGCTGCGTCATCCTCGAAGGAGGTGGGAGACGCTTCCGGGCCGCCTCTCGTGAGAACGGGCGATTGGCGCGCCGCCACCACCACCAAGAAAAGCATCGCCGAGATGCAACGGGAGGGACTGCTCCCGCCTGACACTAACAAGCGCGTGCGCTTGTCCAAGAAGGAAGAGGTACCCAATCCTCACGCGAACGAGCGCGTGCTCTTCGCGGAGCACGTCTCGCGCGGTCTCTCTGTTCCTCTCCACCCTTTTCTCCTCGGGTTGTTGTATGTCTACGGCATACAGCTCCAAGTCCTGCCTCCAAACGCGATTCAACACATATCGTGCTTTATCGTGCTTTGCGAGTGCTTTCTGGGTATCCGCCCGCACTGGGGCCTCTAGAAGGCCCTCTTCAAGGTATGGATCTTCCGGGAAAGAGTGCAACCAGGCGAGAACTGACATCCCCTACATGGAGATGTATTTCATCGACTCGGCACAAGGGTGGCGGAAGAAATAGTTCTACATCATCGACAAAAGCGTGGGTGGAGCCCCTGAATTCCACCCATTCGCCATTCTGAAGCGGAGGAAGTCCTTGTCGCACAAGCTCACCGCCGAAGACAGCAAGATTGTCTCCCTCCTACTCACGAAGGTGGCGAGCTTCCACGACAAGGCGTTGGGTGTTCCGTTGAATGGAATACACGTAGCGAGTGTGTTTCTTCGACGAAGGATTCAGCCCCTTGAGGTGAGGCCATCCACCATGTGGGAGTACCAGGGCACCCAGGACCCGAGCCGCGCCTGCGAAGACATTCTCTCGAATGCTGAGTTCGAGAAAAAGATCGCGGCCATCACCAAGCTGAAGAAAGGAGTGGCCTACTCGGCCTGTTCTCGCGAGCCATTCGAGGCTGCGAAACCTCCCCCAGCTGAGGTGAGTTTCTTCTTGTTCTTCTTTGGTCTCTTTCAAGTCCGAAATTTTGTCGACTGAAGTTCTTCTCTCTTTTTCCTCTTTTGTTTCCGTAGAGCTTGAAGGTGGCGACGTGCTACCCGCCAGTTTCGGCTGAAGATGCCTCGGACCTTCTGGCGAGTAACGTCGAGGCTCCTCTCGAAACTAGTGCCGCATAAGCCTATTCGAGCTCTGAGCGTGACTCTATGGACGACGGGGAGGAGTCGGGTAGCGACCAACTCCATCACCGCAAGCGCCGTAGGCACGAGGACGACGAAGTCACTTCCAAGGACAGTTCCTTGCGTGATGGGTCCACCAAGGCGACCAAGCCTCTCCAGTTGCCTCCTCTTCGTACGCTTCCACCTGGCCATCCACCAAAGGTTTCCACTGCCTAGAATGTGGACGTTCTGGATGATGACGACGAGGATGATTAAGTCTTCTGTGTTTCACTTTTAGTCGCGAATTTTCTTTCTCGTTCCTTGTTCTTTATTCTGATTTCACTTTCAACAGCAACCTTGCGACTCTTAGCCCTGGCCGGTTTGCTTCGTCGCTTCCTTCCGTGAAGAGAAAAGAAGTAGCCGCGTCTGAAGCTGCAGTTGTTGAGGCCGCCCAAAGATCTCTAAGTCCCGCGAGAGCAACCGCCACTCCGGAATACGAACTGCCCAGCTTTGCGGGTGGAGCGTCCGCGAGTAAGGAAGTTTCGGGCAGCTCGGCAGAGCCTTTGTCTACCGCTCAGGGCAAAGTAAGTCTACTTGTCTTTTCCTTGCTCGTTCGAAATTTTATCGGGTGCACGGCAGTGCTCCTGATGGGAGTAGCCACCGAGTCTGTGGTTAAGTCGAGGTCTTCTCCTCCTTTCTTCTTGAATTCTATCGGGTGCACGGAGTGCTCCCGGTGGGAGTAGCCCCTGAGGCTACATTCGACTATGTACAGTCGTGTGTAGGATCAAGTAATACCTTTTTTGACTCGAATTTTTGTTTTGGGTTTTTGCAGGCTCTCCTCGACTCCCTCGCTGCTTTCGGGCGCCGAGTACTTTTGGCCGAAGCGGACTACATCTCCCTTATGGCAGATCGCGATCAGCTTGTCCAAGAGGGCCGTTCTCTTCAAGGTAGGCTAGTACGCCATTTTTCGTCTTCATTGTTTCTCTTTGATTGTAAAGGTTTCTCCAGCGGTATGCTTTGTAGTGTAGACGAAGTCACCTGCCTGAAAACTGAAAAAGCTGAAGCTGTCGCTCAGGTGAAAACCCTTGAGGCGGAGTTGGAATCCTCCCGAAAGGAGTTGGAAACCACTCGCAAGCATTCAACTGATCTTGAGGGGAGCTTCGAGAAGGCTCAGGAAGCGCTGAAGCAGCTGGAGGAGGCGGGTGCCAAGCATGATAGCGATCTTGTCGACCTCATTCGTCCTTCGGCTCAGAAGCTTGCAGGTAAGCTGTGTTTCGCCTTTCTTGTACTGTTGTTTGATTTTATCCTGCTTTCTTAGAGATTTAATCTGTCTTTGTTCCAGACGCCCTTGGGATTGGACTGGAGTTGCCTGGAAACCAGTGACTGGATACCCTCACGGATTCTTGCACTCAGCTCCAGGAACATGCAAGTAGAATCTGCGCCCTCGTTGGTGATGCCACCCGAGTGTTGATGCGATTCCACGAGCATTTACTGGTGGACGTGGCGATTCCGCATGCGCTGGATGGCTTCCTGAAGGTGTTCCTAGGTGATGAAGATCTTCTCCATGGGTACTCAGTTGCCCAGTCCGAGTGCGGGGCCAGGATGGCTATTCAATTTGTCTTGGCGCATGGAGTTTCAGATGACCTGGAGAAGGTGTATTCGAGCGTTCCTTACGACGCCATGGCAAAAACGTAGCACCCCGTCCTGTCGTGGGATAATCACGGCAGATGTTACCAGGGGTAACTGATCTTGGGGCAAGTCGACACAGGCGTTCGGGAGAGGGTTTAGCTCAAGGGAAGACATGGTATAACTTGATCTGACAGCCGGCAATCGAAGTCGCCGGATCTCTATTCTCGATACAATAACTCGATTAGGGTTTACACTGGATACTCGATACCACACGATATTGCTAGGGTTCTTAGATCTCTGTCTCAATCTATACCCGGGGGTCGGTTTATATAGCTCCCGTACCCCCTAACTTACTTTACAAGGCTCACCCGGGTCCTACCCAGACACGGCGTGCTAACCCTAACTTTCCTTTACAACACCCACAATCCGGGTCACTAGGCCCACGAGCTTGGGCCTCCACAAACATCTTTATCCCTAGCCGTATCCTGCTCACTGTCTCTGGGCCGGGTTATTCCTCGGATCTTGACATACCGGGTTAGCATCCCCCCATCAGTAGTCCCCAGAATATCCTGGGCTTCACGGATCTCCTTGAAGCGCTTGCTATTCCTGAAAAGATATCAATCACACGGGCACATGGAAACCGAGTTAAGATGCTTTGATATTCTGCTAGGCCTTACTCCATGGAGGCCATGTAATAACCCGGACCTTTCTTCCAAACACTTAAGTTCAAATCCCCAGGCCCAGACCGCAATAAGAAATGCCAAGATCTCACACTTGACAACCAGTCCTGTCATCACGGGCGAACCCCTTCCTTCTTCTAACCCAATGCTTTGCCCAATGTTCTACACATATCTTGCGAAATCTTTGTAGATAACCATTACCCCACGATTTCCGGTTTCGGGCCGTTGAGATAAGCTCACCCTTGCCTTATAAATAGCGCTTAGAGGGCAACCCTAAACCCATCACCACACCACAACTCCCCCTTTTCTTCCTTGCTCCTAACACCTTCACAGCACCACCGTGAGGAACTCGCGCCTGCTACCAACGCAGGATCAACAGCGGCCGCGCTCGTCCTCGAATCGTTTCGTGCCGCCGCCAAGCGCCACCTTTATACCTCTATTCCTCCCATTCGTGCCACGCCGCTCGTCGCCATCACACTTGGCCCCAATCTCCTCGGTAAGCTCTTCGCAGCCAATTAATTCAGCTTTGCAATTTTCAGTTCATCCAAGATCAGATCTAGGTCAACCCGCAAGCTATTTGTCCGATTGCCTCGAATTAGATTGATTCGGTGCTTGCCAAACACTTTAATCACCTGCCTGATAGTCACAAATGATCCTCCAATCATTATTGATCACCAATTTTGCTTAAAAATTATCCGCGAACTTTTCCATCTTGATCCGTTCCTCCGCCGTTTTCCGCTTATTGCATTAACACCCGGAAAAACCCTCCTTTTCCAGCTATTTCATTTGCGATATAAATATGGGCAACCATCCGTCGTCCCCAAATACCTTTTCCTACGTAAGTGAGCAACAATTTCCATAAGTGTGCTCAATACCCGGACAGCTCTCAACTTCGTACCTTCTTGGTACCTTATACTCGGATATTCCAACATTCCCGGGTCTTATTTCATACATCTTTTTCTTTTTGTGTTTCGCAGGCTGACCCCATGGCTCCCAAGCGACAAGGAAAACATCCGGCTCAAGCAAGGACCACCCAAGCCATATCCGCCAATTGGGGGCGCTCCACAACCACTAAGGCCAAGTTGGACGAACTAACCGAGTTAGGCACCCTCCCCTCTCAGAAAGACATTCACTGGAGGGTGCCGGGTAACGAAACTCATCCCATTCCCGCAGAAGATGAGGTAATCTGCTTTGTAGAGCACGTGACCCGAGGATTTCGCCCTCCGGGTCACCCTTTCTTTAGGGAGGTCTTAGATCACTACGGACTCCGGGTGTTCGACATAGGGCCTAACTCTACGTTGAACATCACCCACTTCATAGTTCTATCTGAGTCGTATTTGTGCATGCCACCAAACCTGACTCTTTTCACTGAGTTATTCCAATGCAAACCGTGCCGCGAAAGCGGCGACGGAGCGCTTCTCACTTGCGGCGGGGTATCCATCCAACGCCGTAGGAATTCTTTAATGCCAACCCTCAACCTGCAATCCTGTACCAAACATTGGCAGATATCCTTTTTTTATTGCCGCGATACCTCCTCCGACAGCGAAAAGAAGCTGCCGGGTTACTCAGAGACCCCCCTCAAACCCTCCGAGTCTTTCAGTGCCTTCGCACCAGACTCGGACAGGGAAGCAATCCTTCCTGCACTAGCCAAAATAGCCATTCTCTCGGCCCAAGGCCTCCTAGGACTCAATTTGATAAAGACATGGGTCGACTTCCGAATCCAACCTAATTCCATCCGCACCAAATTGATGTGCGAGTATTCGGGTCACACTACAGATGCACTTCGCTATTCCTCCAAAAGTTTTGCGACCGGTGACACTATCAAGACCATCAAGAGCCTCTTGGCAGAGAAGCTGGAGGTGATAAAGGGCATCTCCGGGTTACCTCCGTTTACTCGGGAAAATCCAGCTCCAACGGTAATACCCGGCACTCATAACTTGTTTCCACATTTCAACTCGATACTGCTTCTAAACCTTAACTTTATCTTTTTACTTCAGGCTGATGACCCCTTCTGGAGAGTGGACCCACTCCTCCCCTCCAGAGACCCGGAAGAGGAGGACGAGACGACTGACGACAGCGAAGGTACTCACCCAGGATCTGCATACTTTTTCTTGTATTACTTTCCTTTCGTCTGTCTTTTTCCCAATGAATACACATCTGGTTCGCAGGGCTAGAAGACGAGGGTGGAAACAATGAAGACGACCCGGAGAGAACCGAGTCTGACCCCGAGGCAACAGTCGGGGCCAAGAGGAAAGGCAGGGGGACAGTGTCCAAGGTTCCTTTTTCCTCATTATCCTCTGAACCTTACTCCTTTGACGTCATGCGACGACTTAACCATCGATTATCAAATTCATCATGCTTGAAGGATTCCCTCCCAGCCAAGCGCAGGGTAACTCGGAGCTCCCCAGGTGAAGATCCACTTAACCCGGGCATTTCCGCCCCCTCGGTCCCTCATGGCAGTGCTCCTCCATCTCGCTCTTCCAACTCTCCTCAGCGCCACCCTTCTCCTAACCACCCACGTGCCGGGCAATTCCGGGTTCCATTAGTGGTTCCTGCGAATACCTCATCTACTTCAAGTGGCGAGCTCCCATCGGATTACACCGTAAATGCCGGGTAAGTTTTTGCCTTACTATTTCTTTTTGCCTCTAGCGAACTTTCATCCGAGCCACCGTCATCATTAATAACTGCCTTTTTTCATTTTTCTTTCAGTGCTCAGGTCACCGTCAGTGACCCGGAAAACACAGAAACGGATAACCTCCAGGTGGAGAAGCCGACTGACGACGCAAACGCCGCAACTGGTGGTGATGCGGCCACTAACCGGGAACAAGGCCCTCTGAACAATCCACTTTCCCAAACTGTCGGATCTCCTTCCTTATCGGAACCAATAGACGAAGAGATAGAAATTCTAGATACAAAGATGAGCCCTCCCAACCCGGACACTCAGACTGTCCGGGTCTCCACTCCAAATGCAAGGGGAACCCCCCTACCAGATGATCAAGCTGCCGGCTCTTCCGGGACTCGCTCCGAGGAGTTAACTTTTGCCCAGATGCTAGAGACCCTGCGCGCCTTAAGGGCTAACGAGGAAAATATCTTGGGGTCTTTGATAACCAAACACGAGGTAAGTTTGATTAATGTTGCTTGTACCTTTGTCCAGTCCCCAAGTTCCGAGGGAGTTCATTCATGACTTGATCGGTACTTTTATTATACCAATGACTGATAACTGTGCTCTTCTACCTGACCAATGCTTTCTTAACATCCATGCAGTCTTACGTGACTCAATACGAGGAGAAACTTGCGGACGCCGCCAAGCTCGTTGAAAAAGAGATATCTTTACGCGAAGCGGCCGAGACTGAAGCCAGAAGGAATAGGCAATTAATGAAGAAGTACCGAAGAAGGGCTCACCGAGCCGAAGACGACCTGACAAGCCTTTCTGTCGAAATTTCTGATACCTATCGTTCTTTGCTTGGTATGCTTCCTTCTCCGGGTTTATCCTTTTGACCAACAGCAAAAAATGCTTAGCTTATATATTCATTTTACTCCAGGCCCGGATGAAGCCATGCCGGATGAGGATGATATTGCCAAGCTGAAGACCATGAAGAATGTTATCCGGCAGCTATGTGCCGGGACCAGATGGATCCTTGACGAGTTACGGTGTCCGGGTAGAGGATATGTTGACCTGAGGAGGCTGTTGGACGCCCTATCCACTGTTCCCGAGTGGATTCGGCACTGGAAGCGTTCATCTTGCCGGGTTGGAGTGACCCGGGGGCTTGCGCTTGCGAAAGCTTATCTCCCCAAGCTCGAGTTAGCGAAGCTTATGGGCGGCTTCCCAGAGTTCAAGCTTGACGGATCCAAGTTTTCAGTAAAGGATTTCCAGGCCGTCCAGCAGGAGGTCCGTTACCCGGCCAGCGTAATTGCTGACGAACTGGATGTTAACATACTTGTTCCAGCATATGATTCTGCCGACAAAGCAATTAAGTCGGATCTTCCTGAGCCTTATGACATGCTGGCCCGGTGGAAGGAGGAAGCTGCTGCGATAAGGGCGGAGGCTGCCAAGAAACAAGCTAAAGCCGGCTCTGCTCCTGCCGCCTCAACATCAGTCGTTCCGCCCCCTGCAGGGGCTGGCGCCGCCGATCCGGGTGTTGCTGCTACCACCAATGATGGCAAGGGTAAGGCCAAGATGGGCGCCGAGTGATATATGGTTTCCGATGCCTCTTCTTAAGCGTCAGTCGGTCGACATACTTTTTGAAACAGTCATTTTTTAGGCGGTGCGCCTGTGCACCTTTGATATTTTTTCACCAGTATTTTGTAATGCACACTAAGGCCTTGATATACTCGATGCCTGTTCCGACCTTTGTAAGTTTAAGCTCATCTGTTCTCGATACCTGGTTTTATTTATTGCTCCTTTTGTGAAAACTCATTTTCCGGGTCTCATGGGTATTGACAAGCGGATTTTGCTTCGAAGTCCCCAAGTCCCCAAGACTCGGATTTTTGGATTTTTGCAACTATACAAGTAAGCCAGTTCTTTTCAAGATTTCAAGCTACCGGGCCCGGATTGCCGAGCCTAGGACACTTGATCTTGAAAAGGCAACAAAATGCTTATTGCTATTTTCACAAAGATCCATGAGTTGTTTCACATCGGTTTTGAAGTTATGCTTAATAGTCATTGAGTTTCCAGCTATTCAACCTTGTACTCTGCATAACTTGTGGTTTAGATGACCCTTTTGACTGTCTTGTACTGTAAGCCGGCTTTCGCGTGGATACCATGTTGTTACATCAATACGAAGACGTAGCCAGCCAATTCCCGTCGGGTTTCATGACTAACTGCCATCGTAAGCGAACAAATCATGCCACTTTAATGCGAGTCACATCGAGCTTAAGTAAGAGTAGCCAAGAAATTTGGACTTCTTTGTCCGGTTATAAGATTGTAGCCGTACTCGTTTGCGAGTAATCGGCCCTTATAACTCATAGGCATCATGGCCGGGTCTTTGAGTTTGTAACTGTGCTATTTAAGCGATCAGCCCGCAAGACCTAGATATACACATCGTACTGAGAATACATAACCTGATAACAACCATCTCTTTTCTTGATAACCATCTCTTTACTTGATATGAAAAACTGATAACAACCATCTCTTTTCTTGATAACCATCTCTTTACTTGATATGAAAAATGTAGGTCAGCAAGCCGCCTCATTAAAAACCCGTCCAGTCCCCAAAGGTGCCCTGGATAGGAAAAGAGTACGTCAGAAAACCTGCTGCCTATTACATCGTGCAATTCCACTTGCCAATATAGTCTTTACTAAGTATAATACGGACGCAGCTGAGCCACGTTCCATGGTCTATCTCTTTCTTGCATAGATGAAGTGGTGTGTGCGGTGTCATTGACTGTAGCCGACTCTTCCCTTGCATCTATCAAGTAATATGATCCATTGTGCAGATTCCGGCTTATGATAAATGGTCCTTCCCATGGTGGTGATAGTTTGTGCTTTCCCTCATTTGACTGAACCAGGCGTAGAACCAAGTCTCCTTCCTGGAATACCCGGGTTTTCACGCGCCGGCTATGATACCTCCGTAGATCTTGCTGATATATAGCTGACCTCTCCAAGGCTTGTTCTCTTTGCTCTTCTAGCATATCGACGGCGTCCTGCCGGGTTTTTTCGTTCTCCACTTCGACGTAAGCTGATACTCGTGGTGAATCGTGGATAATGTCGCTCGGTAACACTGCCTCCGCACCATATACCATGAAAAAGGGCGTCATCTGGGTAGACCTGTTAGGTGTAGTGTTGATACCCCAAACCACAGAAGGTAGTTCTTCGACCCATGCGCCAGCAGCCCTAACACAGGGGACTCGCAACCGTGGTTTTAACCCACGAAGCAATTCTTGGTTTGCTCTCTCCACTTGCCCATTGGCCTGCGGGTGAGCCACTGATGCAACATCAAGCCGGATGCCATTGTTGCCACAGAATTTCTCCATCTCGCCAAGAGACATGTTAGTTCCGTTGTCGGTGATTATGCTGTGGGGATACCCAAACCGGTAGATAATCCTTTTCAGGAACTTGACTGCTGTAGCCGCTTCGCAATTAGTAACTGGCATAACCTCAACCCACTTGGTAAACTTGTCAATAGCCACCAAAAGATGTGTCTTCTTGCATGGTGACATATGGAAGGGACCAACCATGTCCATACCCCAGACGGCGAACGGCCAAGTTAATGGGATGGTCCGTAATTCCATAGCCGGTACGTGTGTTTGGCGAGCGTACCTTTGACATCCGTCACATCTTGCTACCAAACGTTCTGCATCCGCTAGAGCCGTAAGCCAGAAAAATCCGTGTCGATAAGCTTTAGCCACCAGAGACCTTGTAGATGCATGATGCCCACAGTCGCCTTCGTGTATTTCCTTGAGAATCTGTCGGCCTTCTTCTGGCGCTACGCAGCGCAAGAAGACTCCTGTTGCGCTTCTCTTGTATAATTCTCCATTGATGATAGAATACCCCTTTGCTCGCCTCAGAATTTGTCTTGCTAATACCTCCTGTTCTGGTAACTCGCCCCGTGATAGGTAGGCCAGGTATGGCTCTGTCCACTCGGGGATGGCATGTACTGTGGCCACGTACTCCAAATCCGGGTCTTGATTTGCCAGTTCTTCCTCAGACTCGGTTTTAACTGATGGTCGCCACAACTCGTCCAGGAACACATTAGGTGGAACCGGCTCTCTACGCGAGCCGAGTCTGGCGAGTGCGTCTGCTGCCTCGTTTTTTCTTCTGTCTATGTGCTCCACCTCATACCCGGAAAAGCACCCGGCAACCCTGTCGACCTCCCTGCGATATGCTGCCATAGTTGCATCCTTTCTGTCCCAAGTTCCCGATACCTGTTGTACCACAAGATCCGAATCTCCGAAGCATCGTATCCTTTTAATGTTCATTTCCTTGGCTACCTTTAAACCATGCAACAGGGCCTCATACTCGGCCACATTGTTTGAGCAATCAAAGTGAATTTGCAGTACGTAACTCAATTTGTCTCCCCTGGGCGATGTCAGCACTACTCCAGCTCCTGATCCCTCATATTGCTTTGACCCATCGAAGTGCATGGTCCATGACTCGGATTTTGGAACTGTGGTAGCCATACCTGTATGTGTCCAGTCGTTAACGAAATCAACTAAAGCTTGAGACTTGATTGCTGACCTGGGTTCATAGTTGATATGATAATCCCCCATCTCTATCGCCCATTTGGCTATTCTTCCCGTCGCGTCCGAGTTTCTGATGATATCCGACATTGGTATTGAACTAACCACTGTTATCGGATGCTCTTGGAAATACGGCTTCAACTTCCGGCTAGCCATAAAGACCCCGAACACCAGCTTTTGCCAATGCGGATAGCGCTGCTTTGCTTCTGATAACACCTCACTGACGTAATAAACCGGCCTCTGAACCGGGTAACCTTTCCCGTCCTCTTTGCGTTCCACAACAACCACTGCGCTAACGGCTCGGGGGCCAGCTGCCACGTATAGCAACATAGGCTCTTTAGGACCCGGCGCCGCTAGTACTGGTGCTTCAGATAATTGCTTCTTTAGTGCTTCAAACGCTTCATCTGCCTCTTGGTCCCATACGAATTTATCCGATTTTCGCAAGAGCCGATACAAGGGTATTGCTTTTTCTCCGAGTCTAGATATGAACCGGCTCAAGGCTGCTACACAGCCCGTGAGCTTTTGAACATGCTTCAAGTTCTCCGGCTTTTTCAAACTCTGGATTGCCTTGATTTTATCTGGATTTGCCTCAATTCCTCTCTCGGAAACTATGAAGCCGAGTAATTTCCCAGCCGGAACTCCGAACACGCACTTCGTTGGATTAAGCTTCATCTGGTACCTCCTCAGGTTTTTGAATGTCTCCTTTAGATCATCGATAAATGTCTCCGCCTTCCTGGTCTTGATGACCACGTCATCCACATAAGCATGGACGTTACGTCCGATTTGGTCCTCAAAGCACTTTTGAATACACCGTTGGTAAGTTGCGCCAGCGTTCTTCAACCCAAATGTCATAGTTTTATAACAAAAGGCCCCAAACGGGGTTATGAATGATGTTTTCTCCCAATCCTCCCTTTTGAGCTTAATCTGATGATACCCGGAATATGCATCCAGGAAGCATAACAGATCGCTTCCAGCTACTGCGTCTATAATCTGATCTATCCTTGGGAGCGCGAACGGATCCTTTGGGCAATGCTTGTTGAGACTAGTGAAGTCAATGCACATCCTCCACTCGTTGGTCTTTTTCATCACCAGAACCGGGTTAGCCAACCAATCCGGGTGAAATACTTCCATGATAAAGCCGGCTGCCAGTAGCCGAGCGATCTCTTCGCCTATAGCTTTCCTTCTTTCCTCATTCATTTTCCTCAAACCTTGCTTCACGGGCCTAGACTTGGGATCCACATGCAAACTGTGCTCAGCCAATTCTCTAGGGATACCCGGCATGTCGCTGGGTGTCCAGGCAAACACATCTGCATTCGAGCGAATGAACTCCACGAGCGCTCCCTCCTGCTCTTTTCCCAGGTTAGACCTTATGGTAAACTGCTTAGTAGAATCCCCTTCGACAAAATCTATCTTCTTGGTGTCTTGCGCTGCCTTGAATTTTGCTCTCTCATCCTCAGTATTCGGTTTTTTCAAGGCTGTTCTATCGTCCGGGTTTACTTGAGACCGGTAATATTCGAGCTCTTCCTTCCTGCATGCCTGCTCGGCCATAACCGAATCTCCTTCGTCGCACTCGGCCGCTATATCCCGGTTCCCATGTATAGTGATGGTCCGTCTAGGACCCGGGATTTTCAGCTGCAAATACACGTAGCACGGCCTAGCCATGAATTGGGCGTAAGCCGGCCTCCCCAACAGCGCGTGGTAAGGACTGCGCAACTTGACCACCTCGAATGTGAGCCACTCCACTCGATAATTATCCGTCGATTCCCCAAAAGCAACTTCCAAGGTGATCCTTCCCTCGGGGCTCGCCGAGTGACCCGGTACGATCCCGTGAAAGATTGTTGAACTTTTCTGCAGCTGGGACTCTTTGAGACTCATCCGTAAGAAGGTCTCCCAATAAAGGATGTTGATGCTACTTCCACCGTCCATCAGGACCTTCTTCAGCTCGTAACCATTAACCTGTGGAGCGACCACCAACGCCAAGACTCCTGGACGCTCCACCTTTTCCGGATGATCTCTTCTACTCCACGTTATCTCTTGTTCTGCCCATCTAAGATATCCCGGCACGGCTGATGAAACCGAATTTGCCGCTTGCTTTGATGTCTCTTTGTTCCTGCTAGAAGTTCCTGTAGTATGCACATGATATTGTCCTTTTAAGTTAGTCGTTCGTACCGTGTCGACGAAGATATTGATCCGGCCGATCGTCAATATAAATCCGGACTCGAGATGATCCGATTCTGGCCCCCAGCCGGGATCGTCCACCGACTTTTCTTCTTCGTGGTCGATGTAGATTTCGCCCATGACAAGATCCTCCATGCCCTTCCGAGCTTCTCCCGTGATGTAAACACCTTTGGACGCAGGCCCCACGGTGGGCGCCAACTGTCGTGGGATAATCACGGCAGATGTTACCAGGGGTAACTGATCTTGGGGCAAGTCGACACAGGCGTTCGGGAGAGGGTTTAGCTCAAGGGAAGACATGGTATAACTTGATCTGACAGCCGGCAATCGAAGTCGCCGGATCTCTATTCTCGATACAATAACTCGATTAGGGTTTACACTGGATACTCGATACCACACGATATTGCTAGGGTTCTTAGATCTCTGTCTCAATCTATACCCGGGGGTCGGTTTATATAGCTCCCGTACCCCCTAACTTACTTTACAAGGCTCACCCGGGTCCTACCCAGACACGGCGTGCTAACCCTAACTTTCCTTTACAACACCCACAATCCGGGTCACTAGGCCCACGAGCTTGGGCCTCCACAAACATCTTTATCCCTAGCCGTATCCTGCTCACTGTCTCTGGGCCGGGTTATTCCTCGGATCTTGACATACCGGGTTAGCATCCCCCCATCACGTCCTTTTGGCGCTCGTGCTGAAGTCCTCGCAAAGATGCTTTCTGAGGTGCTCGCTCATGCTAGTCGCAAGGGGCATCCTTCCACGAGTGGAACTACTTCTGCAGCCCCTAGGATAGTTCTTTATTTCCTTTTGCTTGTCGATGTAATGAACCTTGGGATGTATTCCCGTATTTTATGTTGCATAATCGAAGTGTTTTCTGAAATCCAGATTGTCTGATTGTTGCGCCTTACTTTTATATGCTCCCGATGGGAGTAGCCCCCGAGCACCCGAGAAATGGGTGGTATGTTCTCGAGTGGGGTCTTGTGATTTTTATGAACTTTCTTCTTTTCTTTCTAGGTAGTGGATCCCAGGTAGAGTCCTCGAGTAGGTCTGCTTCGCAGGTTAATGCCCTTGTTGCTGCTGCCAGCACATTTGCATTACTCCACGACCGTGTTGCGGATGGTGAGTGCAATTTCAAAGCTCTGCGAGGTCTGGCCGATGTTGCCAAGTCGAAGCAGAAACTTGCTGCGGAGCGTGAGCAATTTGTGATGGAAGAACTAGCGGCTTTTGCCAAGGGCACGCTCTGTAAGTTTCCGAGCCCCCCGAGTACTTTGTCGTTGGTTCCTCTCTTTGTTTTTGACGCTTTTGTTGTCCTTGCAGTTGTTGAACCTTACGGAGTCTGTGAGACCCATTGGGTGAATAATCACATTATTCACGAGTCGAGTAGCCCCAAGTCTCATGCGAGTGAGTTCTGGTCTGACTCCAAGCGAGGCTTTATCCTTGCTACCCTGAAGTATCGGGCGAGCCAGGCGCAGGTAATCATCGAGTCTTGTCGCGAGGCCCTGTCCTCTGTCCATCGGACATTTTACCCATTGGGTGTTGTCCCGGATAGCTTGAGTAGTTTGCTCAGGATGTTCCGTCGGGTGGGAGAAGTTCGAGAGTGCGTACGACAACAACTTGTCAGTGGAGCCCAGGTGGCACTTGCCTTCGTTCGGCTGTGGCACCCTGAGGTCAACTTCCTTTCTGTGGCGCGGCTTCCTGACTCGAGAGGTTCACCAGTCGATTTTTCTCCTCACTATGCGGTCGTGAGTCCTGCAGCGGAGGAGATTGTTCGACTGACTTCCGAGGAGATTGATCAAATACTTGCAGATGAGGCCGCTCGCCGTTAAATGTAGTTCCAAGATGTAAATATCTTGTTGTAAGGTGTTTTTAAGGTGTAAACCTTGTAACCTTGTATATTTTGTTTGATGTTTTAAAGGTGTTTATAAGGTGTGGACCTTGTTGTACCTTGTATTGTTTTTATCGAGTGGTGTTACTCGAAGGTATGTTATGATGCTGGTTAGGCGTAGCCCCCGTGTGTTTGGGGTGTGTACCTGTCGTTTTAGCATGTTTAGAGAGAACAAGAAATTACGATTGCTATGGTTGAGAAACAATGTATTTATTGATATGGCTGAGAAGCCATGTGTTTGGTCGAGCTACAACGTGGCTGGTACAGCCTTATTTCTTGCGAGTAGGATAATCCTAGGGGTAGAACTTGCGGAGATGCACAACGTTCCATGGGTTGGAGTAGATACCACCGGTCTTCGGGTTCTTCAATCGATAGGCGCCTCCTGGGATAACTTCATGTATTATGAAGGGTCCTTCACATGGTGGCTCGAGATTGTGTCCTTCCTTTTGTTTGAGCCGCAACACCAGGTTTTCTACCACGAAAGATCTGTGGCGTATACGGCGACTGTGATAGTTGCGCAGTGATTGCTGGTATACTGCGGATCTTGCGAGTGCAATGTCCCGAATCTCGTCAAGTGTGTCCACGTCTTCAGCGAGTGCCTTGTTGGAAGTTTCTTTGATGTATGCAACGACTCGTGGAGCGTTGAATTTGACGTCTTTGGGTAGGACGGCTTTAGCTCCGTATACCATAAAAAATGGCGTGTAGTTTGTTGACCTATTTGGTGTTGTGCGTAGACTCCACAGTGCTGATGGTAGTTCTTCGGCCCAGTGCCCTGCTGCTGGGTGCAACCGATCTAACATCCGCTTCTTTAGGCCAGCCGAAACTAATCCGTTAGATCGTTCGACTTGGCCATTAGTTTGCGGGTGAGCTACCAAGGCGAAACTGAGGGTGATTCCCTTCTCCTCGCAGAATTCCTGTGTTTCCTTGGCTATAAAGTTGCTGCCATTGTCTGTGATGATGTTGTGTGGCACGCTGAATCTACACACGATGGAGTCGAGGAATCGCACGGCGCACTGTGCGTGCGCGGAGGTGACTGGCATGGTCTCTATCCATTTTGTGAGTTTGTCGACTGCCACGAGCAGGTGTGTGTATCCTCCAGGTGTTGACTTGCGCAGTGGTCCCACCATATCGAGCCCCATTGGACGAAGGGCCAGGCGATGGGAATCATATGCAGTTCTGTCGCAGGGGCATGCGGTCTGGGCGCAAACCTTTGGCAGGCGTTGCATCTGTCGACTAGATCTTTGGCGTCTCTTGCTACTGTGAGCCAGTAAAATACTGCCCCGAAGGCCTTACCCACGATGGCTCTCCAACTGGCATGGTGGCCGCAGTCTCCTTGGTGTATATCCTGGAGCAATTCCTTGCCGTCTTTGGGTGCTATGCATCTCTGCAATACCCCTGATATGCTTTGCTTGTATAGCTCGCTGTTGATCACCCGAAAGGATTTTCTACGCCGTACTATTTGTCGGGCCTCGCAAATGTCTGCGGCGAGCTGTTTGTTGGACAAGTAGTCGAGGTATTTCTGCATCCAGAATGGCTCGACCAAAAAGACTTGCCTTGAAATATTGTGGATGAGCTCGATCATAGCAATTTGCGGGCTGTCGTCTGTTTCCACTGCTGCGGGTGCTCCTGCTGGCTTTCTGACCTTGACTAATCGCTTGATCATTCGTTCGAAGTAGATTCCTGGAGGGATGGGAGCGTTTGTTGACCCCATGTTGGCCAGCTTGTCTGCTTCCTCATTGCTTGATCGCGCGATGTGCTTCTATTCGCACCCTTTGAAACTTCCTTCAAGCAGATTGTACATGTCACAATAAGCGGCCATGTTATCCGCGATAGCATCGCACTCCTTCATCGTCAGCTGCACGATGAGATTTGAGTCTCCATATATCATCAATCGGGTGGCTCCGCAGGCGATCGCTATTTTCATGCCATGTAGGAGGGCCTCATACTCCGCGTCGTTGTTGGACGCTGGGACATCAGGGGGGAAATCCAGTCACAGGACGTATTGCAGCTTGTCGCCTTGGGGAGATATAAGAATAAATCCGGCTCCAGCTTCTTCATTTCTCTTCGACCCGTCGAAGTACATGATCTAGTTGCTCGTGTATTCTGGGGGTCCTGGTGTTTGCAGCTTCATCCACTCGCTTAGAAATTCCACAATGACTTGGGATTTTATAGATTTGCGGCCTGCATAAATGATGTCCCAGGCGCCTAGCTCAATGCTCCATTTTGCGATTCTTCCGATGCCATTGGGTTGTTCATGATGGTACCGACTGATGCGTCGTTTAGCACCGTGACGGTATGCTCCTGGAAGTAATGCTTGAGCTTTCGGGTCGTGAGGACTACACCATACGCGAGCTTCTGATAGTGAGGGTATCGCTGCTTGCATGGCGAAAGCACCTCACTGACATAATATATTGGCTGCTGAACTCCGTACGTCGTGCCATCCTCTGGCCGCTCGACGACAATGACCATGCTGATGACTTGGTTTGTTTCGGCTAGGTATAGGTATAGGGGCTCCCTCTCTTGTGGCGTTGCCAGGACGCGCCTACTCTGCAGTGCTCTTTTCAAGTCGATGAACGCTTTTTTTTTGCTTCGGGTGTCCACTCGAACTTATCTGTTTTATTCAGCAACTTGTAGAAGGGCAATGCTTGCTCGCCTAATCTTGCGATGAATCTGCTCAGAGCGGCTAGTCTCCCTGCGAGCTGTTGTACGCCGCGAAGATTGTTTGGCTCCTTCATTGTTAAGATTGCTTGAATTTTCTCGGGATTGGCTTCGATTCCTCGAGCGGACACCAAATACCCGAGAAGTTGTCCCGCAGGAACGCCAAAGACGCATTTTGTCGGGTTGAGCTTGATCCTGTATGCGTTGAGAGCGTCGAATGTTTCCCTCATGTCCTCGAGGAGCGTATCTTCCACCCGAGTTTTGATGACGATATCGTCAACGTACACTTGTACGTTCTTGCCAATGAGCTTGGCGAGGCATTTTTTGCATGCAGCGCTGATATGTTGCGCCTGCGTTTTTCAGCCCGAAGGGCATTGTCATGTAGCAGTAGACACCGTGAGGTGTGATGAATGCTGTCTTCTCCTCGTCCTCCTCTTTCATCCTGATCTGATTATGGCCCGAGTAGGCGTCTAAGAAGGAGAGTCGCTGGCAGCCTGCAGTGGAGTCCATGATCTGGTCGATCCGTGGCAAGGGGAAGTTATCCTTGGGGCAGTGTTTGTTCAACGACGTATAGTCGATGCACACGCGAAGGATGTCAGTGTTTTTCTTCGGGACCAACACCGGGTTTGCTAAACAGGTGGATATTTTTATCTCTCTGATGAATTTTGCGGCGATTAATCGATTCACTTCTTCTCCGAGTGCCTTCTGTTTTGGCTCGGAGAATCGTCGGGTTGTTTGCTTGATAGGTTTGGCGTCTTTGAATACTTCGAGTGAGTGCTCGGCAAACTCCCTGGGTATCCCTGGCATATCTGAAGGCTGCCAGGCGAAGATTTCCCAGTACTCACGGAGGAGTTCGACGAGCGCGCCTTCCTATGCGGGCGAGATGGTGGTGGACACCATCGCCGTCTTAGCGGGTTCTGTCGGGTGTACTTGATGCTTTTGAGTGTCGCTGTTTGCACCGAACGGAGTTCTGGAGCGTTCTTTTTGGTGAGTGGCATCACAGAGTGATCCGTGGTCTTTGCCAATTCTGCCAGCTCCTCCTGCATCCCAAAATACTTCGCGATCTCATTGAACTCAATGTCACACTTATCGGATTTTTGGAAGTCTCCATTTATGGTGATGGAGCCGTATTTCCCAGGAAGTTTGAGCTTCAGCTAGGCGTAGTGGGGTACTGCCATGAATCTCGCGAACGCTGTTCGGCCGAGAATGGCGTGGTACTGTGAGAGCCAGTCGACTACTTCGAAGTCGAGGAATTCTCGCCTGTAGTTTCATGGGTTTCCGAGCACCACTTCCAAGTTGATCGTGCCGAGTGGTCGGACTGCTTTGCCTGGTACTATCCTGTGGAAGAATGTTTCTGACTCGACGAGTCCGTCCAGGTTCCTGTTCATCTTACAGAGTGTGTCCGCGTAAATGATGTTGATCCCGCTGCTGCCGTCCATGAACACTCGTGCGAGATCATAGTTGCCTATCTGCGCCTGAATGACGAGCGCAACGTGTCCTGGTCGGTATACTCGAGGGGGGTGGTCATCCTTGGATAAGGTTACCGATTGATCTGCCATCTTCAAGTATTCAGGTGTGGACGGTGGAGCTTGGACTGCCATGACCACTTGGCGTGTGTTTGTTTTCTGGACCCCGCGGGAGGGGCAGACTTTCTGTATCATTCCGAGTAGTCCCTAGGGGTTCGGGTACCCATTGTTTCCTTGGTTTGCGGCGGGTGGCGCTGGTAACGCGGCCAATATCGTGTTCTGATGTCCTGGTGGAGGAAGGGGCTATGGCGGCTGGTGTCCTCCTGGGAGTTGCGAGTATCCCTGGTTGACTGCGGCTCTGTTCTTTCTCGTGTAGGCCTCGTGGATGTCCTAAAATTTTCGGCAGTCCTTGAGGAGGTGAGTTGCCTTGGTCTTTCATGTGCGCTTATCTGTGAATAGATGTAGCATGTAGTAACCGTCGAGGTCTTCCTTGGGAGTTTTAGGTCCCCTGTCGCGATGTTTGGTGAATTCTGCCGCCACCAATTCTTCTCGATCGTCGTGGTCGTAGTGCCTCCTTTTCTTCTTTCGACCGTGGCGATCTTCCTCAGGTGCGGGTGAGGATGCTTTCTCTCTACGCACGAAATCTTCACCGTTGGCCCATCTGTCGACTATTGCCATCAATTCCCCGATGGTTTTCTTACCACCAGATATGATGTGGAAGAAAACTTTGGACTCTTTCCTCCCTATGATTCTATCTAAAGATCCTCCATTGGCCATGCAAATGCCTAATGTAGCTCCTTTTTTATTTTTTAAAGAGGGATTGGGCCCTGGCCTTTGATAATTTTAATTATCCAGTGTTAGGCAGCACAGTTTGTGTGCAAAGACATTTTACACCAAAGAGAAGGCCTGTGGCTCGTGCTCTGTTCCCTAATGATAGTTCAACTGCTGTTCCTGAGCAATCTGAGCTTACCTTTGCTGCTACTCCTAACACTGCTAAAAAAGGGGGAGGAAGAAAAAGATTTACTTGGTGCAGCAGGTTGAGAAGAGGTTCACTAGGAGTTCTCTCAGGAATAATGGTTACAAGCCACAACCTGTTGTCACTCCTAACTCTGGTCAGAGAAAGAGGCATAGGGCAAAATTGCTGGTGGGAAATTCAGAGACTGTGGAAGATGAGAAGAAACAGGACACTGGAGAAGATAACAGACAAAATGAGGTGATCCCACCTACACCTATTCAGGTTCTTCAAAGAGTGGGGAGGCAGCTAGGAATTGATGATAATAAGCTCTCTGAGGATGTGCTTGAGGAAGATCCTATGGAGGATTCCTCTTCTGGCCATGATGATTGAGTCTTTCTATTCCCTGGTGGCTTTTGTTAATTTCTACTATGCCTATTTTGTCTGTGGCACTTTGTGTTGTACACATAGTGTATCTGAACTTCGCCACTTTTGTTATTTATGTATAAACTAAGTCTGAGAAAGTGGCGTGTGCTCTGTTGGAATGTGCGTGGCCTAAATTCAGATATCAGACAAAGGGAAGTGCGTGGGAAAATTGAAGAAAGTGAATGTTCAATTATTTGCTTATAAGAAACTAAATGTGAAAATATTGAATGGAATTTTATTAGGAAATTTTGTCCTAAGAGATTTGATCAGTTTGCTTTTGCCCCTTCCTGTGGTGCATCTGGTGGAATTCTTATCATCTGGAATTCTTCAATTTTTGAGGGGCTTTTGCTTGATATGCAGTCTTATGCTGTTTCTATTAACTTCACTTCCAAGCATAATAATGCCTCCTGGACCCTTGTGTCCGTTTATGGACCTTGTCATGGGATTTTAAGAGATAATTTTGTGCACTGGCTATATAATCTGAATATCCCTAGTAATGATAATTGGTTAATATTAGGGGATTTCAATTTTATTAGATCAGAGAGTAACAAAAATAAGCCTGGTGGTGATATCAATGATATGTTTCTTTTTAATGAGATAATTGGGCATCATGGTTGGGAAGAACTACCACTTAAAGGAAGAGCCTATACTTGGTCCAATATGCAACAGGCACCATTGTTGGAGCGATTGGACTGTTTTTTTTACTAGTGCCAATTGGATCACTGATTATCCAAATTCCACTGTTATTCCTTTGGCTAATACTGGTTCTGATCACATACCATGTGTTGCTAATATTGATACTCTTATTCCAAAAGCTAAAATATTTAGATTTGAGAATTTTTGGGTCAATATGCCTGGTTTTGTGGACTGTGTGGCAGGGAGTTGGGCTAAAGACTCTAAAAAATCCCATTCTTCTGCTATTATGGTGGATAAACTGGAATTATTGAGATATCATATTAAAAGATGGCATACTTCATTGTCAAAGTTGAAGATGATGATTCAGCAGTGCAACAAGGTCATTTTGATCTTGGACTCTCTGGAGGAGCATAGGCCCCCTTACTAGAGCTGAATTTAATTTTAGACAAATTGTTAAAAGCCATCATGATGAGCTATTGCTGGCTGAATGCAATTACTGGAAGAAAAGATGTACTATTCGTTGGATTAAACAGGGGGAGGACAATACCAAATTCTTCCATGCCATGGCCACTGCTAGATTTAGAAGGATCTCTATTTCTTCTCTTAAATCTGTGTGATGGGAGATTGATTACAGATCACCATGAAATGGCTGGATTGCTCTGGTCTAGTTACAGAGAAAGGATTGACATGAAATTTGATTTAAATGGTCTGATGGAAAAGGTGGATGGTTTGGATGACCTCACCTCTCCTTTTTTCTTTATCTGAACAAGATGATGTTATTAAATTTATGCCTGCTGATAGAGCACCTGGTCTAGATGGTTTTAATGGGTTATTCCTCAAAAAATGTTGGCCCATTGTAAATTTGATTTCTATAAGCTGGCTGCTGATTTTCATAGTGGATCTCTTAATATGGAAAATATTAATGGATCTTATATCACCCTGGTGCCTAAGGTTCCTGTACCTGAGGGGGTTAATGATTTCAGGCCTATTTCATTAACCAATGTTTGCTTAAAATTTCTCACTAAGTTGGCTGCTAATAGGCTCCAGAAGGTAATAAAGAGATGTGTGAGTCAAAATCAATATGGATTTATTAAAGGAAGAACAATCCAAGATTGTTTAGCTTGGGCTTTTGAATATATTTTTCAATGCCATATGTCTTAGAAGCCCATTATTATTCTCAAGCTAGATTTTGCTAAAGCCTTTGATACTATTGAGCACGAGGCAATCATTCAGGTTCTCAAGGCAAAAGGTTTTAATGATCTGTGGATTAATTGGGTCAAGAAAATTCTCTCCTCAGGTTCTTCTGCAGTTCTGCTCAATGGAGTGCCTGGGAAGCAATTTGTTTGCAAAGGAGGAGTAAGACAAGGTGATCCTCTGTCTCCTCTCCTTTATGTCCTGGGGTCTGAACTACTTCAAGCAGTGGTTAATGACTTAATGAATAAAGGATTCATTTCTAGGCCTATTGAGACACATCATACTCTGTTTCCAATCTTACAATATGCAGATGATACTTTGCTTATCTTGCCTGCTCATAGTACCCAGTTAGCTTGTTTAAAGGAGGCTCTAGAGAATTTTTCTTTGTCTACTGGACTAAGAATTAATTATGATAAATCCCAAATGCTGCCAATAAATGTAGATGAGGGGTGCTTGAATTCTTTGGCTGTTCAATTTGGTTGTCAAGTAGGGGCCCTACCTTTCACTTATCTTGGCTTGCCTCTTGGTACAACTAGGCCTCAAATCAAGGACCTTATGCCCCTAGTCACTAAACTTGAAAGAAGACTGGCTTCAAGCTCTTATTTCTTGTCTCAAGGTGCAAGACTGCAGCTCATTAACTCTGCCCTTTCTTCCATGCCATTACATTTTTTGTGTACCCTGCAGTTTCCCCTGGTATAACTAAGTAGATGGATAGAATTCTTAGGCAGTGTTTATGGAGAGGGAATTCTGAGACCCCTAGTAGGTCACTAGCTGCTTGGGAAATGGTGACTTTGCCTAAACTTTGTGCTGGGCTTAGTATTGTAGATTTTCGGAAGAAAAATGATGCTCTGTTGATTAAATTCCTGGATAAATTTTACAATAAGGTGGACTTGCCTTGGGTTCACCTGGTTCGGGATGGATACTACAGAGATAAAGTGCCTCATGGAGATATCTTGAGGGGCTCTTTCTGGTGGAGGGATGTCATGAAACAGGTTGATAATTTTAGAGCAGTGTCTGCTGTAAAACTCGGTACTGGTACTTCTATTCTATTCTGGCAAGATAATTGGCAAATTGGTAATTCCTCTGTCCCTCTTAAAGTGAGATTTCCCAGGCTGTTCTCCTATGTGCTCAATGATAATTTGTGAGTGGCTGATATCTATGATATGGAGGAGAAATATCAGCTATTTCAACTACCTCTATCTCAGCAAGCATTTGTTGAGTTCCAGCTGATGGAACAATTGATGGCTCAAAATCCTATTTCTAATGCTAATGGTGAGTGGGGTTATTCTTGGGGGCCTAATTATACATCTGCCAGTTTTTACAAGAGGATATTTAAGCCTTTAGCCACCCCTACCATCTATAAATGGCTTTGGAAGTCTTCCTGTACAATGAAGCTGAAAGTGTTTGCTTGGTTGCTAATTAAGGACAGGTTAAACACAAAGCATTTACTGAAGAGAAGGCATTGGGAGGTCACTGATGACTTCCATTGTGTATTGTGCCCTGTTGGTGTGCATGAGGATCGTTTGCACCTCTTCTTTGTTTGCAATTTTAGCCAGAGGATTTGGAATTATCTTCAGATTTATTGGGTCCAAGCTACTGATATACAATTAAGTGTAAGTCAAGCAAGAAAGCAATTTGCTAAACCTTTCTTTATGGAAGTGGTGATTGTTGCTTGTAGGCATATTTGGCTCCAAAGAAATGGCAAGATTTTTGAGCATCAGAGGCCTTCTTTTGCTGGATGGAAGAGGGGATTCTTACATGATTTAACCATGCTGCAGCATCGAATGAAGAAGAAACATGCTGAGGAATTGTTGCTCTGGATCAATAATCTTCCCTAGTTGTTTAGTGCTGTTGGTGGTCTTTGTACATATTTTTTGGTTTCTTTCTTCTTTTTGTACATAAACTTTGGTTTCTACTTTTAATAAAGGGATGGGATGCTGTGGGGCTTTTGCCCTACAGTCAGAGTGTTCCAAAAAAATCCCCCGATGGTTTTGGGCGCAGCCCGTCCTAGTTCTTATCGGAAAGCTGTGCGTCGAGCTCCTTTGGTGAAAGCCTCGACCACAACTTCTTCGGATATGTCTCCTGCCATATTCTTGAGCGTGGTCCATCGCTGAATATATTCGCAAGTAGACTTGCCACTTTTCTGTTTGCATGCCCGTAGCTCCTCTATAGACGCGGGCCTTTTGTATGTTGCTTGGAAGTTTTTGCGGAAGTCGTAGGTAAGATCGTCCCATGACCCGTAGCACGCCTTTGGTATTCCTTCGAGCCAGCTGCGTACATCGCCTACGAGGTGTAGGTTCAGGTACTGCATGGCGGTTGTCTTATTCCCACATTGGCATTTTACTGCCGTGAGGTAATCTGATAGCCAAGACTTGGGCTCTAGCGACCCTTCATATTTTGGGACTTCTGTCGTGAGTCTGAACCTTTTGCGCATCGGCGCCTCGCGGATGTCGTGGGTGAAGCACAATGCGCCGCAGGCCTCCTCGTCGCAAGATGCGGATAATGATCGTGCATGGTTTCTGATTGCTCGGGCCCTGTTGACTTTGTTCTGCGTGATGTCGTTTCGCGCGTCGTACCCAGGCTGGTCGCGATTATCTTCCTTCCGCGGCTCCCTTCTGCGATGTAACGAGCGACTGTTGTGACGTCGTGGACTCCGATCACGATCTCTCGGGTTGTCGTCGCTGCTACTCGGACTATCGCCACGGCACCGGGCTTCTTTTCCTCGGGCGTGATGAGGCGATTCCTTCCTTGGAGGTGACGTGCTCCCGCGTTGGCGGGGTGTTTCCTTGTCCTTCCGAGGGTTATTTTTTTTCAGTTTCTTGTGCTGCCGCGTTCCTGCGTGCTTGGGCGGCGATCTTTGCGGCTGCCATACCTAGCCCCTTCTGGACCTGTCGATACTGCTCTGCGCGGGGATCGTTTTCGCCCGGTTGGTTCGCCTGTAAGTACGTGGCTGCTGCCAAGACTGCGGCGGAGGGAGTCGTCGGGTGTACGTTGCCATCGTCGTCGACGTGCATGAGGGATGTCTCGAGTGTTTTGCTGCTTCCGCTGAGGGATTCACGATCCATGGCGGCGGTCTTCGAGACGTATCTCTTCTTCGAGGGATTGTTTCCCACCGAGCGAGTGTGAGAGAGGGCCGCACGGCATGCGCTTGACTCGTCCGCCGCTTTCTTACGTAATTCCAAATTCTTGCGGGCTTCATTGATCAGTCGACCTGCTCGCACTGGATGATAGTGGTACGCGGTTAGATCTTCCTGAGGACCTCCGTCCGCGATTGGATGGCCCTGATGTACGACCTCCTTTGCTCTGGCCCACGCGTCGCGTGAGACTTTGATGCGCTCTCGCTCCTCCAGGTTTTCTTCCGTTTCTGCGGGTGGGTCAGTTGATCCTGCCATGCAGACCTGGGCCAGATATGGCTCGCGAGTCCTAGGCGTGAGCTGACAGCTTATACCAACCCGAGAGGGTTCCTGAGCCGCGATAGTATGGAAGTTGCGGATGCTGGGGCGGATGGATCTACCACTGGGCGCTAGGTCGCGAACAATATCGTTGGATGGCGAGTCGAAGGTTGCCGGGCTTGAGACGGACTTAGAGTCCGATTTGCCGAGACCGATATGCTCGGGGAAGTGTAAGATCCCCGCCTTGTTGGCGTGGAAGTGGAGGCTCCCGAACGTCAGACTGACGCTTTTCTCCATCTGGCTGAACGCCGAGTGCGATTCCGGCGAGTGGGGCGCGACGATGATCGACCCGAATTGGATCGGATCTGCCGAAGTCGAGGTTCCGGGGCTCCAGCTGAAGGTTGGCGATGATGAGGCCGAAGACGTTGTAGATCCAGCGCCCGCCGTTCCCACAGGCGGCGCCAATTGTCGAATAGTCATCTCAACAAGTCCCTCGGATGAACCGATAGGGTTTCGATTAGGCGAACATATAGGCGCTGGTGACGATCGACGGCTAACAGGGGGCACGATTTTACCCAGGTTCGGGGCCCTCGTAGAGGTAAAACCCTTACTCCTTCTCTTGTTGATCTGTATTATCAATAGATCGGTTACAATGGGGGGTGCTCGAGTCGAGAGTATGGTCTCCAGCTCAAGGCTTTGGTGGTGTGAGATTGCTTGGATCCCCCTCTCGGTGGTTCTCCTGGCCTTATATACGTGGCCAGGTCTCAAACCGTACCCGGGGGGGGGGGGGGTTACAAACCCTAGCTTAGGTCGGTTACAAGTTTCCTTCTTGACCCGTAAGGCTTTGTGGGTGGGCCTTCTTTAACTGTTGGTGGCACCTCTCCTTGGGCTTAGGTCTTGGGCCTTCGATCGGGTAGCCTTACCCGATAGGTCCAGGATTCATCCCCACATCAGGGCCCACACCATAGGGTGGCGCCCCCCCTTGGCCGCACCAGCTATGGGTATGGGGCCCCAAGCCTCCACCGCCTTTGCCCTTTCGCCTATTTAATCCCCCCAGATTGAAAACCCTAAACACCTGATCAAATATCCCCGAAAAGTTCCGCAGCTGCCGTCACCATCAACCCTAGATCAGGGGGGTTCTGAAGCTGTCTCCGGCACCCTGCCGGAGAGGAAATCATCACCGGAGGCTTCTACATCACCATGCCTACCTCCGGAGTGATGCGTGAGTAGTTCATCCTTGGACTACGGGTTCATAGTTGTATCTAGATGGTTGTCTTCTCCTCATATGCCTCCATGTTTAGATCTCGTGAGCTGCCTATCATGATCGAGACTGATCTTATGTAATTCTATATGTTGTGTTTGCTGGGATCCGATGAATATTGAACTTATACCAAGTTGATTATAGTCTTTACTGCATGTGTTATTTGTGATCTTGCATGCTTTCCTTTGCGAGTGGTTGCTCTGGCCAAGTAGTTGCTAGTGACTCCAAGAGGGAGTATTTATGCTAGATAGTGTGTTTATGCCTCCTTTTTGCTTGTGCTCGAGTGACAGAAACGTGACGGGGGAGGATGAGTTGTTGCCACTAGGGAGAAAGCAGCGGTGTGAGTGCTCGTGTGTACGATCATTGCTTACACTACAAACATTGTTTAATGCAGTTATGTGTTGCTTGCAACTTAATACTTAAGGGGGTTCGGATGATAACCTGAGGGTGGATTATTAGTCATAGATGCAGATGGATTTCGGTCTATGTATTTTGTTGTAATGCCCGCACTAAATATCGTAGCAGTCATCATGTTATAATGTGCACTATTGTGCAACCTGTATTTGTTAATTGCCCAGCTGTAATTTGTTCACCCAGCATGCTATCTTTTATGGAGAGACACCACAAGTGAAGCTATGTACCCCGTTCAATTTTCCTACACTGTTAAACAAACCACTGCTATTTCCTGTTTTCTTTACTTACTGCAAGCATACACCATTTTTCACACTATACGTCTAATCTTTGTTTTCAGCAAGACCGGTAAGATTGACTACCTCACTATACCATTGGGGCAAAGTATTTTTGTCGTGTTGTGTGCAGGTTCCACGTTGTTGCTGACACCGGTGAAGCGCCATTACCACCGTCAGTGGCATCAACCTTCCGAGATCGTCTTCCTCCTGGATTGATAACCTTGGTTCTTAACTAAGGGGAATTTACTACCGCTGTGCTCATCACACCCTCCTCTTGGGATCTCCCAATGAGTGCACGATCTGCACCATCACTCCATCACCACCGTTAGTGGCATCAACCTTCCGAAGGTCCTCTTTCTCCTACTGGATTGATAACCTTGGTTCTTAATTAAGGGAAATTTCAAACCGCTATGCTCATCACACCCTCCTCTTGGGGTTACCAACACGCAAAGCGATCATCTCTCTCACAAAAAAGGGTGCTAGGTTACAATGATATTATTGCAGCAAGGAAAATAAAAGAAAATAGAAATAAAAAACAAACGCTCCAAGTAAATTTCATATGATGTGACCGAATAAAAATATAGTTTCACTAGAGTGACCTGATAAATTGTTGATGAAGAAGGGGATGCTGAAGGCATCCCCAATCTTAGACGCTTGCGACTTATTAGAATTTGCTGGGATGAACCACGGGGGCATCCCCAAGCTTTGACCTTGCACTCTTCTTTATCACATATATCACCCTCTTCTCTTGACCCTTGAAAACTTCCTTCACACCACACTCAAAGAGTAATTCACATTAGAGGGTTTCTGCAACAATAAAAAAATCCATGGGTTCTGTATGGGCACAAGTGATATTTATACTTTTAAACATTAGCTACAGCTACTGATGTTTCGTGAAGCAGAGAAATCCACTTGACATCGTAAAAGAGCAAATGCAAGAAAAATGGCAGAATCTGCCAAAACCAGAACAGTTTGTAAAGACAAATTTTTTTGGGGCACTTACACTGCTCAAATAAAAAAACTTAAAGAATGAAAAAGTTGCGGAATTACCTGAGGAATAAGAAAACAAAATTTCAGGTCATTCTGATCTTTCTGGATTTTTCACGATTTTTTACGGTGGACAGCAGAAATCTGTTTCCTGCGCAGAAATCCCAAAACCAACTTTAACTTTAGTCAGAAACTTTACTTGGCACAACTTATACATGAAAATAAAGATACAAAGGAGTTTCTACAGAAGTATACATCCCCTTGACTCAAATAATACAGAAAAAAACAAAGCACAAATAAAACCACAGGTTATCTCTCAAGAAGTGCTTTTCTTTAACGCCTTTTAGCTAGACCCAGAAAAGTGGATTCACGTGTTTTGGAATAAAGAAGATGCTCACTTGAGAAATATGCATTAAGAAAAAGAGAACATCAAGAAACAAGTATAAAACAAATTTAAGTCTAACCCACTTCCTATGCATAGGAATCTTGTAAATAAATAAATTGAAGAAGCTCAAACTATAAATCATGGGAAGATAGAACAAGAGCAACTTCAAAACTTTCAACAAAAAGAGAGGTGTTTTAGTAACATGAAAATTCCTACAACCATATTTTCCTCTCTCATAATAATTTCCAGTAGTATCATGAACAAACTCAATAACATAATTATCACATAAAGCATGTTTGTCATGGTCTAAAATCACACAATTCATATCAAGCTCCAAAACAGTGGGATCAAAATTTCAAATCAGCTCCTCTTTTTTCCCACTTTTAGCAATATCAAAACGAGATGATTGGTCACTCTTAAAATATATAGGACACATTATAGCAATCATATTTTCAGTAGCATTATAATTTATAACATCAAGTAACATTGGACCATCTGATACCTCATAAACGTATCCTTAATTTTTGATGTTCCATGTTGTTTTCTTATTGGTTCCCACATGTTTGATATACACTTTATGTCATTTTTATCGATTTTCTGGACTAACCTATTGACAAGATGCCACAGAGCCAGTTCCTTGTTTTCTGCTATTTTTAGTTTCAGAAAAGTTGTTCTAGAAATATTCTCGGAATTGGAAAATTCGAAAGCCAGAAGTCTTAGAAGTCTCGGAGGGTCCACGGAGTCCCGAAGAGACCCGAAGGGGTGCCCGGGAGCCACCACAACATAGGGGGGCGCGGTTCCCCCTCTGGCCGCGCCCGGATGTGGCGTGGGCCCCCGGCCACTCCCTGGCATCGCCCTTTTGCCCATATATACCCCCTTATGCATAAACCCTAAATGAATTGGCCTTTTCCACCAAAAACATCCGTAGCTCCGCCGCCGCCGCTGACAAGTTTCGGGGGACAGAAATCTTTGTTCCGGCACCCTGCCGGACGGGGAAGTGCCCCCGGAGCCATCTCCATCGACTCCACGCCATCTCCATCGCTGTTGCTGTCTCCTATGATGAGGAGGGAGTGGTTCTTCCGTGGGGAAGAGGGCTCTACCGGTAGCTATGTGTTTCATCTCTCTCTCCCATAGTGTGATGCTTATGTGACCGTGGGCTTTGTAATCTAGTTGAATACGTAGATGTACTCTTCATCTCTTATGATACCCGAGTAGTTTTATTATCAGATCTCTGTAAACACTTTGATCGCGGTGTAAAGGTGACAGTGTGTGCACCATGTAGTTTAGCATGATATTTATATCTTGTGTTGGATGACCCTATGAAATTGTGGTGTTTGTCTAGTACCTTCTAGGGTGCTCATAGTGAAAGCGTGGGGTTAACTAGACATGGGAATGTGAATTTGAGGAGTGCTGTTACAGCCCTACGCAATGAATTGGTGTTTGTTATTCGACCGGAGAGTGGTTCAGAGTAGTGTAGTGAAGAGAAATATTTATGCATTCAATTATGTTATCATTGCTGAGCGTGTTCACTAGTGAAAGTAGGATCCCTAGGCCTTGTTTCTAAGTATTGAAACACCGTTTACAATCAGTTCTGCTACATGTTTGCTTGCTGCCATTTTTATTTCAGATTTCTATTATCACTTATAATCGTCCATATTACTTGTATTTCACTCTCTCTTCGCCGAACTAGTGCACCTATAGAACTGACAATTGTATTAGGTGTGTTGGGGACACAAGAGACTTCTTGTATCGTGATTGCAGGGATTTCTTGAGAGGGATACCTTTACACCTCTTCCTCCCTGAGTTCGATAAACCTTGGGTAATCCACTTAAGGTAAACTTGACGCTGTTCTACAAACCTCTGTACTTGGAGGCCCAACACTGTCTACAAGAATAGAAGCGTGCGTAGACATAACCATCATCTAGAGCATTGATGCGCGTGATACACACGTTTGTTGGGAGACCCCAAGAGGAGGGTGTGATGAGCACAGCGGTAGGAATTTCCCCTCAGTTAAGAACCAAGGTTATCAATCCAGTAGGAGAAATAGGACCTTCGGAAGGTTGATGCCACTGACGGTGATGATGGCACCTCACCGGTGTCAGCAACAACATGGAACCTGCACACAACACAACCAAAATACTTTGTCCCAACGGTACAGTGAGGTTGTCAATCTCACCGGTCTTGCTGAAAACAAAGATTAGACGTATAGTGTGGAAAATGGTGTAATCTTGCAGTAATTAAAGAAAGCAGGAAATTGTTGTGGTTTGTTTAACAGTGTAAGAAAATGGACCGGGGTTCATAGGTTCACTAGTGGTGTCTCTCCATAAAAGATAGCATGCCGTGTGAGCAAATTACAGCTGGGCAATTGATAGATAAAGGTTGCACCGTAGTGCACATTCATGACATGAAGACTACTATGATATTTAGTGCGGGAATTACAACAATATACATAGACCATAATCCAACTGCATCTATGACTAATAATCCACCCTCAGGTTATCATCCGAACCCCCTTAGGTGTTAAGTTGCAAGCAACAGATAATTGCATTAAACAATGTGTGTAAAGTAAGCAATGATCGTACACGCGGGCACTCACACCACTGTTTTCTCCCTAGTGGTAACAACACATCCTCCCCCATCACGTTGCTGTCACTCGAGCACATGCGAAAACAAGGCATGAACCCACTATCTAGCATAAATACTCCCTCTTGGAGTCACTAGCAACTACTTGGCCAGAGCAACCACTAGCAACGGAAAGCATGCAAGATCACAAATAAAATATGCAATAAAGAATATAATCAACTTGGCATAAGTTCAATATTCATTGGATCCCAGCAAACATAGCATATAGAATTACCTAAGATCAATCTCGATCATGATAGGCAGCTCACGAGATCTAAACATGGAGGCATATGAGGAGAAGACAACCATCTAGCTACTGCTATGGACCCGAAGTCCAAGGATGAACTACTCACGCATCACTCCAGAGGCAGGCATGGTGATGTAGAAGCCTCCGGTGATGATTTCCTCTCCGGTAGGGTGCCGGAGACAGCTTCAGAACCCCCCTGATCTAGGGTTGACGATGACGGCGGCTGCGGAACTTTTCGGGGATATTTGATCAGGTTTTTAGGGTTTTCCATCCGGGGGGATTAAATAGGTGAAAGGGCAAAGGAGGTGGAGCCATGGGGCCCCACACCCATAGCTGGCGCGGCCAAAGGGGCGGGGGGCGCCACCCTATGGTGTGGCCCCCCTGGTGCCCATCTTCGAATCTTCTTCGGTCTTCTGAATGCTTCTAGGGAAAATAGGCACTTCGTGCTTTGTGGGGTCCAATTCCGAGAATATTTCCAGAACAACTTTTCTGAAATAAAAAACAGCAGAAAACAGGGAACTGACACTTGTCATCTTGTTAATAGGTTAGTCCCGGACAACGTGTAAAAATGCTATAAAGAAGGGAGAAAACATGTAGCAATTGGCATAATATTAGCATGGAGCATCAGAAATTATAGATACGTTGGAGACGTATCAAGCATCCCCAAGCTTAGTTCCTACTCGTCCTCGAGTAGGTAAACAATAAAACACAATAATTTCTGAGGTGACATGCTACTAACATAACCTTGATCATTCTAATGTAAAAACATGTGTACGCTGAGATCATAGAACTTCAAACACAAACATGATAATAGAACTTTAATAATAAAGCATAGCAATCACTTTGCATCATGAAGAGTATCTTAAATAAAGGATCATGAATAATAATGCAATGAAAGATAAACGTTTGTTTCAGGTATAGAGAAAGCATGGCAAAGTGGTATTTCACTAGTACTTAAGAGTGGGACAAAACATAAATGCCAGAACACCTTCAAAGTTCATGAGGAACACTAGAGCAAATAATTTAAGAACAAACAATATCACATCATGAATCAATTATTGATGTTTATGGGACAAATGCACATAGAACTCAGAATGCCAAAAATGCTCTCTCAAGTGTGCATAAAGTTAGAAGATGGAGACTCAACATAAAAGTAAAAGAAAGGCCCTTCGCGGAGGGAAGCAGGGATCACTCATGTGCTAGAGCTTTTTATTTTATTAAACAAAGGTATTAAAAGTTTGACACTCCTCCCATCCATCTTTCACAAACCATGGCTAACCGAATCCTTGGGTGCCTGCCAACAATCGCATACCATGGAGGAGTGTCTATATTTTAAGAGAGGTGTATGTTAATGTCAACGAATGGTAAATAGAAAATACAGTACGTCACAAGCCAACTGGATTCACAAGAGAGGCTCCCATATGAAGGACGCATCTGGGTAGAAGGTCATCGCTCTTTCTCTTTTGTTTACACAATTATGCTTTGGCTGATAAATCAGGGGCAAAAATAGTGAAGAGAATTTGTTTGTATTAATTTGGGGGCTGGGCACCCCGCTGCCAGCTCTTCTATCATTTAGATAAGCGGATGAAGCCACTAGTTCATGGTGTGAAATCCAATCAACAAATCAGATAAAGATTCTCCATTGACGTCCTCATGAGAAAAAACAAGAACACAAAACAGGAGCAATTTTGAAAGTTTTAAAGGCAGCACATGAGCAATTTACTTGGAGTGGCAGTGAAATACCACATGTATGTAGGTATGGTGGACACAATGGGAAAACTTTGGTTTAAGGGAGTTGGACGCACAAGTAGAGCTCATACTCAGTATAGGTGGAGGCTAGCAAAAGACTGGGAGCGACAAAGGAAGAGAGCATAAGAGCCATAATCATGTATAGCGACATAAACATCATTAATTAAAGCATAAGCGGTATCACAAGGTCAAAAAATAAGTGCTCATGGAGGCTATTCGTGACTGGTTCATAGTCATAAACATGGTGTGATCATGCGCCAAGTCAACCAAATAAAACATTCGAAAGAGAATACCATAAATTTATGCTTTATTATGACAAGAACAACTCATGAATCTTTCAATGTCATATTAAAAACTCTCAGATATTTGAGGCTATTCATGATACTGAATAACCATAAGGCTTTAAAACTAAAATAACATGTAGCATGACATGAAAAAGTTCTAGCCACAGTCTATACAAGCTTCTACTTGCACTGTTATAAATTCTACTTCAAGCAGCAATTTCTTTTCCCAACAAGAACCATACAAGTATGTTTTAACAAAAAATACTATATATGATACAACAAGAAAATATGAGAGTACTCATATAACACTACTAAAACTAACAGCTTTGATAAGAGATGCATGCAAAACAAGAGCTAAATAAATGCAGCAACGAGACAAAGATTAAGAATACAAAGTATTCCCATGAAAAAGCGGAGCGTGTCACTCTCCAATAAAATAATGCTGGGGTCCAACCAAGCTTATTGAAAAAATAAAAACAAACTGAAATAAAAAATAAAAGACGCTCCAAGTAAAGCACATAAGATGTGACCGAATAAAAATATAGTTTCACTAGAAGTGACATGATAATTTGTTGATGAAGAAGGGGATACCCAAGGCATCCCCAAGCTTAGACACTTGAGTATTCTTGGAATTTGCTGGGATGTACCACCGGGGCATCCCCAAGATTAGGCTTTTCACTCTTCTTGATCACAACATATCATCCTCTTCTCTTGACCCTTGAAAACTTCCTTCACACGAAAATTCTCACAATCTTCATTAGCAATGTTAGTGCAATCGAAATAATAAATTCACATGGTTCAGTTTCAACACAAGACTAACACTCAAAAGCACATTACCTACTGTAACAACTTATTTTAGAACTCTTTTTCTCAAAAGAACACCAAAAGAAAGAGATTAAGATGCAAATGCAATTGTTGGCAGAAATCTGTCAAAACAGGACAGAGGTAAAGATGATTTTTTTTCTCGAAAATCTTCTATTGCTCAAATCAAAAGGTGGTCAACTAAGAAAAGTTGTGTATATAGCCCAGGATTACGCACAAAAAAGCTTAGGTCATTATGAATTTTCTGTGATTTTATACGAAATTAACAGTGGTCAACAGAAATATGTTTCCTGCGCAGAAATCCGAAATATAGTCTCAACTTTCCACTAGAGGCTTTACTTGGCACAACAAAAACACAAAAGAAAAGATACAGAGGGGTTGCTAAGGAAATAGACAACACCCAGGTGCAAAGAAAACAAAGAAAAACAGGTTGAAAACAGAGAAATAAAACAGGTTGTCTCCCGGTAGCGCTTTTCTTTAACGCCTTTCAGCTAGGCATAGAAAGCAACTCAAATATTTTTAGGTGAAGCATCAACATCTATAACTCCCTCTAAATCATTATTTGCAGCAATAGGCACTCTAGGTGTTTCTGAAGATTCAACATGAAGGTCACTCTTAGCTTCATTAATTGTTTTAGCAATTTTCAGCACATATTGAGATTTAGGCTTAGTTATCTTGGGAACATACATGAATCTTTGCTCCTTTCCCACAAAGGATTTCTCTTTTTTGAATTTAAGAGATGAAAAAGTTGAGCTTAAAATTCCCATAGCCTCCTCTAGTTTACCAATCCAATTTTTTTGATCATCATGAGTGTTGCTAGCTTCTAGAGCAGTGATTCTTTTATCAATAGTAATTATTGATTCATTATCAAGGAAAATTGGTGAGTTCATTTCCAAAGAGTTTAGTTTATTAATAACATCCTCCAAAGTGGTATCAGTTTTAACAGTTGTAGGGGGGGGGTGATCCTATTAATCTTTCAATCAAATTGCAGGCTTCCAAGGCAGGAGTTCCTAGAAAATTTCCACCTGTAAGAGTATCTAACACATGCCTACACCAGCCAGTAATACCAACATAAAAATTCCTTAGGAGTATCAGGGTAGAATATTTTTTGTGTGCACATATTATGAGCATCATTTATTATATACGAATCATCTTTTAAACTCTCTCCCCCCTGTTGCCTAAAAGAACGAACCTCAACTTTAATACTCATTCTGGCGAAATAAAAACAAGCAAATAAATAACAGCTATAAAGTAAACTATTTTTGTGTGTGTTTTTGATATAGAGAAGCAAAACAAGACAAACATAAAAACAAGACAATAAACAAAATAAAGAGGCTGAGAGTGAGAGACTCCCCTTGCCAGAAGACTTCTTCCTCCCCGGCAACGGCGCCAGAAAATATCCTTGATGCGCGTGATACACACGTTTGTTGGGAGACCCCAAGAGGAGGGTGTGATGAGCATAGTGGTAGGAATTTCCCCTCAGTTAAGAACCAAGGTTATCAATCCAGTAGGAGAAAGAGGACCTTTGGAAGGTTTGTCACATCCCAATTTTGGAATACCTGAAGACACAGTTGTTTTGCTAATTGCTTGACAAATAAACTTTGGTTGTGTTTGTTTGAGTGCAACTAAACAAACTAATAATATAAACTTACATGGCTAAGAAATGGAAAGCAAACTTAAAAAGATAGCAAAGCAGTAAACTAAAAATATTCAACATATTGTTCCAATGACCTTGGCAATACTTTCTAAAGTAAATATTGATTAAAGAGTTTTCCAAAACTATCTTATGAATCCCATACTTGTTGAATATTGTTCCAAGGCCTAAATTAAGAAAGAGGAAACACTTAATAAATTTCCCTAAAAGATTATCAGAAAAAGAGGCATTCTTAAATGCTTCACCAAAATCTTATCAAATATTTTTCCAACCTTGCAAGCTTAAAAACAAAAGTATTGGAGAGCATTGACTTGCTATCCCTAGTCACATAAATATTTTGGCAAAGCATTGTTAAAGAAAAGCCAAGTGCCTTATTAAATTGAATTTCCAATATTTCCAGAAACAAGAAACTCAAACAAGTTACTATTGGAAACTTTCTTCAAATGATCTGAAATTGATACCAGTGCTTCCTTATATCAAATAAGGAACACACACACAAGAGGAGACCAAAAATTGAATCCATTAAAGGCCTGAAAACATGATTTTTCTCCACAGCAACATTTGGAATTTTGAACAAGTTTGTTCTACAAACTTTTTCAAAATGCCATGAAATAAATACCACATGATCTATATCATAAATAAGGATGAAAACCAAAAGGTCACAAGTTTTTGAATTGTTTAAGTTGCCAAAAACCCCTGTTTTCTAGACAACACCTTTTAGAAATTTAAACAAGTTTGTTCTATGACGTAACTCAAAATGACTTGAATTTTCTACCACACAAGGAACACACAAAATAAGGAATGTGTGCCGAAAATTATCATTTTTGGAAGCTCCTAAATAGGTTAATAAATTCAATGTCCATTTATGTCAGAATTGAAATTTGAACAACTTTGAACTATCAAGTTTATCCAATTGAGCCAATTTTCACATATGTTGTGCATCTCAACTAATAAGAATTTTGGGCAAAAGGAATTTAAATTTTGACTTTGTTTTCCTAGTGAAAACCACATTTTTCAGAGAGGACAGGGACCTCTTTGTTAATTGGCCAGGGACCTAGTTGACAGCTGAGTCACACCTTCTTCAACCTAGCCTCTCTGTAGATACAGAGCACCTACTCCATGGCTTTGAGTAGAAGGAAACGAGGTGGATAAGAGGCCCCCCATGTGCTCTTGTCCGCCTACTTGCCCCCTCTCTCTCCCCCTCAAGTTTTCCCTCTCTCTGCTAAAGAAACGCAAAAACCGAAACCCTAGCTATGAGCTCGCCGTCGTTGCGGCCGTCTCCGAGATCGCCGCCGGCCGTCGAGTGGCCCTTCCTCTCCGCCTCGTCGTTCTGAACCTCGGTGCAAAAGGAATCGAGGTGAGACGACGCGAGGAGCCCGCGCCATCCTTTTTCCTCTCCGAGCCCGGCGGACTCCGGCGAGGCATCGCCGCCGCCTCGAGTCTTCTTCGACCTCACCGAGCATCCCCGCGCGTTCATGGTGAGCAGGCGCGCCTCGCCGCCCTTTTCCCCTCTCCCTCTCCCCCTAGAGCCTCGCCGCGCCGTGCTCACGTTCGGCCGCCGTGCGCCACCGTCGCCGCCGCTCTCCGGTGACTTCCCCGGAAACGAGACCACCCTCTTTTAGTCGCCCGCGTCGAGAGAAAATTGTGGATGCCTTTGGATCGATGAACGGTAGACGGAATCACGGATTGGAACCTCGCCGGAGTTTCCTCCCGTCGGCGATGACGTCGCGCTCGCGTCAGCGCCCTTGACCCAGCGCTGGGAGGAGTCAAACCCGCCCGTGGGGCCGCGTTGCCTGCGTGGCAGCCCCCGTGGCCGCCTGGCCCGCTGGTCAGTGGCAGAGGCTGGATCTGCCCGCGGTGAGATTAGATCTGGCCGGCCCAGCTGCGGATCTGGCCCATCTGTGTCATTTTTCCATTTAATTTTCCAGAGGAACTGCATGTTTACTTTTGGCCTTAAAAACCTACCTAATATATGAATTTGACCAAGACAAAATTCACAGATGTAAATCAACTAAATCTAAACCATCTCCAACTTGTAGATCTACATTTGGATGAATATTTTCGAAATGAAAAATGTTTTGGAAACAGGTACCAGAAACAGCAAAATGAGCACCATTTTAAATCCACAACTCAGAATGAGGTGTATCCAATTGCATTGGAAAGCCCTTGAAATTTCCTAACAGAATCAATTAACCTTGCTTCCAAATTCCTAGTATTGTTGAAATGGCATGCAATTTGGTAAAACACCAGAGAGCACTTTGGTGATTTTTATAAAATTATTAAAAATTATTATTGATGCAAACTCAACTGGATGGTCTTGTATATGTTAAGGGATATCCTAACCTAGATGGGTTTAATTTTTAGAGCATCATAGAAAATTTGGTGGATAGATCTTTATTTTGCATGTTTCTGCCATTTTGGCATTTTAGGTAATTAATTTGTGTGAGTTATTTTTGTGTTGCAATATTGTTTTCTAGCATGTACAAGTTGTGTGAACTTGTTTTCTAAGTGTTACTTAGCTATTTTAGCATGTTTAGATTGCTTGGACTTGAGTTGAGAAGAAATAGGATTTATGATAGTAGCATATGTTTATCTCTAGTTTATACTTGCATAGAACTTTTTTGAGTGATAAATTATGTTCAAGCACTTGGATTGTTGATTGTATCCAGTACCATGTTGTACTTATATTGTGTTGTTATCACCTCTGCTAGCTTTCATTTGAGTTGGTAGAGAAGCATGAGTAGTTTAGTCATCACTATGCAAATGTTGGAAAAGTTCTCTCATGTGTAGAATTTTTGGCACAAACAATTGTGGTTGTGTAGCCACATATTTTTGTGTTGTGTTCATAGGACCAGTAGCATTTTGATGATGTTTTTATGAGTACTTGAACCCTAGAGTTTTCACTTTTGTGAAAATAATAGCATGAGTAGCATTACCTTGCTTATGTTAGCATCCTATTATTTTCTACTAGTATGGTTATTCCACTAGATGCTAGTTTAGGTTATTGTTAATTTTTAGCAAGTGTACCAGAGGCATTGTGACCTCTTAATGCTTTGTTATGCTAGTGGAACACCCACTGGTGTCATTGCATTTTTGGTGGAAACATTATTTCCCCCACACTAGATGTGTTTCCTTTATATAGTTCTCTAACTAATGAGTGCCTAGTATTTTTGCCTTGGGTTTTTGAGTGCTAAATGAAAATGTGTATGCTTCTGTTTGTAAGTGTTTGTAATCATGTGTGTCTTGCTAGGAAAAATCCATTCTTGGAGTGTTGTTTGATTCCTCTAGTAATGCCCTTTTTATTACTACTAGTATGTAGGAGTTGCCCTGCAAATTGATGCATTGTTTTGTTAAATGGGATATTTTTGTTATAGAAAGTATAGATGTTTTTCACTCCTGTTTTTATGACATGGACCCTCTGGTTGTATTTCAATTACTTGATTGAAATGCATCCATTGATTCTTCATGTTTGAGTAGTACTAGTTTTCCTAGCATTTTTCTTGTATTGAATTGTTTCTCCTGCCAACTTGTGTTTGGTAGATAAATTGTGTATCCTTGCATGAGGACATGTTTTCATTTCCCATAATGATAACATGGTTCCTTGTTTGATTTTTTAGTACTTTACTTGTTATGCATGCTTGCATAGCAAACCCTTAGTAGAAGCATGTCATTAGGATTCCTCCTTTTTAGTCATTGTTTCTATTGTTCTCACTATGAGAATTGTGTGTTTTGTGATGAGTCTATTGCCTTGTTGCACTTGTGTAGGCTCACTGATTTGTAAAAGTAACTTTTGCAAATCATGTGTTTTATTTATTCTTGATGTGAATTTAGGCTTAGTAGAATAGCAACCTTGTTCTTTTTGTGGTTTGGTTGATAGACCCATTGCCATGATTATTATTGTGCATGTTTTGTATACTCTTAGTAGTCTCACCCTTGTGAAACTAAGTGTATTTTGGGTTTATTAATATCTTGGTACGAGAGTGGCACACCCACTGAATCCATGATATTGAGGTGGTGAGATATGTTCCTCCAACCTTGAGTTGCCCTATTAAATGGCATTTCTGCCAAGTGTGTTTGTTTGATTGTTTTCCTCCATTAATAATTGTGTGATTGGTAATTATTAGTTTCCTTGTTGTATGTATTGTTATGTATAGTTGCTTTCCTTGATTGGTTCTGAATGTGTGTCCTTTATTCTTTTACGACGTTAGAAAACGAAGAGGAAGGAAGTGTCGGGAAGCTGTGTTTCAAGTTCCAGTCACTCCAACAACCAGGGACACAAGGAGATACCAGGCAAGCCATCCTGATTCTTGCTGATACAATACTTATCATTATCTATCATGCATGTTTTACCTCTGAAGTTTTACCAAAACTTGGTTATCAAAACTATTTTTGATGTGGCTATTACTACTATACTATTATATAGGTTACTATCATGCCAGTAGTTAAACTTGGTAATACCAAGCCCATAAGCCACCAAATGGTATTTATTACCATCAAATATACTAGTCCCTAAGTGGACACCCTAAAATTGTGCTTATACAAAACAAAGGCTTTATGGAAAAACCCGGTGGAAAGGTGAGACCTTGTCCACGGGAGGATTGTGAAGGAGTCATTTTTGGAAAAGTGTTTGTTTTCAAAAATGACACATAACCTAGTCTTCGCCGGACAACCTTTACCGTACTGCCACCCTACCCCAACATGGGCACGGGGCTTAACTTGAAGTTTGTCCTTGTTAGTGTGTGTTCTATCTCAATCGCTATAAGGGACGTCGTACCCTCGAACCGAATGTCGTGGAGACATAAAAGTGTGGGATTAATTTTCCCTCCGGACGCATCAGTTGGGGCTCCTGGCTTGGCGGGGATTAGCTCGGTGCCGGGGATGCGGACACTCGACTGAGATATAAACATATTCTAGCTTGAACATAGTGTATGGTTATGATCAGATACCTGATGTTTACATACTGTTGTTATAGTCCGTGGTTGTTCACGGTAGGTGTACTGGATCTGGTGGATGAGTACACCTCTGCAGAGTACAACTTTTTTGAAGAAGCCGCGTCCTCGGATATGGACAGTTGAATGGCCATGTAGCTAGCATTGTGTCAATGTTTTCAAAAAGGTGTTTTTGAAAGGAATTGTTGAACTTGTGAAGTTCGGAAAGGAAGGAAAACTTGTACCATGGAGGTACCGTTGATGATGGAAAGCCAGAAGTTGTTATACAAAACAAAATGTTTTGCAAAGAAAACCTTTTCTACTCTAAGCAAGAATTCTAGAAACTGATTCCAAGAAGTTTTGCAAAGAGAAAATATTCTTTAACAAAGCTTTACAAAACCTCTTGTACATGTGATATCTACAAGAGAAAGATTTTTTTTTTCTGAAGTATCTTCTTCAACGAAGATATAGATTAACCTGACTGCAACTGTGGTGTCATCATATATGAACACCATTGATAGTGAACCCTACTTATAGCCTACCTATTCCACCATATAAGCATATTTGCATGTTGGTAAGTGACATGATGGATGTCTTGCTGAGTACATTCAAATGTACTCATTATGGTTTCGCCCCTGGTATCTACTTGCCAGACTTTGAGAAGGCGCCTCCGAAGGAGATCTATGAAGAGAAGTACGGAGCTGACGGCTTTGCGAACTAGGATCGTCTCCGGGTCAGCAGACTGTAGGTTAAGGCGTGACTTGGTCTCAGCTACGTTGTGTTTTGATTGTCTTCCGCTGTGTTTGATCAGTTGCCTGCCCTATGTGGCAGTTGCGTTAAACTTGATCATGTGATCTTTTATGTAATACCTTTATGTATTCGTGTAATGGATGATGTATTTCTGTATGCCAACTGTGTATGTTGTTCACGACTGATCTTTCTGGGATCGTGAATGTATGCATACGGAGGGTTTCAGACTGCCGGTCTGGGGTCCTTACAGAGTTGGTATCAGAGCCATCCTGACCTTAGGAGACCTTAGTTAGCATGGACGTCAGATAGGAAAGAAAAGTATTTTTGGGTAAAAACCTATTTCCTATCTAAATTATTTTTATCTAAGGGAATTTTAGTATATTTTCCCTCCTTCTGATCTTTTCAAAAGATTCTAAAGGCATATCTCTCTCGTTTAAGATTTTATTTCTTACTTGTTTGCAACTGCTCCGCTCTGTTTTTGAAACATCTCTCGTCTTTGAAGTTTTCTGTCCAGAAAATAGTTGGAGTTTCAAAAACAGATTGTTGCATAGTCTTACCTCTCTCAGTTAAAAGTTTTATCAACAATTTACTTCTATTATCTTGTTTCCATCCAAAAACTTGTATACTTGCCGATGTCCCGAGAAGACCAAAATAATTGCCTAGCTCTACAGTGATGATGGTCAGAAGTAGATATAGTTCTTCAGCCACTTCTAGGATTTTGGATCAGTCTAGTTTGGAGTAATTTAGCGATGACCCCATGAGTCGCCTCCCCCGACGTAGCTCCAATGGAGCCTTGCTTGTGTGTTATGGCTTGCTTACGTGTGTCCGTAGGACTTTGTGCTATTGTGTGGTGTAGAATTTGGTTCATCTAGGTTTCTATATGTTTGTGGGGTGCTCAAAATTTGCAGATTTGTGCTTGCCCCGCTCTTGTTTTTGAATCGCCTCTTGTTAGGTTTTTGCAAGCAAAAATGTTTGTATAATATTCAAAAACAAGAATTTGTTGCTTAGACTCATACTTGTTTTCGCCTCGAAATGCCACCCGTCGTGAACCACCACCATCTCCCGCACAATCAATGAAAGCACCGTTGGACCTAATAATGGAGGATCATCAAGCCACACGAGCTGAGAGCGTTGCTACAAGCGCTACACACCAACCACTACTGACCAAAACCTCTATGTTTGTCTGTTTGAAAAAGACTCGTTTTGCCCTGTTGGCTAAACGTTGCACTTTTTTATGTCCCCTTTTAAAAGACCAAACTAGAGAGATCCCCTTTTAAAAGTTATATACCTCCCTCTTCACATGCCATGATGCGCAACCCCCTCAAAAGCCAAACCGAAGAGCACGATTCAATATTCGACGTACGATGACGCTAGTCGTATCTTGTCGGACAAACAATATTTAATAGAAAGCTAACAAGACTAACATGCTTGGTCTAATCTTAGGTTGACACCTAACCAAAGCATGCGAACTACTGACAACTCTTTCTAAACCAAGGAATTAAGTGACTTAGGACACCTTTTAATCTAGTTGGTAAAAAGGAGAAGTCACAAGAAAATAAGATGATGACCTATTCGTTTACTAGTCAATAGGATATCGGGTGTATCTACTTTGGAAACCAAATATTAGTAGGCGTAGTAGGTACTATGAAATTTGGAGTTTAGAAATTAAGTGAACGATGGAATGGTTATGATAGATCTAGAAAACAACAGTTTGCCTGTTTTTGTTTCTTTGTGTGCTCTTGATTGAAATGAATTTGTGTTTTATTCAACCTTGCTTCCTAACTTGTATGGAGTTGTTAGGACTTGTTATTATGTTGTTTTCTTACAATAAATCTACCCTAGAAAGTGTGTGCATGATTGGAAACTCGAATAAAAATGAAATAGCATTTGTTACCTTCTAGTTTATTATTTGGAAGTATTGTGAGAGCTGGATCTGTGTATACTTTCTTAGTAGATTTTGTGCTATGTTTTCTTTGAGTCCAGTACCATTTAGGTACTGTTTTTTTATGCTTGTAACTCTGTTAGCTTGCATGTCTCTTAATAGTAAAGCATATGTAAGCATTACTATCAATATGCACTAGTATTGTTTCACTAGATTAAATAGCCTTATATTTTTATCTTGTATGCAAAGTTTTTCATGAGTAACCAGAGGCTTAGTACCTATTTTTCCTTGGTATTAGTAGGCCATAGCCCACTGGTCCCATTGCATTTTGGCTTGAGGATGAAAATCCCCAACCATACACCTGTGTGAAAATAGCATGTTTCACTATGTGATTGATTTCTATTTTCCACCATGGAAAATATAATTGTTTCTTTTCACCTATGCAAGTGAGAAGTTTGTTTCTTATTAGTAAATACTAATATGTTTAGGTGTGATCCTTTTGTTAGCATAATATTCCTTAGGGGTATCATGTTAAGAAATGTTTCACTATCGTGTGCTGAATTTAAATTGTTCGCAAATAAAATAAATTCCTCTTGATTGGTAGATTGTTTGTGAATAATTTTAAATTGAGTGTATGGATTTTTGAAAAGGTTTATATAACTTTTCATTAATTGCATAGCTACTGGTTGTGTGAGTTGTACCTTGCTTGTTTGCTAGTAATTGGTTAAAGAAAACAGAAATTGCTAGAAGAAATTTCTGCATGCTTAATGGTCGATTCATAAAATTACTCTGGTGCGTGTGTTTACTAACATGAGTAGGATGGGTGTACTGTTATTAGGTACACTTATATTCATGACTTCCTTGTTTAGGTTTAAACATCATGATAGCATTGTTTGCTTCTCTAGGGTGAAGCTAGTTTCACCACTAGAAAATGGTGATTTTTGCTCTAGTATTACCCTCTTTTTATTTTATGAGTATATGTGTTGATATAGCATGTTTAGGAAGTTATTACTTCTGTTATCATGCCATGAATTATTTAGTTTCGTGTTCTATGGTTATAGGATATGATTATCTCTTATAGCATGCTGGTGTAGATTTTTCATACTAGTGTGTTATTTGTGCATTTTTTTTTATGCCTGTGTAATAGGAGTTTTATCTTGTGTGAAGATGGTGTTTTAGAGTATCTTTATGATTGGATTCATTGGTTTTTAGCTACTGGTTTTTTGCTAATTGTTCATGATTGATGGATTCCAAAACCTCTAGTAAACAATAACCTAGTGAATAAATAGTCTATTCATCTGTGGTGTTGTTTGCTTGCTTTTTTGATTTTGTTTAAATGTTTTACCTTAGCATGAGTTTATACTTGTGTTATGATTGTGCTTAAGAGTATCTTATGAAACTAAAACATCCAACTAAAATCGTGTACATATTAAGTGATAGTTGCTTGTGGTGAGTAATAACCACTGCCATGGGTATTGTTCTGTCTGTTTGTTTTACCTTAGCAACCTAACCTTTGCACCCACAAGCTATATTTTTAGCTTATTATATACCTTATTATGAGAGTGGTACACCACTCCATATGTGGTATGTAATATGTGGGATATAGCTAGGAACTCATGTAATAATTGACGGTACGTTTCCAGGTAGTTCTGCACTAACCTTAATTTTTGTTTGTTTCTAAATCGTCCAAGACCCAAGGTCAAACTAGGAAACAAAAGTTTTGGACCTAACACAGTACTGGTGTACTTTTTTAAAGTGAATTTGCAAATTTAGGGGAGTACCCCGCCTCCCAAGAAAATTCAAAGGGGGGAAGCACCTGCACTCCAACACTAACATTGTGTTTGTTGGCCCTCCCTTAGTCCTCGCTTGCGAATCTCGGGGACGCGATTCTTTTTAAGGGGGGAAGACCTGTCACATCCCAATTTTGGAATACCTGAAGACACAGTTGTTTTGCTAATTGCTTGACAAATAAACTTTGGTTGTGTTTGTTTGAGTGCAACTAAACAAACTAATTATATAAACTTACATGGCTAAGAAATGGAAAGCAAACTTAAAAAGATAGCAAAGCAGTAAACTAAAAATATTCAACATATTGTTCCAATGACCTTGGCAATACTTTCTAAAGTAAATATTGATCAAAGAGTTTTCCAAAACTATCTTATGAATCCCATACTTGTTGAATATTATTCCAAGGCCTAAATTAAGAAAGAGGAAACACTTAATAAATTTCCCTAAAAGATTATCAGAAAAAGAGGCATTCTTAAATGCTTCACCAAAATCTTATCAAATGTTTTTCCAACCTTGCAAACTTAAAAACAAAAGTATTGGAGAGCATTGAATTGCTATCCCTAGTCACATAAATATTTTGGCAAAGCATTGTTAAAGAAAAGCCAAGTGCCTTATTAAATTGAATTTCCAATATTTCCAGAAACAAGAAACTCAAACAAGTTACTATTGGAAACTTTCTTAAAATGATCTGAAATTGATACCAGTGCTTCCTTATATCAAATAAGGAACACACACAAGAGGAGACCAAAAATAGAATCCATTAAAGGCCTGAAAACATGATTTTTCTCCACAGCAACATTTGGAATTTTGAACAAGTTTGTTCTACAAACTTTTTCAAAATGCCATGAAATAAATACCACATGCTATATATCATAAATAAGGATGAAAACCAAAAGGGAACACGTTTTTAAATTGTTTAAGTTGCCAAAAACCCCTGTTTTCTAGACAGCACCTTTTAGAAATTTAAACAAGTTTGTTCTATGACGTAACTCAAAATGACTTGAATTTTCTACCACACAAGGAACACACCAAATAAGGAATGTGTGCCAAAAATTATCATTTTTGGAAGCTCCTAAGTAGGTTAATAAATTCAATGTCCATTTATGTCAGAATTGAAATTTGAACAACTTTGAACTATCAAGTTTATCCAATTGAGCCAATTTTCACATATGTTGTGCATCTCAACTAATAAGAATTTTGGGCAAAAGGAATTTAAATTTTGACTTTGTTTTCCTAGTGAAAACCACATTTTTCAGAGAGGACAGGGACCTCTTTGCAAATTGGCCAGGGACCTAGTTGAAAGCTGAGTCACACCTTCTTCAACCTAGCCTCTCTGTAGATACAGAGTACCTACTCCATGGCTTCGAGTAGAAGGAAACGAGGTGGATAAGAGGCCCCCCATGTGCTCTTGTCTGCCTACTTGCCCCCTCTCTCTCCCCCTCATGTTTTCCCTCTCTCTCTGCTAAAGAAACGCAAAAACCGAAACCCTATCTATGAGCTCGCCGTCGTTGCGGCCGTCTCCGAGCTCACCGCCGGCCGTCGAGTGGCCCTTCCTCTCCGCCTCGTCGTTCTGAACCTCGGTGCAAAAGGAATCGAGGTGAGACGACGCGAGGAGCCCGCGCCATCCTTTTTCCTCTCCGAGCCCGGCGGACTCCGGCGAGGCATCGCCGCCGCCTCGAGTCTTCTCCGACCTCACCGAGCATCCCCGCGCGTTCGTGGTGAGCAGGCGCACCTCGCCGCCCTTTTCCCCTCTCCCTCTCCCCCTAGAGCCTCGCCGCGCCGTGCTCGCGTTCGGCCGCCGTGCACCACCGTCGCCGCCGCTCTCCGGTGACTTCCTCGGAAACGAGACCACCCTCTTTTAGTCGCCCGCATCAAGAGAAACTCGTGGATGCCTTTGGATCGATGAACGGTAGACGGAATCGCGGATTGGAACCTCGCCGGAGTTTCCTCCCGCCGGCGATGACGTCGCGCTCGCGTCAGCGCCCTTGACCCCGCGCTGGGAGGAGTCAATCCCGCCCGTGCGGCCGTGTTGCCTGCGTGGCAGCCCCCGTGGCCGCCTGGCCCGCTGGTCAGCGGCAGAGGCTGGATCTGCCCGCGGTGAGATTAGATCTGGCCGGCCTAGCTGCGGATCTGGCCCATCTGTGTCATTTTTCCATTTAATTTTTCCAGAGGAAGTGCATGTTTACTTTTGGCCTTAAAAACCTACCTAAAATATGAATTTGACCAAGAAAAAATTCACAGATGTAAATCAACTAAATCTAAACCATCTCCAACTTGTAGATCTACATTTGGATGAATATTTTAGAAATGAAAAATGTTTTGGCAACAGGTACCAGAAACAGAAAAATGAGCACCATTTTAAATCCACAACTCAGAATGAGGTGTATCCAATTGTATTGGAAAGCCCTTTAAATTTCCTAACATAATCAATTAACCTTGCTTCCAAATTCCTAGTATTGTTGAAATGGCATGCAATTTGGTAAAACACCAGAGATCACTTTGGTGATTTTTATAAAATTATTAAAAATGATTTTTGATGCAAACTCAATTGGATGGTATTGTATATGTTAAGGGCTATCCAAACCTAGATGGGTTTAATTTTTAGAGCATCATAGAAAATTTGGTGGATAGATCTTTATTCTGCATGTTTCTGCCATTTTGGCATTTTTAGGTAATTAATTTGTGTGAGTTATTTTTGTGTTGCAATATTGTTTTCTAGCATGTACAAGTTGTGTGAACTTGTTTTCTAAGTGTTACTTAGCTATTTTAGCATGTTTAGATTGTGTGGACTTGAGTTGAGAAGAAATAGGATTTATGATAGTAGCATATGTTTATCTCTAGTTTATACTTGCATAGAACTTTTTTGAGTGATAAATTATGTGCAAGCACTTGAATTGTTGATTGTATCCAGTACCATGTTGGTACTTATATTGTGTTGTTATAACCTCTGCTAGATTTCATTTGAGTTGGTAGAGAAGCATGAGTAGTTTAGTCATCACTATGCAAATGTTGGAAAAATTCTCTCATGTGTAGAATTTTTGGCACAAACAATTGTGGTTGTGTAGCCACATATTTTTGTGTTGTGTTCATAGGACCAGTAGAATTTTGATGATGTTTTTATGAGTACTTGAACCCTAGAGTTTTCACTTTTGTGAAAATAATAGCATGAGTAGCATTACCTTGCTTATGTTAGCATCCTATTATTTTCTACTAGTATGGTTATTGCACTAGATGCTAGTTTAGGTTTTTGTTAATTTTTAGCAAGTGGACCAGAGGCATTGTGACCTCTTAATGCTTTGTTATTCTAGTGGAACACCCACTGGTGTCATTGCATTTTTGGTGGAAACATTATTTCCCCCACACTAGATGTGTTTCCTTTATATAGTTCTCTAACTAATGAGTGCCTAGTATTTTTGCCTTGGGTTTTTGAGTGCTAAATGAAAATGTGTATGCTTCTGTTTGTAAGTGTTTGTAATCATGTGTGTCTTGCTAGGAAAAATCCATTCTTGGAGTGTTGTTTGATTCCTCTAGTAATGCCCTTTTTATTACTACTAGTATGTAGGAGTTGCCCTGCAAATTGATGCATTGTTTTGTTAAATGGGATATTTTTGTTATAGCAAGTATAGATGTTTTTCACTCCTGTTTTTATGACATGGACCCTCTGGTTGTATTTCAATTACTTGATTGAAATGCATCCATTGATTCTTCATGTTTGAGTAGTACTAGTTTCCCTAGCATTTTTCTTGTATTGAATTGTTTTTCCTGCCAACTTGTGTTTGGTAGATAAATTGTGTATCCTTGCATGAGGACATGTTTTCATTTCCCATAATGATAAGATGGTTCCTTGTTTGATTTTTAGTACTTTACTTGTTATGCATGCTTGCATAGCAAACCCTTAGTAGAAGCATGTCATTAGGATTCCTCCTTTTTAGTCATTGTTTCTATTGTTCTCACTATGAGAATTGTGTGTTTTGTGATGAGTCTATTGCCTTGTTGCACTTGTGTAGGCTCACTGATTTGTAAAAGTAACTTTTGCAAATCATGTGTTTTATTTATTCTTGATGTGAATTTAGGCTTAGTAGAATAGCTACCTTGTTCTTTTTGTGGTTTGGTTGATAGACCCATTGCCATGATTATTATTGTGCATGTTTTGTATACTCTTAGTAGTCTCACCCTTGTGAAACTAAGTGTATTTTGGGTTTATTAATATCTTGGTATGAGAGTGGCACACCCAGTGAATCCATGATCTTGAGGTGGTGAGATATGTTCCTCCAACCTTGAGTTGCCCTATTAAATGGCATTTCTGCCAAGTGTGTTTGTTTGATTGTTTTCCTCCATTAATAATTGTGTGATTGGTAATTATTAGTTTCCTTGCTGTATGTATTGTTATGTATTGTTGCTTGCCTTGATTGGTTCTGAATGTGTGTCCTTTATTCTTTTACGACGTTAGAAAACGAAGAGGAAGGAAGTGTCGGGAAGCTGTGTTTCAACTTCCAGTCACTCCAACAACCAGGGACACAAGGAGATACCAGGAAAGCCATCCTGATGCTTCCTGATACAATACTTATCATTATCTATCATGCATGTTTTACCTCTGAAGTTTTACCAAAAGTTGATTATCAAAACTATTTTTGATGTGGCTATTACTACTATACTATTATATAGGTTACTATCATGCTAGTAGTTAAACTTGGTAATACCAAGCCCATAAGCCACCATATGGTATTTATTAGCATCAAATATACTAGTCCCTAAGTGGACACCCTAAAATTGTGCTTATACAAAACAAAGGCTTTATGGAAAAACCCGGTGGAAAGGTGAGACCTTGTCCACGGGAGGATTGTGAAGGAGTCATTTTTGGAAAAGTGTTTGTTTTCAAAAATGACACATAACCTAGTCTTCGCCGGACAACCTTTACCGTACTGCCACCCTACCCCAACATGGGCACGGGGCTTAACTTGAAGTTTGTCCTTGTTAGTGTGTGTTCTATCTCAATCGCTATAAGGGACGTCGTACCCTCGAACCGAATGTCGTGGAGACATAAAAGTGTGGGATTAATTTTCCCTCCGGACGCATCAGTTGGGGCTCCTGGCTTGGCGGGGATTAGCTCGGTGCCGGGGATGCGGACACTCGACTGAGAGATAGACATATTCTAGCTTGAACATAGTGGATGGTTATGATCAGATACCTGATGTTTACATACTGTTGTTACAGTCCGTGGTTGTTCACGGTAGGTGTACTGGATCTGGTGGATGAGTACACCTCTGCAGAGTACAACTTTTTCGAAGAAGCCGCATCCTCGGATATGGACAGTTGAATGGCCATGTAGCTAGCATTGTGTCAATGTTTTCAAAAAGGTGTTTTTGAAAGGAAGTGTTGAACTTGTGAAGTTCGGAAAGGAAGGAAAACTTGTACCGTGGAGGTACCGTTGATGATGGAAAGCCAAAAGTTGTTATACAAAACAAAATGTTTTGCAAAGAAAACCTTTTCTACTCTAAGCAAGAATTCTGGAAACTGATTCCAAGAAGTTTTGCAAAGAGAAAATATTCTTTAACAAAGCTTTACAAAACCTCTTGTACATGTGATATCTACAAGAGAAAGAATTTTTTTTTCTGAAGTATCTTCTTCAACGAAGATATAGATTAACCTGACTGCAACTGTGGTGTCATCATATATGAACACCATTGATAGTGAACCCTACTTATAGCCTACCTATTCCACCATATAAGCATATTTGCATGTTGGTAAGTGACATGATGGATGTCTTGCTGAGTACATTCAAATGTACTCATTATGGTTTCGCCCCTGGTATCTACTTGCCAGACTTTGAGAAGGTGCCTCCGAAGGAGATCTATGAAGAGAAGTACGGAGCTGACGGCTTTGCGAACTAGGATCGTCTCTGGGTCAGCAGCCTGTAGGTTAAGGCGTGACTTGGGCTCAGCTACGTTGTGTTTTGATTGTCTTCCGCTGTGTTTGATCAGTTGCCTGCCCTATGTGGCAGTTGCGTTAAACTTGATCATGTGATCTTTTATGTAATACCTTTATGTATTCGTGTAATGGATGATGTATTTCTGTATGCCAACTGTGTATGTTGTTCACGACTGATCTTTCTGGGATCGTGAATGTATGCATACGGAGGGTTTCAGACTGCCGGTCTGAGGTCCTTACAAGGTTGATGCCACTGCCGGTTGTGATGGAGCCTCACCGGTGTCAGCAACAACACTGAACCTGCACACACCACAACCAAAATAATTTGTCCCAACGGTACAGTGAGGTTGTCAATCTCACCAGTCTTGCTGAAAACAAAGATTAGACGTATTGTGTGGAAAATGGTATATTCTTGCAGTAAGTAAAAAAAGCAGGAAATTGTTGTGGTTTGTTTAACAGTGTAAGAAAATGGACCGGGGTTCATAGGTTCACTAGTGGTGTCTCTCCATAAAAGATAGCATGCTGGGTGAACAAATTACAGCTGGGCAATTGACAAATAAAGGTTGCACCGTAGTGCACATTCATGACATGAAGACTACTATGATATTTAGTGCAGGCATTACAACAGTATACATAGACCGTAATCCATCTACATCTATGACTAATAATCCACCCTCAGGTTATCATCTGAACCCCCTTAGGTATTAAGTTGCAAGCAACAGATAATTGCATTAAACAATGTGTGTAAAATAAGCAATGGTCGTACACGCGGGCACTCACACTGCTATTTTATCAATAGTGGCAACATCACATCCTCCCCCGTCACATTTCTGTCACTCGAGCACAGGCGAAAAGGAGGCATGAACCCACTATATAGCACAAATACTCCCTCTTGGAGTCACTAGCAACTACTTGGCCAGAGCAACCACTAGCAACGAAAAGCATGCAAGATCACAATTAACATATGCAATAAAGACTATAATCAACTTGGCATAAGTTCAATATTAATCGGATCCTAGCAAACACAACATATAGAATTACATAAGATCAATCTCGATCATGATAGACAGCTCACGAGATCTAAACATGGAGGCATATGAGGAGAAGACAACCATCTAGCTACTGCTATGGACCCGTAGTCCAAGGATGAACTACCCACGCATCACTCCGGAGGCAGGCATGGTGATGTAGAAGCCTCCGGTGATGATTTCCTCTCCGGCAGGGTGACGGAGACAGCTTCAGAATCCCTCTGATCTAGGGTTGACAATGACAACCGCTGTGGAACATTTCGGGTATATTTGATCAGGTCTTTAGAGTTTTCCATCCAGGGGGATTAAATATGCGAAAGGGCAAAGGCGGTGGAGCCCTGGGGGCCCCACACCCATAGCTGGCGCGACCAAGGGGGGGGCGCCACCCTTTGGTGTGGGCCCCCTGGTGCTCGTCTTCGACTCTTCTGGATGCTTCCGGGGAAAATAGGCACTTCGGGCTTTGTGGGGTCCAATTCCGAGAATATTTCCAGAACAACTTTTCTGGAAAAAAAGCAGAAAACAGGGAACTGGCACTTGCCATCTCGTTAATAGGTTAGTCCCGGAAAACGTGTGAAAATGCTATAAAGAAGGGAGAAAACATGTAGCAAGTGGCACAATATTATCATGGAGCATCATAAATTATAGATACGTTGGATACGTATCAAGCATTATCATATAAATTTTCTAAACAAACTTCCTCATTATCATGCATATTAATAGTTGGAATAAATAGAGGATTATCATAGGATTTATCAAAGTAGCATGGATTATCATAAATAACAGTAGCAATATCATTCTCACAAGTTTCATTCATAGTAGTATCAAGGTCACAAACATAGCAAGTATCAACTTCATGAAAAAGGGACATTTCAAAAGAATCAATATGATCATCAATTTCATCAAATAATGTATGAGTTAAAGAGTTACTCTCATTGGAAGGTAGACATGGGTAGCTACTCCATTATTGTTCCTCTTGATCATCACTCTCCTCCTCTTTTTCATGCAATGAGCTTCGAGATTCAGCAGTTTCTTCTTCCATAGGTTCCTGCAAGGCATTATTCTCTCCCTTTGGGGGAGAGAATTGATTAAGATATTGAAGTATGTAGTAATTACAATCCTTGTAATTATCAAAGCAGTATTCAAGTATATCATAAATCTCATATTTATAAGGTGCATCATCAATACTTTCAAGCAAATAGGCAATTTCAAATGCACACTTCCAAGCAATAAATTCCTCAATTTGTTCCACATCATCAAAGTCATAATTTCCCTTAACATAAGAAGATATGGTAACATCATCATTATACTCACATTGAAAAGGGAGGTGTTTATAACTCCTATAGCAACAAGATTTATCAAAACAATAAGTGACATTATAAGTAGAGCACAAGTTTTTAGCATAGTCATGCAATCCATTAATTTGCTCCCATAAGTGTATCCCTTTTTGTGACAAGCGGTATTCCTTATAATTTTTTTTTGATCTTTCGTGAACCCACCTTGCCTATAAGATCTAGTTTCAAAGACATCAAACATTGCTAGCAAGCATGATAAAGCAAGTAACAAGCAAAACAATAACAAAGTAAAAAATGATTGGAGGTGAGAGGCTCCCCTTGCAGAAATTCTCTTCCTCCGCGGCAACGGTGCTAGAAAACTTGTTGATGGCTGACGATGGTAAAGCCCAAGAGAAAGGTTGTGAAGAGTGCAGTGGCAAGTTTTCCCTCAGAAAAGAAACCAAGGTTGAATCGACCGGTAGGAGGAAGAAGTAACTTTAGAAGGTTGATGCAGCTGAGATAGCATGGCGCATTACCGTTCAGCAGCAACGTGGAACCTACACAACACAAACAATTCACTTTGCCCCAACGAAGCAGTGAGGTTGTCAATCTCTCCGGTTTTGCTGAAAACAAAGAGGTTAAACGTATGGTGTGGAAAACAGTATGAGAACACTATGAAAACAATAGCAGTAGTGTGAAAACAGTGGAAGCAGTGTGTGTATTATCAGTATGAGGAAAATATATCGGGGTCCAAAGTTCACTAGTGGTGTCTCTCTGTGAAAGATAAATAACATGTGTGGGGAACAAATTACAACTGGGCAATTGACAGAAATGAAGGCTGCACCGTAGTGCATATGCAAGACATAAAGATTACTATGTGATTCATGCGGGCATTACAACAAGATACATAGACAGTCATCCAACTACATCTATGACTAATAATCCACCCTCCGAATATCATCCGAACAAACGTTGGGTATTAAGTTGCAAGCAACAGATAATCGCAGTAAGAAAAGTATGTAATGCAAACAATAGAATTATCCTTAGACAAAGCATTGTTGTTTTCTCCCTAATGGCAACAACACATCCTCCACCCGTCACGTTTCTGTCACTCGAGCACAGATGCAAAGGAGGCATGAACCCACTATCGAGCATAAATACTCCCTCTTGGAGTTACTAGCATCTACTTGGCCATAGCATCTACTAATAACGGAGAGCATGCAAGATCATAAATAACATATACATGAACATAACCTTATAGATTGATAATCAGAAGACATAGCATTCAACATTCATCGGATCCCAGCAAACACAACATGTAGCATTACATAAACATGATCTCGATCATGTGAGGCAGCTCACGAGATCTAAACATGAGGCATAAAGTGGATGAGACAACCATCTAGCTACTGCTATGGACCCGTAGTCTAGGGATGAACTACTCACGCATCACTTCGGAGGAGGGCATGGTGTAGACCCCTCCGGTGATGAATTCCCATCCTGGCAAGGTGCCGGAGAGAGGTCCAGAACCCTCCCGATCTCGGGATGACGATGACGGCGGCCTGGGGTGTTTCTCAGGAAAAAGTGGTATATCTCTAGGTTTGATATATCGGGGGGATTATATAGGCGAAAGAGCGATGGCAGAGGGCACCTGGGGGGCCCAGACCACCCCCAGGCGCGGCCAGGGGTCACGCCGCCTTATGGTGTGGTCCCTCTCCGGGTCTCTTCAGGACTCCGTGGAACCTTCGGGAATTCTAAGACTTTCTCGAATTTTCCAATTCCAAGCAGACACAGAGAACTGGCTCTGTGGCATCTTGTTAATAGGTTAGTCCCGGAAATCGATAAAAATGACATAAAATGTATAGCAAACATGTAGGAAATAACATGAAAACAATATGAAACATCAAAAATTAAGGATACATTTATCACGTATCACGGCGCAGGGCGGGGCGTTGACGTCCGCGACATGGCAGTCGTAGGGGCGGGGAGGCGGCGAGAGTCGAGTGGAGCCGGCGTATAGGTTGGCAAAGAATGAGCTGCAGATGGCGCGCTAGCAGGGGCGCGCCATTTCCAACTGTCTATGGGGGTTTAGTAAAATTCCATGTTTAGTATAGTTTAGAGTGTGTGTTTAGGGTATCAGCTGGAAGCTACTATTCTACTAGTTCATGTACTTTGGGTCTTGTGTAAGCTCCTCCTGCGGCTACTGAAAAACCGCGCCTCTTTGGTTAGATTTTTCTGTAACTTTATGTTGTTATGTGTAATCTCTAAAGATTGTTTTGTACTCCCTCCGTTCCAAATTAATCATCTTGGATTTTTTTAAAATATACTGACTTATGTCTAGATATATCCATATTTTGACAAATCCACGACAACTAATTCGAGACCGAGGGAGTAGTAAACCATCTCGCGGTTTGTACACTCCAAATTCAGTTAAATGTGTTTCTAAACATTGTATGTTTGTTCTACATGTAGAACCTTTTGACCACAATAATTGAAAAATGGACATTTCACATGAAACTTCGAACTATCCAGAGTACTGGTCAGAACTAGCCGTTGGGCTTGCCGTTGTGCTGTCATTGCCTATTTCTTCCCCACCCCATTCACGTACGGATTGCATCCGACACAAATCTGAAATTTTCACCTTAGCATAGACTATCTCCTCATCGCCGACATGGCCGGATTCAAACACTTCCCGGGGGAGCTGTGGACGCGAGGCAATCTGGCTATGCGACCGCCATTTGGGTAGTGCGTCTTGTCTAGCACCCAAGCCATGGCGTCCATGGAGCAACAACACTCCTTCTGTGCGCTCTCGTTGGTTGAGTGCTAGGGTCACGGCATCTAGTCTGTCCGGCTGACGTCGTGACTGAGGTTGGCACACAATTCTCCATACCACGGAGCCAAGTTCTCGTCGAGGTGTGTGCGTCTCCCAATTATTTCTTCCCGTGGTTCCAGTCTGCCGACAAGTGTGAACGCGTCTACCGCACCTCGAAAACTTTCAGGTGCGGTAACGCGACCATCAGTTTCTCTCGTTAGCAGAAGGCCTATGGCGGCATGCCGTCGGAGCTTGGCTATCTATGCACACTAAGCTTCGACGACATCTCTTTCCACACCAGAGAGCTGGAGGCACTGGACTTTCTCATCAACAACCTCGACGGCGAGGTGGTGCAGCTGCTGCCGGCCTTGGACATGTGGTCCATCAAGTTCAAGGCGTGGATGAAGGACCCGTGCATTGTCCCAAAGGTGTACCATATAGATATCCCGCAACTGATCACTAGTGACCCTATATCTGCGTTGCCTCCATCCTCGCTAGAGAGAACGCGCTCGTACACCCATCCGATCTTAATCCATATAGTTGATGTGGCCGACGGTGGTCGATCATCACCGACAATCCACGTCGTCGCTCCCGCAAAGGCGGACACGCCTTTAGAGGAAGAGCGAGCGGAGAAACATTCGGATCGATGTTGGTTTCATGTAATAAGTAATCCATATATTGCAATTTGCACCCGATTTATCAATAAATAAATGAGGCCACTGCGCCGCTGCACTACTTGCCATTGCAGCGTCGGAATTCGAGACCGCGTCACCGAGGGGAACGAACCCACGGTGTAGGGGAAGGCTATCGGGTCTGCAAATGGTCTTTAATTAACACATTTATAATATCCTGGTCAATGCGACTGCCACAATCAACAAAAAAAAATCCAAAACTCACAAATATATATCCGGATGGCACAAGTTTTTTGTTTTGGCGCCGAATTTTTTTGTCCCGGCAGCTTTTTCCCCACTCTAAATCTAATTTGGGAATGCAACCAGACACATTTAAATTTTTCCGTCCCTTTCCCTCTATACCGCCGCAGTGCTCTACCTTTCCCCTGTCACTGCGCCGCCCCTTCCATTCCGACGGAGCAGCGCCATCCCCAACCCCACCCCACACCTCTCTCTCCTCCTCTCCCCCGTCTCATTCGGCCCAGCGTCCTCTCTTCCCCGTAAATGGTAAGTGATTTCTTTGGATCTATGAAGTACAATAGGGTGGATCTAATTTGATCTAGGATTCATTTCATACCTCTACTTTTTAGGAGGATCACTACCGATTCTGCCACAACCGTAAAGGCCCGTGCGACTTGACGAGCGAAGGAAAAAGGTCCAGCTTCGTGATACGTATTCCCGAGGATAAAAATTACATGGTACATATTGGTTCACCAGGTGCTCGCATATCTTTGCTTACTTAACTACCATTCGAATAGCAGTTCAACACACATGTAGACTGTTGTTTGCTATAGTTTGTTCCTTTCTATGTTAGGAAACAGATAAGTAACACAATTGGCAACCAAATGAAAATTGTGACTCCAGATGAATTTCTGTATAAATTTGTTCTCGAGAAAGAAGAGGACACCAGATAAGTGGTGCAGACTGGGACGACCTTGTCAAACACAATGGATTATACTAGTTTGATATTATAATGGTGGATTTGGATCATCATGAATTCTTTAGAGCTACTCTTGACCACTCCAGTGAAGGGAAGGACTCGGTGAGCCATGTCATATATATAATGTCCTCTATCTACAAAGTCAAGTATAGATCTGTAGACATGTATGCAGATGTATATTCTACTAACATTAATTGTAATATACGATATGCAGATCAACAAGTCAATGTGTTCCAGTATCCGTTAGCTATGCAAGGTAATAGAATAAACTATCAATAGTTGATGTGTAATTCATGTTTGTTGTTATTAGTTACTTCAGAATTAGAACCTCATACTACAGAGATATTAATTTAAAATATTGTGGTTTCTTTCTTATTTTATAGAATACACATAAGTATTTTATTGTTTCGAATACAATGAGTCATTGTTGTCACTGCGTTCTAAACATCTACAAAGAATTGTTGATTTCGCTAAAAATTACTATAAAACATGGATTTTCTTATTTTCTCATAAGTTTACAGACATAAACTTTGGGGGTGCTACACTAGTAAGTAACAACCTAAGTCAAACTCAAATGCCCTTTCACATATTTTAATTCTACATGCAACATCATTGATATTTCTGACCCAATTTGCAGAAAATTAGAAATGGATTTCATCAACACTTCAGCATCCCCTCGTCAGGTGTACTCTCCTTATCGACGGAACGATCAAGCCACACAACCAATGTACCGTGGTTTATAAATGAAAGGGGCGAATTTAGTTGGAGAAGATAAGGTGAAATGAATTTGTAGCAACGTTGAGATTAAAACCGGTTCGGTCATCGCTCTCTACGCCGAAAGGATCAACGGTACTATCCATATGTGTCTTCGTCAAGTACTGTGACAACTAGTGTTCTGTACAATGGGGTACTTTAAACATGTGACCTAGCACTCGTAGGATTTAGATCAAGTTCTGTGATGATTCGTACGGAATAAGTAGTACTGCTTCATTTGGTCATCATGTACTGTAATGGCTATGCTTAATTATTAATATATGTGTACTCATTTGCACCAATAAGTTGCAAAATCCGGTCCATCCGATAAATGTAGGAATTTCCGAAATTACGGATCCCGTCCAGACATATTCGGAATCTCCAAATTGAATCAGTCTGCTATAAATTATAGCCGCCACTTTTCAGGCTATTGCTGTTTTTTAAACTGACTCGCGTTTTTTTTATCGGACCACCTACTAGATCGAGGACATCGTGGATGTGTTAGAGTCGGCCGGCTGAACGGGCTGCCTCATGCGGCTGTGTCGGCCATTCCGTTCGGCCGCTACCGTTGAAAAACATATCAGAGTCAAACCGTTTCTGAGGGATTCGTTTCCCAGCCGGCTCGGGAACCCGGCTCCAATAAGGCCTGCTTATTAGCACCTTATGCTCCGAACCGGTTGGGGAGCGTAGAACTGTGCACGAGAACCAGCTGAGATTGATGGCATCGTAGTAGTGTTGTGGCACGCGCCGAGTATCCTTTTGCATGGTTTGTGCTCTAGGCTGCCGTTTGGTGGTCCAGTGAGGCTTCTAGATTTATATATTGTGCGTAGGTCCGTGAGTTTACGGCACTTGGCTAAGATCAGATTCTCCCTCTTCATCAAGCGTGTAGGTGTAGCGACAATTGTCGCCTTGAAGGTGGCTTTCGATTGATGAATGTATTTCTTTGTAACGTCTTGTGGCCTTTTTATATTATTAATAAAAAAATAGTGTGTGCATCACTTTGATTCTGATTCGGATGCCGGGGTTATTCCTCCATTTTTTAAGAAAAGGTAACATCACACATATGCCCTTCAATATTTTATTTAATTCCTCATGGTTGAAACATGTTTCAACCATATGTAACCCATAAGTTGTATTCTTATTTATACCTTTTTTTAATAGTGCAATAAAAATGCCGTGCATATGCCGTGGAGTTCAACTCACAAGGGTCGGATGTGCGTTTAGAGAGGAAACTAGAAGGGTTAGCGCGCGCTTTGCTGCGCGTCAATTGGATCATTTTCGAAAGGAAGTAAAGTAGTCGATCAATCACAAAGACCCTACTATACGTGCGGAGTCACTAAAACCACTCTTCAAACAAACTGCGCGGACGCGAGGATCTCAAGGAGCAGAGGAAAGTACATCCCTACTCACCGGACAACTTATTAGAACCTAGACATTATTAGTAAGGTTAACATACATAGAGGTGTTCACCTACCGAGCACACGACCACCAACCAGTGTTGTCTCCTGAATTCTGAGCTACTTCCCGATGTCCTGATATATGTACAGCTTGGCGCATGTAAAGTATTAGCCAAAGTTGACGGCGACCATCGTGGTGAGTAGCCAGTAGAGGTTATCCAACTTGGAGGCGTTCATGTTGTCCGGTAGCCACGTTGCGCGCATCACAATATTGATGAGGGCGATGCTGAGATAGAACCCGAGCGCGAGGATGATGGCCATCATGCCCGTGCCGGTGTTCTTGAGCGACGAAGGGAATTCCTGGTAGTAGAGTGTTAGCTGTGCCGGGAAGTTAAGCACGGCGAACGGTAGGAGCAGCCACATCGCCGACACCCAAGTTGGGTTGCCTTCCTCTCCGCGTGGCGCGCGCGCACGTCGTTTAGTGGCGTTCGAAGATGGCGGATGCGGCGGTGCTCAGCACGGTCAGCACGTGGCGCACGCTCACGCACTGCAGCGGCGTCAGCGTGTGCCCGCTGAGCCACTTCCAGAGTGGGAGGATGATGCGATCGAGGAGTCCGAAGAATATGACGACGGAGAGTAGGCTTCCGACGAACATGGTGCCCGCCGGCACGGTGAAGCGGGTGACAACGCGGTCCATGACGAGTAAAGGACGGAAAAGTTGATCGGACGGCAAAGTTGATCTGCACGCCGATGGAGATACTCACGACGAGCGGCAGGATGCGCAGCTTGAAGTCCTCCACCTGCTCCACCCTGAGGCGCCACAGCCGCCACTGGTAGAAAATAGGCGTATAGTCCCGGTTCGCCAGGGCCAGTAGTCCCGGCCGCGCAACCGGGACTAGCTTGGCGCGACTAAAGACCCCCCCCCCTATAGTCGCGCCGCTTACGAACCGCGGCTAAAGGCCCGGCCACGTGGGCGGGTGGCGGAGCCGGGGGTGGGAGGACCTTTAGTCCCGGTTGTCCACATGAACCGGGACTAAACTTTATTTCGTTTATTTCCTTAATTCATTTTGGTTTCTAATTATTTTTCACACCAATTTTTCTCTCCCTTTTTTTCTCTCCCTTTTTTTCACTTCCTTTTTTTCTCTTCAGAATTTGTATTATTTGCTTAGTGTCTAACTACAATTATCTCTAGTCAAATTACTTACTCGTGGTCAAACTTCCCGCTCGGTCACACATCCTTCCACTACTCTAGCACTAGCACGCTTAACTTCCGAGTTCCATCCCGTCCCGCATCCAAGTGTTTCGCACGCATGTATGTGATAGTAGTATCATATCAATCTTATTAACATGTTGGTCGATGCCACATTTTTTTATTGTTTGAATTTCAAATAAATCTTTTAAGAAACAAAAGTAATAATGTAATTAATAATTTTGAATAAATAAATAAACATTAACTTTTTAATTTGTATTATTTCTAAAAATACAAATAATATATAAAAAAATTAAGAAAATAGAACTAATTCATTTTAAAATCTTAAAAATACAAATAATATATCAAAAAATTAAGAACAATAATACTAATTCATTTTAAAATCTTAAAAATACAAATAATATATCAAAAAATTAAGAAAAATAATACTAGTTCATTTTAAAATCTTAAAAATACAAATAATATATCAAAAAATTAAGAAAAATAATACTAATTCATTTTAATACTGGATGAGTTTGGTATTGACTAGATATATGTTTTCCTGGCTTAGATTAATTTTTGGTGAATAGATATATAGAAACTGTAGTTTTTCTGTTTTGTTTTCTTGATGTGTTTTTGTTTGTTTTCTTGATGTGTTTTTGTTTTTGCTTGTTTTGAAACGTGTGTTTGACATAATATAGAAATAGTATAGCTAGGAATTAATATAGAAATAATATCCATTACACTTTGCAACACTTTGCAAATTTTTTCCAAGTCATTTAAAACTAGGAAACAAAAATAGTTTTATGAACAACAAAAGACAAGTAATAATTAAATCACAAGTAAAATACGAGTAGAGACATCACAATCATGAATAGAACACAATCATATCACATTCATAACATAGAGTCTTACGATCACACATAACACAAACATAAGTCTCACAATACTAAGATATCCATTACATACTAAGATATCCATTACATGCATATATCGAACGCATACATCTATGGCTCCGTCGAGTAGATGCGGAACAACTCGTAGGAGACGTATGCATCTATGGCTGCATACTTGACGTTCGTCCAGTCCAGTGGGGTCTTCTCCCAATATCAGTGATTCCTCGAGGGGAAACCAGACTTCATGGTTTCGTAGCCCTCGTGGATGAAGGCAGTTGCCATCGGAGCCATCCCGGTCTTGGGCCCGGGCAACTCATCGAAATGGATAAGATCCTGAAGATCAATGTAGTGATCTTCAGGTATCACAATACCCAAGCGCATCAATTTCCGACGGTCTTGAGTTTTGTCAACGCTGCAAAAGTCATACCCCTTGTTGACAAGAAAATCAACAAGTGCCGGAGAATGCTTTGAACTACTGCAACAACAAAAATTTGATACGTGTTAGATATGTTGCAACACATGTATTCTTCAGATGCAACAAACAAATCGAAGATGCAAGATTGTACGTGTGCGTTACCTTGACCATTGGAAGACCAAAACGGCCTCCTTGAACGCAATCTGGATGACGGCAACATCCCGTTGATCCGCCGTATACTCCAGATCAAGCCCGAAGAACCGGTGTTCATCGGGAGAGGAGAAATAGAGATTGGTCAAATGCCCAAGAGCACCGGGGTGCCTCTCGGAAATGTTGGTGTAGCACACGTCGAGACGCTTGCCGCATGGTGTGGGACCACAGATTCTCTGCCAAACTTCAGCCATGGTGCTTGGTGGAGGAAGATTGAAGAGAGGGAAGAGAAGAGAAGAGAGGAAGAAACAGAGACTCGGACGCGCACTGTAGCAATTGCGCCCTTCTGCCTCGCTCGCGGAATAAAAACCGCCGCGCGGGAGGCGAGCAGTTTGTATCTTTAGTCCCGGGTGGCCAGGCCAACCGGGACTAAAGACTCATTAGTTCCGGGCGGCCAGGCCAACCGGAATTAATGCCCTCCACGCGCCTCAACGCGCTTCCCATCCCGTGACGCATGACCTTCTGTCGCGGGTCTCCTCCCGACCCGGGACTAAAGACTCATTAGTCACGGTGCGCGACGTTTGGGGACTGATGGGGGCGTATGGAAGGCCTTTTTTCTACCAGTGCGCACCACTGAACAGTCCGTTGCTGCACGCCAAGGGCTGACACGCGGGCCATAGCTGAAGACGAACCACACAATAACGATTCATGCTTGGTTAGATATTAGCAGCAAAATTTAGTATGACCGCCACTGACGTGGGGATGACTCTAGGACCTGTCGAGTGAGGCTACCTGGTCTAAGGCCCAAGACTGAAGTCCAATGCAAGGCACTACCCCGCAGCTCTAGAAGGCCCAGTGGAGGCCCACCCGCAAGACTTGCGGATCAAGATGGAAAGTCTCCACCGCCTACAGTTAGGGTTTGTACCCCCCCGGTACGGTTTGAGACCCAGCCACCTATTTAAAGGCTGGGAGAACCACCGGAGAGGGGATCCAATCCAATTTTTACCACCATAGCCATAGCTCGAGAATCAATCTCTCGGCTTGCGCACTACCATTGTAATCAATCTCACCATAATACAGATCAGACAAGCAGGAGTAAGGGTATTACCTCCACGAGGGCCATAAACTTGGGTAAAATCGTGCCCCCTGTTAGTCGACGTAATCCGCCAGCGCCTATCTCGTTCTCTACTCGAAACTCTACTGGATCATCCCAGAGATTTATCGACATGACTCGTCGACATGCACGATGCGAGGCTCTCCGGCAATGCAGACCTACGAAAGGACGTGGCTCGATAGCACATTTGTATACCCTAGCGCGAGGTGAGACCAGTTCAAGAGATACCTTCGACGCCGACATGACGCATGGCAGCACCCAAACCCGTGGCTCCGAGCGACGCTGCGCTAGTTTGGCGCCCGACTCATACTGGCAGCAAACGACGCACATGGACTCATAGCCGGTACATGTGGCGCGGCCTCACGTTCATCGCGATAGCAGCGCGCTCGCGCGTTGCTCGAGATACAGACCTAGTTTCCTTATTTGTTTCTATTTATTGGACCGATGCGGCAGGCAATGAGGAGGAGAAAATTTTTGAGGGATTTATTTTTTGGTAAAGGAAAAGGAGAAGTTTGAGGAGAATTGAGTAAAAAAAATTACACATGGTGACCTCCTAGTGGTGTGGATGGAGGAGCAAGGAGAGACCTCCAATTCTTGCATGCTTAGATATTTATTTGTTTCTATTTATTGGACCGATGCGGCAGGCAATGAGGAGGAGTAATTTTTTGAGGGATTTTTTTTTGGTAAAGGAAAAGGAGAAGTTTGAGGAGAATTGAGTAAAAAAAATTACACATGGTGACCTCCTAGTGGTGTGGATGGAGGAGCATGCTTCTTGCATGCTTAGATATCTAACATATCTAAATGAGAGGAACCCACTAACTCCAATTCTCTCAACATGCAGAGTGTCCACATCAGCAATCATATAATTGGTCCACCTCATCCTCGGGTACACCTCATCTAATTCTTCCTGCCAATGTAATATTTTAATCTTTAAAATAGGAAACTCATACCTGATATTCCAGCTCTCTCATGCCTCCACGTCGTTCCTTTTATCGCGTGCTTTTCTCCTAGCAGTCTTCCTTTGGTACGCATTCCATTCCCGCACGAAGCCAGTTCTTCATACGTGGGATGGACATGGCGGGCTGAGCCACATGGTCTGCACGTCCTTTCGTCGACTCCCAGAACCATCTCGTGACTCATTCATGGTTTGTCCTGCAAACAAAATAACAGCCTCCGTTTGTGTTCCATCTCAATAAAAAGGACTAATCACGTATTGACGTGCATTTAATCCTTTTCCACCGCGACGTACAGCCTCCTGGCCACAAACGCTCCAGCCATGACCCATGGCCTCCTCGCCAATAATGCTCATGAAACCGTGATATGCATCCAGCATTCATCGAGTAGAAACTGCTCGATTTAACTGTGCCACCCCCGTCTTCAGGTTTTTTTTTTGAGAGCAACCACATATTTTATTAATCGAAAATCAAGTTACAATAAACAATACACCTGGAAGCTAAAAGACAAACCAGGATAAAATGATTATCCTGAACTTGGGTATGAAAATCTAGAAGATCGAGAAATACAAAACGATCCCTAGGGTTTCTTGCAACCACCGTAGCGAGCGGCGGCCACCCAATTCCAGCGCCACCGAGACGAACACTGGAAGAGACGTCGAGCCTCCACCATTGTGAGATCCGAGAAAGCACCATCGCCAACGAGGCTTTGTGTGTCAATGAACAGGCCCGCTGCATGCAGCAAGGCACATGTCGCTGTGGCACGTCGACCGGGGGACGTCCCCGTGCTTTCTTGGACCAAAATCTGTCGCCTCCCATCGACGAAGACGGAGAGGAACGACAAATCGACCACCTCTGGACCAACATCCTCGCTCCAAAAGAACCACCTTGCCCCGGCCGCCAGCGCCGTAGCGAATAACCACGAACGCCAGCGACACACCAAGAAACTGATCTCGCCAGATCTAAAGAACGGCGAGAAGACCAAGCCACCAATTTGAAGGACCAAGCAGCACACATTGCCATCAACTCCGAGACGCCGCCGTAAAGATCGCCGCCGGTATGAGAGTGGAGTTGACGCATATTTATTTGCCCGGGCGCCGCTCCCATCACCCCAACGACGCCCAAGAAAAACACTAGGCAAACACTAACTACAGGCTAGCGCCGAGGCGCCATGGTCCCCACCTCCTCGCATCGCTGAAGTGGCCAACGGAGGAGGAGGCAGGGACCAACGGCGGCCGCTGTAGATGGGGCAGATGCGTTCGCCGCCGGTCGCCTTTCCTAGGAGGGAGCGAAACGGTTTCCCCCGGTCTCCAGGTTAAAAACCAACCTGTGTTGCCATTGGGATCAACCACACTATCATACTCGCGTCGCCACCTCTTTCAGTAGTCTTCACGTTGGTAGCCTGAGGACCAACCTGCGCTGCTGCCGCTATAAGTTCCATGGAATGCGAGCGCTCTCAGCCCTCTGCGAGCGTTTTGTCCCTCTGGCTGTGGCCGTCTGGTTTTTTTTATTACACTAGATGTGGGCCGTGTCACTCTTCGTTCTGCGTGTTGCAGCAGCCAAATAACGCGTTCGTCGGTGCGGTGGTCCAGCCGATCGTGCCGGGATTTTGATGAATGGGCGGTAAGGGGTCTGTCCGGCTTGCATGTGCGTCTCTTGTTTCTGGGTATGTGCCAGCTCGCATGTGTGTTCTTGCAAGATCTAGAGCTTCCTGCTATGTCTCTTACTCGTCCACCAGGGTAGCACGGAAGATCCACGCCATCGAGTGCTAGAGCTTCTCCATCCCATCTTCCCCATTCCTGTTGCCATCCACTTCGCCGCATCCTCCTTTGCCGGATACTATACTTGTTGTTCCACCACCGGCGAGCCGCATCAACCCTACGCTTCCCTCTTCCACGATACTCCCTGAGTTCACAGTGCCCGCCCGCTGGCCAGCTCAGTTGCTGCCGCGAGCGCCCTGCCAATTCTGCTGAGAGGAATCATACCGCCACGCCGCACCCTCACAGCACGCGACTGTAGCCAGCGCCGCGACGGCTGGGCCACTGGGTGTTCATGGCGGCGTCCTTCGCGGGGTTAGTGCTGTGGGCGCTCGCGTCGGCGGCGGCCATGTCGCCTTTTCCGCAGGAGTTCACCTACAAGGAGCTCAGCGCAACCACACGGGGCTTCGACGCGTCCCGCATCATCAGCAACGGCGCGTTCGGCATGGTTTACAAGGTCATGCTCACGACACGGGCGCCATGGTGGTCGTGAAGTGCCGCACTAACGCCAACGCTGACGGCGAGCAACGCATTCGGAGTTCCTTGGCGAGCTCTCCAACATCGCAGGCCTCCGCCCCCGCAACCTCCTCCGCCTGCAGGGCTGGTGCTATGAGAAGGACAAGTTTCTGCTCGGGTAGGACTACATGCGCAACGGCAGCCTGGATAGAACCCTCTCCAATGGATCCTCCCCTTCCCCGCCGTGGCACCACTGCAACGAGATCCTCGCCGGCATCGCCTCCGTGCTCGCCTACCTCCACCACGATTGCGACGTCGACCGCCGCGTCATCCACCGCGACGTCAAGTCCAGCAACGTCATGCTCAACGAGGCGTACTGTGCACGCCTCGGCGACTTCGGCCTCACGCGGTAGGCCGAGCAAGGCGCGTCGCTGGACGCCATGGCCGCGGCCGGCACAGTGGGATACCTGGCACGAGGTGGACCTAATAACGCGAGGATGGCGTCGTACTTTGGAGGGAGTTGACTGTGCGTGCGAAGCATTTTCGTCGGCGCGAGCAGCTGCTGCCGAGTATGGTGTTTCAGGGTCCGTTGATGTACCAGGGCTAGGCTGGGCTGCTCTGTGCAATGTGTGTGCGTCTGGTGCTGCTCTGTGTGGCGGCGAGCTTCCATGGAGCGAACTGCCGCACGGGGGCGATGGAGGCCAGGCAGGCGGCCGTTACTCGGGCGGGAGCAGCGTAGGCTACGGTGCCAGTTCGTTCATCTATGGTGCAGGGCCGGTGTAACATCCCAAGTATGAAAAACACCATTACAATACTTGCTTCTTGTTTAAATTAAGTTTGCATCATTCCATCATGAGTTTTGCATTTGTTTTCAATTGTTTTCCATTTGAATTTCAAACAAATTTCAAATCCTTGTTTCATACTTGTTCTGTTACAATCTTTCAAATGAAACTTTCAAATCAAACCATTTATTTGGTTCCAATAAACTTGAAAGTCCAAACTATTAACTTGCTTCTTTTCAATAATTCAATTAATACCAATTTCACTCAAATTCATTTGAATTTCAAACAGCCACAAAATTTAAATTTTTGAAAAAAAAAAGTTGCACAACTGGGCTTTTGGTAATAAACAGTTTATACAAAATTATTCCCAAAATTTTTCCAACTCCAAAACCCCTTCTTTTCTTTCCTTTTCTTTTCTGCAAAAAAAAAACAAAGAGAAATAAAAAATAAAAACAGAAAACGGGCTGGGGGAGGCAGCCAGGCCAGCCCAGCCCACCTTTCCACCCCAGACAAGCGCGCGCGGCCCGCCTCCTTTTCTTCCTCCTCCGTACGGCCAGCGTCAGCTGACGCCAGCACGCACACACAGCGCACCACCGAGCCCTACTACCTGCTCCTCCTTTATCTACCCCGAGACCCCAAACCCTAGCGCCATTCCCCTCTTCCTCGATCTCCGCCGCCGCCGCCATTTTCTCCTCTCCCTCCATCCCTTCCTCCTCTCTGATTTTTTTTCCGGCGATCGTTGGGGGAAGCTGCCGAGCATGGCGCCGCCGTCGACAGCACGCTAGGGAGCGCCTCCCTGCAAGCCAGGGGCACGAGCGCGACCGCCACCTCTCCCTCGTCATCATCGACAACTGCAGCGAGTCCCCGGAGCCGCTGATCCTCGACGACGAGCTCGTCACCGCCGCGGCTGCTCTGAAGATTGTCGCCGCGCCATCGACTCCGTCACCCTCACGTCCAACCCTCGCCTCCGCCAGCACCACAGTGAGCTCCTGGTTCCGTCCTCCTCGATCACTCTCCCTGTAGCGCCCTCCGTCGTGGTGGCCTTCTCTGAACCCGAGCACCACCGTGCCGCCATGGCCGTAGTCGAGCACGCTCCCGTGCGCTTCCGGGCCGTCCAAGTACACGCACACGCGCCACACCCCTCAGAACGCACACGCACACGTCCAGCGCCGCCCATTCGTGGTCGCCGCGCCGTGCAGCACCGCCGTGGCATCGCCTGTCGCCGCGGTTCAGACGGAAGTCTGAAACTTTCGTTCAGTTTCAGTTAAACAGGGCAAATCTGCCTCAAAACCCCACGAGCATCTCCTCCATCACGAAACGTTCAGTAGCCCAGTGGCCAGATCCAACGGCGCGCAGCGCAAAGGCGCGGGTTCGATCCCCCGTCGCGGGATTAAAACCCATCTTTTTGCTCGCTTTGCCACGCAACCGTGCTGGCCCCACGCGTCAGCGACGTGGTGGCCACGCCAGCTTCCACACGCGCGCCACGCAGGCGCCAGCAGGGCACTGGCCCACTGCCAGTGACCCAGAGGCTGCTCTGGCTGCGTAGGAAAGGTTCCAGGAACCTTTCTGAAACTTTCTTTTCGCACCTAAGCCCCTGGACCAAATCTGAAACTTTTAAAATCACAGAATATCCCCTGTAATTCAAATTCAAATATCTTTTGCATTTCAAATCCAAATCTAATAAATAAAATATGTTTTCCATACCAAATTTAATTCTCTACATGTTTAAACCATTTGTATACTGTTTTGAACATTGCAAATGTTTTCAAAAATTCAAATTCAAACAACTCTTTCAAATTTGGTCAAATTCATAACTAATTCAAATTTAATTCAAATGGCACATGTAAAATATGCTTCCCATGCAAAATTGAACAAGCTTTCTAAATATAACCTTTGTTTCCTGTTTTGAATAATTAAAATTGGTTAAATAATTCAAATCTTGTTTAAATCAATTAAAATTGCTAAATTCATAACTTGGTCAAACTAAATTCTTTTTGAACATATAAAATATGTTTTCAAACCAGAAAAGTATAATCTTCTCAAATATGAATTCTATTTAATGTTTTGAGCAAATAAAAATTCAAATAATTTTATACTTGAATTAAATTCATTTAAACCTTGTTTAAACTTGTTTAATTTATAATTAATTCATTTTAAATCCTTTGTCAACAAATGAAACATGTATTCCATCTAAAATTTTGTGTTCTTTCCAAATATGAATTTTGTTATCTATTTTGAACAATTAAAATTGGTGAAAATAACAAATGCTTGTGTAACTCATTTAAGAAGCCAATTTCCATAACTTAATAAATAAAATTCCAAACTTGGTAAACTTCATATCAAATTGAAGCTAATGTTGTTTTCTTATTGTTTTCTTCATCCATGCATCATTCTAATCAACTTTCACATGATGGGTATTTGTAGATCATTTAATTCAACCTTAATTCATGGGCTTTTCCATATGCAATCCAAATTGCATATAGGCCCATTTAATTATGTTATCATGTCAACTAGCTTATCTTTGATGCATAAATTAAATTGTCATGCATCATCCCATGTTTGTGCATTATGCCATGTTATTGATTGTTTGTCTCTCTGCGTTGTTTGTTTGCTTCTTCTCGAATAGACGACGACGTTGAGACAGACGAGGTTTACGACACTACTTCAGAGGAGTTAGCCCAGTACCAGGATACTGAGTTTGCAGGCAAGTATTCACTCACATGAACCATTGTGTCCTTTCCACACTGGATATCGATACTTTCCGTTGTCTATCCTGCTAGCGTTAAGATTCGTTGCTTGTGTTCCGATCCCATCACATGTTATCCTGTAACCCTAATATAGCCTCACCCCCACCCCTATAACCCTGTTGCTTGTTGCCTGTGTCTTACTAGCATGCTTAGGGTTGTTTATGCTCGAGTCTGATGTCCGTTATTTCTGTTACCTTATTTATTATGTTCTGGGGCTCGATGTTTAAACAACAACCTGTTAATGTTTGAGGTAATGCTAATTTGATGATAAGGCACCGGCAGGAGGCCGGGTATGGTTTTGAGGCCTGCTAGTGTCGAACTCAGGAAAAGTTCTTGTCCTCTGGATCCATGTTGAGCGCGCTAACCGCATGTGGGAAGCGTGTATGGGCGCCCCCCGCAACTCTGATTCGATTCGCATCTCGTCCAAATCGCCACACTTAGTTCGGGCTTTCCATTTGCTGCACGCATATGCAGGTACGAACCCTTGGTGCCAGGGTGGAACTTTTGTAGTCGGCATTTAGGGCGGCGTGGTCTTCGAGTGCTATGAGGGTCCCCTTTTCTTCGTGGGGCTCGATTAGCCGCGCACGCACAGCACGTGGTTCTTTGGGCTTGATGCGAAGAAGAGTTGGGTTGTGTTGAGTACCTCGCTTGGTGGGTTGATCCCCCGTCTGGCGGGATATTCTTACGTGTACGGCCAAATTGGTGCACCCCTGCAGGGTTAAATCTTCTCGAGAAGCCGTGTTGTCCGCGGTTATGGATGACTTGGTGATAGGGCTGGCTAACAAGGATTAGACAACTTACACCTAATTAATAATAACTTGACTAGTAATAGACTTATTGATACAATAACTTGAACCTTCATTAATCCAACTATGTGGCTTATCCTCGGATTGCTTCTTTGGATAAGGGGCGAGATCCAGGATGGGTTTGTTTGAGGTTAGTGGTAGTTGGTTCCGATGCGCTATCTTATCCCTTTCTTTTAGCCGGATGTTGTAGCGTGTCTCTGTAGTTGGTTAGGGCAGCCCGCTGCCGCATCTTTATATCACCTATCTTCCGTTGAACCCAAAGCATCTGTACTTGGTGTTGCCGGGTACACTTTGGTATCTTGTGCGTCTTTCTTGCCAGTACTCGTCTGTACTGACCCCTTTGGGGCTGCGTGTTCTGCAGACTACGTTTCCGAGGATCCCCATGGTGGCTACTACGTGGAGTATGACGAGGCTGCTGACGAGTAGATGACCCGGACAGGATCCGAGACTTCGTGGATGGGCTCCGTTTCCTTTTCGTTTCCGGCCTCTTAGGCCTATTTGGATCTTGTCTGTACTCAGACACTTTGGATGCTTCCGCTGTGATGTAATGATGACTTGTTGGGACATGTGTCCCTTGCATGACTGTATTTGCTATCTCTGCTCTAGCTAGTGAGAGCTATTTGCCACTTATTTCTATTTCTTTGTGTCTTAGAGATTTGTTGTGATATCACTTGTTCAAATGCCGTTGACGTACCATGTGTGTATGTTATGAAGTACGTCAATGGAAGTAGTCGGATTTCTATGGGATGGTTTACGCAGACGATGAATAGTAGAGGTTGGTTGTCACACGTATACGTGTTGGCCTACTCGTAAGAGATGCGGGTGCAGGTAGGCCCCGTAATCCAACTATCTGCTGTTTAGCGGGCTGTGAGTATCCTCTAGAAGTCCGGGTGTGACAAATGGTATCAGAGTCTGTCTGCCTGTAGGATCCCTTTTACTGGTCGCAGTTGAGTCTAGAAACTATTTTGTAGCTATATAGGAAAAAATGAAACGTGAGAGTAGGAATTCTGTTCTTTTATTTCTTTCCCCACCCACCCTCTCTTTTCTGGTAAGGAAGTGCAACGTTGTTTTCTCTTCTCATCTAAACTTTCAAGTTAGGATTTCACGTATCCTGGTTTCTCTAGGATGGTTATATCTACTAGACCATAGGAATGGAGGTGGTTGTGACATGATTTATCATGTTGCCTACTCACGATTGAGAACGGAGGCACATAAGCCCCGGAAGCAGATCCTCTATTCCTTAAGCAGTAGATATTTGATCCTTTAGAAGCCCGGATGGGTTATCCGTAGTACCTCAGGAGTGTTTGGTCTCGTGTTTCCCGAATGTTGCTTCGATATCGTGTTCTTCTCAACATCCTTTTCGTCCGTTGAAACCTTGTTGTTGCTTGCCACTCCAGTTTTCTACCGGCGTCTAATCAAAGCTTCCCCGATCATCTGCAGATGGATCTCAGGTTCTACCCGCAGGTGGTTCGTATGACTCGTTGCGAGAGCACTGCCGGTTATCCGGAGATGCTGAGAGACATGGTCACTTTTCTGGGGTTCCGTTGGGCACCAGAGTACCAGGTCTACGAGCAGCAGCGAGAGTTTGACCAGACCTACTACCAGGCTATCGTCTACTTTCTGTCAGATGATGGCATGAGCGTAGTTCACCGCTACGAGGCAGTGGGTTCCACAGTGGATATGGCTGTGCAGCAGGCAGCTTATGTGAGCCTCACCGTCCTTCGTGCTGACTACTGGGGATTTGACGATTCTATCTATCGCCACATCCCCCGTGGTTACATCACTTCGGAGGGAGCTCACTTCACTCTCTACGACAACTTGGATGTTTACGAGCATGATAACTCCAGGCTGCACACCACCGCTCAGTTTGTGAGGCACAGTGACGCAGTTGCCCGCACACTATCTCAGGAGCTGGCTTCAGTCAGAGAGCAGCTTTACCTTGCTTTGACTCGTCTGGTGGCTTACACCATAGACTTTGTTGGAGACGATCGCTTTGCACGTTTCGATCAGCCAGTTGGGCGTCGTCTGCCAGATGCTGGAGGTTACGAGCCGATCAGAGGTCCACTCCTCAACCTTGGTGCTGGTTACACTGGGATTCCACGCTTTGGAGCACAGGGAGTCGACGCTATGTACTTCACCACGCCTAGAGTCGGTCTCAGACCACGTCAGATCTACGTGGATCGTCGTTCCACCTACTTTCGTGGGCGTGCTCCTCACCGTACCTCTCGCCGTACTCCTAGTCGCCGTCCTGCGTGATGAGCATGGGAGTACCGATGTATCCATTCTTAGCTATGTTTAGATATCCTTTGGCATTCGAACCATTTATGGTGTGTTGGATATTCTGATGTATTTGAACATGTGATGGTGAACCTTGTGGTTGTCTATTCATGCGTCGGAATAATCTCTCTTTCGGTTGCCAAGTCTATCCTTTTCTATTGTTGTGCTAAAATGCATTTCCATTCAGGATGCCGCCAACAAGGAACAACACGCCTGAGCCAACGCCAATCGCGGAGCTGTTGACTCAGATGACCCAAGTCATGACGCAGATGGCCCAGTTTCAGGCTAATCAGCACATCAACCAGACAGCTCCACGAGTCAGCATCAAGGAGTTTCTCAGTCTGGGCCCAAGAGCTTTCGTGGCCACACGCGAGCCTCTGGACGCTGATGACTGGATCCGTGAGATAGCCAAGGCTCTGGAGATTGCACACGTAGCTGAAGAAGACAAGGTCAAGTATGCCTCCTATCTGCTGAAGGGTCAGGCAGCTACTTGGTGGGAAAACTTCCAGGCCATGAGAACTGGGATGCCAGTCACGTGGGATTGTTTCAAGGAAGCCTTTCTGAAGCACCACATTCCAGATGGTCTCATGGAAAGGATGCGTGAAGAGTTTTGCTCTCTCAAGCAGGGCAAGTTGGACGTCATCGGGTACCAGAGTGAGTTCAATCGCCTCGCTCGATACGCTGGAGATGAGGTGTCCACTGAAGCTAAGAAGATGGCAAGGTTCCGCAGAGGTTTTAACCCGGAACTCAAGTATGCCCTCACCAATATCAAGGCCAACAGCTTCGAGGATCTCGTTAACACCGCGCTTAATGAAGAAAATGGGCGCAAGGCGTTCGAGGAGTCTCGCAAGCACTCGCGTGAGGGTGGTTCCTCCTCCAACATGACCACCCCTACGCAGAAGCGCCGCATCTGGGTACCAAATGGTGCTGTCACTCGGGCTCCATATGCCCAAACTTCTCCAGGCTTCGCTCCCCGCCCACCTAACCCTGCTCAGCTGAATGGTCAAAGGGTTTCGATGGGGCAGCCAAGGCCAGGGCCTCCTCGTGTCGTCACTTGCTACAAGTGCAAGCAGACGGGGCACTACGCCGACAAGTGCACGCAGAGGCAGCTACCTCCACCACCACCTCGTCCTAACACAAACCAGGCAATGGTGCGCGCTCCCCCGCCTAAGGCCTTCAACTCCAACAACAGGCCTGTCGGGAGGACCGCAAGGGTGAATCATGTCAAGATCGACAAAGCTGAGGAAGCTCCTGACGTCGTTCTCGGTATATTTCCCGTAAACTCTATTCCAGCTAAAGTGTTGTTTGATACCGGAGCATCACATTCTTTTGTGTCAAATACCTTTGCCACAACAAACAACCTAATTGTGGTTCCACTATGCAATCAGATCACTGTTCACTCCCCGGGATCTCAAATGTTGACTTCCAAGATAAGTAAGGACAATCAAATCCTAATTGGAGGCCACATATTCCTTGCTTCTCTCATGTTGCTGGGAAGTTCTGACATTGATGTCATTCTTGGTATGGATTGGCTGAAGGCCAATAAAGTAAGGATTGACTGTGCTCAAAAGTCAATAACTCTGTCCCACCCTTCTGGCCAGATAATCTATTCTCCACATGAATCAAGTTTCATTCAGCTATGCACCCTCGATGCAAAACCTCTACCTTCACTTTAAAATGTTCCGGTGGTTTGTGACTTCCCTGACGTCTTTCCAGAGGAGTTGCCAGGAATGCCTCCGGACAGAGCTGTTGAGTTCGTGATCGAACTTGAACCAGGTACTACTCCAATCTCTAAGCATCCTTACAAGATAGGAACTCCCGAGCTGAAGTTGTTGAAGGAACAAATTGATATGTACATGGAAAAAGGTTACATTCAACCTAATTCCTCGGCTTGGGGTTGCCCAACTCTGTTCGTTGCGAAGAAGGATCACACAAAGAGACTCGTTGTTGACTATCGTCCTCTTAACGAGAAAACCATCAAAAACAAGTATCCAATTCCTCGTATCGATGATCTTTTTGATCAACTTGCTGGAGCCTCAATATTCTCCAAGTTGGACTTGAGAATGGGTTACCATCAAATAAAGATCAGAAAAGAGGATATTCCAAAGACAGCCTTCACCACTCGCTACGGTCTATATGAATTCACCGTCATGTCCTTTGGTCTCACCAATGCACCGGCGACCTTCTCTCGACTCATGAATTCTGTCTTCCATGAATACCTCGACAAGTTCGTTGTGGTATATCTTGATGACATCCTTGTCTACTCAAAATCCGAGGAAGAGCATGAAGAACATCTTCGTCTCACTCTCATGAAGCTTCGCGAGCATCGTCTCTATGCCAAGTTCTCCAAATGTAAGTTCTGGATTTCAGAAGTTGCTTACCTTGGTCATGTCATCTCTTCCAAGGGCATAGCCATTGATCCAGAAAAGGTTAAAGCAATTGTTGATTGGAAACCTCCCAAGACGGTGAAGCAAGTAAGAAGTTTTCTTGGCTTGGCTAGCTATTGCCGTCGTTTCGTCCCAAACTTCTCCAATGTTGCCAAACCTCTCACTGACCTCACAAAGAAGGACAAGAAGTTCGTTTGGTCTCCACAATGTGATGAAAGTTTCTATCTCCTGAAGACTAAACTCACTTCTACACCAGTTCTGGTTGGCCCAGATCCTTCCAAACCTTTCCAAATATTCTGTGATGCTTCTCTCCAAGGTCTAGGTGCAGTTCTTATGCAAGAACGTCAAGTTGTGGCTTATGCTTCACGTCAGTTGAATACACATGAGCTCAATTATCCCACTCATGACCTTGAACTTGCAGCAGTTGTGTTTGCCCTCAAGAAATGGAGACAATACTTGTTGGGTAATCGTACTGAAATCTTTTCCGATCATAAGAGTCTGAAATACATCTTCACTCAACCAGATCTAAACCTCAGGCAAAGGAGATGGATTGAAAAGATTAAATACTTTGATCTTACCATTTCTTACACTCCAGGCAAGGCTAATGTTATGGCCGATGCTCTCAGTCGCAAGTCGTATTGCAATAATCTCATGATCATGGAAAGCCAACCTCCTCTTCATGAAGAATTCCAGAAGCTCAACCTTGGTCTTGTTCCTCAAGGCTATCTTGCAAACTTGACAGCCAATCCAACTCTCAAGGACAAGATTCGTTCTGAACAACTTCGTGATGCTGAAATCAAGAAGATTGTAGAGTACATCAAAGGAGGCAATGAGAAATTTAAGTCTTTCTCAATTGATGACAAGGGAACTGTGTTCTTTGAAGGACGCATTGCAGTTCCTCAAATTCAAAGTATCAAAGATGTCATTATCAAGGAGGCTCATGAAACTCCTCTCTCCATACACCCTGGAAGTACAAAGATGTACCAGGATCTCAAGACACTGTATTGGTGGCCTAGCATGAAACGTGAAATTGCTAAATACGTTTCTGAATGCGACGTTTGTCAACGTGTTAAGGCAGTTCATCAGAAAACAGCCGGTCTTCTCCAACCTCTGAAAATCCCTGAGTGCAAGTGGGACATGATTGAAATGGACTTCGTCACTGGTTTTCCAAAGTCCAAGAGGGGCAACGATGCAATCTTCGATGTCATTGATCGACTCACTAAAGTAGCTCACTTCTTTCCTGTCAAAGAGACAATCTCAGCTAGTCAGTTAGCAGAGCTCTACACAGCAAAGATTGTTCCTCTTCATGGTGTTCCATTGGAAATAAGCTCAGACCGTGGAAGCATCTTCACTTCTCATTTCTGGAAAAGCTTTCAAGAAGCCTTGGGCACCAAACTTCTGTTCAGCACAGCCTACCATCCTCAGTCTCAAGGGCAAGTCGAAAGAGTCAATCAGATTCTCGAGGATATGCTCAGAGCATGTGGTCTCTCCTTTGGCATGAAATGGGATGAATGTCTTCCATATGCTGAATTCTCCTACAACAACAGCTTCCAGGCAAGCCTAGGCATGGCACCATTTGAGGCTCTCTATGGCCGCAGATGCAGGAGTCCAATCAATTGGTCTGGAGCTGGTGAACGTTCACTCTTAGGCCCTGACATTGTTAACGAGGCCGAAGAGAAAGTTCGCATCATCCGTGACAATCTCAAGATTGCTCAGTCTCGTCAGAAAAGCTACTATGACAGCAAGCACATGGACATGGTCTATGCAGCTGGAGACAAAGCATATCTCCGTGTAACTCCCCTCAGAGGCACTCATCGTTTTGGTGTCAAAGGGAAGCTTGCACCAAGATATATTGGTCCCTTCAACATTCTCTCAAGGCGTGCAGAAAATGCCTACCGTCTTGAACTTCCAGAAAAGCTATCCAAGGTGCACGATGTTTTCACGTGTCACAGCTCAAGAGGTGCTTCAAAGATCCAGGTCGTGCAGTTGATCATGATTCTATTGATCTGCAAGAAGACCTCTCTTATGAAGAGCATCCTGTTCGAATTCTCGATGAGACCGAGCGCAAAACTCGCAACAAGAGCACCAAGTTCTTAAAAGTGCAGTAGTCTCATCATTCCGATAAAGAGGCAACGTGGGAGACCGAAGAGGATCTTCGCAAGAAGTATCCGGACCTTTTCTCTTCTCAGTAGGAATCTCGGGGCGCGATTCCTTCAAGGGGGGGCGTTTTGTAACATCCCAAGTATGAAAACACCATTACAATGCTTGCTTCTTGTTTAAATTAAGTTTGCATCATTCCATCATGAGTTTTGCATTTGTTTTCAATTTTTTTCCATTTGAATTTCAAAAAAATTTCAAATCCTTGTTTCATACTTGTTCTGTTACAATCTTTCAAATGAAACTTTCAAATCAAACCATTTATTTGGTTCCAATAAACTTGAAAGTCCAAACTATTAACTTGCTTCTTTTCAATAATTCAATTAATACCAATTTCACTCAAATTCATTTGAATTTCAAACAGCCACAAAATTTAAATTTTTGAAAAACAAAAAGTTGCACAACTGGGCTTTTGGTAATAAACAGTTTATACAAAATTATTCCCAAAATTTTTCCAACCCCAAAACCCTTTCTTTTCTTCCCTTTTCTTTTCTGCAAAAAAAACCCAGAGAGAAATAAAAAATAAAAACAGAAAACGGGCTGGGGGAGGCAGCCAGGCCAGCCCAACAGCCAGCCCAGCCCACCTTTCCACCCCAGCCAAGCGCGCGCGTCCCGCCTCCTTTTCTTCCTCCTCCGTACGGCCAGCGTCAGCTGACGCCAACACGCACACACAGCGCACCACCGAGCCCTCCTACCTGCTCCTCCTTTATCTACCCCGAGACCCCAAACCCTAGCGCCATTCCCCTCTTCCTCGATCTCCGCCACCGCCGCCATTTTCTCCTCTCCCTCCATCCCTTCCTCCTCTCTGATTTTTTTTCCGGCGATCGTTGGGGGAAGCTGCCGAGCATGGCGCTGCCGTCGACAGCACGCTAGGGAGCGCCTCCGTGCAAGCCAGGTGCACGAGCGCGACCGCCACCTCTCCCTCGTCATCGTCGACAACTGCAGCGAGTCCCCGGAGCCGCTGATCCTCGACGACGAGCTCGTCACCGCCGCGGCTGCTCTGAAGATTGTCGCCGCGCCATCAACTCCGTCACCCTCACGTCCAACCCTCGCCTACGCCAGCACCACGGTGAGCTCCTGGTTCCGTCCTCCTCGATCACTCGCCCTGTAGCGCCCTCCGTCGTGGTGGCCTTCTCTGAACCCGAGCACCACCGTGCCGCCATGGCCGTAGTCGAGCATGCTCCCGTGCGCTTCCGGGCCGTGCAAGTACACGCACACACGCCACACCCCTCAGAACGCACACGCACACGTCCAGCGCCGCCCATTCGTGGTCGCCGCGCCATGCAGCACCGCCGTGCCGTCGCCTGTCACCGCGGTTCAGACGAAAGTCTGAAACTTTCGTTCAGTTTCAGTTAAACAGGCAGATCTGCCTCAAAACCCCACGAGCATCTCCTCCATCACGAAACGTTCAGTAGCCCAGTGGCCAGATCCAACGGCGCGCAGCGCAAGGGCGCGGGTTCGATCCCCCGTCACGGGATTAAAACCCATCTTTTTGCTCGCTTGGCCACGCAACCGTGCTAGCCCCACGCGTCAGCGACGTGGTGGCCACGCCAGCTTCCACACGCGCGCCACGCAGGCGCCAGCAGGGCACTGGCCCATTGCCAGTGACCCAGAGGCTGCTCTGGCTGCGTAGGAAAGGTTCCAGGGATCTTTCTGAAACTTTCTTTTCGCACCTAAACCCCTGGACCAAATCTGAAACTTTTAAAATCACAGAATAGCCCCTGTAATTCAAATTCAAATATCTTTTGCATTTTAAATCCAAATCTAATAAATAAAATATGTTTTCCATACCAAATTTAATTCTCTACATGTTTAAACCATTTGTATACTGTTTTGAACATTGCAAATGTTTTCAAAAATTCAAATTCAAACAACTCTTTCAAATTTGGTAAAATTCATAACTAATTCAAATTTAATTCAAATGGCACATGTAAAATATGCTTCCCATGCAAAATTGAACAAGCTTTCTAAATATAACCTTTGTTTCCTGTTTTGAATAATTAAAATTGATTAAATAATTCAAATCTTGTTTAAATCAATTAAAATTGCTAAATTCATAACTTGGTCAAACTAAATTCTTTTTGAACATATAAAATATGTTTTCAAACCAGAAAAGTATAATCTTTTCAAATATGAATTCTATTTAGTGTTTTGAGCAAATAAAAATTCAAATAATTTTATACTTGAATTAAATTCATTTAAACCTTGTTTAAACTTGTTTAATTCATAATTAATTCATTTTAAATCCTTTGTCAACAAATGAAACATGTATTCCATCTAAAATTTTGTGTTCTTTCCAAATATGAATTTTGTTATCTATTTTGAACAATTAAAATTGATGAAAACAACAAATGATTGTGTAACTCATTTAAGAAGCCAATTTCCATAACTTAATAAATAAAATTCCAAACTTGGTAAACTTCATATCAAATTGAAGCTAATGTTGTTTTCTTATTGTTTTCTTCATCCATGCATCATTCTAATCAACTTTCACATGATGGGTATTTGTAGATCATTTAATTCAACCTTAATTCATGGGCTTTTCCATATGCAATCCAAATTGCATATAGGCCCATTTAATTATGTTAACATGTCAACTAGCTTATCTTTGATGCATAAATTAAATTGTCATGCATCATCCCATGTTTGTGCATTATGCCATGTTATTGATTGTTTGTCTCTCTACGTTGTTTGTTTGCTTCTTCTCGAATAGACGACGACGTTCAGACAGACGAGGTTTACGACACTACTTCAGAGGAGTTAGTCCAGTACCAGGCTACTGAGTTTGCAGGCAAGTATTCACTCACATGAACCATTGTGTCCTTTCCACACTGGATATCGATACTTCCCGTTGTCTATCATGCTAGCCTTAAGATTCGTTGCTTGTGTTCCGATCCCATCACATGTTATCCTGTAACCCTAATATAGCCTCACCCCCACACCTATAACCCTGTTGCTTGTTGCCTGTGTCTTACTAGCATGCTTAGGGTTGTTTATGCTCGAGTCTGATGTCCGTTATTTCTGTTACCTTATTTATTATGTTCTGGGGCTCGATGTTTAAACAACAACCTGTTAATGTTTGAGGTAATGCTAATTTGATGATAAGGCACCGGCAGGAGGCCGGGTATGGTTTTGAGGCCTGCTAGTGTCGAACTCAGGAAAAGTTCTTGTCCTCTAGATCCATGATGAGCGCGCTAACCGCATGTGGGAAGCGTGTATGGGCGCCCCCCTCAACTTTGATTCGATTCGCATCTCGTCCAAATCGCCTCATTTAGTTCGGGTTTTCCATTTGCCGCATGCATATGCAGGTGCGAACCCTTGGCGCTAGGGTGGTAACTTTTGTAGTCGGCATTTAGGAAGACACGTTCTTAGAGTGCTATGAGGGTCCCCTTTTCTTCGTGGGGCTTGATTAGCCGTGCGCTCAACTGCACGGGGTTCTTTGGGCTTGATGCGAAGAAGAGTTGGGTTGTGTTGAGTAGCTCGCTTGGTGGGTTGATCCCCCGTCTGGCGGGATATTCTTACGTGTACGGCCAAATTGGTGCATCCCTGCAGGGTTAAATCTTCTCGAGAAGCCGTGTTGTCCGCGGTTATGGATGACTTGGTGATAGGGCTGGCTAACAAGGATTAGACAACTTACACCTAATTAATACTAATGTTGACTAGTAATAGACTTATTGATACAATAACTTGAGCCTTCATTAATCCAACTATGTGGCTTATCCTCGGATTGCTTCTTTGGATAAGGGGCGAGATCCAGGATGGGTTTGTTTGAGGTTAGTGGTAGTTGGTTCCGATGCGCTATCTTATCCCTTTCTTTTAGCCGGATGTTGTAGCGTGTCTCTGTAGTTGGTTAGGGCAGCCCGCTGCCGCATCTTTATATCACCTATCTTCCGTTGAACCCAAAGCATCTGTACTTGGTGTTGCCGGGTACACTTTGGTATCTTGTGCGTCTTTCTTGCCAGTACTCGTCTGTACTGACCCCTTTGGGGCTGCGTGTTCTGCAGACTACGTTTCCGAGGATCCCCATGGTGGCTACTACGTGGAGTATGACGAGGCTGCTGACGAGTAGATAGCGGACCCGGGCAGGATCCGAGACTTCGTGGATGGGCTCCGTTTCCTTTTCGTTTCCGGCCTCTTAGGCCTATTTGGATCTTGTCTGTACTCGGACACTTTGGATGCTTCCGCTGTGATGTAATGATGACTTGTTGGGACATGTGTCCCCTGCATGACTGTATTTGCTATCTCTGCTCTAGTGAGAGCTATTTGCCACTTATTTCTATTTCTTTGTGTCTTAGAGATTTGTTGTGATATCACTTGTTCAAATGCCGTTGACGTACCATGTGTGTATGTTATGAAGTACGTCAATGGAAGTAGTCGGATTTCTATGGGATGGTTTACGCAGACGATGAATAGTAGAGGTTGGTTGTCACACGTATACGTGTTGGCCTACTCGTAAGAGATGCGGGTGCAGATAGGCCCCGTAATCCAACTATCTGCTGTTTAGCGGGCTGTGAGTATCCTCTAGAAGTCCGGGTGTGATAGCCGGGCGCGATCACCGGCAGGGCCGCGTCGCCTCGAGGGTCTCTGGCGCTCGCTTTTCGCTTCTGAGCGTTGCGGTGGCCTAAAGCTCGGTACACAAGTGAATTTTACTGGATTTGGTAGCAGATTAGCAGTGGTAACACCTACAGGAAAAAGCCTACAGGGTGATGTGTCGCGAAACGTGGAAGCCGACAGAGGTATAAATCGAAGGTAACAACAAAAAATTAATGGCCCACATTAATGGAAAGAACGGAGAAGAGGGTGCCGCCTACCCGGCGCGAGACAGTTCACGGTGCCGGACGTCGCCCTTTAAAGAGCTTGCGCCGTCGCCTCGGATTCACCGTGCTGGGCCACAAAAATGGCGCTTGCCTTGTTGCGCCGCGGCGTAATTGAAACCTAACCTCTTGTACCTGGGAGGACCTCGCTGTTCGCACCGCGGACCTGTACGAACCGTCATTGGCAGAAAAAAATAGAAATCGCCGTTCATGACAGAGCGGACACAACTCCTTGGTGAGCTCGGCAGGTGATCATGGTGGCCGGCAAGGCAGCAACTCGGCTGCCTCCCTTGCGTTTGAGCGAGGCCGATGGCCGGAGGATGTTTTCGGCGCAGGTGAATACGATGTAGCACTCTATCTCGTGCAATTTGGCGACACCGGAGGCGCGGCAAGGGAGCAGCGTGTTTTCGGTTGCGGGCGGGAGGCGAGCTCCCATGTGATGGCCCGACACGTTATCGCGCGGATCTTTGGAGAGGCGAAATCGTTGCAATCTCTAAATCGTGGGTCAAATTTTTTTCTTCGACGTCTGACTACCCACGTCAGCGCAGGCTTTCTTCCGTAAAAGTTTCCCATAGTTATTGGGTGTGAATTCGGGTTGATGAATGACGTGTGAGTTTTTGTTTTTGAGAGCAACCACATATATTATTAAAAGAAAATTAAGTTACAATAAACAAGACATGTGAAAACTAAAAGACAAACCGGGACAAAATGATTATTCTGAATTTACAGATGAAAATCTAGATGATCCAAAAATACAAACCGATTCTTAAGTTTTCCTGCAAGCACCGTAGCGAGCGGCCGCCGCCCAACTCTAGCACCGCCGAGTCGAACGCCGGAAGAGACGCCGAGCCTCCATCGTTCCAAGATCCGAGAAACCACCATCGCCAGCGAGCCTTTATGAGTCGATGAACAGACGCACTGGATGCAGCAAGGCACATGTCGATGTGGCACGTCGCCCGGGGAACGTTTCCGTGATTTCTTGGACCATGATCTGTCGTCTCCCATTGTCGAAGTTGGAGAGGAACGACACATCTACCACCTTCGGACCAACATCCTCGCTCCAAAAGAACCACCTCGCACCGGCCGCCAGCGCCGTTGCGAGTACCCACGAACGCCAGGGACAGACCGAGAAACAAATCTCCCCAATTAAGAACGACAAGAAGACCAAGCTGCCGATCTGAAGGACCAAGCAGCACACGTTGCCATCAACTCCGAGAAACCACCGTGAAGATCGCCGCCGGTATGGGAGTGGAGTTAAGACAGATTTATTTGCCCGGACGCCGCTCTCAGAACCAACGGCACCCCAAGAAAACACTAGGCAAACCCTAACTACAAGTAGGTGCCGAAGCGCCATGGTCCCCACCTTCACGCGTCGCCGGAGTGGCCAACGAAGGAGGCAGGGACCGGTGACTTGGGCCAGATGGGTCGCCTCGCAGATCGCCTTTTTAATGACGCGTGAGTTAGTTGACGAGTTGAACAGGATTTTCCGAGAATCTTTCAATACTCCGTAGTACTTTCACGTTCACACATTTTATTGCATTTCTGTAGCTCGCGCGCCATCCCACCTACCAGTGTAGGCATGCTTGCCCAGCTACAAAGGCTGAGATGCGTAGTTTAAGCCGAACGACTTTCCTCCTGCATGACACCGCTAAGTTACATGATTCTAGAAATAGCTTTCTGTTCACGATCAACATGAACTATGCTCAATAGCTAATTCTGATTTGCATGATGCACACATAGTTCTTCATAAAGCTTACCTACTGACGTTTGGTTGCAGCCAGTTCAGGCTAGCATTATCGACCACATTGGCGTGGCGTGGCCGCTCGAGCCTGCACCGTGCTGAGCACGGCAACCTCAAAAAATTTACGCATTATGTACCTCTCAGATTATTTCACAAACACGATGGCCGAACCGGCTGATCACGCAAATCTAGCCGGCGCGGCGGAGCGCGCTGCATGTCTAGTATGATCCTCAATCTGACAGGGGCGCTCTCGCTTGGAAGATGCTGGATCTTTTGCCCCTCCATCTAACTTGATTGAATTATGCGTGGTGGAAAGCATCACGTGTACTGCATACTGACGCAGGTAGCTGGACAACGATGCCTGCTTGCATCTGACAGGCAACAAGCCTATTGAATTGAATTTATTTAGGCTTTAAGCCGCGTGTTGAGCGAGGCTTCTTAGGCCATCTACCGTTTCTTGGTCGCTGTCTTGTGGGCCGTCACGTTTTGCGGAATGCGCATGCGGTTCCTCGTGTTTAGGTTCTTGTTTACTGCTCCTTGTTTAAGTTTTGCTTGCTGGTTCTGACTGCTCGGTGGCCCTGTGTTATGGTAGGTCCTGCTTGGCTGTGGAACGGGCAAGAGAAGTCTGGCAAACGGACACCTCCACTCCGAAAAAAAAAAACATTCAGCGCCGCCTAGCTCTCTCCGCGGAGTAATGCTACACCTACGGAAACAACCTACAAAAAAATCTTACGGAATCAGTGAGGGTAATCAGAAGGTGGGCCAGCAGGGAATTTCAGCGGGGGGTAGTTGGAGTGCGAGGAGGAATCAGGGGAGGACACGTCCGTGCGTAGGAGTTGTTTGTAGAAGGTCCATCCGTAAGTCTAGTATTTCCGCTCTCCGCGTGCCTCTCTCAGTGGCCAGCGCCACGTTGCGTACAGAACCGGCTGCCGACGGTTCACCCGCGCCCGCGCTTCCATGGTTTCGCCCACGCCGCCGTGGCTTCGACGACGTGTTGCCGTCCTGGTGTCCGCTCCGCCGTCAACGACATTGAATCGCCCGCGCCGCGGATGCGGTTCCGTTGAATCGCCGTGAATCGCCCGCGCTTTCATGGATTCGCCCAGCCGCCGTGGCTCCGGCGACCTGTTGCCGTGCTGGTGTCCGTGCCGCCGTCAACGACAGTGAATCGCCCGCACTGCGGAGGCAGTTCCGTCGAATCGCCGTGAATCGCCCGTGCCGCCGCACCGGCTCCGTCGACTCGCAGTGCTGCCATCCGCCCCTTCGTCGCTGACGCCTGCACCGCTGCGCGCCCCTCCGTTCTGCACCTCCTCTTCATCTCCTCTGCCCCCGTGAAATTTGGTAAGTATCGTTCCAATTCAAGCAATTGTGTACTCTGAAAACTCCTAATTAATTCAGGAATCAGTTTTGCTGAAATTCGGATGGCCTTTAGGGCCCATAGACAATTTCCACTTAATCCCTAAGGCCCATGCTGCCATAGCAAATGGTGGGACTTTAGTCCCACATTGCTAGTTGGGAGAGTTTTGCACCAGTTTATAAGGTGAGCTCTCTCCCCACTAGTGTGAGTTGGTATGAAGAGAGAGGAGTAGTGGAGGTGTTCCACACGCGCGCTCCTCCTCCTCCGCCGCCCGCCTCGCCACGCCTCGCCTCGCCTCGCCTCGCCTCGCCTCGACACGTCACGACGCGCCGCAGGTTGCGGGAATGAGCCGAGCCGATGCCTTTATTTTGGCAGTTGGAAACGGAGAGTCAACAGACACGCCAATAATATGAGACGTCATATTGATTGCTGTCTATTTCGTCACATTTATTTTGGTAACAGCCGCGCGCAGTAAAACGCCGCATTGATCACGTGGTAACCGCGCGCAGTAAAACGGCGCATTGAGTACGTGGTAACGGCTGTAGTAAACGCCAAATGAATTCGTGAGCTGACCGTTCTCCTACCCGGCCGTGCCTATATATTGAGGGCGCAGGGGCGGACACACACACACAACTCATACACTCTGCACCCACTGTCGTTCCTCTCTCTGTTGCTGCCTCCGGTGATCCCATCCCGTCTACCGCGTACACGGCCGACGGGAGAGCAGGCCTCCGAAACCCCGCCTCTCCAGATCCTGTACGGGAGAGGGGCGATTAGGTTTTTGGGGAGCGTCTCCCACGCGACTGCTCGCTGCCGTACATCGACTTCGACCACTACCTCTTCGTCAACATGGCCACCGAAGCCGATCGAGCTGCTGCTGCCGCTGCTGCTGCCACCGACGCTGCTGCTGCTGAGGCCGCCAACGCTGCTGCTGCCGCCGCCGCGGCCGCCGCCTCTGCGACCTCTACTGCCAATTGGCCAACTGCAGGGTATAGCAAGTTTATCCCTGTCATTATTATTTCCCTGTGTGCAACACTAGTAGCTTGCGTAGATTTATCTACTATAAATCTAGTATGCACGAACATGGTTAAATATCAGTATGTTTACGTCATGTTCATGATTTATACTTGGATTAGTTTAATCTGTAAATTGCCTAAATTCCTAACAATCCAAAAACCTAATATGTGTAGGCAATTTTCGATTCATGGTTTTGCTACTGCACTGAAACCGGACCCGTTTACGGGGACGTACTTTAAGCGTTGGCAGACCAAAACATTATTATGGCTCACGGCTATGAACGTGTTCTGGGTCGTCGGTGTCACTCCCACGGAAACGATTACTCCTGATCAGGAGAAGGCGTTTAGGGATGCCACCGTCGTCTTTGTTGGATGCGTTCTAAGCGTGATCGGAGAGAAGTTTGTTGACGCATATTTACATGTGCGGGTTGCCAAGGACTTGTGGGAGGCGCTCGAATCCAAATTCGGCGCAACCGATGCTGGCAGCGAGATGTACAGTATAGAGCAGTTCCATGACTACAGAATGGTCGAAAACCGTTCTGTTTTGGAGCAGGCTCATGAGATACAGTGCATCGCTAAGGAGCTTGAAATTCTCAAGTGCGTGTTACCGGGCAAGTATGTCGCGGGATGCATAATCGCCAAGCTGCCTAATTCCTGGAGGAGCTTTGCCACCACTCTGAAACATCAGAGGCGTGAATTCTCAGTAGAGGATGTCATCGGCCATCTGAGTGTTGAGCAGAACTCGAGGGCAAAGGACTCGCATGGAAAAGGGAATGAAGGGACTTCTGCGGCCAATATGGTACAGAAGAACTACAATTCCCACAAGAACAAGGCGAGGACTGGTGTCCAGCAGAATACCGACTTCAAGAAGAAGGCTAAGAAGACCTTCAAGAAGGATAAGAAGAAAGATGGCTGCTTCACTTGTGGTTCACTGGAACACTGGGCTGGGAAGTGCCCAAAGAAGTATGTGAAGCCAGGACAGGATTCCAAGGCTGTCAACATGATCGTGAGCAACAATGAGAATGGGGCATCTGGGTATGGTAATTTGTCTACTGTATTCTCAGTTTGTCAGTCTACTGATTGGTGGATTGACACAGGTGCAAACATTCATGTGTGTGCTGACATCTCATTGTTTTCTTCTTATCAGGTCACAAGGAACGGGTCCGTATTGATGGGGAACGGCGCAAGTGCTTCTGTACTTGGTGTTGGCACGGTCGATCTGAAGTTTACTTCGGGAAGGATCGTGCAGCTCAAGAACGTGCAGCATGTCCCCGCCATCAAGAAGAATCTCGTTAGTGGCTCCCTTCTATGTAGAGAAGGATTTAAGTTGGTTTTCGAGTCCAATAAAGTAGTTGTAACGAAATATGGACTGTTTGTTGGAAAAGGGTATGAGTGCGGAGGTCTGTTCCGCTTTTCCCTCGCTGATTTTTGTAATAAAGTCGTGAACAATATTCATTCGAGTGTTAATGAAACAGAAGTTTGGCATTCACGTCTTTGTCACGTTGGTTTCAGTTGCATGACACGGTTAGCAAAACTAAATTTAATTCCAAGTTTCACTTTAGCCAAAGGTTCTAAGTGCCATTCGTGTGTACAAGCAAAGCAACCTCGCAAGCCCCACAAGGCTGCGGAGGAGAGACACTTGGCGCCATTAGAACTCATACATTCTGATCTCTGTGAGATGAATGGTGTGTTGACTAAAGGTGGAAAGAGATACTTCATGACGTTAATAGATGATTCCACTAGGTTTTGCTATGTATATCTGTTAAACACTAAAGATGAGGCTCTACACTACTTTAAAATCTATAAGGCAGAAGTTGAGAATCAACTTGAAAAGAAAATTAAACGAATCCGGTCAGATCGTGGTGGAGAGTATTTCTCTAATGAGTTTGACTCTTTCTGTGCGGAACATGGCATTATTCACGAGAGGACGCCTCCCTATTCACCTCAGTCAAATGGGGTTGCCGAAAGGAAAAACCGTACTCTAACAGATTTGGTTAACGCCATGTTAGATACATCGGGTTTATCCAAGGCATGGTGGGGGGAGGCTATATTGACATCATGTCATGTCCTGAATAAAGTTCCGACGAAAGACAATGAGGTCACTCCCTATGAGCAATGGGAGAAGAGAAAAACAACACTCTCGTACTTACGTACTTGGGGATGTTTGGCGAAAGTCAATGTGCCGATCCCCAAAAAGCGTAAACTTGGACCAAAGACCGTGGATTGTGTTAATTTGGGATACGCTAAAAATAGCGTTGGCTATAGATTTCTAGTAGTGAAATCTGAGGTACCCGACGTGAAGGTCGGTACGATTTTGGAGTCTAAAGATGCTACATTCTTTGAGGATATTTTTCCTATGAGAGATATGCAAAGCACTTCTAGACAGGAATCAGAGGAGACTCCTGAACCTGCCATTCCTATGGAATATTATGAACAAACACATGATGAGAATCCTGAGAAGGATGACGAGGAAACCCTTGGTAGGGGCAAGAGACAGAGGACTGCAAAGTCCTTTGGTGATGATTTCCTTGTGTACCTTGTGGATGATACTCCCACTTCTATTTCAGAAGCTTATGCATCTCCAGATGCTGACTACTGGAGAGAAGCGGTCCGTAGCGAGATGGATTCCATCATGGCTAACGGAACGTGGGAGATCACTGAACGTCCTTATGGCTGTAAACCATTAGGATGTAAGTGGGTGTTCAAAAAGAAGCTTAGGCCTAATGGTACGATTGAAAAGTACAAGGCTAGACTTGTGGCCAAGGGTTATTCCCAGAAAGAAGATGAAGATTTCTTTGATACTTATTCACCTGTGGCCAGACTGACCACCATTCGAGTATTACTCTCGTTGGCAGCCTCGCATGGTCTTCTCGTCCATCAGATGGATGTTAAGACGGCTTTCCTAAATGGAGAGTTAGACGAGGAAATCTATATGCAACAGCCAGATGGCTTTGTGTTAGATGGTCAAGAAGGAAAGGTGTGTAAGTTACTGAAATCTTTATACGGGCTGAAACAAGCACCTAAGCAATGGCATGAGAAGTTCAATACAACTTTAACATCTGTTGGCTTCGTTGTTAATGAAGCTGACAAATGTGTATACTATCGCCATGGTGGGGGCGAAGGAGTTATTTTGTGTTTGTATGTTGATGACATACTGATATTTGGGACCAACCTCAAAGTAATCAATGAGGTTAAGTCATTTCTATCCCAGAACTTTGAGATGAAAGATCTTGGTGTGGCTGATGTTATCTTGAACATCAAGCTATTGAGAGACAATGAGGGTGGGATTACACTTCTGCAATCCCATTATGTTGAGAAGGTTTTGAGTCGTTTTGGATATTCGGACTGCAAAATTTCTCCAACACCATATGATCCTAGTGTGCGGATTCGAAAGTTCGAAGGCACATCTAAGGATCAGCTGAGGTACTCTCAAGTAATTGGTTCACTCATGTATCTAGCGAGCGCTACGAGGCCTGACATCATGTTTGCTGTGTGCAAACTAAGCCGGTTTGTTTCCAATCCGGGTGATGTGCATTGGCATGCTGTAGAAAGAATTATGCGCTATCTGAAAGGTACCGTGAACCATGGACTTCACTACAGTGGATATCCTTCGGTACTTGAAGGGTATTGTGATGCGAATTGGATCTCTGATGCTGATGAGATGAAAGCCACAACGGGGTATGTGTTTACCCTTGGAGGTGGTGCTGTTTCCTGGAAGTCTTGCAAGCAAACGATCTTAACGAGATCGACAATGGAAGCAGAATTAACAGCATTAGACACGTCTAGTGTCGAAGCAGGATGGCTTCGAGATCTTTTGATGGACTTGCCTGTGGTTGAAAAGCCAGTACCGGCTATCCTTATGAACTGTGACAATCAAACAGTAATTGTCAAGGTGAAGAGTTCAAAGGACAATGCACAGTCCACAAAGCACATAAAAATGAGATTAAAAGCTGTCAGACATTTAAGAAACTCCGGAGTGATAGCGGTGGATTATATCCAGTCGGCTAAAAATCTGGCAGATCCCTTTACTAAAGGGCTATCACGTGTTGTGATAGAAAGTGCATCGAGGGAGATGGGTATGAGACCCACATGAGTTGCCATGGCAGTAACCCAACCTATGTGATCGGAGATCCCGTGAAGTGGGACCTGGGAAAACAAGCTAGTGGTTAACTGAGGAGAGTAATTTTTACTAACCCACTCCACTGGAGATGCAGTACTCTCAAAAACTGTATGGCAGGTTGACTTTTGTCTTAATGTGTTCCAAGGCTTATATAAGCAAGATGCTATCCTACAGAGCGATCTTTGGAGGAACACACCTATATGATCCTGACTGCTGGTCACAGTCTATGAGATTGGGTGATCTCTAATAAGTTCATGAATAGGCCAGGAGTATGACTAATATGCTCCACCCGAGGGGTCAGCCTTCGGCAGCCTAGTACTGGCAAGACATTTAGTGAAACTATTTTACGCCAAACTGACAATTCAAGGCATAGTCCATTGTTCAGTTGTGATATAGTGTAGCTACTTGTTCTAGGTGGATGTTCAACCTTAACGGGTCTCCACTGAAAATGCCGGTATATAAAAACAGTGAATGGAACAGAGGACAATACCATGGGTCTTCGGGATCTGGTGGGGGATTGCTGAAATTCGGATGGCCTTTAGGGCCCATAGACAATTTCCACTTAATCCCTAAGGCCCATGCTGCCATAGCAAATGGTGGGACTTTAGTCCCAAATTTCTAGTTGGGAGAGTTTTGCACCAGTTTATAAGGTGAGCTCTCTCCCCACTAGTGTGAGTTGGTATGAAGAGAGAGGAGTAGTGGAGGTGTTCCACACGCGCGCTCCTCCTCCTCCGCCGCCCGCCTCGCCACGCCTCGCCTCGCCTCGTCACGACACGTCACGACGCGCCGCGGGTTGCGGGAATGAGCCGAGCCGATGCCTTTATTTTGGCAGTTGGAAACGGAGAGTCAACAGACACGCCAATAATATGAGACGTCAGATTGATTGCTGTCTATTGCGTCACATTTATTTTGGTAACAGCCGCGCGCAGTAAAACGCCGCATTGATCACGTGGTAACCGCGCGCAGTAAAACGGCGCATTGAGTACGTGGTAACGGCTGTAGTAAACGCCAAATGAATTCGTGAGCTGACCGTTCTCCTACCCGGCCGTGCCTATATATTGAGGGCGCAGGGGCGGACACACACACACAACTCATACACTCTGCACCCACTGTCGTTCCTCTCTCTGTTGCTGCCTCCGGTGATCCCATCCCGTCTACCGCGTACACGGCCGACGGGAGAGCAGGCCTCCGAAACCCCGCCTCTCCAGATCCTGTACGGGAGAGGGGCGATTAGGTTTTTGGGGAGCGTCTCCCACGCGACTGCTCGCTGCCGTACATCGACTTCGACCACTACCTCTTCGTCAACATGGCCACCGAAGCCGATCGAGCTGCTGCTGCCGCTGCTGCTGCCACCGACGCTGCTGCTGCTGAGGCCGCCAACGCTGCTGCTGCCGCCGCCGCGGCCGCCGCCTCTGCGACCTCTACTGCCAATTGGCCAACTGCAGTGTATAGCAAGTTTATCCCTGTCATTATTATTTCCCTGTGTGCAACACTAGTAGCTTGCGTAGATTTATCTACTATAAATCTAGTATGCACGAACATGGTTAAATATCAGTATGTTTACGTCATGTTCATGATTTATACTTGGATTAGTTTAATCTGTAAATTGCCTAAATTCCTAACAAGTTTGAGTGGAATTCCTTCACGATTAGTTTTACGGTACCAAATAAATATAAAAGTGCGCCTGAATCAGACTTGTTCAGTAGTAGCTCAATAGTATAGCAGATAATTCATTACATTCTTCTAAATCTAATAGAAGTAGAAAACTGTAGCATCTAAATTATTTTACAAAGTGCTGATCATAATCGGAATGTATCGACGTTGATGTCTTCAGCAATTGGAGCAGTCAAAAGATCAGTGAAACTTCCCATAAACTCATAGTTTTTAGAGGCTGGCCCATTTGGTGTTGTCGCTTTCTTATTTTCTGAACTTTTTGAGGCACCATTCTCCATTGTGTCAGTCTTTGTTGGCATGTTCTTGTTTTTTTCCCTTGTGAGCAGATGGTGTTCTCTTCTTTATTATCTTGTGTTGTCCGTCAAGGAAACTCGATTTTTTTTTAGCTTTTCTTCTGAGCCTCCTTTTTCTTGAGACTTGCATCACTCAACAATTCATTTGCTACTTGTGGAGTCACCTGGACATCACATCTCTGCTCAGAATTAGCTGCGCATATACCAATAGTTCTTTCACCACTTTAGTAGTAGTATCAAGTGCATTCTCGATTAAAATAGAACACTCTTCAGAGGTGGCTGCTAGAGTGATCAAGTTATAAAACTTGTGGGAAAAATAATTGCATTGGATGATGACATCCAAGTTTGGATTGTCAGCTGCAGTTCTAGCACGACAATCTTTGATTGCCATCGCTTCACAATATAGTGTGCCGACAACAACTTGCTATTCATTAAATCAAGAACTTTTAGAGCAGACCACACAATATTCCAGTTCTCTTGAACTGACCACAACTGCATGAAGTTGTTTGTAAGTTTTTGTCTCCAATAGTTTTGTGTTCCTCTTCGAATATTGCAAACTGCCCATCAACAAGCCTTCCAATGTTAACCATGTATTTGTTATCTGCAGGTAGTTTATCCGCACAAGCAGCCATTGATCTCCCATATTCATCTTGGAAATCTTCAAATATAGCAGGAGTATACAACTTACTAACTTGCTGCACCAGGGGTATGCGAAATAAAATTCTTGGTAGGCTCTTCCTGCACTCATACTCTGAACTTATTTCGGCATGTCTTTTCACTTAAAAAGCTCTTTTCCATTGCAGTATCTTGATCAGTAAATATGGTGCAAGGTTGCTTCTGATTATGTACTTCACAAGAAGGCTTGAAAAAGCCATTTGAAAGATTTATATGTCTCATCATAAATAAGAGAAGCACCAAATATTGTTGTTTCTCTGAAATGATTGAATCCAACAAAACACATCCCAAAGCTTTATATGTGTCACCATAAAGAAGAGAAGTCACTACACTGAAACCCATCCTTCCTCCATAATACTCCCAAAAGTCCCATGCCTCAGCCATATTATTGAATTTCATCCAAAGTTGAGGTTTCCAGCTAGGTATTCCCTCCCCATATCAAATAGAAAAGTGATGAATAAATTAAAAATACAGGTTTGTTTAGATTTTGGTTCACAGCAGCATGCAAAAAGTTCACTTGAACAGATTTCTAGCAGCATGCAAAATTTCGATTGAAAACAATAAAAATTAACTTGTTTGGATCTTGGTTCTCCATCGATCTCCAGAACTAATTTGTGATGTGTTTCATCAGGAAATGTTGCTGTGTTGATCCATCGGGAGAATAGAGAGGAAAGAACGCATTGTGAGCAGAAGAGAAATTGGAGGGAAGAATGGTGGTATTTATCTATTTTTGCGCGTAGGTGTTGGTGGCCTTTGTGCACAATTTTCTTTTCGTTTTTTTTGGAGCAGAGGTTCCCGTTTGCTGAAGCAAGGTTAGGGCCTGACTTCTCTTGTTGATGTTAGAGGAGGCCAATTCCGTGCAGTGATTCAGGACTTGGAGCTGATTGAATACCCTCTCAACGGCAGAAGATACACTTGGTAAAATGATCGGCAAGTCGCCACCATGACAAGGATTGACACAGTTTTTGATTCCAGGGATTGGGATTTGTCTTTCCCCTAATTCCAGTTGACCCCAGCTTCGTCTAATGTTTCGGATCACTGCCCGCTGTTTTTGAGCAATATGCAAAGGAAACATTATGGTGGTTTCACTTCATGTCCATGCATTCGGTATGCTCTCAAAAAATGTTGATGTACTTAAATCCATGATTTCAGCACACTATTGAGAATTTGAGATGCCATGAAACCAAAACACAACGATCTGTTCACATGCAAAAAGGTCTACAATAATTTGATAGCAACCTATGAAATTGTCATACTCACGCATTTAATCGGTTTATGCAACTGTCAGTTATGCTTAATTTACAAAGAGACACCCTTATTTAGGCTTCTAATGGCAGGTTGTAATTCTTTTAGCAAGTGATTTTGAATAAAAGATTAGGAACTCTTTGAGAGACGACATCTTTTTAATCACTTTTGTTATCCAGACTACAAATGGTACCTTGTGGGTACAATGGGTGAAGTTGCTTCCTAACTGAAGTTCAAACACTTACATAGTTTCTTCCTAACTGAAGTTCGAACACTTACATACTCCAGACAGTGCCTTGCTGGGACAAGAGGGGGTAACACTGCGGCTCTATTCTGAAGGTAAGCTCCTAGCATGTGATTTTCTGTGTGAACATATTGTTACTGTTACAGATATCTATATCATGGCATGCTTTATTTGTGTTATTCTAACGCTGTAGTGTAGGATTTAATCATTGCTCTTGGCTAGGTGTAAGGACTAAGTCTTCTAAGATGTAATCCCGGCTAGCTGCTGCTCCTCTCAGCCTATTTGTTGTGCTTCTTGACGCTATCCTGCGGGTCTACCTACCATTTCTGTGTATGTCCGTTGCAGTTGGTATGTGATGTGTGGCTGTATTGCCACACATTGGTCTGGTGAGTGGTTGGGTGTACGTTTTGTTGGCTGCTTCGTCTGCTTGGTGGTCACATCTGTCCCTCCATGAACTGGGTTGATTGATCATTTGGCCAAATTCATTTGTCGCGGAGTTTTCTTCACTTTCCTCTGAGGCTCTGCATGTTGGGTTTGGGATTGGATCTTGCCTCTGCCAGTGATGGTATCAGGATATTGTTTAGGGTTGGCATTTCTTTTCTCCGTGTGGTGCCCTGCTACCGTCCAGGCCATGAATTTGGTGCCACTCTTTTGTTTTGGGTCTGGGTCGGATACCTTGCCGTCGTTGCTTCGAGTTGTTGCTACCACAAGGAGTTGAAGGTTTTTTCGTCCGCTTCTGCTCCTGTGTCGTGTTTCCTTTTATTCATTGTCTTGATTTTTTTTTGTTTTGGTGTGTTAGCCCACCCTGCCGTTCCTGCTTTAGTCCATCCGCCTGGTAGGCGCCGTTGTATGGATCCTTTGTTTTCGCGGTTCCGCCTTCCGTACAGTTGCGACCTGCTACGGCTCTTGAGGCTGCCCGCTTGGGATTTGTCTTTCAATTATTTATTTTGTTTCACGGATTTTATTGTTGGTCTCTTAGAATTAGTTTTCTGTTGTAGACCATCAGTTTTTCATTATTTGTATGTTGTGACGAGAATTGTAGGACCGATGACCGGAGAGAGCTCGCGGGGCCACATACCGAGCATGGTGGGGCCTAAGAGGCCTCCACTGGTTGGGTTCTTTCAGCGAGTCAAGCGTTGATGTCGGTTCAAGCGTGAGGTCAAAGGGAACCCTTGCACTCCATTGAATATACCAGACATATATCACCAGTACACCACCGTTGACTTTCCGCAGAAGATCAAGCTTGGCAAGCGCGGCTCATGGAGTGGAGGGGCCGTCTGTGTCGACCAACGATGGGACCGTTTCCCAAGGAAAACGGAGTGGCTGAAGGCGACATTCTGATCATCACCTGTGTGAGTGACACGGCAATGAAAGCATGCATCTTCAGTAAGTCCCCTCCTCAGTGCGATGGTCTCTATGAACTCAATCATATATTGGTTTTGGTCATTCACTCAGAGGCCACTATTGTTTTCTGAATGCCATGCTTTGTTGAACCCCCGTGTAATGGCGCTATGCGCCATCGTGGCTATGCATCCAAAAGATCAGAATGTGTGTCCTAATTGTGCTATCAGACTGGCTAAAACTGTAGTAGTGCCTACTGATTAGTAATATAGCCAAGTTAATTCTGTTGTTTGTATTAACGGTATGTGTCTGCTACAAATCATGTAATTGAACTCTATATATGGCCACGTGTGCTTCCAATAGATTTTCTGCCTACCTATAGGCCTCACTTTCTACAACTGCCAGTGGTGAGTATATTTATTCATAGGCATCCGCTGGTTGGATTCTTTCTGAGGACATCGTAGAGGCTTCACTTTCTTTACCTATGAGCACCATATGTTACATTAAGAGAGTCATGTTGTGCCTGGCTGCACGACAAATCAAATCCAAGTCAGTGTACCACGCTGGACACGATGTGCAATAACACCATATAGGCGGCACAGCGAAGCGCGCCTAGAAATTCTGGCCATGATTAAAGTGCTTGTTGTTGCACCTATATTATGCTTAGATCTGCACCGGACAGGAGCATACATTGCAGTGTGTCAATCTATTGTTGTTCTTGTTGTTACATGATCAATCAACAATCATTGTCAATGTTTAGGAAACTGTAGAAATTTTAGATGGTGACTTTGTTAGTTACAGCTTTGACCTCGAAACTGGGAAAAAGCCAGCCCATGCCACTTCTCACACTTCAAGCAACGTAGATGGAAAGAATGGAGCCATGCTAGCCGCGTTGTGTCAGGACGGGATGCAGCCGGCGCAGCGAAGCGCGCTGCTCCGTCTAGTTGAATTTAAAAGTGGTGAGTGGAAGCAAGCCTATTTTTTCATGAGTGCTTTCTGGTTGCAAAACCTGCTAGCTGCCCTGATCAGATATTGGAAATTAACATATCGAAAACCATTTTCTAGAGGGATTTTAAGCTTCCAATTTAACCAATGTAGGTCATAAGTGTTGGAATTTATGGGCTGAAACATGTGGCCCAACTAAGCCCAATAAATTCTGAAATTGTCATGGCCCATTCATGAATAACACAAGTGGGGAGTGGGACTAAAGTTTAGTCCCATACTGCTAGTTTGGAGAGAGTGGAACCACCTTATAAGGTGAGCCATTCTAGCTCATGTATGAGTTGGTAAGTGTAACATCCTAAGTATGAAAAACAGCCTTACAATGCTTGCTTTCTGTTTAAATTCAGTTTGCATCATTCCATCATGAGCATTTGATCTTGTTTTCACTTGTTTTCCATTTGAATTTCAAATCAAATTTCAATGCTTTGTTTCACACTTGGTCTGTTACAATTTTTCAAATGAAACATTCAAATCAAACCATTCAATTGCTTCCAATAAACTAGAATTTCCAAAGTATTAACTTGCCTAATTTTCAATATTTCATATATTGCAAAATTCACTCAAATTCTTTTAAATTTCAAACAGCAACAAAATTTAAAGTTTTGAAAAATAAAAGTTTGCACAACTGGCTTTTGCAATAAATAACTAATAAAAATTATCACCAAAATTTTTTAAGCCCCAAAACCCTTCTATTTTCTCTCCTTTTCCTTTCTTTCTTTTCTTTTCAGCAAAAAAAAAGAGTAAAACCAAAAAAAAAGGGGGGGAGGGCAGGCCAGCCCAATTGGGCTGAGCCCACCACACCCCACGAAGCCCAGGCGCCCACGTCCCTGTCGTCTTCCTCCTCTGTACGGAGACAGAGGAGGGAAGGCATCCCCCACCTGCAGCTTTCCTGCTCCCCCCTCCTCCCTACTTAATCCCTCTCCTCCCCTCCGAAACCCTAGTCTCTCCCTTCCTCCTCCTCAAGCCGCCGCCATTCCCTTCTTCCTCCCTTCTCCTTTTTCTTCTGAAGTTTTTTCTGTACCTTCTGTAACTCACCCATGGCCGAAACTTGAGGGCCTCCGCGCCGTCGCTATGGTGGCCGTCGAGGCTCCCTCTCTGCGGGAACGGAACCCTCTCGTCCTCCTCTTCCCTTTCGCCTCCAGGGAGGAGCCCCTGGGGCCGCGGATCGCCACCGCCAAGGTCCGTTCGCCACCGTCGACGTCGCCGACCATCTCCCTCCTCGTCCGCCTGCTCCCGCTCGCTCGGGCCACGGTGAGCCGCCCCTGTCTCCCTCTCCCTGTTCTCCTTTCCCCTCCGCGAGCGCACACGGACGCACCACCCCGGCGCACGCCGCCAGCCGCAGCAGCGCAACGACCGCCGTCCGTCGTTCCTCCCCGATCGTCGTTCAGTTAACTGAACATTTGTTCAGTTTTCGTCAGTCTAGCCGGGAGCCTTACCTCAAAAACCCGCGCGAGCAGTATCCATCAACAAGCCGCAGCAGCCCAACTGGTAGCGTCCCGTGCGCGCGCACCAGGAGGGCGCGGGATCGAATCCCCCCCCCCCCCCGCGCGATTAACACATCTTTTTCTTATTATTTTTCCAGATCCAGAACCTTATTCGTTTTCGCATCCAAGTCCCTGTTAATATTTTTCCTAGTCCCTGTAATTTAATAAAATTGGCAGATTATCAAATAAACTTTGTAATTTAATAACTTTTGCTTGGAAACTCAAATTGCAATGCTTTCAACATGAAAATCACTCCATTTTAGATGCTCTACCACATTATCAAATTTATTTCTGTTTTTGAATAATTGAAAATTCTGAAAACATTTATTACTTGTTAAATGCTTTAAATATTGCAAAATTCATAACTTGGGCATAAAAATTCCAAATTTAACAAATAAAATATGTTTTCTATACCAAATTAAATTCTCTACATGTTTAAACCATTTGTTTACTGTTTTGAACATTTCAAATGGTTTCAAAAATTCAAATTCAAACAACTCTCTCAAATTTGGTCAAATTCATAACTAATTCAAATTTAATTCAAATGGCACATGTAAAATATGTTTTCCATGCAAAATTGAACAAGCTTTCAAAATATAAACTTTGTTTCCTGTTTTGAATAATTAAAATTGGTTCAATAATTTAAATCTTGTTTAAATCATTTAAAATTGCTAAATTAATAACTTGGTCAAACTAAATTCTTTTGAACATATAAAATATGTTTTCCATTCCATTTTTCATGAACTTTGCAAATATCAACTTTGTGTTCTGTTTTAAATAAATTAAATTGCTGAAAACAACTGTTTCTTAATTAATGCATTTAAAATTGTCAAATTAATAACTAATTCATTTTAATTCCTTTTTCAACAAATGAAATATGTTTTCCATCTAAAATTTTGTGTTCTTTCCAAATATGAATTTGGTTATCTATTTTGAACATTTAAAGTTGGTGAAAACAACAAATGCTTGTGTAACTCATTTAAGAAGCCAAATTTCATAACTTAATAAATAAAATTCCAAACTTGGTAAACAACATATCAAATTGAAGCTAATGTTGTTTTCTTATTGTTTTCTTCATCCATGCATCATTCTAATCAACTTTCACAAGATGGTTATTTATAGATCACTTAATTCAACCTTAATTCTTGGGCCTTTCTATATGCAACCCAAATTGCATATGGGCCCATTTAATTGTGTTACCATGTCAACTAGCTCATCTTGATGCATCAATTAAATTGTCATGCATCATCCCATGCTTGTGCATTATGCCATGTTATTGATTGTTTGTCTCTCTGCGTTGTTTGTTTGCTTCTTCCCGAATAGACGACGACGTTGAGACAGACGAGGTTTACGACACTACTTCAGAGGAGTTATCCCAGTACCAAGATACTGAGTTTGCAGGCAAGTATTCACTCACATGAACCATTGTGTCCTTTCCACACTGGATACCGATACTTTCCGTTGTCTATTCTGCTAGCCTTAAGATTCGTTGCTTGTGTTCCGATCCTATCACATGTTATCCTGTAACCCTGATATAGCCTATCCTCCACACCTATAACCCCGTTGCTTGCTGCCTGTGTCTTACTAGCATGCTTAGGGTTGTTTATGCTCGAGTCTGGTGTCCGTTATTTCTGTTACCATATCTATTATGTTCTGGGGCTCGATGTTTAAACAACAACCTGTTAATGTTTGAGGTAATGCTAATTTGATGATAAGGCACCGGCAGGAGTCCGGGTATGGTTTTGAGGCCTGCTAGTGTCGAACTCAGGAAAAGTTCTTGTCCTCTGGATCCATGTTGAGCGCGCTAACCGCATGTGGGAAGCGTGTATGGGCGCCCCCCGCAACTCTGATTCGATTCGCATCTCGTCCAAATCGCCACACTTAGTTCGGGCTTTCCATTTGATGCACGCATATGCAGGTACGAACCCTCGGCGCCAGGGTGGAACTTTTGTAGTCGGCATTTAGGGCGGCGTGGTCTTCCAGTGCTATGAGGGTCCCCCTTTTCTTCGTGGGGGCTCGATTAGCCGCGCACGCACAGCACGTGGTGCTTTGGGCTTGATGCGAAGAAGAGTTGGGTTGTGTAGAGTGCCTCGCTTGGTGGGTTTGATCCCCGTCTGGCGGGATATTCTTACATGTACGGCCAAATTGGTGCACCCCTGCAGGGTTAAATCTTCTCGAGAAGCCGTGTTGTCCGCGGTTATGGATGACTTCGTGATAGGGCTGGCTAACAAGGATTAGACAACTTACACCTAATTAATAATAATTTGACTAGTGATAGACTTATTCACACAATAATTTGAACCTTCATTAATCCAAACTGTGTGGGTTATCCTCGGATTGCATCTTTGGATAAGGGGCGAGATCCAGGATGGGTTTGCCTGAGGTTAGTGGTAGTTGGTTCCGATGCGCTATCTTATCCCTCTCTTTTAGCCGGATGTTGTAGCGTGTCTCTGTAGTTGGTTAGGGCAGCCCGCTGCCGCATCTTTGTATCACCTATCTTCCGTTGAACCCAAAGCATCTGTACTTGGTGTTGCCGGGTACACTTTGGTATCTTGTGCGTCTTGCTTGCCAGTACTCGTCTGTACTGACCCCTTTGGGGCTGCGTGTTCTGCAGACTACGTTTCCGAGGATCCCCATGATGGCTACTACGTGGAGTATGACGAGGCTGCTGACGAGTAGATAGCGGACCCGGGCAGGATCCGGGACTTCGTGGATGGGCTCCGTTTCCTTTTCGTTTCCGGCCTCTTAGGCCTATTTGGATCTTGTCTGTACTCAGACACTTTGGGTGTTTCCGCTGTGATGTAATGATGACTTGTTGGGACATGTGTCCTCTGCATGACTGTATTTGCTATCTCTGCTCTAGTGAGAGCTTTTGCCACTTATTTCTATTTCTTTGTGTCTTAGAGATTTGTTGTGATATCACTTGTTCAAATGCCGTTGACGTATCATGTGTGTATGTTATGAAGTACGTCAATGGAAGTATTCGGATTTCTATGTGATGGTTTGCGCAGACGATGAAGAGGTTGGTTGTCACACGTATACGTGTTGGCCTACTCGTAAGAGGTGCGGGTGCAGGTAGGCCCCGTAATCCAATCATCTACTGTTTAGCGGGCTGTGAGTATCCTCTAGAAGTCCGGGTGCGACAGTAAGGCAAGAGGAGAGGTGTGCCACACGCGTGCTCCTCC